>CP099638.1:0-1200000 GCA_024072835.1 Epichloe amarillans | reverse complement strand
AGGAGGACCTATTTATCCTAAAGGAAGAGGCATAGCTGTTTTTAACGTTCTAGTCAAGAAAAATCCACTAGAATATAGGCCTTTAGCTCTGCTAGATGCCTTATATTTCCTAGGTATAGATACTAACCTAGTTAGTGGGTTATCCCACTATCTAAAGGGAGGTTATCTAGCTAAGGACTAGCTATTCCTAGCCAATAAAAGCCCCTGTGGGTTATTAGAACCTGCTAAACACGGCTTCTTTTTATAGATTAAGGGGCAACCTACTCTCACAATCTGTAAGCATTTAACCCACCTCTCCTTTATAGGCTCTTAATATTGCAACTAACAATGGCAACGACAACTAAGAGCTTATAAGAACAAATTAGGGTTTTCCTACCCTATAGAGGTTCAAATTCCGTAACTAGCTTTTAATCCCAAGGAATATTAACGAATCGAAGAGCTAGAAGACGATGATGATTTAGCCCTATGTCCCACCGAAGCTCCTCCTAGTTAGGCATCTTCTATAGGGGGTTTAGAAGGTCCATACCCTAATGACTTGGGTGACGATAGTGGCCGTCTACTGCCCCCAGAGGCCTGTGATTCTTAAGAGGCCTGGTAACAGAGGGAGCTAGGGGATAATAGCCCTAAATCTAACCTAGATTCTAGTTACAAAAAGTTACTAGATCTAGCCCTTCTTTGGCACATTCGATTAGGCTATATAGGCCTCCCTTTACTAAAGAAGTCATTGAAATTAGCTAAAGGGATCCCTGATTTTTCCGCCGTTAAAGAAAAGGATTTTAACTACATAGCCTGTATGCAATCTAAAGCTGTTAGAAGACTAACTAAACAACCTATTTAGGACCCCCCTAGAGTTTTAGATATTTTAGAGGGAGATACGGTTAAAATCGAACCTATACCGCATAATAAGAAGGCCACAGTCCTTATCCTTATTGATCGAAAATCCCGGTATAAATAGTGCTTTTTATTAGCTAATAAAGAAGGTTTAACCCTTTCTTTAGCTATTAAGGGCTTCTTTAGGGCCCTGAAAAATCAATATAACGCGTATCCTAGGCACCTTCACTTTAACGGAGGTACTAAAATCAACAACGAACTTTAGTTATAGTTATCTTCTAAGGGAATTTGCTTTAGCACCTCTTGCCCCTATATTCACGAACAGAATGGGCTAGTTAAGAGGGCTATTAGGGTTATCCTTAACCAGCTTAGGGCTACACTTTAGTGGTCTAAGCTACCCTTATATCTATAGTCTTATATCCTTCTAGCTATAGTGAAATTAGTTAACATCACAGCTAATACAACTAAACCTTTAACCCCTAAGCAGCTATTTCTAGCTAATTTAGAGCCTAAGACTTCCTATAAGCCTAACTTCTCGAAAATTAGGGCTATAGGGTCTTATTATAAGGTCCTAATACCTCCGGAGCAGAGATCTAAGCTTTAAAAGCTAGCCCCTAGGACTATCCCTAGCCAGTTGCTAGCTACTCTAGGTTCTACTATTTATCTTATTTATATTCCCTCTAAAAGGTTAGTTATAAAGACTAGCTTTGTTAAAATTATAGAGGATATAGGCTCTGTAGGGTCCCCTAAGCCTTTAGGGACTAATCCTTTAGAGGGAGAAGCTGATATCTTACGAGATAATCTAGAAGTTTAGGATAGTTACCTAAAGCCTCCTGAAAGCCTAGCGCCCGCAGCGCCCGCAGCGCCTGTAATAACAGCCCCTAGGGCGACTAATACAGCGCCCGCGACAACGCCTATAGCGCCTGCAACGCCTCTAGCGCTACCCCTAGAGAGCCCTAGCTCTAGCGCCCCTAATAAGGGTGCTATTAAAAAACCGTTTTTAGATTTAGATTCTTTAATTAATTCTGATTCTATGGATATTAATGATTTCAATATATCTTCATACGTTAAGGAGATATGCTTTAAGGCACAATAAAGGGCTAAATCATCCACTAAAAACAACAATTCGGATACCCCTAAGACCTAGAAACAAGCTTTAAAAAGCAAGGATAGTCGAAAATAGATAGATATAACTTTTAACGAATTTAAACAGCTTCTAGCTGCTAGAACCTTTAAATTTATAGGGATAGACCAAATTCCTAAGGGCCGGAGGGTTCTAAAGAATAGGCTTGTTTATAAGCTTAAAAAGGATAAAGAAAATAATCCTCTAAAATACAAGGCCTGACTCGTTGCTAAGGGTTTTATGCAGATAGAAGGTTAAGATTATATCAAAACCTACGCTATAACTAGCATTCCCCCTAGTTAGCGGATTTTACTAGCCCTAGCGGCTTGTAATAACTAGGAAGTTAAACAGGTTAATTTTATAGGGGCCTTTCTAAACAGTCCACTAAAGGAATCTATCTACATGCAAATACCTAATGGATTTACTAAATTTGCTAAGTCTTCTACACCTAAAGTAGCTAAGTTACTTAAGAAGTATAGCTACAAACCCTCTTAAAAGCAAGTTATTTTCCTACAAAAGGCTTTATATAGATTAAAACAAAGCTCTAGAGAGTGGCAGCAGGTTTTAAAAGACCTTCTTTGGAAATTAGGCTTTTAACCCCTTATATCTAACCTAGCTATCTTCTTTAACCTAACTACATCTACATATATAGCGACTTATGTGGATAACTGCCTTCTAATAGGACCGGATCTAGCTTATATTAATAGGCTAAAGAAGCTACTTTATAAAGCTTATCCTATAGAAGACCGTGGGCTAGCAGAATTTTTCCTAGGCGTTTAAATCACTAGAAATCGAAAGAAAGGGACCCTAACTATCCACTAGTCCTAGTATATTTCTAAAGCCCTAGAAAGATTTAACATAAAAGATGCTAGACCTGTTAAAATTCCTCTATAACTAGGAATTATAAAACAAGTAGACCACCTAACTAAACCTCTTTCCCCCCCTAATCACAAGCTATATTAGAGTATTATAGGGACTATTATATACCTAATGCTCCTTACAAGACCTAATATTGCCTTTCTAGTTTAGTGGCTTTCCATAGCGCTAGCTAAGCTATTTATAGAGTATCTTAATGCTTCTAAACATTTGCTTAGGTACCTTTTAGGCTCTATAGGTTATTCTATAACTTATAGAAGGCCTAAAGCTATTACAGCTTCTGCAACCCTTATTAGCTTCTGTGATAGTGACTTCGCAGGTAATAAGTCCTCTAAATTAACCTATGCTTATCTCTATAAGCTAGCTAAAGGACCTATTAGCTAGAAATCAAAGAAAGTAACTACAATAGCTTTATTCACATTAGAGGCTAAATCTAATGCCTTATGTAAAGCTATTAGGGAGCTAAAGTGGCTTTACAGTCTCTTTAAAGAGATAAAGCTACCTATAGCACCTCTAATACCGATTTTTAGTAATAACTAAGGCGCTATTATAACCGCTAATAACCCTGCTCTTTATAGCAAAACAAAGCATACCCTACTAAAATTTAACTATACTAGAGAAAAGGTACAGAAGGGTATAGCTAAGGTTATCTACATTAACACTAAAGAGATGCCTGCAGATAGTTTAACTAAGCCCCTGCCCTATAATAAATTTCAATAATTTATCTAACTATTAGGTCTTATAAATACAAAGGCCTAATTTAAAACCAACTAAAAAGTCAAAAAACCCGAAAAATTAACAAAAACATTGGAATTACGCCTAAAAGTTATTAATTTTAAAAGTTACTGTTTTTAGTTAAAAGTTATTGGATTTATTGTTAAATTTATAGTTAACTTAGATATCTATTAAAGAGCTAAGTCTAGGTATTAAATTAGTTACCTTATACTTTTCTAGAGGGAGTGTTAAAATAATACTATTTATAGCACTATTTTATAGGCCTACTAGTTGCCTTATTGCGTTGTTGCAACGTTAGTTACGAGCGTTGCTTGCAGCGTTATTCTGTTATAACCTGCGTTGTTCCACAACCAACCCGCGGGCTTATATAACTAAGCTAACTAGGTTACCCTATAGGGAAGCTAAAATTAACTGTAACTAGGTAACTAGTAGTCGTATAAAAGGCTAATGTATACTGTTTAAATCCTTGAATTTTTCTGGATTTAATGGTATATTTTATTAATAGGGTTGTATACTAGAAAACTTAGTTAGTGCATCTAGGCAGCTAGTTTGTATGGCTATGAGTTGATTTTTTATTTTTCCTATATAAATAGGTTTTGCGGAAAATAAAAAGTAGCTCCTAAGACCTCTCTAGCGGTCTAGATCCTCTAATACAGTTAGTAGGTCTATAAGGGGACTAGAAATCCTCTCATTGCTTGTTAGATCGTCCGTTTAGCTAGGAATTAACTGTATTTAACTATCAAAGCTCTCTATCTTGCAGAATACGCTATAATCTAGTGAATCTAGAAGCCGCCGCATTAGAATCTAGTAGGGAGGTCTTCCTATCCCTCTAGCTAGATTCCCTTCCCATATTCAATAAAACTAGCTGCCTAGGTGGCCTAACTAAGCACTTTAATATATAACCCTATTAATAAAATATACTATTAAATCCAGAAAAATTCAAGGATTCGAACAGTATACATTAGCCTTTTATACAACTACTAGTTGCCTAGTTACAGTCGATTTTAGCTTCCCTATAGGGTAACCTAGTCGGCTTAGTCATACAAGGCTGTGGGTTAGTTATGGAACAACGCAAGTCACAACAGAACGCTGCAAGCAACGCTCGTAACTAACGTTGTAATAACGCAACAAGGCAACTAGTGGGCCTATAAAATAGTGCTATAAATAGCATTATTTTAACACTAATAAATACAGGAGTCTTCTAGAATTAGAAGAAGAATATTCTAGTTTAAGGAATAAGTCCTATAGCTAGAATATATAAGGTTTATAATCTCTTTATATTATTAAAGCTCTCTAAGGATTAGAAAGAGGCTAATATAGCTTCTAGACTACTAAAATCTCCTATAAAGGGAGATTTAGACCTATAGTATTAATAATATAGTTATTGAAAATGGGAAGGGAATCTAACTAGTAGATTCTGATGCAGCGGCTTCTAGATTCACTAGATTATAGCTTATTCTTCAAGATTAGGAGCTTTTGATAGTTAAATATAGTTGATTCCTAGCTAACGGACGGTCTAACGAGCAATGAGAGGATTTCTAGTCCCCTCATAGACCTACTGACTATATCAGAGGATCTAGACCACTAGAGAGGTCTTAGGAGCTACTTTTTATTTTCCGCAAAACCTATTTATATAGGAAAAATAAAAAATCAACTTATAGCTATACAAACTAGCTGCCTAGATGCACTAACTAAGTTTTCTAGTATATAAACCTATTAATAAAATATACTATTAAATCCAGAAAAATTCAAGGATTTAAATAGTATACATTAGCCTTTTATATAACTACTAGTTACCTAGTTACAGTTAATTTTAGCTTCCCTATAGGGTAACCTAGTTAGCTTAGTCATATAAGCCCGCGGGTTAGTTATAGAACAACGCAGGTTATAACAGAATAACGCTGCAAGTAACGCTCGTAACTAACGTTACAATAACGCAACAAGGCAACTAGTAGGCCTATAAAATAGTGCTATAAATAGCATTATTTTAACACTCCCTCTAGAAAAGTTAAGGTAACTAATTCAATACTAGACTTAGCTCTTTATAGATATCTAAGTTAACCATAATTTACAATAAATCTAATAACTTTTAAAAAAAGTAACTTTTAAAATCAATAACTTTTAGGCAATTCCAATTTTTTAATTTTCGGGTTTTTGATTTTGTTAGTTTTAAATTAGGCCTTTGTATTCGTAAGACCTAATAGTTAGATAAATTATTAAAATTTATTATAGGGCAGGGGCTTAGTTAAACTATTTACAGGTATCTCTTTAGTGTTAATGTAAATAACCTTAGCTATACCCTTCTATACCTTTTCTCTAGTATAGTTAAATTTTAGTAGGGTATGCTTTGTTTTGCTATAAAGAGCAGGGTTATTAGCGGTTGTAATAGCGCCTTAGTTATTACTAAAAATCAGTATTAGAGGTGCTATAGGTAGCTTTATCTCTTTAAAGAGACTATAAAGCTACTCTAGCTCCCTAATAGCTTTATATAAGGCATTAGATTTAGCCTCTAATGTGAATAAAGCTATTATAGTTACTTTCTTTAATTTCTAGCTAATAGGTCCTTTAGCTAGCTTATAGAGATAAGCATAGGTTAATTTAGAGGACTTATTACCCGCGAAGTCACTATCACAGAAGCTAATAAGGGTTGCAAAAGCTATAATAGCTTTAGGCCTTCTATAAGTTATAGAATAACCTATAGAGCCTAAAAGGTACCTAAGCAGATATTTAGAAGCATTAAGATACTCTATAAATGGCTTAGCTAGCGCTATAGAAAGCCACTAAACTAGAAAGGCAATATTAGGTCTTATAAGGAGCATTAGGTATATAATAGTCCCTATAATACTCTAATATAGCTTATAATTAGGGGGGGAAAGAGGTTTAGTTAGGTAGTCTACCTATTTTATAATTCCTAGTTATAGAGGAATTTTAATAGGTCTAGCATCTTTTATGTTAAATCTTTCTAGGGCTTCAGAAATGTACTAGGACTAGTGGATAGTTAGGGTCCCTTTCTTTTAATTTCTAGTGATTTAAACGCCTAGGAAAAATTCTGCTAGCCCACAATCTTCTATAGGATAAGCTTTATAAAGTAGCTTCTTTAGCCTATTAATATAAGCTAGATCTAGTCCTATTAGAAGGCAGTTATCTATATAAGTCGCTATATATATAGATATAGTTAGGTTAAAGAAGACGGCTAGGTTAGATATAAGGGGTTAAAAGCCTAGCTTCTGAAGAAGGTTCTTTAAAACCTATTGCCACTCTCTAGAGCTTTGTTTTAATCTATATAAAGCCTTTTATAGGAAAATAACCTACTTTTAAGAGGGTTTATAGCTATACTTCTTAAGTAACTTAGCTACTTTAGGTGTAGAAGACTTAGCAAACTTAGTAAATCCATTAGGTATTTATATATAGATAGATTCCTTTAGTGGACTGTTTAGAAAGGCCCCTATAAAATTAACCTATTTAACTTCCCAGTTATTACAAGCCGCTAGGGCTAGTAAAATCCGCTAACTAGGGGGAATGCTAGTTACAGCGTAGGTTTTGATATAATCTTAACCTTCTATCTGCATAAACCCTTTAGCAACGAGTCAGGCCTTGTATTTTAGAGGATTATTTTCTTTATCCTTTTTAAGCTTATAAACAAGCCTATTCTTTAGAACTCTCTGGCCCTTAGGAATTTAGTCTATCCCTATAAATTTA
Source organism: Epichloe amarillans (assembly GCA_024072835.1). Lineage (NCBI taxonomy): Eukaryota > Fungi > Ascomycota > Sordariomycetes > Hypocreales > Clavicipitaceae > Epichloe > Epichloe amarillans. Next base: position 1,192,736 of record CP099638.1, on the reverse strand, counting down.
AAGGTTCTAGCAGCTAGAAGCTGTTTAAATTCGTTAAATATTGCATCCATCCATTTTCGACTATCCTTGCTTTTTAAAGCTTGTTTCCAGGTCTTAGGGGTATCTAAATCGTTGTTTTTAGTGGATAATTTAGCCCTTTATTATGCCTTAAAGCATATCTCCTTAACGTATAAAGATATATTAAAATCATTAATATCCATAGAATCAGAATTAATTAAAGAATCTAAATCTGAAAACGGTTTTTCGATAGCACCCTTATTAGGGGCGCTAGAGCTAGGGCTCTCTAGGGGTAGCGCTAGAGGCGTTATAGGCGTTATAGGGGTTGCAGGCGCTGTGTTGGTCGCCCTAGGGGCTGTTAGTACAGGCGCTGCGGGCGCTGCAGGCGCTAAGCTTTCAGGAGGCTTTAGGTAACTATCCTGAATTTCTAGATTATCTTATAAGATATTGGCTTCTCCCTCTAAAGGATTAGTCCCTAAAGGCTTAGGGGACCTTACAGAGCCTATATCCTCTATAATTTTAACAAAGCTAGTCTTTATAACTAACCTTTTAGAGGGAATATAAACAAGATAAATAGTAGAACCTAGAGTAGCTAGCAACTGGCTAGGGATAGTCCTAGGGGCTAGCTTTTAAAGCTTAGATCTCTGCTCCAGAGGTATTAGGACCTCACAATAAGACCCTATAGCCCTAATTTTCGAGAAGTCAGGCTTATAGGAAGTCTTAGGCTCTAAATCAGCTAAAAATAGCTACTTAGGGGTTAAAGGTTTAGTTATATTAGCTGTGATATTAACTAATTCCACTATGGCTAGAAGGATATAAGACTATAGATATAAGGGTAGCTTAGACCACTAAAGTGTAGCCCTAAGCCAGTCAAGGATAACCCTAATAGCCCTCTTAACTAGCCTATTTTGTTTGTGAATGTAAGGGCAAGAGGTGCTAAAACAGATTCCTTTAGAAGATAACTATAACTAAAGTTCGTTATTAATTTCAGTACCTCCGTCGAAGTGAAGGTGCCTAGGATACGCGTTATATCGGTTTTTCAGGGCCCTAAAGAAGCCCTTAATAGCTAAAGAAAGGGTTAAACCTTCTTTATTAGCTAATAAAAAGCACCATTTATACTAGGATTTTCGATCAATAAGGATAAGGACTATAGCCTTCTTATTATGCGGTATAGGTTTGATTTTAACCGTATCTCCCTCTAGAATATCTAGAACTCTAGGGGGGTCCTAAATAGGTCGTTTAGTTAGTCTTCTAATAGCTTTAGATTGCATACAGGCTATGCAGTTAAAATCCTTTTCTTTGACGGCGGAAAAATCAGGGATCCCTTTAGCTAATTTCGATGATTTCTTTAGTAAAGGGAGGCCTATATAGCCTAATCAAATGTGCCAAAGAAGGGCTAAATCTAGTAACTTCTTATAACTAGAATCTAGCTTTTTAAGGCTATTATCCCCTAGCTCCCTCTGTTGCTAGGCCTCTTAAGAATCACAGGCCTCTGGGGGCAGTAGACGGCCACTATCGTCACCCAAGTCATTAGGGTATAGACCTTCTAAACCCCCTATAGAAGATGCCTGACTAGGAGGAGCTTCGGTGGGACATAGGGCTAAATCTTCTAAATCATCGTCTTCTAGCTCTTCGATTCGTTAATATTCCTTGGGATTAAAAGCTAGTTACGGAATTTGAACCTCTATAGGGTAGGAAAACCCTAATTTAGTCTTATAAGCTCTTAGTTGTCGTTGTTAGTTGCAATATCGAGAGCCCATAAAGGAGAGGTGGGTTAAATGCTTACAGATTATAGGAGTAGGTTGCCCCTTAATCTGTAAAAAGAAGCCGTGTTTAGCAGGTTCTAGTAACTCACAGGGGCTTTTATTAGCTAGGAATAGCTAGTCTTTAGCTAGATAACCTCCCTTTAGATAGTGAGATAACCCACTAACTAGGTTAGTATCTATGCCTAGGAAATATAAAGCATCTAGCAAAGCTAAGGGCCTATATTCTAGTGGATTTTTCTTAACTAGAACGTTAAAAACAGCTGTGCCTCTTCCTTTAGGATAAATAGGTCCTCCTACTGTAATTATAGCGCTAGTTTTACCTTTCTTTAGAGGTTTAAAGTCCCTAAAAGAAGCCCTATTATTACAAATGTGACAGGAAGAACCCGTATTATACAAAAGGGAGTTTTTAACCACATTGTTAGAGTAGCTAAAAGTAGGCTTGCTAGTAGTGTTACTAGTGGTACTAGAGGTATCTGAGTCAGACTTAGAATCACTACTATTATCACTGCTAGATTTATTAGAATCTAATTCTTTAACGTATCCCGTGGCTAGGGTATAGCCTAAAGCAAAAGTAGCTTCTTTTCCTTTCTGTTTTTCCCTGTTGCTACTCTTCTTCTTCTTCTTTTTAGAGGCCTTAGAAGGGTTTGAATCCTTCTTATCCTGCTCTTTAGTGGCGTTAGAGTCCTTCTTAGGGGTAGGATTAGTTAATTTCTTCTCCTGATCCTTAGAATTTCCCTTGTTATTAGAAGCCTTATAACTAAGAGCTTTAGCTATAGGGGAGGTTTTGTCCCTCTGTTTTTCTAATAAATCCGCTATAAGGAACTGTAAATTTAGGGTATTTACAGGCAGTCCTTATGCCCTAGAAGCTCTAATAGTAAATCTTTGTCTCTTAGCCTAACTAGGAAAGGTCTGCTTTAATGCATTAATATAATAGTTTACTTAATCAATAGGGGCGATCTCTACACTACAAAGCTATAGTCTAGCTAGTAAATTATTAAAATTAGCATTAAAAGCCTCTAAAGATCCCTTATAACTTAAAAAGTTTAGGGAGTGGTAGCTAGCGTATAGTGTACCACGCTGGATTTTAGCACTCTACGAATACTGCCTAATAAGGACTTTATAGGCTTCTTCGGGGGATTTTTGCTAACATATAGTAGCCTATGGTCCTAGTTGACAACTATCTCTTAATATTATTAAAAGAATAGCTTAGTTATAGTTAGCTAGATGACTTACTAGGCTTGGATTATCTATAAATTTAGGTAATCCTAGGGCTCTAAATTGTATGCTTAGGGCTTGCTTCCACTAATCATAGTTTTTAGGGCCTTTTAGCTTAGCTCCCTCTGGAATAGAGTGAACCTTCTCATTTAGTTCCTTTATAGCACCTGTATTAAAGGCAGCTTATAAGTTACTAGAAGGTACGCTTGCAGAAGTAGTAGCTAGGTCTTCTTCTAGAACCTTAGTATTTTCTTCCTTAGGTCTATTAGAAGCCTAAAGACCTTATATAATAGTTATGGTTTGCGTTAATTTCTCTAGAAGATTATTAATGCTAGCCTTGTTTTTAATATGATTTTCCTTGCTATGCCTAATAAAATTAGTTAAGGTCTTGCCTTATTGTTTAATTTGGCCCTGTATCTGTAGCTATAGGGCACTAGCCTAAACAGCTAGTTAACCTTCTATATCTATCCTACTAGGGTCCCTAGGGGGGCTAGAAGACCCTAGGGCAGGGGCCTTACCCTTATAACTAGGTGGTGCTATCTTCTGAAAGTCCCTGTGTTAAATCTCTAAATTTATTCCTATTGCAAATAACGCGCGCTAGAAATTGCTTGTGTTGCAATCTAGTTGCGTACGTAAATTGCGTGGCGGGGCCGTTTGAGAAAGTAGCCCTTAGGTCTAAAAAGTGGGTCTTTGGTATGCGCGGGCAGAAAAATGACGGAGAAGAATCTCTAAGAAAAATTCTTAACACTAAGGATAGGAATCGTAGATAATAGGTATTACAGAAGCTATAACGCAACGTAACGTAATGTATAGTGCGTGTAACGTAGTGTAATAGGTTAAAAAGCCTAGTATAGATATACTAGATGTCTAATGATTTTAAAGGATGCAGCGTATCTACTATTGTAGATAATATTAAATATAACGGTCGCAGTAGTGAATAGAATCACAAGAGGTTATGGTTATAACTAGGTAGTTATGGGTTGCAATGTGGTGGTTACGGGTGCGGCTATAGTTGATTTTTAACACTAAGGGTCTGATGTTGCGATGCGTGGCGCTAGTAAATAAAGAGCTTTAAATTCTAGTGGTTTCCTTTGTAATCTTAAGAGCCTATAGGTATAGTAGGTGATAACTAGTATCCAAAATCAAGTAGTAATCGCAGTAGAATAGCGTAGTAATGTAGTAATCTATAGGCCTTCTGGGCTTATAACCTATTGAAAATGGGAAGGGAATCTAACTAGTAGATTCTAATGCAGCGGCTTCTAGATTCACTAGATTATAGCTTATTCTTTAAGATTAGGAGCTTTTGATAGTTAAATATAGTTGATTCCTAGCTAACGGATAGTCTAACGAGCAATGAGAGGATTTCTAGTCCCCTTATAGACTTACTAACTGTATTAGAGGATCTAGACCGCTAGAGAGGTCTTAGGAGCTACTTTTTATTTTCCGCAAAACCTATTTATATAGGAAAAATAAAAAATCGACTCACAGCCATACAAACTAGCTGCCCAGATGCACTAACTAAGTTTTCTAGTATATAACCCTATTAATAAAATATACCATTAAATCTAGAAAAATTCAAGGATTCGAATAGTATACATTAGCCTTTTATACGACTACTAGTTGCCTAGTTACAGTCGATTTCAGCTTCCCTATAGGGTAACCTAGTCGGCTTAGTCATACAAGCCCGCGGGTTAGTTATGGAACAACGCAGGTCATAACAGAACAACGCTGCAAGCAACGCTCGTAACTAACGTTGCAACAACGCAATAAGGCAACTAGTGGGCCTATAAAATAGTGCTATAAATAGCATTATTTTAACAATAGTTATCTAGGTAAAGAAGCCTTTATATAGCTTATAAATGTAACTCTAGGTATTAAAATAACTAGACCTAGTCTTATAGAGTGTAAGATCTATGCTATAGGCAAAGCTAAGCGCTAGAGATTAAAGGTTATACCTAAAGGACTTCCTTAAGGACCTAGTTATAGATTATTTATTAATCTTAACTATTATAACTTAGATTATTAGAATAGTAATAGGTATTAGTGTGTTTTTATATACCTTATAACCTTAATATATTTCTTTTATTTATTTAAATTTGTAAGGGCTTAGGCTTTGCCTAAGCATTCACATAGTGCACGCGGGTAGGGATAGTCCCGCATAGGCAAGGACGTAGAAAAGGGGGCTTACATAAGGTAGTTAGGGGGTATAAGGGGCCCTAGTAAGAATAGGTTTCCTACCTTCCTCTTTCCTCTCCTTAAGTTTCTTAATACTATATTAATACCCTATTATAGTAGCCTAGGGGCTAGTCTATAATAATTAAGAAACTTCCTTTAGTCCTTTATAATAGCTACTAAAATTCATAATAGATATACTAATAGATATATTAATAGATATAATAGACACGCTTTACCTGTAAGACTAACCTAGCTATAGGATAGTAATACCCCTATCTAACGCTATAGTACTATAGGTAGCCTAATAAGCCTAATTTAAGACACTTTAACTTATGCTATATAAACAAGTAGCGGAGCTTAAATGCCTTTAGGAGCATATATATATAAATGCCTTAGGACCCTTAGCCTAGGCACCCCCTCTAGCTTAGCCTAGCGCCCCTAACTAGCCTAGCGCCTCTAACCTAGTCTTTCCTATACCTAGAATAAAATAAAAGCTAATCCCCTTAGGTAACCTATATAATAGTAATAAAGCCTTATTTACTACATAGAGGCTCCTAATAGAATATAAGTTATAGGTAGACTAAGGCTTTATTAGTTTTAATAAGAATAAATAGATACTTATTTATTAAAACCTTTCTTCTAAGGTCTAGTCCTAGGTAGCTACTTACTTTAAATAAGGCAGTGCTATTAGATTTAACCCCGCTTACTTTCTAGATTACCTAGGGACTATATTCTCTAACCCCTATAGATAGGAGATAGCCCTTATAGAGCTTAACTAGATAAAGTAAGGTCTAGGGGAGATATTTTCTATATTCTTTATTTGCTTTTCTAAGAAGCTCTTGCTAGTAGGAGGGGAGCGCTAAATAGGCAAGGTAAAGCTAGCAAAGCTCTAATATGCGCTTAATAAGCGTTTAAGAGAGATTAGCGTAGGATAGGGCATTAGCTAGAGTAATTAGTATATAGCTATTAGGCAATATCACAAGATTATAGTTAATATAGAAGCCCTTACCCTAGAGAATAAGTACTAAACCTATCGCAAACCCTAACTAGTAAAACTAGTAGCCTAGATTAACTATAAGGGCAATACACTAATAACTAGGGTTTGCGTAGCTAGGACCTACCTAGGGTAGCTAAATAAGTTAGCTAAGAAGGAGAAGGGGATAAAGGCTACTATAAACATAAAATAAGCAAAATAGGTATTAGAGGCAGAATTAGCTAAACGCCGCTAAGAGGGACGCTGCCTATAGTATGTGTCTAAGGACTACTTTATCTAGGAGTGCACTACCCTCCTAGCCCGCTGCCTAAAGGTTAGTATTAACTTATATAGGGCGGATAAGGAAAGCGTAAATAAGGAAGTGAATATTCCCCCTATAGAAAATAAGTAGCCCCTAAGCAAAGTCTTGTATAGGGGCAAAGAGGCTAGCTAACTATAACACTATAAGATAATTATAACTACTATATAGAGACAGAACAGGATATAGCATAATACATAGACTAACTACCTTTCTTAATTCCTATACTCTTTAATATATATTATTACATTAATATCTAGATTAATTATAGTTATAATTGCTATAGTATAGTAAGCAAATTAGTAGCGAAACGGCTTAGCCTAGAGCTTATATAGTTACTAAAATAGAGGCATGTTTACACTATAGTAGAAGTAAAACAGAGGGGGAAGCAGGTTAAGAAGGACTTCTCTTCTATTACCTATATAATACGCACTAGAATTAACATAGATAGCTAGGAGTTATTTATATACTTATACGTTATCCTAGGTCTTACCTAGGATATAATATTTAGAATGCCTTAGTTAGAGTAATATAATATAGTAATTCACATAGCAAAATAATAACTAGTTATTAGAGTAGCAGAGGGCCTTTGTGTCTCTAAGGCTATTACTTATAAGGTAAAGGCACTTACATAGGGAATTATTAGATCCCTCTACGCCACTAAGGCTTATAGGGCATAACAGAATAAGGACACTACCACAAGGTTTATTGCTATAAGCCTAAGAGAGATAATAATAGTACTATAGATTATAGCACCTAAGACAGATCTAGCTAGTCCTAACACATTAACATTGCCTAAGGAGTTATTAGACTTTGTAGACCTCTTTAATAAGGCTAAGGCTAACGGACTGCCCCCCTATAGGGGCTCTCTTAATTACTATATACGCCTATGTAAGAACCTAGATAGCTCTAAGCTAGCACTCCTATAGGGACTATTATATAACATGCTATAGGACTAGCTCCTAGAGGTCTAGCACTAGATTATAGACTTAATAGATAAGGGCTAGATTTATGCTAGCTCCTTATTAGCTATAGCCCCTATTCTCCTTATTAAAAAGGCTAATAGGGGTTAGCGTTTTTACGTGGACTACCGCGCTCTTAATAAGATAATAGTATAGGATTATTACCCTTTCCTACTAATTAAGGAGACACTACAATCCCTATCCTAGGCGCGCTAGTTTACTAAAGTAAATATTTACGTAGCGTTTTATAAACTATAGATAGCTAAGGGAGAGAAGCACTTTATAGCGTTTTATATAAGGTTTAGCCTGTTTAAGTAGCTAGTTTGCCCCTTTAGCCTAGCTAGCGCCCTAGTAACCTTTTAGCGCTATATTAACTAATCCTTAGGGGATGCATTAGGGGACTTTATTATAGCTTACCTTAATAATATCCTAGTTTACTTAGGGGGGTTAAGAAAAGACTATATAGCTAAGGTTTAGTTAGTTCTAGGCCGCCTAAGGGCCGCGGGCTTATACCTAGATCTTAATAAGTTAATATTTGCTATAAAAGAAATCTAGTACCTAGGATACATTATTATAGCGGGATGCTTAGTCTACCTAAATCCCGCGAAGGTTATAGCTATAAGGGAATAGGCAGCACCTATAAAATTACAAGGGGTCTATAGCTTCTTAGGATTCGTAAACTTTTACTATAACTTTATTAGGGACTTCTCTAAGCTAGCTACCTTACTTATATAGCTTATAAAGAAGAATATCCCTTTCTAATAGGGACTAGAAGAGGATAAGGCCTTTAAGAGGTTAAAAACCGCGTTTATTATATATCTAGTGCTAGCATAATAGGACCTAAACTACCTTACAATAGTAAAGGCTAATTATTTAGGCATAGCTCTTAGGGATGCCTCTTATAATAAGGCCCTAATAACGTCTTATATCTAGTTATATACTATTCCGCTAGTCTTACGCCCTTGCAAAAGAACTACATAATTTATAATAAGGAACTATTAGCTATTATCTTATATCTTAAGGCATAGTTAGCAAAGCTTTAGGGTGTATCCTATCTATTTATAATTTACACTAATTATAAGAACCTAGAATACTTTATAACTCCTTAACTTATATTAGAGAGGCAGGCCTAGTAGGAGGATATACTTACGCTATTTAACTTTTACCTTTGCTATAGGCCTAGTATATAAGCTTAATGCCTAGATACCCTTTCCTAAAGGGAATAGGATTAAAGTAAGTTAGCCTTAAGGATAGGGCAAATCTTATAACCTATTACTATTATATAACTCTTACTATTACTATTCACATAAGGGGACAGCTCTAAACTAGCACTATATATGCTACTACTAGTAGGAGAGGCCCTCTTTGCCTTAAAACACCTCTAGACCCTATAGGACTAGGCTATTATATTAGACCCTATGTATAGTATTTAACTAAAAGCTATACAAAAAGGGGCTTAGAAGTTTCCCCCTAATGCACTAATAAGGGAATAGGTTGTAAATTGCTTTATAAGCGCACATAGGGCGCTTTAGTTTTAGGGCTATACTTAGATCCTAGCTTAGGAACCCCTTATAATAACCCTTATATAATAATGCTATAACTCGCTAGTAGTAGGATACCTAGGCTATAATACTATGTTTTAGATTCTATAATAATAGTTTTATTAGGATAGGATATTATAGGACATTGCTTAGTTTATTTATAACTATTACTGCTTTAGTAGCTATAAGAGCAGCTAATAGCAGCAGGGCTTACTAAAACCCCTACTAATCCCTAATTAGTTTTAGTCTTAGATTTCTATTAACTTTATAATAGACTTACTAGCAGCGTCCCTAGAGAAGCTATAATACCTTATAGTTATTACTAATAGACTCTTAAAGTTTATATAGCTAGAAGCTATAACCTCTATTAGGGCTAAGGAGTGCGCGAAATAATTTAAAATAGTCTAGTAAAGGTTCTAAGGATTTCCCTAATCTATTATTATAAACTAGGGGTTAGACTAGCTAGGGAAATTCTAGATAATATTATGCTCCTTAGTTAGGATTAATTAGTTACTTTCTACGTTACATTACCTATAGACTAATAGTAGTATAAAGCAGGCAAACTAGGAAGTGTAGGCAATATTACATATAATAGTCTCTTTCTTATAGTTTAATTAGCTAGAATATCTAGCCGCTTGCTAGCTTATAATTAATAATAGGTCTTCTTTAGTAATAGGGGTAAGCCTAAACAAATTGCTATATAGATATAACTTAGAACTAATTTAGTTATAACTAGACTATTTTGCTTCTATAATATTACCTAAGGGGCAGGCTATATATTTCCTAAAGCACCTATAAGAAGGTACCCTTCTAGCATAAGCCATAATAGCCTATGTTTAATAAAGGCAGTAGGATATAACCTTAGCTTCTTAATATCTAGCGAAATAGTTTTAGGTTAGAGATAAGGTATAGCTTTTACTTAAGAATATTAAGATAAACCACCTCTTATAGAAACTTAACTAGATTATAGCAAAGTATATAGTTATTAATATACTAACGCTACTTATAGTATAGTTAGATATCCTAAGGGGCATTTACCTAGTTTTCTATGTAGACCTTATTAAATAGGCTATAAAGGACTCTCTTCCTAGTTAAAAGCTCTAGGACTCCTATCTAGGGCTAGAATAGGTCCTAGCAAAGGATAATAATAAACTTATAGAGAAATACTAAGTTAAGCGAATCTTAGTGGCTTAAAATGCCCTAGGCTAAGGTAAGAGGCGTAATATTCTAGTTAAGTGGGCGGGTTACGTATAGCTAACATAGGAACCACTAGAAAGTATAACATAGATATAAGCCCTTAATAAGTTTAAAGCAAAGTAGGGAGATATATATTATAATAATAGACTAGATTAATTATAGACTATATATCTATTAAAGGAGATATCTTCTAGCGCATAAGGTATACCTATCCTAAACTTAGCTAATTCCTTATAGCTACTAAAACGTATTTAGACCCCCTTATCCCCTATAGCGTAGGGGTTACTTAGACTAGGAGTTAGTTAGGCTATTAGTAAGGCTATTATTATTAGATAAGATAGTAACTAGTGTTACCTTATGTCTAATAGGGATATAACCTATGCTATATTAGGTGCTATAGCTACTATAGCTAGCACTATAGCCACTATAGCCACTACTATAGTTCTAGATAGTAAGAGCAAAATAGCGGTTAGGGAGCGCAAAGTAAGTGTAGTATAGGGGTGGCTTATTATTAGATTAACTTTTATTAGGGGAGGACTAGCGGATAATAATAGTTATAGAGAGATAGCTACTACCTATAGTATAATTAGTATAGTAATTAATTAGACCTAGGATAGACCTAGGTTAGGAGCGCTCCTAGTGCTAATGTAAGGGCAAATTATCGCTAGCTTTAATAAGCCACTAGCAGCCCTAGGTGCTACTATAGTAATAGGGGGAGAGCGCCTTAAGGAGGCGCGTAAACTAATTATAGAATTCTTATTATATAGAGTTTAGTCTACTAATAATCTATTAGTTCTATTAGAATAGAACGCTAGTAACTTACTATATAGAGCTACCTATGCTATAGCTACTAATAGGACTACTACTACTAAGGGGGATAACCTTAAGCCTAGTTATATTTATAGCAGGAGCGTTATAGGAGAGGGGGGGCCTAAGGGTAAAGCAAATAGGTGCTAGATTAAATTAAGCCTAATTTAGGAGCGTATTCTATTAGCTTATAAGGGCGTGAAACTATTAGGAGAGAACTAGCATTTTCTTTTTAGTAGTTAGAGTCCTTTTAACCCTAGGTATAATAATATATATACCTATAGCAATTAGGGCCTTAAGATCCTTAAGGTAATAACAAAGCTATAGGTTAGCGAATAGGTATCTAGTTAACTAAATACAGGTTATATATTACTACTAATATAGGGGATAGGACTTATTACTTTTAGGGGGGTAATAGTTTAATACGCCTATAGTAAGGCATTATTTAATATAAGGCCTATAGGGCTAAAAAAGCGTATAAGGCGTGGTATGCTTATTATTATCTAAGTCTCCCTCTATAAGGAACTTACTAATAGACCTAGCTATTAGCGTAATAGGGGTGGCAAGGGATATAATAGCAATAGTGGGGGATATAGTGGTAGTGGCTAGAGCTTAAGTAAACCTATAAGTATTTATTCCGTAATAAGGCATATTTATTATAAGTCTAATAGGGAAATAATAATTATTTAGAATAATAGGATAGGAAGGAGTAATAGAGTTATAATATTTAGAAAATGTTTTTAGTGTAAGGAAGTTAAGACTATAGGATAAAAACAAATAGTAGGTAGTAGGTAAGGGGATAAATAAGTAAGGGTAGGGCTATTATTATTATAATAATAACATAGTAGCTAGAAGCATACATTACGTATCCTGCCTAGACTTAGGTTAAAATAATAAGCACCTATAACGCGTTATAAAGGGTAAGCACCTATATTAACTATAGGCAAGGGAAAAAGAAAGGGAGGAGTAAGGGCATATATAAGGGCTTAGGCTTTGCTTAAGTATTTACATAGTGCACGTAGGTAGGGATAGTCTCGCATAGGTAAGGACACAGAAAAGGGGGCTTATATAAGGTAGTTAGGGGGTATAAGGGGCCTTAGTGAGGATAGGTTTCCTACCTTCCTCTTTCCTCTCCTTAAGTTTCTTAATACCATATTAACGCCCTATTGCAGCAGCCTAGGGGCCAGTCCATAACAAAATTAAAGGATAGGATTTGTAATTACTTTTATATAATAATAAGCTTCCTAAGCATATAATTTAGGATTTAGCTTTGCTTTCTATATAGTAATATTAAAAAGGCCCTCTTTATAGGGGAGATAAAAGATAAGATAGCCTTTTTAGGTATCTTAGTATATAATTTAGCTCCCTTAACACCTAGTTAGAATAGTAAGGCAAAGAGATCTAGGGGGGTAGTAAAGTAAAAAGCAAGAACCCTAAGCTTAGAGGCATAGCTTCTAAAAGAGCTTAATAATAAGGTCTTTAATATAGCTATATACCTTTTAAATTAAACGCCTTATAAGCATTAAAGGAAATAGGTTATGCTATATAAGCTTTAGTAAAATTAGGTAAGAAAGACTATTTCTACCTATTTAATAATATTAGAGAACTAGAAGCCCTTAATATTATACCTTTAAGCTTATAGTTATAAGGCCTTTTCTATAACTATAAAAGCTCTAGAGCATATAAAATTAAATAATTTAAAACCTTAGCTTAAGCAAAAGGCATATATTAGTTATCTTATTAGATATAGAGGGAAGTTATAGTATATTATCTAGGTTCCTATGCTTAGGAATTAAAAAGTAATTATATTAGCTTATGTTTATTTTAATAAGAATGCCTTCTTTAAACCTAAAGAAAAGCTTAAATTAGTTTAAAAGGAGAAGATTCTAACTATTAACTTACTTAAAGAGCTTAAGGCCTAAGATATTAATAAAGAAATTAGTTAGGACCTTATAGAAATAAAACTTAAAGATAATAATAACCTCTCTTTAATACTTATAAATATATTATAGGAAAGTTATTAGATTAGGGTAGAAATACTAATCTAAGCCTCTTAGTAAGAAAAGGGATATTCTAGTATATTTCTAACCCCTCCTAACTCCTCTTATAAGCACTTAGTTTTTGCAAAGAATATAGAGCTTTTATTATAAGGAGAGAATACGCTTTTTTAAGAGTTTAATAATATTATATATAAGGCAATACCTAAACACATAGAGGTTACTACTAATGCTAGCAAAATTACTACTAAATATAGTAAGGGCTTAGAGAATCCCTATAAGGCCTTATAGTTATGTAATAATAGGATTAATCCTAATAATATTATTACTAGGAAAAGACTTTAAAAGGAATTAAGGAAAGCTTAATAGGTATAATTCTCTTCTACCTTTATAGTAGTATTATAAGGTACCTAGCATACCCTTAGAATTAAGGATATACCCCCTAAACCTATATATTATTATTAAGCAATAGCTTTAGCGTATTATAACCACTAGAAAGAAGTAATTATAAAAGAAGTTACTAAGCTTCTATCCTTAAATTACTAGGAAGATATCCTAGAGAAAGCACTTAATCCTAACTCTTATAAAGGACTTATTAACCTTAGATAGGTATTTAAGTATAAAACTAATAAAAAAGGCATAGTTATAGAGTTTAAAGCCTATATAGTAGTATAAGGGAATTAATAACTAAAAGATAACCTTAATAACTACGCTACTACGCTTACTTCTTAATCTCTACGTATACTACTTACTATCTACTATATAAATAACTTTAATACCTAATAATATAATATTTAGAACGCTTTTTTGCATATAAAGCTTAAAGAACCTATCTTTTATAGGCTACTAGAAGGCTTAAAGGCAAAAGGTTATCTTTAGAAGATAATATAAGCATTATATAGCCTAAGGGAAGCTCCTAGATAATAGTTCCTATATCTAATATAATTCCTACTAAAGATTAGATTTATTTAAGGGAAGGAAAACCTATATATCTTTATAAAGGATAGAATAATTCTCTTTGTTAGGGTCGTGGAGGCTACGGAGCGACACAGGCAATAGAGGCAATAGCATTATGTATAGTAAGACTTACTTAGGGCTCGCAGCGCCTTAGCTATAAGGTTACTATAAGCTAGTTATATAAGCGCAGAGGGGGTATTTAGGTAAAGGTTATACATATAGAATATAGGAGGCTAGAGATTAAAACCCTTAAGTATTACTACTTACCTTTAGCTATCTAGTTACTACTTATTTATATTATTACCTTATTCTATTTATTCTAGCCTAGAAGCCTTAATAAGTTAATCTCTCTTTCCTATTAGGGTAATAGGCTATTAGTAAGGTAAGAATATTAGCACTATAAAGAATAAATACTTACTTAAAGGGTACTAATAACTCTAAAGCAAACATGCTATATAAAGGTATACCTATAGATTAAAACTTGCTTCTAAAATATAAGTCTTTTTATCTAACTACACTAGAGAATTTCTATATATTAGAACCTATTATTAATAGTAAGAAAGCTATATTAAACTATAGCCTTATATAAGTAAAGATATAGCTATAAATTACTTAAAAGAGGCAAAAACTTAAATAGCTATAGAAAAATTTATAGGAAGTAAATACCCCTCCCTAATTAGTTAATACTAATAAAGGCCTTACTCCTACCCTATAAATACCTTTTACTTAAAATACTACCCTTATTCCTTAGGAAGCACTACCCTTACTAGGACTTTATAAATATAGTATAGCAAAGATATAGCTAAAAGCTTCTATATATAAGGGGGATACCTATAAGAACCTATAGATATTCTTAGTAAATCTAAATATAACCTTTACTATAGATTAAAACATATTTACTAATAATATAATAAAAGTTATATATGCTAGTAGCTACCTAGTAAATAAGGCAAAGTAATAGTAAATACGCTTTACTATTATAAATAGTTATATAAATTACTAGAGCTATACTTAGGTAAAGTTTATCTAATAGCTAAAAACTAGAGGAATAGATAAAGATAGTTACTACCTAGAAGCTATAGAAATGCTACTAACCCTTTATTAAGGTAAGGATTAGTTATTCTAGACTTTTATTAAAGTCTAGGGGAAGGTAAAGGTAAAATTACCTAAACCTATACCTAAACCTCTAAGAATTACTTAGTTTATATAATGCCTAAATAGCACTATAAAGAAGTAAGTATTTAGCTAAGAGTACCCTATAAGTTAGAACTACCTTATTAGCTAAGGAAAGAAAGTAAAAGTAATAATTAGGGAAGAGAAAGGGATCCCTTATAAAGGCTACTAAGGAGGTAACTAGTAAAAGAGAAGGAATTACTTAGTATTCCTAGAAAAAAAGCTATAGGAAGGACACTATATAGAAGCAAGGGGCTTGCTAGTTTATTATAAGTGTAAGAAACTAGGCTACCCCTTAACTAGGTATACTAAACTAGATTATAGTATTTACTAGAAAAACACCTATATTACTAAGATACACTAAGCTAGCACTAAGCAGGCTAGGAGTTACTTAAACACAAATAAGACCCTAATTAGCGTAGTAAAACCCTAGGAAAACACTCTTAACGTAGCTTAACTTAATAAGAATAGTCTTCTAAACTTACAAATTCGCATAGATATTAAGTTATATTAAGATAACCACTAGGTAGTAGTGCTAACGCTATTTAACCCTAGCGCTATATATTCCTTAATTTACCCTAATATACTGTCAAGGCTTCTAGGCCGAAATGGATAGAATAGGGTAATGGTATAGATAAGTAGCAGCTAAATAGCTAAAGGTAGGTAGTAATGCTTAAGGGTTTTAATCTCTAGCCTCCTACATTCTCTATGTGTAACCTTCGCCTAAATACCCCCTTTGCGCTTATATAACTAGCTTATAGTAACCTTATAGCTAGGGCGCTATAAGTCCTAAGTAAGTCCTACTATATATAATACTATTGCCTCTATTACCTATATTGCTCCGTAGCCTCTATAACCCTAATATAGTACCCCCTTTACTTTATAATTACCCTTAATTATACTCACTGCTTAGTTAGTATAAACTTACTATTTTAAATTTCCTATATAATTCTTACCTTATATGTCCTAATATAAGACATAGGGAGATAATAGCCCTATTAATAATAGGTTTAGCTATTATTCCTTACCTTACCTATAAGCTTCTAGTTATAATATAGTTATAGCTATAGAGTTACTTTATAAATACTTATATCCTTATTCCTACTAGTCCTATAAAAGTAAATACCCTATATTATATTTCCTTATTAGCTAAAAAGGATAGGGTATTAGATACTATATATTAGGGTATATTTAATTATAAGTTCTAGTAAAGTTACTATAAGCTTACTAGGTATATGTAGTTAGCTATAACTTTAGCTATTAATAGCTATAACGCTAGCTTTTTAACCTATAGCTTACTTTCGCTACCTATGTAAATTACTTAAGGGGTCTGCAATTAATATAAAAAAAACTAAATTTCCTCTCCTTTTTCTCTTCCTTTCCTCCTTATCTCTCTTACTTTTTAATATTAAATTTATAAGTTAGCCTTACTAGCCCTATAGTAGCGTTCTTATTACTACTACCTAGTAGTTACTAATATTATTTAGAGTCTTCCTTCTTATTATCTTATTATCTCTTTGCTTCTTATAGTTAGTATTATAGTTTATATCTTATTACTTTACTTCTTGCTTACTTACTACTAACTTATAGATAGGTTATAATATCTTTTATTTACCTAATAACTCTAGGACCCTTAGCGCCTACCCTAGAAAAATCCCCTTATAAGAGGGCTTTATATGCTTTAAAAATATCTACGTAAGTTTACCTCTTATTTATAGTGTTATAGCTACTAACTTACTAAGCAGTATAATTAAAATTCCTTACCTTTACTATAGTTAGTAAGTAGTAATCTAGTAAATTACCCCTAAAGATAATAAAGCTAAACCTTAGTATATTATAGATAGAAAGCTAATTCCTAATAAGTGTTATTATTCCCCTAGTATAACTAAGCTACTTCTCTCTTACTCTTAAGCTACTAACTTAGGATAGGTAATTCCTTAAAGTGCGCTTACTATATAAAAAATAATAAAATATATGCTAGTATAAGTGCCCCTTTAAGGCTACTACTCTTACCTAGCTAACCTATTATTAGTATCCTATAAGAATTATAATACTCTATTATAAGTTCTTTAAAGTTATAAAGGAGGTTCCTAATAGCACCTATTACTATCTATCCTTAGTAAGATTATTAATTCTAGTAACTTAGTTAAAGCTAACTTATTACTAGGCTTTAGTACACGTAAAACATAAATTATATAATACTTTTCTTACTATAAAGAATGCTAATTACTATAGGAGAGTTTATTAGGCCTATCTAACTATAAAAGCTACTTATAAGGCAAATGCTAATAAGCGCGTAGTAATATTGTAGCTATTTAATACTACTAACCTTAAGGTCTAGATTAATATTACTAATAGCCTATGCTTTATAGCTTAAAATACTCCTATAGTAAGTCCTATTATCTTTAGTATAGCTTTTACTTTACTAACTTATAGCTAGTTTATAGCCTAAACTTTATAGCTTCCTACTTATATTAGCCTCTCTAAGCTCCCTAAAGAGCTTTATTTCTTTATTTATAAGGATAAGGAGGGGTTCTCTAATAATAAAGCCCCTATAGCTACTATAAAGGAAAATATAGTAGTAAATATAATAATAAAGTAATAGGTGCTTAGTAGCTATATAGTAGTTTGCTTTAAGAGAATATAACTTTTTATACTATAAAATTTCGTGTGTTAAATTACTAAAGTAATAATATCTTTATAAACTAGCTACTTAATTACTACTTATAATTATTTATAATATCCCTTATAATAAAATCTCTTTTTAATACCTATAAATTCTCTAAGCTATTATAGCCTTTCTATTTTACTAAGAATTTCCGCTGTTTTCTATTATACTAATATAAGATAATTCTCTTAACCTTAAACTTTTCTTTATTATTCTTAATATTATCTTATAGTAAGGATATATTTATATAGCTAGTAGGATCCCCTCTAAATAGTTTAAGGCTTGTAATATTAAACATATTATAAAGTCTTAAGCTAGCTAGTAATTATAATTAATAAGCTAAGCTATAATTACTAACTACTTTCTTAATTTTATAGGGCCCTAGGTACTTAGCTATAAGCTTTTAGCTTAGTTATCTTAGGTTAATATTCTTAGTAAATAGTAAAACATAGTCCCTAACCTTAAACTCTATTAGTATTCTCTTATAATTATAATATTTCTTTTACTATACTTATATATTATAGAGTAGCTACTTAATCTCTAAGTATCTTTATCTTAATTCTAAGACTTTATTTTCTACCTAGTTATTTACTAAGTTAGGCATTAGGATAGCCTAATATAGTCCCCTTAGGTTATACCCTTATAGTGCCTTTACTAGCGTTAGGCTATAACTACTATGCTTGCTTATATTATAGGTAAACTATGCTATTAGTAAATATTCTACCTAATTATCCTATTTAGCGTATATATAGGCTCTTAGATAATACTTAAGAACCTAGTTTAATTGCTTTATTTACCTATCTATTTAGGGGTAAAATACAGTGCTTAATTACCACTTTATTATAATAAGGTAGTAGAAAGTCCTCTAGAATCTACTAGTAAATGTTAACCTATAGTCTATAATAATACTTTCTAGGGCGCTATAGTCTTTAAAAATATTCTTAAGAAACACTATAGTAAGGCTATTATTAGTTAGTTATGTAAATACTAGTATATAAATACTATACTTTAAGAATTAGTCTATAATAACTAAAATCGCATTATATAACTAAAACTTCTAATCCTTTACTAGTAGTAAGCCTATAATAAAGTCTATTAATAATTCTTAGAAAAGGTAATTAGGCACTAGTAACGTAGCTAACTTATTATAAGGCTTATATAACCTTAGCTTTAAAACTTAATAGTTAATATAAGACTAAATATATACCTTAATATCTTTCTTTATTAATAGCTAGTAATATTAGCCTATAATATAATAGAGGGTCTTGCTAACCCCCTAATAACCCGCTATAGGATTATTATAAGTTAATAGTAAAATTTCTTTCTATAATCCTAGCGAAATAAAAATATAATTTTTATATATTAGTAACTTAGAGAATCTTATAGTCTATATCTATAGCTCTCTAGCCTCTAGCTTAGAGGGACTAATTAACTATAGTCCTAACACACTAGAGTTACTACTTATTAGTAATAACTTTTGCTATGTAATAAAGGCATCCTCTTACTATGCTTCTAATAATAAGACTTAAATTAAGGCTTCTAATTCCACTACCTTACTCCTAATATTAGAGTTAAACTTAGAAAAGGTTTTTTAAACCACTAAGATTCTTATTATAACACTACTATAGCCTAGTAGCTCTCTAGTAGCGCTCTTAGATAAATTAACTAACCTAGTAGAGATTAATATAGTAAAGGTTCTCTTACTTACTATTACTTTTATAAATATAGTAAAGATTAATATAGAAAAGGTTCTTTTACTTACTATTAAGTAATTTACCTTAATACTACTATAAGTATATAGCTCCTTAGTAACGCTCTTAGACTTTTTAACTAGTATAATAGAGGTTAATATAGTAAAGGTTAACTTACTTACTATTGCTTCTATAGGCCTAGTGAAGATTAATATAAAAGAGGTTCTTAAACTAGCTAGTAAGGTTTAATTACTATAATCTTATAGCTTTATTACTATACGCTTAGGCCTTTTACCTAGCCTAGTAAAGATTAATATAGTAAAGATTCTCTTACTTACTATTAGGGTTATTACTTTACTATTAAGGGGTAGTAAGTGTAAATATAGGGTACTTACTAAGTTACTATTACTTTTACACTACTCCTTAACTATAAACCTAATATACTATAGATATACCTAACTAGTAGTTAAGCTATTACTAATATAGCGCCCCTATAGCCTAATAGTAGTAAACTTAGTAAGGAAGGTTAGTAACTAAGATATAAAAGCCTTAGCCTTCCTTTCCTTACTAATATAGTCTAACCTTTATAATAAAGGATTAGTAGGATTTAGCTTCCTTACCTAGTGTTTAATAGTAAAGTTAAATAGGTATAGCTTATCTAATATAGTAACCTAGTAACTAGTTAGCTTAGGCTTTATTATAAGGTACTTATAGTTTAGGTAATCTATAATTATAGTAACTAGGTGCGCTAAGTAAGTAAGGTAGTGCCTCTAAGTCTAAAAAGCCTTCTAAATTACTAGTAGCTTTATATCTAGTGTTATATAGTATAATTTAGTGTCCTTTAACCTTCTTAATATAAACACTATAGGGTGCTAGTAACCTAGCACTAATATTATAAGGATAGCTTTAATCACATATCTAGAGGCATTAGTCTCCACTTATAGTAGTAATATTAGGTTAAAGTAGACTAAAATTAGAGCCTCTTAAAATAACTTTTATAGTTCCCTAAACGCTACTAGCTTACTATTATTTAGCTTAAACTTTACTAGTTAGTTCCTATATAAGCGGTTTATTAATAGGATAACTATTTTGCTATATAACTTAATAAAACACCTATAGAATCTAGTAAACCTAAGGAAAGATTAGATATTAAATATATAGATAGGTATTAGCTATGTTATAATTGCCTTTACCTTACTTAGGTCTATTAAGATTCCTTTTAGTAAGATTATATAACTAAGGAATTTAACCTCCTTAATAGAGAATTAGCACTTATCTAAATTAATAAAAAGGTTAGCTTTCTAAAATCTCTTAAGGATCTTTTTAATATTACCCTTATGCTCTAAGATCTTATAGCTAAATATTAGGGTGTTATTAAGGTAAATAATATAAATAAGATTATTAAGGCCTTTTTAAAGCTTTATTAATATACTCTTAGAAGAATACTAGCGTGTTAATAAGCCTAAATAGCATTATAAGATACTTAAAGTAACTATATTTACACTAGAAGGCTATTTTCTACTTATTACCCTTACGGATATATAGCTAATAGTATATATCTTTAAGGTCTAACTTTATAAAAATCTTTACACCCCCTAGTTAATCTAAGATTTCTAATATTAGGGGCAAAGGGGCCTTGTCTTTAACTATAATCTTATTAAGGCCTTTATAATCTATATATAGTTATAGCTTTCCCCCTTTTTTTAGTATAAAAAGGATTAGGGCGCTTGCTAGGCTAATAAATCTTTAAATCTACTTACGTTCCTATATAGTTACTAGGTACTTATAAAGCACCTATAACTCTTTCTTAGCTAGGTTATATATTAGACCCTATAGTAATACTTTTCCTTTTTCTAATTTAATAGTATATATATAGCTACCTAAGCTAGGAAGGGTGCTAGCCTCTTTATTTAAAAACATATCTTTAAACTCCTTATAAGCTTCTAGAAGTTTCACTTTCTTAGGTTTATTAGCTAGTTTTATTATTACACTATTACTACTTCCTTTATCTTTATTTACTATAAGTCTAATAGTAGCTACGTGTCTAATTATATATATTACCTATAGGTTAAGTACTACTATAATAAACGCATATTTTGCTACTTTTTAACTATCCTATAACCCCACTGCTAATAAGATATATTCCTTTATTATAGGGTATCTCTAAAGTCTATCTTTCTAAGACATTATTATAGGCTTATACTCTCTTACCTAATTAACTCCTAAAACTAATTTTTTGCTACTATTAGTAATATAGTAGCTAAGTTAGTATATTTTTATATAGCCTATGCTATCCCTAACTAATACTATTTTCTTTAAAATCCCTTAATATAGCATAATATTACCTAATACACTCTTAAGCATATTATTATAAGGTTATACTTTTAACTAATTAAGGTCTATTAGTATATTAGGGTAGATTAAGAAATATATAGCGCTAGGGTTAAATAGCGTTAGCATTACTACCTAGCGGTTATCTTAATATAACTTAATATCTATATAAATTCGTAAGTCTAGAAGACTATTCTTATTAAGTTAAGTTATATTAAGAGTGTTTTCCTAGGGTTTTACTATGCTAATTAGGGTCTTATTTGCATTTAAGTAACTCCTAGCCTATTTAGTGCTAGCTTAGTGTGTCTTAGTAGTATAAGTGTTTTTCTTATAAATACTATAGTCTAGTTTAGTATACCTAGTTAATAGGTAGCTTAGTTTCCTACACTTATAATAGACTAGCAAGCCCCCTACTCCTATATAGTGTCTTTCCTATAGCTTTTTTTCTAGGGATACTAAGTAGTTCTTTCTCTTTTATTAGTTACCTCCTTAGTTACCTCCTTAGTAGCCTCTATAAGGGATTCCTTTCTCTTCCCTAGTTATTACTTTTACTTTCTTTCCTTAGCTAATAAGGTAGTTTTAACTTATAGGGTACTCTTAGCTAAATACTTACTTCTTTATAGTGCTATTTAGGCACTATATAAACTAAGTAATTCTTAGAGGTTTAGGTATAGGCTTAGGTAATTTTACCTTTACCTTCCCTTAGACTTTAATAAAAGTCTAGAATAACTAATCCTTACCTTAATAAAGGGTTAGTAGTGTTCCTATAGCTTTTAGGTAGTAACTATCTTTATCTATTCCTTTAGTTTTTAGCTATTAGATAAACTCCACCTAAGTATAGCTTTAGTAATCTATATAACTATCTATAGTAGTAAAGCGTATTTACTATTACTTTGCCTTATTTACTAGGTAGCTACTAGTGTATATAACTTTTATTATATTATTAGTAAACGTGTTTTAATTTATAGTAAAGGTTATATTTAAATTTACTAAGAGTATCTATAAGTTCTTATAAGTATCCCCCTTATATATAGGAGCTTTTAGCTATATCTTTACTATACTATATTTATAAAGTCTAAGTAAGGGTAGTATTTCCTAGGGAATAAGGGTAGTGTCTTAGGTAAAGGGTATTTATAGGGTAGGAGTAAGGCCTTTATTAGTATTAACTAATTAGGAAGGGGTATTTACTTCCTATAAATTTTTCTATAGCTATTTAAGTTTTTGCCTTTTTTAAGTAATTTATAGCTATATCTTTACTTATATAAGGCTATAGTTTAATATAGCTTTCTTACTATTAATAATAGGTTCTAATATATAGGAATTCTCTAGTGTAATTAGATAAGAGAACTTATATTTTAGAAGTAAGTTCTAATTTATAGGTATACCTTTATATAGTATATTTACTCTAGAGTTATTAGTACCCCTTAAGTAAGTATTTATTCTTTATAATGCTAATATTCTTACCTTACTAATAGCCTATTACCTTAATAGGAAAGAGAGATTAACTTATTAAGGCTTTTAGGCTAAAATAGATAGAATAAGGTAATAGTATAGATAAGTAGTAGCTAAATAGCTAAAGGTAAGTAGTAATGCTTAAGGGTTTTAATCTCTAGCCTCCTATATTCTCTATATGTGACCTTTGCCTAAATACCCCCTTTACGCTTATATAACTAGCTTATAGTAACCTTATAGCTAGGGCGTTACAAGTCCTAAGTAAGTCCTACTGTATATAATGCTATTGCCTCTATCGCCCGTGTCGCTCCGTAGCCTCCACGACCCTAACATATACTAATAAACCTTAATTAGTTAAAAGTGTAACCTTATAATAATACGCTTAAGAGTGCATTAGGTAATATTATACTATATTAAGGGATTTTAAAGAAAATAGTGTTAGTTAGAGATAGCATAGGCTATATAAAGATATACTAACTTAGCTACTATATTACTAATAGCAGCGAAAAATTAGTTTTAGAAGTTAATTAAGTAAGAGAGTATAAGCCTATAATAATATCTTAGAAAGATAGACTTTAAAGATACCCTATAATAAAGGAATATATCTTATTAGTAGTAGGGTTATAGGATAGTTAGAAAGTAGTAAAATATATATCTATTATAATAGTACTTAATCTATAGGTAATGTATATAATTAGATATATAGCTACTATTAGACCTATAGTAAATAAAGAGAAAGGAAGTAGTAATAGTATAGTAATAAAACTAGCTAATAAACCTAAGAAAGTAAAACTTCTAAAAGCTTATAAGGAGTTTAAAGATATATTTTTAAATAAAGAGGCTAGCACCCTTCCTAGCTTAGGTAGCTAGACTTACGCTATTAAATTAGAAGAAGGAAAAGCATTACTATAGGGTCTAATATATAACCTAGCTAAGAAAGAGTTATAAGTGCTTTATAAGTACTTAGTAACTATATAGGAACGCAAATAGATCTAAAGATCTATTAGCCTAGCAAGCGCCCTAATCCTTTTTATACTAAAAAAAGGGGGAAAACTATAACTATACGTGGATTATAAGGGCCTTAATAAGATTATAGTTAAAGATAAGGCCCCTTTGCCCCTAATATTAGAAATCTTAGATTAACTAAGGGGTGTAAAGATTTTTATAAAGTTAGACCTTAAAGATATATACTATTAGCTATATATTTATAAGGGTAATAAGTAAAAAATAGCCTTCTAGTGTAAATATAGTTACTTTAAGTATCTTATAATACTATTTAGGCTTATTAATATGCTAGTATCCTTCTAAGAGTATATTAATAAAGCTTTAAAAAGCCTTAATAATCTTATTTATATTATTTACCTTAATAACACCCTAATATTTAGCTATAAGATCTTAGAGTATAAGGGTAATATTAAAAAGATCCTTAAGAGATTTTAGAAGGCTAACCTTTTTATTAATTTAGATAAGTATTAATTCTTTATTAAGGAGGTTAAATTCCTTAGTTATATAATCTTACTAAAAGGAATCTTAATAGACCTAAGTAAGGTAAAGGTAATTATAATATAGCTAATACCTATCTATATATTTAATATCTAATCTTTCCTTAGGTTTACTAGATTCTATAAGTATTTTATTAAGTTATATAGCAAAATAGTTATCCTATTAATAAACTACTTATAAAGGAACTAACTAGTAAAGTTTAAGCTAGATAATAGTAAACTAGTAGTGTTTAAGGAACTATAAAAGCTATTTTAGGAGGCTCTAATTTTAGTTTACTTTAACCTAATATTACTACTATAGGTAAAGACTAATGCCTTTAGATATGTAATTAAAGCTATCCTTATAATATTAGTGCTAGGTTACTAGCACCCTATAGTGTTTATATTAAGAAAGTTAAAGGACACTAAATTATGCTATGTAATACTAGATATAAAGCTACTAGTAATTTAGAAGGCTTTTTAGACTTAGAGGCATTACCTTACTTACTTAGTATACCTAGTTACTATAATAATAGATTACCTAAACTATAAGTACTTTATAATAAAGCCTAAGCTAACTAGTTACTAGGTTACTATATTAAATAAGCTATGCCTATTTAACTTTACTATTAAACACTAGGTAAGGAAGCTAAATCTTACTAATCCTTTATTATAAAGGTTAGACTATATTAGTAAGGAAAGAAAGGCTAAGGCTTTTATATCTTAGTTACTAACCTTTCTTACTAAGTTTACTACTATTAGGCTATAGGGGCGCTATATTAGTAATAGCTTAACTACTAGTTAGGTATATCTATAGCATATTAGGTTTATAGTTAAGGAATAGCATAAGAGTAATAGTAACTTAGTAAATACCTTATATTTATGCTTACTACCCCTTAATAATAAAGTAATAACCCTAATAATAAGTAAGAGAACCTTTTCTATATTAATCTTTACTAGGCTAGGTAAAAGGCCTAAATATATAGTAATAGAGCTATAGGTTTATAGTAATTAAACCCTACTAGCTAGTTTAAGAACCTCTTCTATATTAATCTTTGCTAGGCCTATAGAAGTAATAGTAAGTAAGTTAACCTCTACTATATTAACCTTTACTATACTAGTTAAAAAGTCTAAGAGCGCTACTAGGAAGCTATATGCTTATAGTAGTATTAAGGTAAATTACTTAATAGTAAGTAGGAGAATCTTTTCTATATTAATCTTTACTATATTTATAAAAGCAATAGTAAGTAAGAGAACCTTTACTATATTAATCTTTACTAGGTTAGTTAAATTATCTAAGAGCGCTACTAAAAAGCCACTAGGCTATAGTAGTGTTATAATAAGAATCTTAGTGGTTTAGAGAACCTCTTCTAAGTTTAACTTTAATATTAGGAGTAAGGCAGCGGAATTAAAAGCCCTAATTTAAGTCTTATTATTAGAAGTATAGTAAGGGGATGCCTTTATTATATAGCAAAAGTTATTACTAATAAGTGGTAACTCTAGTGCGTTAGGACTATAGTTAATTAGTCTCTCTAAGCTAAAGGCTATAGAGCTATAAATATAAACTATAAGATTCTCTAAGTTACTAATATATAAAAATTATGTTTTTATCCTACTAGGATTATAGAAAGAAATTTTACTATTAACCTATAATAATCCTATAGTGGGTTATTAGGGGGTTAGTAAGACTCTATATTATATTATAAGCTAGTATTACTAGCTATTAATAAAGAAAGACATTAAGGCATATATCTAGTCTTATATTAATTATTAAGTTTTAAAGCTAAGGTTATATAAACCTTATAGTAAGTTAGCTATATTACTAGTGCCTAATTACCCTTTCTAAGAATTATTAATAGACTTTATTATAGGCTTACTACTAGTAAAGGATTAGAAGTTTTAGTTATATAATGTAATTTTAGTTATTATAGACTAATTCTTAAAGTATAGTATTTATATACTAGTGTCTATATGCCTAACTAGTAATAGCCTTACTATAGTGTTTCTTAAGAATATTTTTAAAGACTATAGCGCCCTAGAAGGTATTATTATAAACTATAGGTTAATATTTACTAGTAAATTCTAAAGGACTTTCTACTACCTTATTATAATAAAGTAGTAACTAAGTATTGCATTTTACCCCTAAATAGATAGGTAAATAAAGTAATTAAACTAGGTTCTTAAGTATTATCTAAGAGCCTATATATACACTAAATAGGATAATAGGGTAGAATATTTGCTAATAGTATAGTTTACTTATAATATAAGTAAGCATAGTAATTATAGCCTAACGCTAGTAAAGGCACTATAAGGGTATAACCTAAGGGGACTATATTAGGCTATCCTAATGCCTAACTTAGTAAATAACTAGGTAGAAAATAAAGTCTTAGAATTAAGATAAAGACACTTAGAGATTAAGTAGCTACTCTATAATATATAAGTATAGTAAAAGAAGTATTATAATTATAAGAGAATACTAATAGAGTTTAAGGTTAGGGACTATATTTTGCTATTTACTAAGAATATTAACCTAAGATAACTAAGCTAGAAGCTTATAGCTAAGTACCTAAGGCTTTACAAAATTAAGAAAGTAATTAGTAATTATAGCTTAGCCTATTAATTATAATTACTAGCTAGCTTAAGACTTTATAATATGTTTAATATTATAAGCCTTAAACTATTTAGAGGGGATCTTACTAGCTATATAAATATATCCTTATTATAAGATAATATTAAGGATAATAAAGAAAAGTTTAAGGTTAAGAGAATTATCTTATATTAGTATAATAGAAAACAGTGGAAATTCTTAGTAAAATAGAAAGGCTATAATAGCTTAGAGAATTTATAGGTATTAAAAAGAGATTTTATTATAAGGGAAATTATAAATAATTATAAGTAGTAATTAAGTAGCTAGTTTATAAAGATATTATTACTTTAGTAATTTAATATATAAAATTTTATAATATAAAAAGTTATATTCTCTTAAAGTAAACTACTATATAGCTACTAAGCACTTATTACTCTATTATTATATCTATAGCTATATTTTCCTCTATAGTAGCTATAGGAGCTTTATTATTAGAGAACCCCTCCTTATCCTTATAAATAAAGAAATAGAGCTCTTTAAGGAGCTTAGAGAGGCTAATATAAGTAAGAAGCTATAAAGCGTAGTTTATAAACTAGCTATAAGTTAGTAAAGTAAAAGCTATGCTAGAGATAATAGGACTTACTATAGAAGTATTTTAAGCTATAAAGCGTAAGCTATTAGTAATATTAATCTAGACCTTAAGGTTAGTAGCGTTAAAGAGCTATAATATTACTATATATTTATTAGCATTAGCCTTATAAGTAGCTTTTATAGTTAGATAAGCCTAATAAACTCTTCTATAGTAATTTATATTCTTTATAGTAAGAAGCGTATTATATAATTTATATTTTACACACACTAGAGCCTAGTAATAAGTTAGCTCTAACTAAGTTACTAGAATTAATAATCTTACTAAACACTAATAGTAATAGCTACCTTTAGGAACCTCCTTTATAATCTTAAAGAACTTATAATAAAGGATTATAATTCTTATAAGACACTAGTAATAGGTTAGCTAGCTAAAAGCAATAGCCTTAAAGGGGCACTTATACTAGTATATATTTTATTATTTTTTATATAGTAAGTGTACTTTAAGAAATTACCTAACCTAAGTTAGTATTATAAGAGCAAGAGAGAAGTAGCTTAGTTATACTAGGGGAATAATAACACTTATTAGGGATTAGCTTCCTATCTATAATATACTAAGGTTTAGCTTTATTATCTTTAGGGGTAATTTACTAGATTACTACTTACTAACTATAGTAAAGGTAAGGAATTTTTATTATACTACTTAGTAAGTTAGTAGCTATAACACTATAAATAAGAGGTAAACTTACACAAAGGTTTTTAAAGCCTATAAAGCTCTCTTATAAGGGGATTTCTCTAGGGTAGGCGCTAAGGGTCCTAGAGTTATTAGGCAAATAGAAGATATTATAACCTAGCTATAAGTTAGTAGTAAGGAAGTAGGAAGCAAAGTAGTAAGATACTAACTATAAGAGTAAATAGAAAATAAGATAATAAGGAGAAGACTCTAGATAATATTAGTAACTACTAAGTAGTAGTAGTAAGAACGCTACTATAAGGCTAGTAAAGCTAACTTATAAATTTAATATTAAAAAGTAAGAGGGATAAGGAGGAAAGGAAGAGAAAAAGGAGGGGAAATTTAGTCTTTTTTATATTAACTATAGACCCCTTAAGTAATTTATATAGGTAGCGAAAGTAAGCTATAGGTTAAAAAGCTAGCGCTATAGCTATTAATAGCTAAAGTTATAGCTAACTATATATACCTAGTAAGCTTATAGTAACTTCGCTAGAACTTATAATTAAATACACCCTAATATATAGTATCTAATACCCTATCCCTTTTAGCTAATAAGAAAATATAATATAGGGTGTTTACTTTTATAAAACTAAAGGGAATAAGGATATAAGTATTTATAAAGTAACTCTATAGCTATAACTATATTATAACTAAGAGCTTATAGGTAAGGTAAGGTATAATAGCTAAACCTATTATTAATAGGGCTATTATTACCTTACGCCCTATATTAGGACGTAAAAGGTAAGAGTTATATAGGAAAATTAGAATAGTAAGTTTACACTAACTAGGTAGTAAGTATAATTAAGGGTAATTATAAAGCAAAGGGGGTACTATATTAGGGTTATAAAGGCTATAGAGTAATATAGGTAATAGAGGTAATAGTATTATATATAGTGGGACTTACTTAGGGCTTATAGTGCCTTAGCTATAAGGTTACTATAAGCTAGTTATATAAGCGCAAAGGGGGTATTTAGGCAAAGGTTACACATATAGAATGTAGGAGGCTAGAGATTAAAACCCTTAAGCATTATTACCTACCTTTAGCTATCTAGCTGCTACTTATCTATACTATTACCCTGTTCTATTTATTCCGGCCCAGAAGCCTTAACACTCTTCTTTTACATTAATAATATTATAATAATGTACCCTAATGAATTTAAGGCTAAATTTAGAGCTCTATATAATTAATTAATAAATAACCTAGATATTAAGGATTAGGGCGATTTAAAGTGGTTTCTAGGGATTAAGATTATTTATAATTAAGCTATAAAAGAGATATAGTTATCTTAAGAATCCTATATCTATAAGATTATATAGAAATTCCTTCCTAATATTATAGAAGATAATTTAAAGGGACTTATTACTTCTCTTCCTATAGCTACTATCTATCTAAATAATAACTAAGCTATAGAGAAGAATACTAACCTTTTTTAAGCTATAATTAGATTAATTATATATCTTTATATTATTAGAAGACTAAATACTACCTTTATAGCTTTAAAGCTAGCTTCTTTCTTAACTAACCTATTAGCAAAACATATTAAGCTTACTAAAGGAATTATTAAGTACGCGTAAAACATAAAGAAGCTTTATATTTACTACTCTAGAGATATTAGCTTTAATACGCTATTCTTAAGCACTAATACCTCTCTTAGTAATAACCCTAATACTAGGAAATTAACTTAAGGCTATGTTTTTATTATATATAAAGCTATAATAGATTAGAAGTTAGGTAAGTAATATTACATAATAACTTCTAGTATAGAAGCAAAGCTCTTTACTTTAAACTATAGTGTAAAAAAGCATATATTACTAGGTAAACTACTTTATAATATTAAGGTTTAAGCCCCTTCTCTCTTAATTATTTAGTATAATAATAAATAGATAATTTATATTATAAAATATAAGGAAGGAAGGCTTTAGACTAGCCTTAAGTATCTTAATATAAATTAAATATAGATTTAAGAGTAATATACCCTTAGTAATATTAAGGTTAACTAGATAAAGACCTTAGAGATACTTGCTAATAGGTTTATAAAGCCTCTCTTAGGCCTAAAGCATAAGGACTTCTATTATAAAATTAGGTTATAACTAATGCCTAAATACTTAAAAACACTAGAAATCTATTAAAATTATATATAACACATATAACCTATAGCTTTATTTACTTAGATATTAGCTAGGGGGGTGTGTTAGGGAGAAGGCTCTAATAACGCTATAATATTATAGGTTAATGGTTAGACCCTCCTTAACACATTAGTGGATATAATATATTAAAGGTACTGAATTAGACTAGTTATTACCGTAGCGCACTGTGTACCTTTTAGGTACAAAAGTCAGGTGCCGTCTGCACCCCTGATTGATTGAATTGAACGATTTTTACCTACTTTTTACACCCCTACCTTTGACAGGAACACATCACTTTCGTCAAAGCTAGGGCGGCTAGGGCCTTCTCGAAGCATTTCAAGCAAGGGGCCCACTCTGTGCCTGAGCCCTGGTAGGAAGGAGCCAAAAAGAAAAAAATATCACACTGACTGACAGCCCATCAGCCTCGGGAGGGGGGAGTGCTCCCAAGGTGGGGCTTTGCTGCCTGCGTTCCTGCCCGCTCTTGTCAATATTGAGTCATTGACTGCCCGACCACCTGAGGTACAAGAAGTGGTGGAAGGTGCTTGGGAACGTTTCCTCTTTTCTGTCTTGGTTTTCAACTTCAGAGAGTTCCTCGCTTGTTGGCATTATCAAAGCTGACGGGTGGTGGATAAATACAATTTAGGAAGCCAAATCCAGGAACCGGCAAAATTCTCTTTCGCTGCTCTTCTATTTGGCTTCCATCTGCTGGCCTAATCCCACTCACCTGGGTTACGTGCGCTAGCACACGGAGTCACTTTTTTGGTTGTGAGTCGTGACCACCAGCAAGCGACAATATCGTCACCTCCAACATCCATTGCTCGAACACATCCTGCGAGACCAACGGCACAGCTCTTTAACACCGCGACACATAGCTTCCGACTGATGGGCTCAGGAGCTCCAAGCTAGGACGAACTTCGGTCCAGACATCGATTCTTGAATGCCTGCTAGAATTAGGCCTTTCTATCTGAAAGTCCGCCCCTTGTCTCACAATTTGGTCCGAGGTACGGAGTACACCACGCCTCACAACAACGACGTCCAGAAGTCTAGATCCTTAGGGCCTTTTTTACATGCATCTACCGAGACGGATTTATCGAGCTAATAGAGAACCCTAAAATAATTAGTACAGGCTCAGAGCTTTGTGGATACAGTGTCTTGACGACTCATTGCACTTGAACAAGGTAAGTTGCATGCATGCATATGTTAAGTCTAGACTCACTGCCCCTTGGATGGTTCCAATTGTCGCCGCATCGCCCTTTCCAACTTTCCAAGATCAAGGATTGTTGCTCGTGATCGGGGAACCTTCATTGCGCAATATGTTAGTCGCCTTCATTGCGTTTCTTCTGTTCATTGTGAGGTTCCTGCGAGTGGCCGTTGCAAGTGACCAATTTTTCAGAAGTGTGTCTGTGTTCTTTTTCGTCGATTCTAATTCGGCTTTGTTGCGGACTTGATAACTTCGTTTTTTGGGGGGGGCGCTTACAGAAGGCGAACAGGATTATGGGCAGGGGGGATACCAACTTGTTGGTCTTCTACCGCAGTCACAGATCTAGGCAGATCCTGTTCATCGAATGGCTACGTACTAACGCATTCTTTTCCACATATTCCAGACATTGAACGGCTCATTGAAGAATTGGAAGAACTATAATCTATCCGCGCGGCCGTCAATTGGATTTCAGAGGCGCGCCAAATCCAGTCCACGATTGAATTGCACATGTACATTTGTTGACCATCTCGTCCCGCCATCAACCTGGTCGTCTCCCACTTGCGCTGCGCACGCTTCGATCCCGCTTTATTACTATTGCGAGCCAGCTCACTTCCTTCACACGACGACCTTTTCTGTCTGCCTTGTTGGGCCCCTCGAACGTTTGCCTGGGCCTAGACCTGCTTGCGCCGCCCTCTGGCTAGCAACAATCTCACATTCCGCCGCTCACCGCTGATCCAAGCCTAATAAACTTTTCCAACCCGCTCGTAGCCACTTTGCCGAATCGCGCCTTGGGCTATCGCAACCTCTGACAGCCGATTTATCCCTCCTCAGAGATCCTGTGGCTCTCCCAAAGAGGTTTCTCCACTCGGGTAAGTCTTCCCAGTGTAAAAACTGTCCAGAACACCAGACTCTCAGGCACGGAAGCGTGGTGTTATTCGCGCGCACACAACATATTCAGGCTTCAACAGCTCAAGCTCAAACAGTCGCCCCCAACCCCCCCCAACCCTCGGCCTATTATCCCTTGGGACACACTAGTCTGTTGTAGTCTGTTGTTGTCTACATCAGGGCGGCCCTTTCCCGTTGTTACCATTATCATACATTCCCCCCCTCTCTCACAACGCTCACAACCTCCTTCTCAGGCCCTGCCCGCAATTTGCACTAGTCGACCCTCGCGCTCCCGTGGCGTCTTAGGCCAACCGACCCCTCACATCTGTCGCACTTAGCATCTGTTGGGCCATATCGGTGCCAGTCACCTCAGCATACTTTGCCAGCTTTGCTCCGTTGCTGCTACCACTATTCTTGCTAGAGCGCCCCGTAATCTAGCGTCAGCAGTCCCTCCCCCGACCCAAGCTTCGACGCATTCCTCACCGCGCGGGTTTCTAGCCCTTGCCGACAGTATTATTTTTCATCTTTATTGTCCTAGCAATTATACCATCATTAAGCCAGCGCCTTGACTCCGACCATCTTGAACTGGATTGTCGCGAGTGAAGGGCAAACGTGCTTGATACCCTTTGTCTGCTATGCCGTGAGTGCCATAGCCTATACGTGCAGTGCAGTGTGTGCGTCACGTTTGAAGCAGCAGCTTACAACTGACCACGTTCGTCAGACGACAAACAACCATTACCTTTCACAGTTGTGGCGAGAGTTCTCGCTCTACTCCTTACCATAGCGATCAAGAATCCTCTCGTCACGGGGCCGATTACTCCGCAGCCGAAGAGGACGACTGGCAGGACACATACGACGACGACGAGGACGACGAGGACGACGACGATCTCCTTCCATCTGATTCTGCTTCAGCCAGCAACGACATACCACCCTCGCGCCCGCGCCCTTCGAGAGCGCCGCGCCGTCACCGAGTAACTCGGCCACCACCTCAAGACTATCCTCCGGTGCCTACACACGCACCGATTCCACCGCCCAGCCTGGATCCTTCCGAAGAATATGGCCATTACGGCCAAGCCTATGCGCCTCCCCATGCTCCCCGCGGTGGATTCTACGGCGGGCGTGGCCAGCATCCAGGATATCAACAACAGCAACAAGGTCACTTTATGGGGGGTTATCCCGGCGGGAACCAAATGGTTCCGTACGGAGCTTATGCGCCAAATCCGTTTACGCCAATGAGTAATACCTCCAGTGGCACCAGCTACTTCGGGGGTGAACCAAGACATATGTACGACATGATGCCCTACCAGCAGCCCGGTTATTTCCCTGCACCTCAGTACAGTTTGCCTGCACATCTTCAACAATTTCATCTCGGCGCCCCTCCTCCGCCTCCAGCTACAGAAGCTCCCGCGCAGCCGCCCACTCCCGTCGCCAAGGAACCTCCTCCGGACTTGGAGAAAATTAAGCTCGAGGCACAACTTGCAGCGTTCAAAGCTCAAGAGGAGAAAGCCAAGGCCGCTGAGGACCAGCGCGAGCGTGAAGCACAGATTCGAAAGGAAGCAGAAGAGGCTTTTCAACGACGAATGGACGACATGAAGAAGGCGCAGGAGGAGGCCCAGAAGGAGATCCAGCGCGCTAGAGCTGACGCCGAGCGTGCCGCCAGAGATCGCATTGAGGCTGAACGCAAGGCTGAAGAGGAAAGACAAAAGCAGCATGCCGAGGCTATGAAAAGAGCAGAAGAGAATGCAAGGTTAAAGTTTGAGGCCGAGATCAAGGCAGCTGAGGCTCGCAGAAAGAAGGAAGAAGAGGACCGAATAAGAGCCGAAGAGGCCGCCCATAGACGCCTTGAAGCTGCCATCAAGGCCGAGGCCGAGGCGAAGGCTGCCGCAGATAAGAAGGCTGCCGAGGAAGCGGAAAGGCTCAAGCTAGCGCAAGAAGATGCCAGGCGCCAGGCGGAGATCGAGACCTTGAAGAAGATTGAAGACGAGAAGGAGGCTGCCAAGAAGGCTGCAGCGGCTGCAGAAGCCGCCAAAGCAGAGCAAGAGGCGCTCAAGAAACGTATACAGGAGGAAACTAAGGCAAATTTAGAGGCAGCAGCAAAGAAGAAAGAAAAGGCTCCAATCAGATTCAAGGACGCTGTGGGAAGGAAGTACAGTTTTCCCTTCCATATCTGCTCAAAATGGCAAGTAAGTTTACACATATTGATTGACACTGACGTTGCGAGGTACATATCTTGAGCTGACGCTTCTGCTACTCAATAGGGCATGGAAGAACTCATCAAGCAAGCCTTCATCCAAGTCGATGTTCTTGGTCCGCAGGTGCAGCAAGGCCACTATGATCTCCTTGGCCCCGATAACGAAATTATTTTGCCAACGGTCTGGGAGAAGGTCATTCAACCGGACTGGAGCATCACAATGACCATGTGGCCTAGCCACAAGTCACCGCCTGTTGCAGCCAAGATTCCTGGGATGCCAAACATTCCCGGCATGATGCATCCAGGTATGAGACGACCTGGTGGCCCTGCTGGTGCCAACCCCATGCCGCCCCCAGGCTGGCCGGGACTCGGTGGCCGACCAAATCCGCACATGCCTCCCGATATAGACATTGTGAACGTTGGACCAGAGCCCAGGCACTCCAAGCCATCCAAGCATAAGCTAAAACCCACGGGTATGCTTGGCTACCTGGCAGGCAAACCAGCCAAAAAGAAGTGAGAAGTTGCTCCCCAATCAAACATCGCCACTGGACTCGACCCCGCAAACACTAACGTTTTGATTTCTTTTCTTTTCTCCCAAAACAGGTTTAGCAAGAAATGACAAATTCGCAACAAAAATCCGGCGGTGCTATACTTTATGACGACGATGTACGACGACGATTTCCTTCCTCAGATACCATAGCGAATGTTTTTGTGGTTCGTGGCGCTGCTGTTCTTACATGACGCGGATTTCCCCTTGGTTGCGGCACTCTGGCGGTTATTGTCTTTATTCAACCTGTTGTGTGGCAACTCCCAATTCATTCTAATACAAGAGGGCGAGCACGCCTGGCAGGTGGGTCAGCAAACGATGGTAATCGGTTCTGGATAGAAATGGCGTGAGCACACGGGGAAGGCGAGTGGTGAGCCAGCTATGGGAGAAGCCGAGGGCGTAATTCTTCGTTCAAATTTGCGCATACATTTAGCAAGTTCTTGTTGGTTTCTTTCTCGGTTTCTTCTTTTTTGGTATATCGGTTTGGGTTTACTTGATGGTTTTCTTTTTTTTTCTCGAAAAGGTACATGAACCTCTCTCCCCTTGGGCAGGTATTTTAAAAATGATAATTTTGGTCAACAGCAGCCTTTCCCTGGTCTAGTATTGCTCAAAAACGTGAGTATTTGTACATACGAATTTACATTTTATACTCCGAATATGATGATGAGGTCTGCT
The DNA here is from genome assembly GCA_024072835.1 of Epichloe amarillans. NCBI lineage: Eukaryota > Fungi > Ascomycota > Sordariomycetes > Hypocreales > Clavicipitaceae > Epichloe > Epichloe amarillans. Next base: position 1,156,500 of record CP099638.1, on the reverse strand, counting down.
GTAACACCGATGCGAATGCACAGACTTGTCATATTTATCTCTTTGGTGCCGGCAAGGCCTCGTAGCTGTACTAAAACTTCACCTCTCTTTACCTTACCAACGCCAAAAAAAAGGCAATAAAATAGCACCTGGTCGCATGTGCCCCAAACGCTAGCAAGAAGAAACCGTGGGTTAGTTGCGCACGTTTTCATAACTTCCGCGTACCGCCAAGTTCTTCTGAAGCACGTTTCTCAAATGCTTCAATCATGAGACCTGCTACTTTGTCGGAAACGGCTGCACTGACAGCCGCGTAAAGTGGATTAACGAACTGGTATTTGATCGTCAGATGGACCTCTGTTGAGGGGGAAGCCTCCTGCGACAAGGGCTTCAAGTGCCACCGCGTAGCCAGGCTTTTGAAGACAGCCGAGGCAGCTTTGGCCTCGCCGGAAGCAGGATCACCACTGACAGCCTCTACTGATGCTTCTGGCACGCAGCGCAGTCGGCTTGTAAAGACTTCATTGAACCCGCCCCATCCCACATGTAAATCGGCCAGTGTCGGCCAGGCACGACCCTGCTCGTCGCGTTCGGACCATTGGGTCACTCGGGAGTGGGAGCAGTAGGGAACAAAGGTCGAGTAGGAGTCTACGTCGGCAATGAGCTTGTACAGTGGCTGTTGGGCGTAGGGAAGGGTTCGGGTGGCCGTGATGGTTTGGGTGTCGCTGGCTGCTGGGCTGCCGGGGAGGTTGAAGAACGGGCGGTGGTGGGAAAGCGGGGTCGAAGTGGTGCGCGCGAGGTGTATGGTTCGGAATGGAAATGGACGGGTTGCGGCTCGGAGAGGCATGGTTTGGTGTGTGCTGTGTGTGCTTGATTTCGTGGTTGGGAAAGCCGGTTTCTTGTTGTTGAAGATGGTGGTTTGGGAGAAAGGGTGATGTGGGCCACCACACACACTACTGACCGGTCGACCCTACGTTGACGTCGTCGCTGGGTCGGCCATTTGAACAAATCAGCCCCGGACAATCGCGCAACTGAGATCCACCCTTCTTCAAGTCCCCTCCAACGTTCCTCACGAGACACGTTCCTCACGAGACTCGCAACTCGTCAAGTCCCACGACTTACCCTTTGGCGGCCCCCGGATTCTCACGTGCATTTATCGGTGGACGTCGACCTGCCACAGTAGTTCTGGACCGACCACGACGCATCATGACCCGAACAGCTCCCCTGCGTTGCATTCTAATCATAGCTTGAAGCAGACACATCGAGGCTCGCATCGTGGACAGAGCTGGAGCAGCCCCCACGCGCGGGGCGATCGAGCTGGCACAATGTACGACGAACACCTCTGCCTCTTCGGAAAGGGGAGCTCATGCGGGCAAATCTGATTGGCAACACAGAGTTTTGAGTTGACAGGAGCTCAATAGGTTCGAAAAGTCGCTTTACGACCTCATTCGAGGACTTCGGAACCACAAGGGAAACGAGAAGGAATACGTCCAAAAGAGCCTGAAAGAATGTCGCGCCGAAGTTCGCAGTCAGGACATGGGTGTGTGATCCCTATTCTTCAAGCATTCATGCTTGAGTTCTCCCCTTGTTCTGTATACGGAGCTTTCGAGGTGCTAACAGTACTATTTCTGCTCGGTTTTAGACGTCAAGGCGACCGCGCTCCTCAAGCTCGTATATCTCGAGATGTTGGGCTACGATATGTCCTGGGCTTCGTTCCATGTCCTAGAAGTCATGTCGTCTCCCAAATATCACCAGAAGCGAGTGGGATATTTGGGTGCTGTGCAAAGCTTCCGGCCAGACACGGAAGTGCTCATGTTGGCCACGAACCTGTTGAAAAAGGTATGCGTACTCAATAACCAAACAATATATCAAGAAATCATGTGACAGGTGGACTGACCCTTTATTTTGTTTGATTATAGGATCTCGGATCGTCTACTCCCATTGTCATATCTCTTCCCATCGCGACGCTCCCACACGTCATTACGCCATCTTTGGCGCTTTCAACTCTGGCCGACCTCCTCCCGCGTCTAGGACACAGCCAGTCTAACATTAGGAAAAAGACATTGGTCACCCTATATCGCTTGGCGCTCGTGTATCCGGAAGCTCTAAGAGCAGCATGGCCGAAGATCAAAGAACGTCTGATGGATCCTAATGAGGATCCCAGCGTGACAGCAGCTATTGTGAACGTGGTGTGTGAGTTGGGATGGCGCCGGCCGCATGATTTCCTTCCTCTGGCACCCCGGTTGTTCGACCTACTTGTAGATGGTGGCAACAACTGGATGGCCATCAAACTCATAAAACTGGTATGTATTCGCGACCAGCGCGTCACAGCTATTCGGCACAGGCCAAGTACCAAGTACTGACTAAACTGCCAAGTTTGCGACTTTGACACCCCTGGAACCGCGTCTCGTAAGGAAATTATTGCCTCCTTTGACGAACATAATAGCTACTACACCAGCAATGTCCTTGTTATATGAATGCATCAACGGCATCATCCAAGGCGGTATTCTGGGAAGCACAGACGACCCAACTGACACGGATGAGATTGCGACGCTCTGTGTCAACAAGCTTCGAGGGATGGTGATGATTGACGGTGACCCCAATCGTAAGTATGGCGCGATGCAATTGACGCTCTCTCTTGGATATTTTCTCAGCTAATACTGGTAACAGTCAAATATGTGGCTTTGCTGGCGTTCAACAAGATTGTAGTTACTCATCCACATCTTGTAGCCCAACAGGAGGATGTCATCTTGGAGTGCATTGACAGCGCGGACATCACGATTCGAATACAGGCTCTTGATCTGGTCCAAGGAATGGTGACGGGAGATAATTTAGTGTCGGTGATTAGTCGCTTGATGAAACAACTCAAATTATCCGCACCTAGCAAGAACCGAAATCGTTCAGGAACGCCATCACTGGAACCTAGCTCTGATTCCGATGACGAATCGCAAGTAGCCATCACAGCGCCCAAAAATACCGAGGGCCAGGCACCACCGCTCCCTGAAGATTACAGACTCGGTGTCGTGGGACGAATATTGTTCATGTGTTCAAAGGATAATTACACAAACGTCCTGGACTTTGATTGGTACATTGACGTGTTGACTCAGCTGGTTCGCATGGCGCCAGCTCCTCGACAGTTCGATTCGCTTGATACTTCATCCCTTTCTTCGCGATCGTCGACCGACATATCAGAGAGAATAGGCGACGAGCTACGGAACGTCGCTGTCAAAGTCAGGGCCATGAGATCAACAGCGGTGCGAGCAGGCTATAACATAGTTGCACAGCTGAACGCAGATACTCCTAGTAGCCATAAAGTGACATCCGGAGCGCTCAAGTCAGTGACGTGGATTCTTGGCGAATACGCGATTCTGCTGCAGGACCCCGATGACACCTTGAACAGTCTGCTCCAGCTGGTGTCACGCGCCGCCCGAACGGAAGTCTGCACAACTTCGATGCTTGCAGTCGCCAAAATTTTCGCATCCATCGCCGGTGACGAATCTCAGCCATGGACGCCAGAACGCAAGTCTCGAATATCGCTTCTCATAGCCCGTATTCTTCATGTGGCAGAGCCGCTTGCTTTACATCCGAACCTCGAGGTGCAAGAACGGGCCGTTGAGCTTGTAGAGCTGCTGAAGCTCACGGCAGAGGCTGTTTCAGGGCAGCCTGCATCGACAGACGAAGCCCCTCAAGACCCTCCTCTGCTTTTAACCCAGGCCATACCCTCGCTCTTCACGGGTTGGGAACTCAATTCGGTCGCGCAAGGCGCACAGCGCAACGTGCCTATGCCTGACGGCCTGGACCTCGACGAAGCCATTCATTCCAACTTGAATCATCTCCTCTCTACCGCAGACCTTGTCACCCTCGAAGCCGATATATCAGATGAATTCGAAGTGTACTATAATCACCGACCAGCTCCCACCGCAATCTCGTCCTCCGCGCCTGCCATCAGCAGACTGGCCGGACCAGTCGAAGAGATGGTAGGCTCGTACCAACAACAACCGAGAGAAGAAAGCTACCTCGATGCAGACATCATTGCGCGGCGCAAAGCAGAGCGACTGGAAAGAAACAAGGACGACCCGTTCTACATTCCCAACAGCAGCGATGTACCACGAACTTCCACCCCAATTCACACCATTCTTCAAAGCAACAACGGGCCCGATCTTGACATCGACTCGATACCAATCATGAAACTTGATGTGGATAACTTGGCCGGCCCTGTCGCGCCAACACCCAAGCCCCAAGCCAAGCCAAAACAAAAAATAGTTATTGCTAGCGACGAGACTCTTGAAAGCGGCGACGGCGGCAGCAACACCCGTCAGTACGACTCGGAGAACGGCTCGGACATGCACGCAAAAGCGAGGAGCAGGAAACTGAAGCAGTCTCTCCTGCAAGTAGACTCCAGCCACATTGGGTCATTCAGCCTCGAAGGCACACCCGCCAACGGGTTCGACTATGAGCAGCAACAGCGCGAAGAGGCCGAGATGCAGCAGGCAATGAAGGAGGTAGAAAGACTGCGTCTCGAAATGCAACGTGCCAATGAACGGATCCAAATTGCCCAAGGAGTGGATGCAGAAGGCGCCGTTATTGAGAGGAAAAAGAAGAAGGTCAAGACGGTCAAGACGGTAAACAGCACTGATGGGATTCCGGACAGCGCAGAAGCAGAAGGGGAGGAGGTGAAGCCTAAGAAAGAGAAGAAGAAGAAGAAGGTGAGGCCAAAAGAGTCTCAGGCTGCTCCGGAAGAAACACCCGGCACGGATGGTGGCATCGTCCTTTCTATGGGGGATGCATCCTCCGTTGTGAAAACACCCCCGGCAGATGGCACCATGATGGATGAGTTGGTTTTGTCGGAGAGAAAGAAGACGGTCAAGAAGAAGAAGAAGAAGAAGAAGATGGCTGAGATTGAAGACTAGGTAGGTGTGGGAGGCGAGCCTGCGGCTAGGCCTTTGAGCCGGCATGACAAGACGTTCTAATTCTAGTATGAGCATTGATAAGTGGCATAATGAGAGCAGTGAAGCACCATTAGATTTGTTGGCATTGATCGACGTATTTTGTGATTTGTGGGAATAGCATATGGTTCCTGGGGAGTCAAATCGTCGTTTTCAGCAGGTGATTCATCTACGTCTCTGCGTGACCCAAGGTGCAATTTACATGCATCGTCGCCTTACTCCGTACACGGACCAGAATGCAAGTCAGAAACATACCTTTTGAAATACACTGCAATGTCCAATCTTGACTCAATCCTACGTCCTCCTGTAGGGCACAAGTAAACAGTGTGCCACTTGAATACATTCATAATCACATGGAAGCACAGCACAGCACAGCACAGCACAGCACAGCAAAGTAGTATCAGCATGAATAATAAAATGCACCTGTAGCTTCATAAGCGTAGCCTCATGCGGATATATTCCTTCCTAAAAATAAAGAAAAAGGAAACGGGTTTCCTACGCGACATGGGAGAAGTTCAACTTGCACATGTCTCATACCCGTGAGCCCGTACATCATGTAACGATTTATACCCGCTATCATGCAACGGATAAAACAGAGAAGAAGAAGTGGGCGAGGACAAAAGAGACAAAGGCAACATGGAAGACACCCTCATAATGTTCTTCTCGGCCCCCACGCTAGAAGTAGCTTTTCTTAGCCTGCTCGTAATCCCTGCCAATAACAAAATAGTGATGTCCCATAAAGTGGCCTTCCATATGGTTGATAGCCACCGCCACGAAACGAGTAAGAGACAAAAAGGAGGTGATAGGCCTCAAAGGGGCATGTTCAAGATCCATGGTCTTTTACTAATCATCCATGGGTTTGTCCTCAAGAGTAACTCCTCGTGTAGGTGTGCCGTCTGGTGGCGGCGTGCTGGGCACCCTCTTGCCACCGACAAACTTCGTGCCGATGCGACTGCCACCATCTCTTTTCTCTCCGTCACTGTCGTTTCCTTTGCCATGTGGTGAGCCGTTTGCAACGTCTGCGATGGCGACGCTTTCAGGGCCTGGGACGTCCAGAGACGCTCGCTTGAAACGACCTTCGATGCTGCCCATACTACCCAAGCTGGTCCGGTTTCGTTCGGCAGTCGTTGGGCTGGTTTGGATAGGGAACCGAGTGTCTGGTCCCCCGCTGCTCCTGTCGCGTCGATGTCCTCGAGGGCCTGGGCCTGGGCTCGTTGCTCGGCTTCGCGAGGCGCTGGCTTTTTCTAGCAGAGCGCGATTGCGCTCTTCCACTAGCGCCTTTCTGTTACTTTCATCGGTACTAATCGCGCGGGGGCGGTTTCCGCTGACTGAAGATGAATGGTTCAATGTAGACATGCGCTTGAGCTCGCTGAAAATGGCTTCCTTATGAGCAAACAGATCCCGGACAAGTCGCGCTGCGTGTTTCTCCTCCAATGTGAGAGATGTCTCGGTTCGAGGTCTCAGGACACATGGTGCCAGAGAGGATGCCAAAGACGCCACATACTCCTCATCGGCCGACGTTAGGTCAATCAAGCGAGTAAAGTGGTTCATGCAAGCGTCCAAAGTGGCAATGTTGGTCAATCGCAACTGTGACAGGGTTTGTTGAAGGACGGCGACCCGTGATGCCTCCGCAGCATCTGCAGTTGGAGTGGTATAAATGGTACGAATGATTTCATATACATGTGCGCTGACAAGAGAATCTAGGTTGTGGTGGTAATCGTTGTTAGTGTGTTGATTTCTCAGCAACTCTTCTTTTGGCTCGAAAGCAATGTGAATGAAAGGGAACATCAACTAACCAGGAAGTTCCAAGAGATAAAGTTTCAATAATCCAGCAACAGTAGGCACATCAAATTCTTCGAAGACATCCGGTGAAATCGGCTTCCCATCATTCACCTTGGCTCGCAGTTTATGGATTCGGGTTAAAGGCACATCGACCAGCCAGACACCTCTGCGGGCTTCGTCACCTTCTAGATCTGGATAATGATGGTCCAGATATGTCAATATCGTTGTCACAATGATTGGCACGCGCTTCTTGTCTACCCTAGCACGGGCTTCGAGATCAACGCCAAACGTCTGCTCGTCGATCTTGTTGTAATAATTCTCATACACGACCACCTTGGGGACAAAGCTGCCCGTGCGGTAGTTCTCCAAAAGATATCGCAAATCTCCTGCAGGCTGGACCGTTTCTTGAAACAAAACAAACTTGTCCACAGTTGACTGCAAGCTGGGAATGACGTTGCCAATGGTACCGGAAAAGTCGAGAATGACGGTTTTGATGGCCCTTAACCGATCCAGCTCGCATCGTTCAAGGAATTTGAGGTGCAAAAAAATGGCCTCCTCAAGTCCGCACCGCAACTCGTCTAATTTTCGAACGGCAATCTTGTACTTCTCGTCGGCTTCTCGCGCCTCGCGGTGAAGTCGCATAGACGGCGTCTCGTTGGGATCTCTGTTGCCAAGTACATTCCAGTTGGCAAGATATTCACTGACAGTCCCGACCACGGGCGAATCTGAGCCAGCATCTAAGCCAGTGACGGGGAGCGAGAAAGTCCTATTCAGTTTCTTCTCAGGCAGTCCAGCAATTTTGAAAGATTTTGGGCGCCATTGATAGAATAGTTTAGAGCTGTTGGCAAAGGTGTTGCCGACGTTGCCAATAAGTCTCAAGAGACCGTTGGAAATAAGATCCTGACCTATGCGCTCAGCATAGCTCACGCTGGTAATGGCCATGCTTCGCTGAAGATACTCGACAATATCAGAGCCTGCTGATGTATTCAAGTAAGTACCCAAAATAGGAACTTTGGTTTCACCCATTTTGATGGTAGAGAGCATGTGTGAAAGAATTTTCTTAAGCTGTTCAGGCTGGTATACTTCGTCACCGATTTCGAACAATTCCTCGTCATCGGACACCTCCTCCTCTTTATGGGTCTGAACCTTGATCTCAGGAATTTTAGCCTGGTTGGCCGGTGGGCTGGTCTCGGGATCCTGGAATCCTAGCTTGTTTTCCTCTTCCAAATCTTCGACCAGTCGGCACTTGTTGAAGTAATTCGAGCGAAGCTTTCGTACGGTATCGGCCTGTCGATCATGCGCCTTGATGCGGCCCTGAAGTTCGTCTTGCGAATCCTGGATACGAGCCTCATGGGAATCACACCACCGAGAGAATGGGTTGACCACCAAGTCCCTTATGCTTTGTGCGATCCGCTGGTGGCTTCGCGCAGCATCTTGCATTTCAGTCCGCATACCGTCGTACGCCTGCATGAAAGCAAAAGAAAGATGTTGTTAATGACAGGGCGCGATCAGAACAACAAACAAGCATCCGGGGCTCATGCATTTCAGTGTTGGAATTGGCGAGGACTCACTTTTCGAACAGTGGCACCATCGTCTCTTGAAAATCCACCATTGATTTTGTCCACGGATGGTGCAATGTCAGACAAGCGCTGCCCATACGTTTCCTCGGCTTCCGCACGGAGTCGAGCTAATATGAGAACCTGACGGTTCTCCATTATACCTTGCTGGAGCTTCCCGAACAAGACGCCGAGTCCTGGCAGGTTATATTAGTTTTGGCCTAATCGAAATCGGTTGAAAAACAAAACAATAGTAGAAAGGACCAACCTGCGGCATAATCGCCAGACCAGAAGGAGTCTGCAAAGCCGGGCATTTTGAGCTACCAGCGCGGCGTCGCACACTGCAACTGCAATCAATCTATGTAGGATTGTCGTCCGCACTAAAGTGGCAGTGTTGTGACCGTAGCACTTTGTGCTTTCGTACGCAATGAAATTCTCTGGTCGTGATATCGCAGCTCTTGAAAGTTGTGGTAGGTCGTGGTCTCCAACGAAGGGGGCTGGTTCCCACGTAGCTCGTGGTTGGAACTGGAACGTTGACGTCCTTAGGTCGTCGGGCCGCAGGCGCAAGCGATGATGTGGCTCCTCGACCTCGTGGAGTTAATGCAATGCAATCGCTCAACGGATCAAGTCAAGAATGTCAGGAACGAGTGAATAGGAGAGTAGTGCACGCAAATGGCTGCGCAAGACCTACCCAAACTCCAAACAGCTCAAACGACGACGAGAATGATGTTCATAAATTGTCAATGGCTAGAAGTGCAAGAGAGCCAGACTGAGTTGGCGGAGGAGCTGAGAGAAGTTGTTGGATCAACAAGCTCCTCCCGGTTGGTTGGTGGCACAGACCAAGACGACGGGTTGAGTGCACAGCCAGCCAGCCAGCCAGCCAGCCAGCCAGCTGCCTGACCAGATGCCCAGATGCCCAGATGCAAGACCAGCTACGACCAGCAGACTATTTCCGGTCCGGTGGCAGTGAAAGTGCAGCCGCCAGCGCCGGCTCAGGGGTCCTGTCTGTCTTGCCGCTGACGACGGTACCTGACTGCACAGTGCAGGGAAACTAAATACGGGCAAGCCGGCAAGGCAATCCGGTAATTTTAGGCCTACCTGGCGGTTCCCACTGCTCCGTGCCCGTGCTCCGTACATAGAAACAATGTCATTATGGGGGCGGATTCCCAGATGCCCCCTCTCTTATTCGTTTGCCACCCTCGCCAGCAAGTCACTGCATCCTGGCTTCCACTTATTTCATCATCATCATCTAATTCATTGAAGTCCGTGCTGCGCTGCAAGCACCGATGAGGATGAACATCGTCATGGCGACTGGTAAAGACATCGTACCATCTCACAAAGCAGACACGACGTCTCAAGATCAAGCTTCTGCAACCCGTCTCGGATCGTTGGTCTTAGTTTTTGTCTTCCATACTGACTGCAATATAGCGATGATACCATACTTGATGCTTTGGGTGGTAGAAGTGACTCGTCCGGCTCCAAGGTTTCCGTCATTTTCTCCCACAGCTCTGCCTACAGTATCTGCCCACATTCGCGTAACTTCGAGGGCCATATTCTAAAGCTAGTCGTGAAATGAAAATCTATCGTCATGGTCAACATCAGTCCTGACTTCATCTCATGCGTGAATGTTGACAAAGAAAATGGTCTTTCCTGATGACGCTCCCGCCGACGCTCCCGCCGACGCTCCCGCCGATGCTCCCGCCAACGCTACCTTGGATCGGGTTGTTGCACGCATTATACATATCGGAGACCTTATAGGTTTTGACCACGTGGATATTGGCACCGACTTCGATGGCATTGCTCAGTTGAATAAGGGATTTGAAGATGTCACGGACTACCCGACCAAATTGCTGCTCTACTGCGAGCTGGCGTGAGTGACCGGGATGCTGCCAAGATTGCTGGTGGTAATTTGCTTCGCGTGGCACGAAGTACAGGTCGGTCGTTCTGCACAGATGAAAGCGGGAAATGTGCCGGCCATAAGGACGATATTCCTTCATTGGCACCCAACTAAATCATACGACATACCGCTCTCAGAATAGACAGAGAGTCAAGAGCTGGAAAATCATATGTAGTGTCTAAAAACTCACTTCATGTAATCGTACAAACGTTCCTATATACACTCTTGTAACAGTCCAGCAGGCTTTTATAAAGAGGACGCCGTGCTATACTCTAAAATGCCCCCAATATGTCTGCCATTGAGCCTGGGTATATTGTCATGAGCTTGTGACATACCGGGTTCAAAAGCTTGCTTCCGCCTGAATTTGATGTCGTTCGATAAGGAAGGCTTCCACGAAAATTTCGTGATTGAAAGCGTCCAAGCTACGCCGGAGTCTGCTTGATGAGTCGATTGTGCCTAGGACCGTCGGTCCACCCTGTTGAGCTTGTTGGCAGTGGCCGTTTGTGTTCTTGTTCGTTGACCGCGCACCGGCAGACCCATCGCATGACGACGGCCGCGGAACGAACCAATGTCTTTTAATCTTCTAATATTATCTTGTACGACTCTCCTCGCATCGGTTTCGATCGTCATTTGTGATAATTCGGCCGTCAAAGATGTGACGGTTCTGGGACTAAGGGAGCCGATCTTGGCGAGCTTGTGAATCGAGTATTTTGCCATAATTCGGGAGGCAGTTGTTGATCCTAAAGCGTAGAATGACTCAAGGGCTTTCTATGTCGTGCTTTTTTAGCGCCGTTCGGTTTGCAATGCTGTGATTGCAGATGGAAGGGGGGACGCTCAATACCTTTACGAGCTTGCCCTCGTTAAAGTTGACCCCGAGAACGAACACCTGTTGGAAGAGACTCATGAGCGACTTGGGGGGAGGGGAGGGATTATCCCGTGGGAGCTGTCAGCGTGAGAGACTTACCATTTCGATGATATTTAATTCAAAACCGGTACTTAAGATGCTGACTTGAACTTAGTTGGTCTTCCAACGATTCGCGACTTTTAAAATTGAAGCTGGAAATAGAGAACGTGTGGTCGACAAGTCAACTAGTTCGCCTATGCAACATAATTGGCTAAGGGAAAAATTAGCGGGCCCGCATATTTCCTTTCCCCCTCCTGGCAATCAATCGCGCCTCGCGCTCGTGGAGAGTGCCACTCTGCGATAGGGAATCATTGCGATGGACAGCCCGCAGGCTCGACTAAGGTCGCTAGATAAAACTCAAAGGATTCGAACTCGATGAGTTCATGATTCTATTATCATATATCATTTCACGACTAATTCAATTGGCTAATATAAAAAGAAATTGCATAAGACGGTTAGTTTAAGCTCGTCAAAAGTACACTAATTCTTATGCCTTTCTTCTGTGGTAAGACTTTTTGACCAGGAAGTGACTGCGCAAAACTCGCACGGCTTCGTGGATCACACCCTTAGTTAGGCGCTAGAACTGCGGAGGGAGCAAAAATTGATTGATTGATTTTGACAATAAAGTGAATTAGTTGCTATAAGCTACAGATCAGAACGAGCCATCGAACTGCAATACACACGAATGATGGGAATTATGGCAATTCCACTGAAGCGTGCCTTTGAACCCTTATTATCTTTTCTCTTTTCTGTAACAGAGATAAGACTGCCACTAGAATCTGGTCAGATCTGGTTATTAGAGCACTTACTAATAAACCTGATGCCACCTAATACTGCTTTCGCCAGCGAAACAGGAAACCCCTGCGCATAGACCCCCCGCTGCGCTTTCGGCGGGGAAGCTGGAAACGCTTTGAGCTTGAGTACAGGTGTCCGCTCCGCCCACTGTCCCAGCCTTGATCTTCTTCTCTTCCGCATCTTCATCTTCCATTGGAAAAAAACCGTCGATTGCTCTTTGAGTCTGTCGAATTTTAGACCATCCAAAATGCTTCACCTAAGGCAACTCATTGTCTCTTTCGCCCTCCTTGTCGGAGTTGGCCTGGTTCTCTTCTCCCAGACTGCCGAGGCGACCCAGGGACCCAAGATCACCCAAAAGGTCTACTTCGACATTGAGCATGGCGGTAAGCCATTGGGCCGCGTGGTGTTTGGTCTGTATGCAAAGACTGTTCCCAAGACTGCCGAGAACTTCCGTGCCTTGGCTACCGGTGAGAAGGGATTCGGCTACCAGGGCTCTACTTTCCACCGTGTCATCAAGCAGTTCATGATCCAGGGAGGTGACTTCACCAACGGCGACGGCACTGGTGGCAATTCCAGTAAGTTATGCCCGCTATCATTTCTGGCAAACATCCCTGTGCCGAGCCCATTTACTAATCATGCGATCCTTTTCAGTCTACGGCGACAAGTTCAAGGACGAGAACTTCAAGCTCAGGCATACCAAGAAGGGTCTCCTCTCCATGGCTAACGCCGGTGTTGACACCAACGGCTCCCAGTTCTTCATCACCACCGTTCCCACCCCGTAAGTTCATACAACAATGTGCTCAATTCCTCAGGAGTATGGTCCCAGTAATACTGACTATTGGTTTCATTAGCTGGCTCGATGGCCGCCACGTCGTCTTTGGTGAAGTCCTCGAGGGCTTCGAGATTGTCGAGCAGATCGAGAATGTTCAGACCTCAGCAGGCGACAAGCCTGTAGAGACTGTCAAGATCGCCAAGAGTGGCGAGCTTGAGGTCCCTCCTGAAGGTATTCACGTCGAGCTTTGAGATCCTTTTGCGGCTCTTCACAAATCCAAACTATCTGAAATTCACCCGATGTCGGTGTGCTGATGTGTATGGGATTAATCAGGCCTCTATGGCTCAGTTGGTTGGGCCGATGGTGTTGTACCCATTGAAAACGACGTGACTGCTGCAGTCAAGGCTCCGGAAGGATTGCCATTCCTACAGAAGATGGCCGTCTTTGGATTTGTGCTCGCCGCTCTTGTGTTCTGCATTCGTCGTCGCAAGTCTTCCCACAAGAACAACTTCGACTTGGAAAAGACACATGCTTGAACGTTGCCTCCGCAGGCAAAATGTAGAACATGTAGAACATGTAATAATAGCAGGATCTATTACTTCGTCATGCCTCAACAAACCATCTCTGAAATAAAATTTCTTAAATCTTGGGCATCCAACCATTTGTCCTTGACAACACAGTCTCAGCGCGATTTGACCATCGCCCTCGTATCAATTTTTGCCATCACTCCCAGTCTTGTATTCCTTGTTCGGAACGTGGGTTGGGTTGGGTTTGTAGCGTGAATGGACCCCCGTCACGTGGGGCTGCATGGTAGTGAACTCGCATCCATCCGGAAAGTTAAAAAGTTGTAAGTTCGGCGGCTAGCTTACAGCAAAACCTGAGCACATTTGACAATTTGCCCTGGCATTCGAATTTTCCCGTATAAAAAGGCTTCTAGGGTCAAGCGTAATCTCCTTCGACGCAACGCCTCTTCTTGCGGTCCACCTCTCTCCATAATCTTTCATAATGAAGGTCCTTAGTCTCAATTTTTTGACTTGCGCCGCAAAGGAATGCAAGAGCTCTTCTGATTCATATCCGCTTCACCCCAAGGACGCCGAGCTAGTTCAAGACGAGATCGACCTGAACCCCCAGATGATCATCAATGTATTGCCGCGCTTGGACTGGGCTGCTCTGCGGACTACGTCCTCTGAGGTACGTTGTCCAAACTTTACGTGGGGTTTTTTTTTTCTTCTCCCCGGGAGGGGGGTGTCCGGTGGCCCCGCTCGATGGAGGCAGAACGGGAGAAATGCTTTCAGTTTACCTACTTGGGAGAATAGGAAGAAAAGACATCTTAGGGGGTTTAAATCATTCCTATCTCCCTCTTTCTATCTATCTATCTTTATTCTCTCCCGCCCTGTCTTTGTCTTTACCTCGTCGTTGCGCATTACGTGATGAGTTTGCGAGGCTTGCCTAACATTTCGGGTAATAGCTTGGATTTCCAGTCCTTCCAGAGCAGCCTCCTACTGCAGAGGAACTCGAGGCTGATGAGAAGACGTTGAAAGATTTGCATCATTTGCTGTTGGAAACGCAGATGTCGGAGGGGAAGCTGGTATGCGGCAACTGTGGGCATGAATACTTTGTGAAGGAGGGCATCGCGAACTTCTTGCTGCCGAGTCATTTGGTCTAATTTGAAGGGAATTAAAAATGTTTTTGGTACATTCCATGATTGAGATGAGCTCTAGGAAAAGGCCTTCGATGATGCAGACTTGTTTTTGTTAAATTTGACCGGTTGCCATCATTAGTCTAGTTGGCGCGTACCGAGTTAAAGAGATGCATTCATTTCCTGGAAAGAGTATACGTTGACACGTTGGAATCTAGTGCCATACTGTAGCAACATTACCAAACTCTGGGGTTTTTTTTTTTAAAAAAAAAACAAAACGTATTTCGTTAAAAATGCACAACTGTGGTGTGAGTCCATTTCAATGTATTCGATTCCACGCCCAATGACAATGGTCCCTGGCCACATCCGCTTCCGAAAAGCAATCCATAACTCCACGTTTAATGTGTATATTTTACAGTACGGATGGGCTCAATTCCATTCGAGGTGTTGCTGACAGGTTCTCGCCAGTTACTGTTGCTTTTTCTGCGCTGCAGGGCCCATTTCCTTGTCAAATGCACCATACGAGACTTCCAGACTGGCAAGGCCTCTAATACCAGCACCAAGAATAGACAAAAGAACAAATGCGACGATAATACCCATGAAAATGCCTGCGACACCTTGTTAGTTTTCAGTAGTACGTACGGGGGTCCATGAGAAGCGCGTCATACCTGGAGTAAAGAACTGGTACTTCTCGAAGAGAGGTCGTGTGTCGCGCTCGGTTCTGTTTGCTTTTTGCATCGAAGCCGCGCCATCAAGACCTCTTCTTATGTCCATACGAAGCGGCTCAATGAACTCCGAATCATATAATGGTTCTCTGGGAGTCGCGTAGAACAGAATGGTATAACTGTTGGCAGAGGCCATTTCAAGGTCGAGAGCAATCGAAGCATCTGTAACAATTGCCACTTAGTTTTCTCCATCTTCGTGTGACATGGATGGGATCCAAGCACTTACCACTTGTGTCGAGAGCCTGGCTCCTGTCACCAGATAGTGACTCAAGCGGCTGCGCATCAATCTTGGCCACCTTTCCTTTCTTGTTGCAAGATGATTTGATGTGTTGCACGAATCCAGCAGATGTTACATCTCCGACGACTTCGGCCACGGTGTATTTTCCCTTCACGCGAGCATCCTTCACAGCTTTGCACAGGTGTGGCATGGCGCAGCCATCCCGAGTCCAAAAGTCTGCTGCGTTAATGCCAGGCAGTGTCACTATAAGGTAGCGGTCGGTCGGACATCCAGCGAGGAAGTCTTTGGTGAACTTGATAGCTTGAGAG
Source organism: Epichloe amarillans (assembly GCA_024072835.1). Taxonomy (NCBI): domain Eukaryota; kingdom Fungi; phylum Ascomycota; class Sordariomycetes; order Hypocreales; family Clavicipitaceae; genus Epichloe; species Epichloe amarillans. The sequence goes on along the minus strand of CP099638.1, from coordinate 1,140,965 downwards.
CTTGTCTGTATTTTGTTCGCGCTAGGAGTTTGTTCGATGCTGCGATGAGAGTCAGCTACTGCTTCGACGGCGCTGTCTTTCCCAGGCGGGAGTATGCTTACTTGGACGTTGACAGCAGCACCCACGGAGAAGAATCTGAGAAGGCCACAGCTGTTCTGCAAAGCGCCAGTGCGCCTACAATAGTATAGAAACGCATGGTGGACGATGGTAAACCTAGCTGCCAGCTTGTCGTATTGTCAGGGAAGCTATCTGAGTTCCAATACTTAATACCGTGATGACGGACGTGGATACAGCGTGCCTTACTCCGTACTTACGTAAGGGACATCTTGCTCAAATACAGTGCCCCACTTTATTATGCCGCAACAACAACAGCCAAATTGCCAGGTGGGCCGGGCCCAGTTACTTGCGGCAAAGTTCATGGATCGGAGCAGGGAAGAAAAAAAGTCAATGTCTCCAGCAACAGCTTTTCATAAATTGAACTTCTCTAGTACGAACACCCACGAACGGATTTTGGGTAGAATTTGGCCCTAGGATTCATAATGTTTGCCAAACCAAGGCCTAAAAAGAGTCCATTGCCACCTCCAAGCAAGAAGAGAAAGACTACATCGACAATTGAAGAAATATCATTTGACGATGGTGCTCGCGAAGAATATTTGACGGGATTCCATAAGCGAAAACAACAAAGAATTAAGCATGCACAGGAGGAGGCTGCCAAAAGAGCTCGTCAGGAGAAATTGGAAACACGGAAACAGGTATGGCCGAGAGCAGCAGATAAAGTTAAAGGCTTTTTTCTTTCCTCAAATAAACTTTGCTAACTTCACCATTGATAGATCAGGGAAGAAAGACGTCGAGAAGTCTCTGAGCATGTCGAAACTGTGAAAAAATTGTTGCGCGAATCTGGAGCTGTATCAGCCGATCTCGGAGAGGGCGATTCTGAGGGAGAGAATCCAGACAAGTGGGATGGCTTTCCTGACAAGCCAGATGTTGATATCGTTGACCACGATGAAGAGTACGTCGATGAAGACCGATATACTGTCGTGAAAATTGAATCTGTTTCTGTTTCGAGAGACGGCCTCAGCAGGCTAGATCAGTCCGATGATGAGGCGGAGGAAGAAGCTCACAGAAAGCGGAAGGAATCTGAGAGGAAAGAAGCAGAGGACAAAGACAAGAAGCCATCATGGCAAAAGAAGAAAAAGAAAAAATTTCGATATGAGACAAAGCTAGAGCGACGGCTGACGGACAAGAAGCAAAAACTGAAATCACGGAGACCATAAGTGGAAGAGCATAAGCTATCAACTGAATAAAAGCAGGAGGTACGTCGTTCGACAATGTTTTCAGTGATTATACACGGGAAAGTCAGATACCCCAATTTGACGTAGCGGCAACTTTTGGAGAGTATTTACATGCTGCAGCTTGATAAATCGCTCGTTCCTTCCATAAATAGATTATTTTGCATCTAAACAATCACTGCGATCACTCCATCGCTATTTTGGCGTGATCGCACAGGCTCGTTCGAAACAGGGCACTAAACGGAGATTGATTACTCTACAAAGGGGGAAAAGATTAGATATTGCCAATCTCGTTCTGAAGCTCCTCCAACTCCTTCTGCAAGGTTGAGTGCTTCTTTGCCATCTCCTCGTATTTCTGCTCCCATTGATCGCGTTCTTGCTCGAGGGCTTGGACCTTGCGCTCGAAGTGTCCTGCCTTAACGTCGGTTTGTCGAAGCCTGCAGAAGTAAGCTGTTAGTGCCACGACCAAATGGTGTCAAGGGGGCGGTGAAGTGCGGTGGGCGCAATTATGTGAGCCTCAATGACACTCAAATGGTACGTACTTCTCGTTGGCTTCCCGCAGAGTCTTATCGGCGTCTTCGGCCTCCTCCTCGAGGAGCTGGAGTCGTCTCTGAAGAGTCTCGTTCTGAGTACCGTGTTGTTGGCCTTCGTCGGCAGCCTTCTTGTGGTCTTTGATAGCGGTCTCGAGCTTCTCCACTTCACTTTCCAGCAAGTTGTTCTTATGCTGCAGGGAAGTGATCTCCTGCTCCTTGGACAGATTTTCTTGTTCAAGGGTCTTGACCTTGGCCTGAAGCTCTTCCACCTTGGCGGCAGCTTCGTCGGCCTCCAGGCGGATAGAGTTCATTTTCTAAACCTCAGTTTTAGTCATTATGCTTGCTTAACCACCACGCGTCTACCCCTCTACAGAGGAGCTGGGTGGGGTACAAAAAGAGAAGCGGTCTTGTAGGTAAATGGAGGGAAAGAAAGAGACAAACCTCCTTGATACGATCCATTATGGTGATGTATTTTTTAAACAAGGCTTTGTAGATGATTTTTCTGGTTGCAGATCGATGTCAGTTGTGTTGCAGGTTAGGATGCGGCCAGATTTGATGATTGGGTCAAGAAAGGGGATGTAAGGAACAGGAGATAATGAGTACATGCCCCTCCAACGATGCTGTAATACCTCCCTTTACTGTAGGCTAGTGGCACCTGTGCACCTGTGGCTAGTGGCGGTCACGCCGCCTGTATGCCACACCCTGTACTCCGAATACCCAGGGGTCTGCTCGATCGTCACCGTTGCCTGGTCAACATGTTTATGTCACGCATTGAACAACACGTTTCTGGTTAACCGTGACCAGGGACCCCGACAACATCATACAACTAGATTCTCTAATAAACCCCTTAATTTCTCCAGGGTCTGCAGAATAGGTGCATTCTGATTGTGTCTTTCCACCTTCTATCAACACACCATCAACACGAAAGCAGCAATAAAACACGACATCAGCATCACGAACATCGCCATGATCGCGGCACACCGAGACCAGGAGAATCTGGTGCATAGTCACCAGCATGCACCAATCAAACAACAGCCCAAAACACCGGGTGCAAGATATCCGAAGACTCCTGGTAATTTTGGCCGAAACGACGAGAATGCGCCCACTGCTTTGGCAGGCAAGGCTGGATTGGCGAGCGGTGCAATGTTGGGAGCAACTAGCATTTTGGCGATGGGCAAAGCCACCGGTCCCAATCAAACGATGGTGACTCCCATGGGTGCGTATTATTCTGCCTAGATTTCAATGGGTGTGTGAAACCAAGTTCTTCACTGACTTGTGCGTATCAGGGAACCGTGCGCGCGCGCCCTTAGGGAACAAGACCACAAACGTAAAGGCGAGGAATGCTCAGACCGGTGGGGTGAAGAGCATGGTAGGAGAAATCGAAAAAACTCGACCCAAACAAACGAGTGTGCGAAAACCCAAAAAGCAACCCGCTGATCTTCAGCCCGTGAAATTCAGCATACAATCCGACTTCGCCGAGACTCCCAGTGACGAGGTGCCTGAGCCGGAGTATGCTCCTCCAAGGCCAACACCACTGCCCTATGAGTCAGACGTGCTTCCACCGGGTGGCCTAACGTTCGATGGAATTAAGAAAGAGAATCTCCTGAAGGGTTATTATCAACATTTCCACAATCCTGTCGATGAGAATGGTGTTTCTCGCATGGAGAAAAAGTTCAACGATGAGATGGCAGCGCTTATGCATCAGGCAGAGGAGCGGAATGCTCGGGAACTTGCCGCTTTCGATTGGAGTCCAGAAGATATGGCGGACAATAGGAAATCGATTATCCCTCTCACCAAAGCGGACATAGCTACTCGGAAGCAAGCCCCCACGATATCTGCTCGACGAGCAGCGTCTGCTCTGGCCGTCCACTCAGACAGACATAGTCGCAGTGCATTGCAGCCGGTCTCAACCACCAACCAAGCTACAAGAAGACCTTTGTCATCGATAATCACTGGAGCCGCACCTGCCAAACCTGTTGTCACAAAGCCCAATTATTCAGGAAACTCCACCGGGGAGGCTGCATCTCGAACCACCTTGGGCTACAGCAGAGGTCGATCAGCATCGTCGATTGTGCATATGCGAGGTGCAAGCCACTCCGCCAAGCAGCAGCTGCCACTTAGACCTGCGCCGTCACATGATGCCGAGGCCAATCTCACGATTACCCCAGCTCGACTTCGTCAGGCGGCCTCTGGAACCACAGAACAAAGCAGGCCGCAGTTTATGTCAATCTTTGACGACGCAGACGAAGAACTATCACCAGTTCAAAGACCATTCTTACACTCGGATGATGAAGAAGAATTTGAATTAAAGATAACGATTTAGATTCTGAGATGACCCGAAGCTGGAGTTTCGGAGTTTAGGGTGTGGACGGTATAAGTCGGCGTGACTGCTGTTCGACGGGTCTGCCGGGTATAATGTGGCTCTTCCTTTTGTTCTGCTTAGTCCTCAAGCCCAAAATGCACGATTATAGACTGATTTGGAAGGTTTTGGTTGAGAATGATGAATTAGAGGTGCACTGCTTTGCTTACTTGGCACTTGGCTCCTGTCAACATGAATGAAGAATAAAACCAAGGCATATTGCTACTTCTGTCAATGAATCTCAAATAACAGATATACATCGTCCTTGAACCTATATATGTCCTTACTCGCTGGGATCAACTACATCAAAATTGAGGTAAAATTTGGTCGATTTAGCCACACGGCATCATCAACCAAACGTCCAACACCCCCTGCTGCGCTGTTGCTGTCCGAGCTTGCGAAAAAATCGTCATGGCCGACCCTCGGCCGCATCAGGACAAGGAGTGTGGGACATACATGAACGGAAAATCGTGTCACCGAAATGGCTAACCATGGCTGTGGCTGGGCCACTGGCAGCAAATGCCCAGTTCCACCATCCATCCCTGAAGGGGAGTGAGTATCAACCTAATACGTTGGACTTCACACTCTCGTGCTTCATATTTTTTCTCACAAGTGCTCACTTCGCAACCCAGTTTCTTGGTGCTGCACCCATTGCAACACAATCGCATGCATTCCCTCTATCTCGACATTACTTTTTGAGCGTCCGCTTGGTGCTGCTGAGCCGGTGAATGACGTTTCGCCTTTCGCCTTTCGCCTTTCGCCATTCGCCGTTCGCCATTCTGCCTCCCGGTCGCGTGGGCTCAATCGAAGCGCGTTCCAGGTTGCGTGTGACGGCCAGCACCTACCACAAATCTTTGTATCGTGAATGGCCTGAGCTCGAACGCGAGATATCATGACCAATGACCAGGTCACGGTGCAAACGATAACCGGAGCGCATCGACACGATGACTCGCCCGCCACCCGGCGTGAGTTTCGCGCAGTTCTTTCCCAACGCTCCCAAAGTGAGAGCAGAAGCCGCGCAGGGCCGGACTGATCGCGAGCGATCAAGGCGCAATAGTCTTGCTCGCGATTCTGACCGAGAGCCTGCTTCTAGCGCGCTGGATGCGAATTCCACACGTTTCGCTCGACCCTCACAATCCAACATCTCATCGGATGGCCCCCACTCTCAAATCGACGATCACGATACTCCCCTAGGAGATATACCCAGTACAGTCGGGTCAACGAGCTCGCATACAAGCTCTGCCTCATCCATATTTAGCAACCCTCAAAGGCAGAACACGACATCTTCGTTATCACATATTTCCACTAGCACCACGCCTCTTGCTCCTCGAGATTCATCGTCTTACTCACCTGTTCCCCCATACTCAAAGACAGATATGGCCGCTTTAACAACATTCGACAATGGCTTGAAGAGGACACATGATGTGTCTGTCACTCATTCTTCTAATGGCTCAAGTTCGTCAACTCACCATGCTGAACGCCCTCCGGCACGAGATCTATTCCCATCAGTCAAAGGCAAAAAATGTACCTATGATCCGATCCTCGATCGAGTACGCAACAAGGGCGTTAGCAAAACTGCTAAGCCAGTATATAAAGAATTTGGTTTAGTATGTATTTCTACATACACAATTGCCTCTCGATAAGAAGAAGACGGCCGAGCCAGACATGGAGAGACAGAAGCGGGGGGCGTCGCTGGGGTACCATAAAGCATTTTGGCTAACTTTTGATTGACAGGATGATGACGCCCCCCCGGTGGACCCTCGCTTGCAAAAGGCTGGAGGTCGTCTTGGTTACATCAATACCGACTATTATCTACCAAAAGCACGATTACGCCCGGCGCCTGAGAATCTCCAGCCTTATCCATATGACCCGAAGACGTCGCTTGGGCCTGGCCCACCCACTCAAATAGTTGTAACGCGGTACAATCCTCTGGTGCCATTCAACAAGATCACTGCTATCTTTGCGACCTTTGGCGAGATTGCGGAGAGCAGTAATAAGATGCATCCTGACACGGGAAGTTATCTCGGGTTTGCTACCATTCGATACCGCGACTCAAAACGATCGGGTCGGCCGCCTGTTTCAGCAATCGATGCTGCTCGTCGCGCTGTTCGCGCCCGCGGGATCAAGATAGACGCGGACGTCGTTAAGGTTGAGTACGATCCCGAAGGTCGCAAGAGTCGGCGGATGTTGGAAGAGCATCTTAAAAAGGAGCGAGAGAAGCAAAACAAGGAGCAAGAATATCGAGATCAGGCTGCCAATAAACCGCCGCCGACGGGACCCAAATCTGCATCTCCTGCAACTCCTTTCATAAGACATCCACCGACCGCTCCCAAAGGACTAGCAGGGCCTGCGTCCATGACTGGACATAGGCAGACACCGGTACCAGCAACAGTGGCAACACCAGCGGCAGGAACATCTTTACAGCCTGGTGGCACCCCATCATCGCGGTTGCAAGCCGCCGTGGAGTTGCAGAACATCGCTGCACAACTTTCAAACGACCCTTACATTTTCATCGCTTCTGAGGATGTTCCCGTGCTGCCAAGTATCGTCCCTCATATGAGGAAACGACTTAAGAACTATGGCTTCGAAGAAATTAGAATCGATCGCACAGGCTTCTACGTCGTTTTCCGAAATTCTTTCACTGGAAAGTCAGAAGCAGAACGATGTTATCGGGCGGTAAACCATACCGAATTCTTCAACTATGACATGGCCATGCAGCTTTGCTTGCCTCGACCTCCTCGCAGTCCCGAAACCGACCGTAAGCGAACTCCACCCCCAGAGAGAGAAAGATATCAAGACCGAGATCGACAAAAGGATAGAGAGAGGGACAAAGACCGGGAAAGAGGTCACGATCAGGGTACAACAGAGCGTCAGCGACTCGAAGAAGCTAGACGACGCCGTCGAGAGGAGGAAGCAGACCTCGAAGAAGAAAAGAAGCAAAGAGCTAAGAACTTTGATCCTGTTTTCGAGGCAGTAGAGGCAGTTCGCAGGGAAATGACAGAGCATTTGATCAGACACATCCGAACACAGGTTGCGGCACCTTATCTTTTTGATTTCCTGGACCCGGCAAATCATCTGGCCAAAAGAAGGAAACTTAACCTTGACCAAGTTGACGAGGAAGAGGATGAAGAGAACAACAGTAGTCCTGGTATCAGGACTCCGAACTCTGGAGCAGACCCGATCGAGCGACGGACAGGTCGTCTGGAACCAAAAGCGCTTCCTCGAATACGAAAGGTCAAAGCCAGGGGCCAACGCAACATGTTTGTTGATCCGTTCTCAAGGAAGTGCCAGTCTGCTGCCCGACCCGCCTTTCGATCTTTGCATCATCGTCTCAAAAGCTTAGACAGTGACTTCGAATCAGATGATGATACAGACACTAAAGCACTCGCTGCTCGTGATACGGAGGAACCCGAGTCACGACCTCGCAGTCGCATGAGCACAGACGAAGAGTTCGGCTCTTGGGGTCGTCGCGATGATGACTCTATGACAGAGTCCAGTGTGGCATTTGCCGATCGTCCGTCCTCCAAGAAGAGGAAATTGGAAGTTTCCCTCGAAACCGCTCTGAAACGCCGGAAGAGGTCCGACGAAGAGCTATTCGGAGCCAAGCCCATTGATTCAGATATCGACCGTCTTCCAAATTCAGAAGACATTGGCCCCGACTTCGACTTTGTGGGAGAAGATGAAGGTAGTGTTTCCAGGTCTGAAACCCCTGTGCCCCAAATCATGAAAGGCGCAAAGAAGAAGCCGGGAGTGAAGCCAAAGAAGAAAACGAAGAAGCAGTTACTGGAAGAACAGGGCGCTTTGAAGAAGCAGCAAGAAGCAGACGCGGATGAGGACGATAGTAAAGACACCGCAATGCCAACCAAAATGGAAGAGGAGCCTGTTCCTCAAACGAAGGCGTTGCACAAAAAATTTGATGATCGACTCTTCTCCAAAGAGCCGCTTACTGCCGCACTCGTCTTACCCGATGGGTTCAAACCTGATATTCAATCCTTGCAAAACCTTGCCCTTGGCCTCAGAGATAAGCCTGACTTGGGCAAGCTGCAGAGAAAGTTCAACATTGGCGATATTGGAAATCCTGAACTTTGGTTATGGAAACGCAATCGTGTTCGAGAATTGAATACTGTGCCGCATTCCTCAGACCACGTTGCGCATATAGAGGGATACTATGTGCCTAACTCAACAGGATGTGCCCGGACCGAAGGGGTCAAGAAGATTCTCAATTTCGAAAAGTCCAAGTATCTACCACATCATATCAAGGTGCAAAAGGCCCGAGAAGAACGCGAAGCTCGTTCAAAGAAGAATGGCAAGGACAGCACAGCAGCTGCCTCGGAAGCTGCTAAGCTTGCAGCGGAAAAAATAGCCAAAGGAAACTCGCGCGCGAACCGTGCGACTAATCGCCGCTATGTTGCCGACTTGAATGATCAGAAGAAGACTCTGGGCCAGGACTCAGATGTCTTCAAATTCAACCAGCTTAAGAAGCGGAAGAAGCCTGTCAAGTTTGCTCGATCTGCCATTCACAACTGGGGTTTGTACGCCATGGAGAACATCAACAAGGATGACATGATTATCGAGTATGTGGGCGAGGAAGTGCGCCAGCAAATCGCGGAAATTCGTGAGAAGCGTTATCTGAAGAGTGGCATTGGAAGCAGCTACCTGTTTCGCATTGACGACGATACTGTCGTGGATGCGACCAAGAAGGGGGGCATTGCGCGATTCATCAACCACAGCTGCATGCCGAACTGTACGGCTAAGATTATCAAAGTCGAGGGCAGCAAGAGAATCGTCATCTATGCCCTCCGTGACATTGCTCTGAGTAAGTTCCTTCACCCTATGAAGAAGCCATTGTAGTTTTTTTTTCCCATCAAGATTCACAATTACTGACTTGGTTCATCGTAGACGAAGAATTGACATACGACTACAAGTTTGAGCGAGAAATCGGTAGCTTGGACCGTATTCCGTGTCTCTGTGGCACTGCAGCCTGCAAAGGTTTCCTTAATTAAATATCTCACAGCTCTTCCCTTGGAAAGAAACTGTTTTTCTCAACACAAATCAAGTCGCATGCTCCGTCACACAATACTGTTGGTTTCTCCCTGTCACACAAAACTCATGCTCTATGTTGCCATCAAATCTTGGTCTCGCCCAGGTTGAATACTATTAAGGAGGAGGAGGAAGGCAAGGTTCACCCGGATGAAGGGGGGTCAGGGACACGCTTTTCGTGCTGTGGCGTTTGGGCGGGCATTGTCACCGGGCAAAAATGACATGATTTTTTTACTTTTCTTTTTTTTAGCATTCTCAGGAGGGTTCTGGTAACAGGGGGGGTGCATGGCTTCTCTCTCTCATTGCCTTGTCCTTGAGATCCTCGGCCGTGTCTCGCCACCTTTATGCAGGAAGAACAAGGGTGATGGACCCCAAGGGACGAAACTTTAATCTTTGTTCCTGTTCAACAAGGGCTGTGATTTACTTAAGCCCGTGGTTGCTGTCTTTTTGCAAGCGGCGTTTTTAACCGGCCATGCGAATGCTTTGTTATATCAACTATATCTACTATTTTTGTATCTTAGTCCTCATGCCCGTCATGAACCGTCCTTCAAAGCGTCGGTTGACCAAAACGACTTCCTCTTGTACATAAGATTACACCTAGCACATCGGAATGGTGTCTGTCTAACTAAGAAGAAAACGTGAAGATGCAGTATGTCCGAGACAGAATGGGTGATTTGCGCTAATCGAGGGGACATGCTCAATGTTATGCAACCCCATGACATGACAAAATGCGAGTCCTGTCTGTGTCCTCGTCTGCCCTGAACTGGTGTAACTGTTGCACGCGTAGGCACGACATCGAGAAGATAATGGAACGATTCTAGAGGAGGGGTAAAAGGGAGGTAAAGCAGAAGTGGCCCTGCCGTTGCCGTTCTTTTCGGAAATGGAGAATGCTTCTGACCACTGTGTAGAAATAGATCTTTCAAACATGTTTCTGAGCGACGTAGTCGTATGGAAAGCTTAGTGCCGAGTAGTTGGAATCGCAATCGCACTTCAATTCGGAACTTCCAGCCATCAATCTTGGTGGAAGGCGGCCGATCGAGAATGCCTCCCTGGTCTCGAAATCTTGAGCCCCGAGCAGGCCAATGATTTTAGTCTTCTCCCAGAGGAGCTCGTGGGCCTAGCATCCAGTCTTGCATCGCCAGCCAGTCACTCCAATTTGTTTCTGCAGAGACAATCTCTCTCTCCGTGACGCCTGTCAGCGGCCGCAAGAAAGGGACAGTTTGACCGTCCTCCATATCGTATTGAGCCTTCACTTTTAACCAGGTCTCACTCTTGGCGGCAAACAAGTAGTTCCTTCTCTCAGTCTCATGAATCGAGGCGATTCCCTCGTTCCAGTCATCACCGAAGAACCCGTACAAAAATGCTGGGTTGTCGAATCCCGTGACTACTAGGCGTCTTATATACGGTACTAGAGTCACGCGCGCGCCTCCTGTTTTTGAAGGAGATGATGAGCTGGCGGATCCTGATGCTGGGCCACTGCTGGCCGCCTTTTCGAACGGTAGCAGAATGTTGATCCGGGCTGCGACGGCTTGGACAGCTTCTGTATGTTGTGCGTGATCGATGAAGAACTGGTGGCAGGATCGGTACTTTGGATACCACGCCATGATGCCATATTCTCCTTCTTGGAACGGCTGGAAGACCATGATTGTCAGATTATAGCGCCTGTGTTGCTTTCTTGGATACGATCGGTACTTACATGTTGAAATTGTGCCGGCATTTCGACCAGGAGATTATCACTTCTTCTTCTAAGCAGAAATACAGCCAATCGAGCTGGCGCTCCTGTTCTTTCTTGTCTGCCGGGTTCCCCTTGCAATCATGTGGGAAACACCAACAGTAATGCTATGGTCATGTAGCCAGAATCAAGCCGTTATTCTAGGCAAGCAGATCAGAACATTAGAAAAAAGAAAGAATCGATGTCGATAGATGTGTTATCGAGTGCACGGGGAGAACGAGAACTGCCTTCAGAAGTATTCAGTGTTCCTCTCCCAGAGTTTGAAGTGAGAAAAGTCTGATTATTATATATATAACAAAGACTCTTTCGAAAAGAGACAAGTATAAGATAATTGTTGAAGGACGGGGAGTGCTGACGGGGAAAGGCAACACAGGTATAATGTATCTTTCTGCCAGTCTCTCACGGTCTAGGAAACAAGTCATCGACTCGAGACTGCAGCCAAACATTTGAAAAGTCAACTAAAATGATGCTTGACTCGGGTGTTTGGCATAAAACGAATACGCTCATTGTTGCGCACTCCACCACAGGCATCTTCGCATCATCTACTTACAGTAGCTTTCTTTATATTCATTTAATCATCTTGGAACGGCATCGAAGAAAGAAACGAGACAACCAAACCAGCAAGGAGTGAATGGAAAGGGTGGGGGTAAGGGGTGAAGATGGTGAAGCGAGTCTTGTTGCGAGAAAATGTGAGCACAATAGAGAAGTATGTATTAGCAGAGACAAGTCGCAGGTTGGAAGGATGGTGAGTTATAACGGGAACGAAGTGAGGGAGACACGCAAAAGAAGTACAGAACTGGCAAACTAAAAGATCACGTCTGGCTGAACAAGGCAAAACCGATGATCATTAGGAGCTTCAAATGTGATTGGTCGTATCCAGGAGCCCTGATTTGGAATTTGGAAAAACTGCCTCGAGAAGATCCAGTAATCAAGGACGGGAGAATGGACAGAGCTGGTTAGTGCCAGACACAGAACAGGAAGCGACGCAACCCGTGCCTTCCTTCCTTGGCATCTTCAGCTCGAGCGTCGCGTCGATTTATGGGTCAGATTTCACTCAATGAGTGAGTGCCGACGGAGTAATCTACTAATCCGTAATCCGTACCTGCCTGGTATTGTGTGTTGACGCAATGAGCGTGTGCCGTCTCGTGGCTCCTTTTTTGTGGCTCCTTTTGTGGCTCCTTTTGTGGCTCCTTTTGTGGCTCCTTTTGTGGCTCCTTTTGTGGCTCCTTGAGTCTGATGCTTGCTCCTCCAGCACTGCATGGGTACTGAACCTGCCAGAAAGCGAGACATTACGCACGATTATCAACAACATCATCGCGCAATTCGAAAGAGAATTCGAGCTACACTGCGTATCGTCGACCAAGAGCGGCCCCACCTAGCCGCTTACGCTGCCAAACGCTGCCAAATATAGTCACTCGAACGAAGAAGCCCATCGACAGTCTTCCTGTTCTAGAAACGGCCCTGGAACCATTAGTCGAATCTTGCTCTCGCAGGTAGTGATCAACGAAAATGTCTTTCTTGTCCATGCTGTGTCACGAAGGCGACAGACAGTCCAAGCTGTCGGGACGACCTCTGATTGGGAGCAATCCAGACAGCCGTGGTACTAAGTGGCTTGTTGGAGAGCTCTGGGCAGGATTGAAAACCCCCTTGCCTAGGAAAGGATTTGCTCATCGCGTTAGCGTCGGCAGTACTCGGTAAGCCCCCGTCCTTTCAGCTGGTAACTGATGCTACCCTTGCAGGCTTGTTCAGAGAGCAACTCTCCGTCTAGCTCTTATTGTAAGGAAGAGCTCCTTGGAGCATTGGTTATATAAGGGCACCGCGCGTATTAACTAGGATAAAACACTCTCTAAGATAATAAGTAAATATAATATAATAGAAGTATCTCTATAAACTAGCTAGTACTATAGTATACTACATACCTTTTAAGTATAAAAGCTAAGGACTATTTATACCTTTAATTATATTAGCTAAAAAGTGGGACAACGAAAGAGTTAGCGATACTGTGAGAGAAAAGTGAATTATTATTACAAACTCGAATTCACTTTACAGGTAGTAATATTAGTTAGGCTAGCACTAGCTTAGAGGAGGGCTAGGACTTAGGCAAAGAAAGAGAGTTAGTAGTCTTTCTAACTTAAAAAACTTAGATAAAGGGATAAGGCTAGCGTAAGCTAGTAATAAATAACTATAAATAGCTACACTAATAGTAGCGCTAACCTAGCCTAGGGCTAGCGCTAGACTATATAAAGATATAAGGGGGTTTTTTATCTTTCTAAAGGTTTTTCTCTTTAACTAATCTATAGGAGTACTAGAAATAGCTAGGGAAGGCTAACTAGCGTAATTAAATAAATAAATAAATACCTTTAATTATATAATTTAAATTTTTTTTGTTTTTTATTATTTATTATTTTTTATTGTTAAAATAATGCTATTTATAGCACTATTTTATAGGCCCACTAGTTGCCTAGTTGCGTTGTCGTAACGTTAGTTACAGGCGTTGCTTGCAACGTTATGACCTATGTTCCTATAACTAACTGTGAGGCCTCACTTATAATAATAACACTTGGAACGCTAACACGCACCATATAGGCAGGTTAGGCCCTAGGGCTAGGTCCACGTAACACTAGTAAGCCACTAGCTATAAGCTTCTAACTTATATATATAATACACTTAAACCTAGTGTTAGGGTCATGAAGGCTACAGAGCGACACAGGCAATAGAGGCAATAGCATTATATATAGTAAGACTTACTGTTAGTTCCGCAGGGATTGTAACGCGTTACGCAAAGCCCTAAAAATAGTATTATTATTAATAATCTATTCTAGGCTTATTATTTTATATAATCTAAGAAGAGAAAAGGGAAGCAAAAGAGAGGGCTTTCGCGAGAGATAATAGCTAGCCATTATAGGTCACGTGACCCCACGTGACGCTAGCCATGCCCTATTATAGGGCTCGCTTGCGGGGCAAAGGTAAGGCCTACGCGCACGCGTAAGCTAACCTTCTTCTAGTTATAATTACGGCTATTAAGCGCGATTAATATTATATTATATTTATATTTAATTACGCTAGTTAGCCTCCTCTGGCTATTTCTAGTACTCCTATAGATTAGTTAAAGAGAAAAACCTTTAGAAAGATAAAAAACCCCCTTATATCTTTATTTAGTCTAGCGCTAGCCCTAGACTAGGTTAGCGCTACTATTAGTGCAGCTATTTATAGTTATTTATTACTAGCTTACGCTAGCCTTATCCCCTTATCTAAGTTTTTTAAGTTAAAAGGATTACTAACTCTTTTCTTTTGCCTAAGTCCTAGCCCTTCTCTAAGCTAGTGCTAACCTAATTAATATTACTACCTATAAAGTAAATTTAAGTTTATAATAGTAATTTACTTTTCTCTTATAGTATTACTAACTCTTTTATTACCTTACTTTTTAGCTAAATCTACCTCTTTTCTAACCTAGGCTATTTATAAACTTAAAGCACCTAGTTTTATAAAACTTCTAAAGAAAGAGAGTAAGGCTAGCCTATAGTTACCTTAGTGTTAGTGCTTTTCTATTACTAGAGTTTTTATTTATTTATAATATTAGTGTATTATCTTTATATTTATAATAATAACTTATAGCCCCCCCCCCCTAGGGATTATAAAAAGAGTTCTTCCCCCCTTAGAATCCTAACCTTTTTCCTTTCTCCTATATTATACTTTCTTATAGGTTCTTTTTCTCTTTTTCTTTTAAGAACCTATAGGCCTTACCCTAGGTTAGGTTAAAGCTAATTTAGAAGCTAATAATTATAGTAGTTTTATATACCTATTCTTACTATTATAAAAATATCCCCTTCTTAATCTATATTACTAGTAAGTCTGCTTCTATTTCTATGCAAACTAGGTACTAATCTATCTAGGAACCTAAGTTATCTCTTTATTATCTAAAGAAGCTACTTACCCTAAAGCAGTTATAGTAAGCGCTTAAATATAAGCTTTAGGTAAGTCTTCTTTACTCTAGCGCTAGGCCTATTTTAACGCTAATTTAGTATAGTTAGGCAAGCCTTAATAGTTCTAGTGTATATCTTATTATATATAGTCTATTAAAACTCTAGGCTATTAGTGCTATAATATTATTAGTATGTTTTCTCTTTAGTTCTAGCGTAGTAGTAAGGCTAATCTATTTAGTTAGGGGCTATAACTAATGCCTATTTTAATTATTAGGTTAGAAATAGTAGTTATAAAAAGGTTTAATATTACTACTTCTAGGCTAGCGCTACTACTAATCTATTTAATAAGTTAAAATCGCTAGATATTAGGCAAAATATTAGTAGCTAACTAAAATATTAGCTAAGATTACTAGTAGTGTAGAAGTAAGTGCTTCTCTAGTAGGTCTATTTTAGCTCTAAATTAGTGCTAATTTATCTATTTCTCTAGGTCCCTAAGGACTTTAATGCCTATATTAAGAAATTATACACTAAAAATTAAAGCAAAAAGAAATAGTTTATATTAGTAGTAGGCCTTAACTAAGGAAATTCTAGGTTTACTAGGGACTAATATAATAAGACTATCTTTTAGCTATGTTATCTAGACACACAAATAGCGAAAATAAACTAGCTCTTAGTTACCTCCTTACTAGCTAAGGGCTAGGCTAAAATTATAGAAAATATAGTTCCTATCCTAGAGAAGAAATAGGTTTTTTATTTATTTTATTTTATTTTATATTAGTATAAGGGCGTAATTAGTTTAGAGGCAGCCTAAGGGGGGGCTAATATACCTAGCGTTTAATAGTTAGTTATTTTTTTTTAATCTAATAAAAGGTTCTAGAGCGTATTTCTTTCCTTATACGTATTATAGTCACTTTGCTTCTAGCCTATTTCTGTCCCTAAATTATTTGCGTTAGTTCCTAGTTTTCGCTATCCCCACTAGTTATTGTTTTTATAGTCCTTAGTTCTAGCCTTTTGCGTTAGACATGCCTTAGTTTTAGCTCTAGAGCTCTTAACTTAGTGGCTAGGTTATATGCTAGTGTGTAATATTATAGTCTCTTTATAACTAGAAACCATTTAGCTATTGTTAAAATAATGCTATTTATAGCACTATTTTATAGGCCCACTAGTTGCCTTGTTGCGTTGTTGCAACGTTGGTTACGAGCGTTGCTTGCAGCGTCTGTTATGACTTGCGTTCCCACAACTAACCCACGGGCTTGTATAACTAAGCCGACTAGGTTACCCTATAGGGAAGCTGAAATCGACTGTAACTAGGCAACTAGTAGTCATATAAAAGGCTAACGTATACTGTTCGAATCCTTAAATTTTTCTGGATTTAATAGTATATTTTATTAATAGGGTTATATATTAAAGTGCTTAGTTAGGCCACCTAGGCAGCTAGTTTATATAGCCGTGAGTTAATTTTTTATTTTTCCTATATAAATAGGTTTTGCGGAAAATAAAAAGTAGCTCCTAAGACCTCTCTAGTAGTCTAGATTCTCTAATATAGTTAGTAGGTCTATAAGGGGACTAGAAATCCTCTTATTGCTTATTAGACTATCTATTAGTTAGGAATTAACTATATTTAACTATTAAAAGCTCCTAATCTTAAAGAATACGCTATAATCTAGTGAATCTAGAAGCCACCGCATTAGAATCTAGTAGGGAGGTCTTCCTATCCCTCTAGCTAGATTCCCTTCTATTTTTAATAGGTTATAAGCCTAGAAGGCCTATAGATTACTATATTACTATGTTATTCTACTGCAATTACTGCTTAATTTTAGGTACTAGTTACTACCTACTATACCTATAGGCTCTTAAGATTATAAAGGAAACCACTAGAAGTTAAAGCTTTTTATCTACTAGCGCCACGCATTGTAATATCAGACTATTAGTGTTAAAAATTATTTACAGCCGCACCCGCAACCACTATATTACAACCTATAACTATCTAGTTATAACTATAACCTCTTTTAGTAATCCTATTCACTACTATAACCGTTATATTTAATATTATCTATAATAGTAAATACACTATATCCTTTAAAATCATTAGACATCTAGTATATCTATACTAGGCTTTTTAACCTATTACATTACGTTGCATGCACTATACATTACGTTATATTACGTTATAGCTTCTGTAATACCTATTATCTATAATTCCTAGTCTTAGTGTTAAGAAAATTTTTCTTAAGGAGATTCTTCTCTGCTATTTTTCTGCCTGCGCATACTAAAGACCTACTTTTTAGACCTAAGGGCTACCCTTTTAAACGGCTTTGCCACATAATTTGCGTACGCGACTAGATTGCAACACAAGTAATTTCTAGCGTGCGTTATTTGCAATAGGAACAAATTTAGAGATTTAACACAGTAACTAGAAAATAGCACTAACTAGTTATAAGGGTAAGGCACTTACTATAGGTCCTTCTAGCCCTCCTAGGGACCCTAGTAGGATGGATATAGAAGGTTAACTAGCTATTTAGGCTAGTGCTTTATAGCTATAGATATAAAGCTAAATTAAATAATAAGGCAAGACCTTAGCTAATTTTATTAGGCATAGCGAGGATAATTATATTAAAAACAAGGCTAGCATTAATAATCTTCTAGAGAAATTAACATAAACCATAACTATTATACAAGGTCTTTAGGCTTCTAATAGACCTAAGGAAGAAAATACTAAGGTTCTAGAAGAAGACCTAGCTACTACTTCTGTAAGCGTACCTTCTAGTAACTTATAAGCTGCCTTTAATATAGGTGCTATAAAGAAACTAAATAAGAAGGTTTACTCTATTCCAGAGGGAGCTAAGCTAAAAGGCCCTAAAAACTATAATTAGTGGAAGCAAGCCCTAAGCATACAATTTAAAGCCCTAGGATTGCCTAAATTTATAGATAATCTAAGCCTAGCAAGCTATCTAGCTAACTATAACTAAGCTATTCTTTTAATAATATTAAGATATAGCTACTAACCTAGACTATAGGCTGCTATATATTAGCAAAAATCCCCTAAAGAAGCCTATAAAGTCCTTATTAGGTAGTATTCGTAAAGTGCTAAAATCTAGCGTAGTACACTATACGCTAGCTACCACTCCCTAAACTTTTTAAGTTATAAGGGATTTTTAGAGGCTTTTAATGCTAATTTTAATAATTTACTAGCTAGACTATAACTTTATAGTGTAAAGATTGCCGCTATTAATTAAGTAAATTATTATATTAATGCATTAAAGCAAACCTTCCCTAGTTAGGCTAAGAGACAAAGATTTACTATTAGAGCTTCTAAGGCATAAGGACTGCCTATAAATACCCTAAATTTACAGTTCCTTATAGCAAATTTATTAGAAAAATAAAGGGATAAGACCTCCCCTATAGCTAAAGCCCTTAGCTATAAGGCTTCTAATAATAATAAGGGAAATTCTAAGGACTAGGAAAAGAATTCTTCTAATCCTAACCCTAAGAAAGACTCTAACGCTACTAAAGAGTAGGATAAGAAGGATTTAAACCCTTCTAAGGCCTCTAAAAAAAAGCAGAAGAAGAAAAAGAGTAGCAATAGGGAAAAACAGAAAGAAAAAGAAGTTGCTTTTGCTTTAGGCTATACCCTAGCTATAGGATATATTAAAGAATTACATTCTAATAAATCTAGTAGTGATAATAGTAGTGATTCTAAGTCTAACTTAGATACCTCTAGTACCACTAGTAACACTACTAGCAAGCCTACTTTTAGCTACTCTAACGATATAGTTAAAAACTCCCTTTTGTATAATATAGGTTCTTCCTATTACATTTGTAATAATAGGGCTTCTTTTAGGGACTTTAAACCTCTAAAGAAAGGTAAAACTAGCGCTATAATTACAGTAGGAGGACCTATTTTTCCTAAAGGAAGAGGCATGGCTGTTTTTAACGTTCTAGTTAAGAAAAATCCACTAGAATATAAGCCCTTAGCTCTGCTAGATACTCTATATTTCCTAGGCATAGATACTAACCTAGTTAGTGGGTTATCTCACTATCTAAAGGGAGGTTATCTAGCTAAAGACTAGCTATTCCTAGCTAATAAAAGCCCCTATAGGTTACTAGAACCTGCTAAACACGGCTTCTTTTTACAGATTAAGGGGCAACCTACTCCTACAATCTGTAAGCATTTAACCCACCTCTCCTTTATAGGCTCTTAATATTGCAACGAACAACAATAACTAAGAGCTTATAAGAACAAATTAGGGTTTTCCTACCCTATAGAGGTTCAAATTCCGCAACTAGCTTTTAATCCCAAGGAATATTAACAAATCAAAGAGCTAGAAGACAACGATTTAACTAATTTAGCCCTATGTCCCACTAAAGCTCCTCCTAGTTAGGCATCTTCTATAGGGGGTTTAGAAGGTCCATACCCTAATAACTTAGGTAACAATAGTGGCTATTTACTGCCCCTAGAGGCCTGTGATTCTTAAGAGGCCTAGCAACAGAGGGAGCTAGGGGATAATAGCCCTAAAAAGCTAGATTCTAGTTATAAGAAGTTACTAGATCTAGCCCTTCTTTAGCACATTCGATTAGGCTATATAGGCCTCCCTTTACTAAAGAAGTTATCGAAATTAGCTAAAGGGATCCCTAATTTTTCTACTATTAAAGAAAAGGATTTTAACTACATAGCCTATATGCAATCTAAAGCTATTAGAAGACTAACTAAACAACCTATTTAGGACCCCCCTAGAGTTCTAGATATTCTAGAGGGAGATACGGTTAAAATTAAACCTATACTATATAATAAGAAGGCCGTAGTCCTTATTCTTATTAATCGAAAATCCCAGTATAAATAGTCCTTTTTATTAGCTAATAAAGAAGGTTTAACTCTTTCTTTAGCTATTAAGGGCTTCTTTAGGGCCCTAAAAAACCAATATAACGCGTATCCTAGGCACCTTCACTTTAATAGAGGTACTAAAATTAATAATAAACTTTAGTTATAGTTATCTTCTAAAGGAATTTGCTTTAGCACCTCTTGCCCTTATATTCACGAATAGAATAGGCTAGTTAAGAGGGCTATTAGGGTTATCCTAGACTAGCTTAGGGCTACACTTTAGTGGTCTAAGCTACCCTTATATCTATAGTCTTATATCCTTCTAGCCATAGTGGAATTAGTTAATATCATAGCTAATATAACTAAACCTTTAACCCCTAAGCAGCTATTTCTAGCTAATTTAGAGCCTAAGACTTCCTATAAGCCTAATTTCTCGAAAATTAGGGCTATAGGGTCTTATTATAAGGTTCTAATACCTCCGGAGCAAAGATCTAAGCTTTAAAAGCTAGCCCCTAGGACTATTCCTAGTTAGTTGCTAGCTACTCTAGGTTCTAATATTTATCTTATTTATATTCTATCTAAAAGGTTAGTTATAAAGACTAGCTTTATTAAAATTATAGAGGATATAGGCTTTATAAGGTCCCCTAAGCCTTTAGGGACTAATCCTTTAGAGGGAGAAGCCAATATCTCACAAGATAATCTAGAAGTTTAGGATAGTTACCTAAAGCCTCCTAAAAGCCTAGCGCCCGCAGCGCCCGCAGCGCCTATACTAACAGCCCCTGGGGCAACTAACACAGCGCCTATAACGCCTACAACGCCTGCAACGCCTCTAGCGCTACCCCTAGAGAGCCCTAGCTCTAGCGCCCCTAATAAGGGTGCTATTAAAAACCCGTTTTTAGATTTAGATTCTTTAATTAATTCTGATTCTATGGATATCAATGATTTTAATATATCTTTATACGTTAAGGAGATATGCTTTAAGGCATAACAAAGGGCTAAATTATCCACTAATAATAACAATTCGGATACCCCTAAGACCTAGAAACAAGCTTTAAAAAGCAAGGATAGCTAAAAATAGATAGACAACTTTTAACGAATTTAAACAGCTTCTAGCTGCTAGAACCTTTAAATTTATAGGGATAGACTAAATTCCTAAGGGCTAGAGGGTTCTAAAGAATAGGCTTGTTTATAAGCTTAAAAAGGATAAAGAAAATAATCCTCTAAAGTATAAGGCCTAACTTATTGCTAAAGGGTTTATGCAGATAGAAGGTTAAGATTATATTAAAACCTACGCTATAACTAGCATTCCCCCTAGTTAGCGGATTTTACTAGCCCTAGCGGCTTGTAATAACTAGGAAGTTAAATAGGTTAATTTTATAGGGGCCTTTTTAAACAGTCTACTAAAGGAATCTATCTATATGCAAATACCTAATGGATTTACTAAGTTTGCTAAGTCTTCTACACCTAAAGTAGCTAAGTTACTTAAGAAGTATAGCTATAAACCCTCTTAAAAGCAGGTTATATTCCTACAAAAAGCTTTATATAGATTAAAACAGAGCTCTAGAGAGTGGTAATAGGTTTTAAAGGACCTTCTTCAGAAGCTAGGCTTTTAACCCCTTATATCTAACCTAGCTGTCTTCTTTAACCTAACTATATCTACATATATAGCACTTATGTGAATGACTGCCTTCTAATAGGACTAGACTTAGCTTATATTAATAGGCTAAAGAAGCTACTTTATAAAGCTTATCCTATAGAAGACTATAGGCTAGCTGAATTTTTTCTAGGCGTTTAAATCACTAGAAATCAAAAGAAAGGGACCCTAACTATCCACTAGTCCTAGTATATTTCTAAAGCCCTAGAAAGATTTAATATAAAAGATGCTAGACCTATTAAAATTCCTCTATAACCTAGAATTATAAAATAGGTAAACCACCTAACTAAACCTCTTTCCCCCCCTAATCACAAGCTATATTAGAGTATTATAAGGACTATTATATACCTAATGCTCCTTACAAGACCTAATATTGCCTTTCTAGTTTAGTGGCTTTCTATAGCGCTAGCTAAGCTATTTATAGAGTATTTTAATGCTTCTAAACATTTGCTTAGGTACCTTTTAGGCTCTATAGGTTATTCTATAACTTATAGAAGGTCTAAAGCTACTATAGCTTCTGCAACCCTTATTAGCTTCTGTGATAGCGACTTCGCGATTGATAAGTTCTCTAAATTAACCTATGCTTATCTCTATAAGCTAGCTAAAGGACCTATTAGCTAGAAATTAAAGAAAGCAACTATAATAGCTTTATTCACATTAGAGGCTAAATCTAATGCCTTATGTAAAGCTATTAGGGAGCTAGAGTGGCTTTATAGTCTCTTTAAAGAGATAAAGCTACCTATAGCACCTCTAGTACTAATTTTTAGTGATAACTAAGGCGCTATTACAACCGCTAATAACCCTGCTCTTTATAGTAGAATAAAGCATACCCTACTAAAATTTAACTATACTAGAGAAAAGGTATAGAAGGGTATAGCTAAGGTTATTTACATTAACACTAAAGAGATACCTGCAGATAGTTTAACTAAACCCCTGCCTAATAATAAATTTTAATAATTTATCTAACTATTAGGCCTTACGAATACAAAGGCTTAATCTAAACTAATAAAATTAACTAAAAAGTCGAAGAACCGAAAATCAATAAATACACTGGAATTACGCCTAAAAGTTATTGATTTTACTGTTTTTAGTCTAAAAGTTATTGGATTTATTATTGAATTTATGGTTAACTTAGATGTCTATTAAAGAGCTAAGTCTAGGTATTGAATTAGTTACCTTATACTTTTCTAGAGGGAGTGTTAAAATAATGCTATTTATAGCACTATTTTATAGGCCTACTAGTTGCCTTATTGCGTTATTACAACGTTAGTTACGAGCGTTGCTTGCAGCGTCTGTTGTGACTTGCGTTCCCACAACTAACCCACGGGCTTGTATGACTAAGCTAACTAGGTTACCCTATAGGGAAGCTAAAATTAACTGTAACTAGGCAACTAGTAGTCGTATAAAAGGCTAATGTATACTGTTCGAATCCTTAAATTTTTCTGGATTTAATGGTATATTTTATCAATAGGGTTGTATATTAAAGTGCTTAGTTAGGCAACCTAGGCAGCTAGTTTATATAGCTATGAGTCGATTTTTTATTTTTCCTATATAAATAGGTTTTGCGGAAAATAAAAAGTAGCTCCTAAGACCTCTCTAGCAGTCTAGATCCTCCGATATGGTTAGTAAGTCTATGAGAGGACTAGAAATCCTCTTATTGCTTGTTAGACTATCCGTTAGTTAGGAATTAACTATATTTAACTATCAAAAGCTCCTAATCTTAAAGAATACGCTATAATCTAGTGAATCTAGAAGCCGCCGCATTAGAATCTAGTAGGGAGGTCTTCCTATCCCTCTAGCTAGATTCCCTTCCATTTTCAATAGCTATAACTTTTGCCTACTAGGGATTATTTAGGGCTAGCCTTGCTTCCTATGCGTCTGCGAGCTAATATTATTAGGGTTATATATAACTATATCTATAGTAATTAACTATTATATAGTACTAGTTTTCTTTTACTTAGCTATAGCTATATAGAGGTAAAGCTACCTTAGGGATATTCTAGAGAAAAAGGAACTTATTAAGGCTAATCTTTCCTATTTATAATTATATAATTATAAAGGAGATATGCTTATCTAGGTTATTATAGAATCTCTAGATATCTTTTAGGTAGCTTAGTAGTTAGTCCTTAGCTAGTTCTCTAATACACTAGTCCTAACCTAGTCTTTCTTTATTATACTATACTTTTTAGTAGCTTTTTTACTTATTATATAAGTTTATGTTAGGTTTATTCTCCTTATTATTATATCTCCTTAGTAGCCTTCTCTATAGTAGGATAGTTACTACTAACTTAGCTATAGTCCTAATTACCTTTGCTATCTTACTATTAATAGTTTTATCCTTAAACCTCTTTTTTAGGTAGTTTAGGTATAGGTTAAGTAGTAGGACTTTAGTTTTAGCTTCTAGCTATGTAATTAGGGTAGCCTTAAATACCCCTATAATAACTTAGAGGTAGGCTAACTAGTTAGTTATAAAGCTCTTAACTATACCTTTTAGTTTCCTTCCTTTCTTAGTTAGTATATAGTAAGCGCTTACTCTATAGGTAATTATAAGGCAAACTACCTATATATATAGGAGGTATATATCCTTAAAGCTATAACCCTATGCTAATGCTACTAGAGAGGTAAGTGTAAGTTACTACTAGGCTAATTTCCCTTTAATAATTTTCTTATAAGTGCCCTAGGTAAGTTTCCTATTAACCTAAATTCTAAGGAACTAGTAAGCCTCTATAGGCACTATTTCCTTTACTTTAAGCTAGACTTTAGTCTAGGGGGGTTAATAGGATTTGCTAAAGTGTATAAGTTTTATCTTAGCTAGGTTAAACTTTACTTTTACTTCCTTAGCCTAGTCTTTATAAATCTTTTACATAGCCTTAAGTTTTCTCTAAGTCTAAGCTATATTTTTTCTAAAAGCTATAATATTTATATTATTAGCAAAGCCTATTACTACTATACTTAGTATAGCTTTAAAATAAATATAGAGTTTTACTAAGTATAGGAAAAAGAGAATAAGGGAGAGGGGGGATCCCTATAGGGTGCTAGCCTTAATTTTAAAAGGTTTTAAGAGTTTTTTATTAAAGCTAAGCTAGCTTATTCTCCCTATAAGGAAGCTATATATTATTACTACTAGCTATTATAAAATACCTATCTTAATAAGGAAAGCTATAAGGTATAGGTAGCTAACCCTATTAAATACTAATAAAATATCTATCTATATAAGTAAGGCTAATTTGCCTCTCCCCTAGGCCTCTCTAACGCACTTTATTAGGGCTTTTATTATAGTCTTTATTAATCTATTAACCCTATTTCCTATTTAGAGCTTAGGGAGAAGGCTATTTATCTTAGCGTAGGTTATAAGCTACCTTACTATTACTACTTCTATAACCTTTCCTACTATATTAAGTAGTAAGATTAGTCTCTTAGTATTAGTGTGTCTTATTTCTTTAGTAATTTTTCCTAGTTTCCTAATTACTACTACTTTAGTAGTGTAAAAGTAAGCTAGGAAATAGCTAACTATAATAGCTATGTTTAGTAGCCTAGTTATTATAAGATAGGCTAGTTTGCTATAAGCCTTAATAAATCCTATAGGGAGTTTATTATTACCTAGGGCCTTCTAATTGCTTATATCTAAGAGAATATTACTAATCTCCTAGGGGGCAAATAGGTCTAGGTCTAAGACTAGTATATTATTAAGCTTAGGGAAAGATAGGTCTAGGATATAGGATAGGTTTACTATAGGTTTAGGGAAGAATCTTTATATAAGCATACTTACCTTATCTTTATGTATAGTAGCTAGGTTAGGGTTATTATTAGACCTCTTTAGCTCTAGTAGCCTAGGGAGCTCTAAGGGAGCCTAGATCTAAAGCCTAGCCTATCTTTCTAGCCTTTATACTCCCCTATCCTTGCCTTTAGTATTAGCTTACCTTAGCATATCCCTTTATATATTTCTTCTCTTTTCTCTAATAACTCTTTCCTAGTTCTTATTTATATTTATATATACTTACTAATTTGCTTTAGTCCTCTAGTGCCTCTATTATCTCTTAGCCTAGTTAGCTTTAGTAACTAACTCTTTAGCCCTTCTAGACTACTATGCTTTTAGTCTAGGTAAGCCCCTAGGTTTTTAGGGGGCTACTATTTTAGCTATTTCCTAGAGATTTATAATTAACTATATAGTGTAGGCATTAATACCTTCCTTATTGTATAGGTTTAGGGCGTTTTTTAGTTATAGTTAGTTAATTGCTTTTGCCTTTGCGGTTCCTTTGTCTATAGCGCTTTAAGTATACCTAAGGGTTAGGGGGGTGGCCTCCTAGGGCTTAGTAAAGATGTAAATTAGTTATAGAATATAGTTAGACCCTATTAGTTTATTAGCTCTATTATAATATACTTAGATATTAGGAGTTACCTAAGCTAAATCTATAGTGCTATCTCTATTACCTTTGTTCTATCTAGTAGGTTTGCCCTATAGCGTTATTAGTCTAAGCCTTTACTAGCCTATAAACTCTAGTAGTTCTTTTACTCTATTGCTAGTCCTATTAAATCTATCTTATAATTGTTAAGGCTTCTGGGCCGGAATGGATAGAATAGGGTGATAGTATAGATAAGTAGCAGCTAGATTACTAAAGGTAAGTGGTAATGCTTAAGGGTTTTAATCTCTAGCCTCCCACATTCTATATATATAACCTTTGCCTAAATACCCCCTTTACGTATATATAACTAGCTTATAGTAGCCTTATAGCTAGGTTACTATAAGCCTTAAGTAAGTCCTACTATATATAATGCTATTACCTCTATTACCTATATTACTCTATAGCCTTTAAAACCCTAATATAGTACCCCCTTTACATTATAATTACCCTTAATTATACTTACTACCTAGTTAGTGTAAACTTACTATTCTAATTTTCCTATATAACTCTTACCTTACGCGTCCTAACATAAGGCGTAAGGAGATAATAGCCCTATTATTAATAGGTTTAGCTATTATTCCTTACCTTACTTATAAGCTCTTAGTTATAATATAGTTATAGCTATAGAGTTACTTTATAAATACTTATATCCTTATTCCCTCTAGTTTTATAAAAGTAAATACCCTATGTTATATTTTCTTATTAGCTAAAAGGGATAGGGTATTAGACACTATATATTAGGGTGTATTTTATTATAAGTTTTAGTGAAGTTACTATAAGCTTACTAGGTATATATAGTTAGCTATAACTTAGGCTATTAATAGCTATAACGCTAGCTTTTTAACCTATAGCTTACTTTCGCTACCTATATAAATCACTTAAGGGGTCTATAGTTAATATAAAAAAGACTAAATTTCCCCTCCTTTTTCTCTTCCTTTTCTCCTTATCCCTCTTAATTTTTAATATTAAATTTATAAGTTAGCCTTACTAGCCTTATAGTAGTATTCTTACTACTATTACTTAGTAGTTACTAACCTTATCTAAAGTCCCTTTCTTATTATTTTATATCTTAACTACTCTTATTATTAGTATCTTACTACCTTACTCCCTACTTACTTACTACTAACTTATAGCTAGGTTATAATATTATTAGTTTGCCTTATAACTCCTAGTACTACTATGCTTACTTTAGAAAGGTCCCCTTAAAAGAGGGCCTTATAAGCATTAAAAACCTTTATATAAGTTTATCTCTTACTTATAGTATTATAGCTACTAACTTACTAAATAGTACTATAAAAATTCCCTACCTTTATTATAGCTAGTAAGTAGTAATCTAGTAAATTACTCCTAAAGATAATAAAGCTAAACCTTAATATATTATAGATAGAAAGCTAGTCCCTAATAAGTATTACCACTCCCCTAGTATAACTAAGCTACTTCTCTCCTACTTTTATAATACTAACTTAGGTTAGGTAATTCCTTAAAGTATACTTACTATATAAAAAATAATAAAATATATATTAGCATAAGTATCCCTTTAAAGGCTATTGCTTTTAGCTAGCTAACCTATTACTAGTGTCTTATAAGAATTATAATTCTTTATTATAAGTTCTTTAAGATTATAAAGGAGGTTCCTAAAGGTAGCTATTACTATTAGTGTCTAGTAAGATTATTAATTCTAGTAACTTAGTTAGAGCTAACTTATTACTAGGCTCTAGTGCATATAAAATATAAATTATATAATACACTTCTTACTATAAAGAATACAAATTACTATAGGAGAGTTTATTAGGCCTATTTAACTATAAAAGCTACTTATAAGGCTAATACTAATAAACACACTATAATATTATAGCTCTTTAACGCTACTAATCTTAAGGTATAAATTAATATTACTAATAGCCTACGCTTTATTACTTAGTATGCCCCTATAGTAACTCCTATTATCTTCTAGTATAGCTTCTAATTTACTAACTTATAGCTAGTTTTTAAACTATACTACCTAGCTTCTTACTTATATTAGCCTCTTTAAGCTCCCTAAAGAGCTCTATTTCTTTATCTATAAGAATAAGGAGGGGTTCTCTAATAATAAAGCTCCTATAGCTACTATAAAGGAAAATATAGCTATAGATATAATAATAGAGTAATAGGTACTTAGTAGCTATATAGTAGTTTACTTTAAGAAAATATAACTTTTTATATTATAAAATTTTATATATTAAATTACTAAAGTAATAATATCTCTATAAACTAGCTACTTAATTACTACTTATAATTATTTATAATATCCCTTATAATAAAATCTCTTTTTAACACCTATAAATTCTCTAAGTTATTATAGCCCTTTTATTTTACTAAGAATTTTCGCTATTTTCTATTATACTAATATAAGATAATTCTCTTAACTTTAAACTCTTCTTTATTATCTTTAATATTATCTTATAGTAAGGATATATTTATATAGCTAGTAAGATTCTCTCTAAATAGTTTAAGGCTTATAATATTAAATATATTATAAAGTCTTAAGCTAGCTAGTAATTATAATTAATAGGCTAAGCTATAATTACTAACTACTTTCTTAATTTTATAGGGCCTTAGGTACTTAGCTATAAGCTTCTAGCTTAGTTATCTTAGGTTAATATTCTTAGTAAATAGTAAAATATAGTCCCTAACCTTAAACTCTATTAGTATTCTCTTATAATTATAATACTTCTTTTACTATACTTATATATTATAAAGTAGCTACTTAATCTCTAAGTATCTTTATCTTAATTCTAAGACTTTATTTTCTACCTAGTTATTTACTAAGTTAGGCATTAGGATAGCCTAATATAGTCCCCTTAGGTTATACCCTTATAGTGCCTTTACTAGTATTAGGCTATAACTACTATACTTACTTATATTATAGGTAAACTATAATATTAGTAAATATTCTACCTAATTATCCTACTTAGCGCATATATAAGCTCTTAGATAATACTTAAGAACCTAGTTTAATTGCTTTATTTGCCTTTTTATTTAGGGATAAAATATAGTGCTTAGTTACTGCTTTATTATAATAAGGTAGTAAAAAGTCCTCTAGAATTTACTAGTAAATATTAACCTATAGTTTATAATAATACTTTCTAGGGCACTATAGTCTTTAAAAACGTTCTTAAGGAATACTATAGTAAGGCTATTACTAGTTAGGCATGTAAACACTAGTATATAAATACTATACTTTAAGAATTAGTTTATAATAACTAAAATCACGTTATATACCTAAAACTTCTAATCCTTTACTAGTAGCAAGCCTATAATAAAGTCTATGTTATAGACTTAAGCTATAAGCTTAGGTCTTTAGCGGAGGAAAGGGGGATCTAAAGAGGCTTTGTAAAGTAAGCGGGCTACACGCGAAAGAACACTAGTTAGTGCGCGCTTTGCGTATAGACTAGGTATAACCCCTATAAAGGGGGATGCTATATAACCCTAAGCTTAGTCTTCTTTTTCTTTTATAAGAATATTAATTACACTCTAAATGCTTATATATAGTAGCTATAAGGCTAGTTTATAACATTTAATATTCTTTACTATAAGCACTTAAATACTAGTAAATATACTATTACCCCTAGAAATAGAAATAGATAAAGTATTAGGACTATATAAGGTAGTGTTATGGACTTAAGCTACAAGCTTAGGTCTTTAGCGGAGGAAAGGGGGATCCAAAGAGGCTCCGTAAAGTAAGCGGGCTATACGCGGAAAAACACTAGTTAGTGCGTGCCTTATGCATAGACTAGGTGTAACCCCTATAAAGGGGAATGCTATATAACCCTAAGCTTAGTCTTTTTCTTCTTCTATAAGAATATTAATTACACTCTAAATGCTTATATATAGTAGCTATAAGGCTAGTTTATAATATTTAATATTCTTTACTATAAGCACTTAAATACTAGTAAATATACTATTACCCTTAGAAATAAAAATAAAAAAAGTATTAGGACTATATAAGGTAGTTACTAAGCAAACTATATAGATAAATTAACTTATTAAGTAGCTAGAGGCATTACTATATATAGCTTAACTAAAACAAAAACTAATCCCTATAAGTCCCTTATTTAATAGGGATAAGGTACTATTCTTAGCATAGAGAGGTCTTATAATATATAAGCTAGTTTTAGACTAGGACTTTATTAGTATTATATAAAACTAGTGGTTTTATATTTTCTAGAACCTATCTCCTAAAGTCTAGGTATATATAGCTCCTTACTTTAAAAAAGGTTACTTACTTAACTACTATTTAGACTAGTTTCTTAAGTACCTTAGGGAAATATTTAATAACCCTTATTAATAGGAAATAGCTATTATAAAACTTAACTAGCTTATATAATAATAGAATAAGTATTTTAGTAACTTCTATATTTAATTTAAATAAAAATTAGCTCTTATAGAAGGGTTAGGATAGGCTAATGCTATAAAGCTAGCTAAGTTATATATAGTACTTAATAAGTAAATAAGGGACTATAGTGTAAGTAAGGATATGCCTTATATAGATTACGCGTTAGTAGTGGCTTAATATTATACTATTACGCTAGATATTAAGTCCTATTAATTAGAGAAAAAACATTAGGTTTAAAAATTTACCTTACCTATAGCTAGCGTAGCTAAATAATAGGCATATAATAAGGACACACTAATAATAGATATATAATCTATAGGTATAGCTAGCACCTAAAAAAAATCTAGCTAGTCCCTAGGATAGTTCTCTTAGCTAAAGAAGTAAGCTAAGTAAGTCTTAAAAGCAATGCTAGTAATATAATAGGAGGAGGGTAAATACATATATTATAGATCCACTAAGCACTTTATCTTAGGGTGTATATTATATACTACTATTCCCCTATAAGAAAAATTATCTATTAATATATATAATTTAGCAAAGACTAAGCCTAAAGAGTTAGGGAGTAATTCTAATAAGTAGTTAGGAAAAGAATAACCCCTTTATTAAGTTATTTAAGAGGGGTTAAGAGAAGGGAGTAAGAGAAGGTATTATAGTATATAGTTATTATAGATAAGGACTTTTAATAGATTTAGGATAATATAGATTTAATACCCTTTTTAGTCCTAGTATTAATTAATAAGACTACCTTTATAAATACTTAGATTAATATAGGTTATAACTACTACATTACTATAAGTAAGCGCCTTATCTAAAAGCTTTAACTAGAACGCATTCCCTTACTATCTAAGAGGTTAGTATACACTATAGTTAGTGTAAAAAAAGGGGGAAAGGAGAGATAAGAAAAGCATTTATTTATATTATATATTATATGCTTTTAGATAGATATAGATAGATAGGAGACACTAATTATAGCATACTTAATCCTAGGATTAACTAAAGAGTTAATCCTAGGGACACTATAAATAACGCGTTATAATATAACCCTATAAATAAAACAATGTTAACTAAGCATTAGTTTAGTAAATAACCTAATTATATAGGCTTCTATAGATAGAAAGATAAAACACCCTATAGTAGCGGTCCTTAGATTAATGTTTGCAGGGATAGTATATAAGGCAAAGCAATAGAAGTAATATATCTAGCTTTTAGCTATAAGTCTATAAGAAATAATGTCTATCTTGTAGATTAATACCACGCTAAAGGCATTAGAATAAGAGCTCTTAGCTTCCTTACTAGAAATATTATAGGACTTTAAGGACTTATTCCTAGAGAGTAAGGCAAACATTTTACCCCTATATTAGGGGAAGTTAGATTACTATATTTATCTTAAGAAGGATACAAAAGGGAATACACTAGACTTGCTATAGGCACTATTATATAGCATACCCTACTAACACCTACTTAAGATTAGGAAGTAAGTTACTAACCTTATAGATAAGGGTTAGATTTAGGTAAGCTTATTATTAGTAGTAGCACTAGTGCTATTAGTTAAGAAGCTAGGGGGCGAATAGAGGTTTTATATAGACTATTACATATTAAATAAGATTATAAAATAGGACTATTACCCCTTACTACTAGTTAAGGAAATATTACAGTTATTATTAGAGGTAAAGTAATTTACTAAACTAGATATAAGAGTAGCATTCCACTATATATAGATTATAAAAGGTAAGGAACACTAGATAGCATTCTATATATAATTTAGATTATTTAAGTAGCTTATTTGCCTATTTAGTCTAGTAAGCGCCCTTATAACCTTTTAGAGGTATATTAATAGGGCACTTAGTAGGATTCTTAAAGACTATATAATAGTATATTTTAATAATATATTAGTTTACTTAGGGGGTTTATAAAAAGACTATATAAAGAAAGTCTAGGGGGTGCTAGCTAGGCTACGCTAGGCTAGCTTAAACCTAGATATTAAGAAGTGTGTATTTATAATAAAAGAAGTTAAATATCTTAGGTTTATTATCTATATAGGAAAAGAGATTTATCTAGACCCTAAGAAGATTATAGTAATTAGGGACTAGAAGGCACTAATAAGGATATAGGGAGTATATAGGTTTCTAGGCTTTACTAACTTTTATTATAACTTTATATCCTAATTTTTAGAAGTTATAGGACCCCTATTAGACTTAATAAAGAAGGGCATACTATTCTATTAGATAGAGAAGTGTAAAAAGGCATTTAAAGCTTTAAAGCTAGCTTTTATATTATATCCTATCCTTATATAATAGGATCCTAAGAAAGACATAGTAGTTAAGGCAAACTACTCTAGGATAGCATTAGGTAGTTATCTCTTATAGGCTAGTAATAGTAGCATATTATATCTAGTAAATGTATTACTTAGCCTACTTATAGCTAGCAGAAAGGAACTATATAATTTATAATAAGGAGTTACTTATAATTATCTCCTACCTTAAAGCATAGTTAGTAAAGCTATAAAGTGTTAGTAAACTATTTATAATCCTAATAGACTATAAGAACCTAGAGTACTTTACTACACTAAGGGAGATATTAGAACGCTAGGCTAGATAGGTAAAGACTCTTACACTTTTTAACTTCTATTTATATTATAAACCTAGCATATAAGTAGGATAACTAGATATACTATTAAGATAATATTAAGAAGACCTATAAGCAAGTAAACTAATAGCATTAATAGTATAATTAGCTTTAATACTAATAGGTTATACCTTTAAGAAGGGGATATTAAGCATAAGCATATAACTAGTTAAGGTAGTGAAAAGCATATAGATAGGGGAGGATTCTAGTTATAATATAGACTTACCTAAGGGCGTAGTAATATTTATAAATACTTACCTATAGTTACTTTAGGACTAAGCTATAGTTTAAGATAAAATATATAAGGCATAGCTAAATATAGTAAAGTTAGGAGAATAAAAGTTCCTAGAAGCAGTAAGTATAAGAGAATAGATTATAAACTACTAGATTAGCATAAGAGAAGCGCTTTAATTTTAGGGCTAGATATAGGTTCTAAAGTAAGAGCCTTTAACTATAACTCTTATTTAATAGGCTTATAACTCTCTCTTACTAGGTTATCTAGGGCAGAACACTACTTTTAA
Organism: Epichloe amarillans; assembly: GCA_024072835.1. Lineage (NCBI taxonomy): Eukaryota > Fungi > Ascomycota > Sordariomycetes > Hypocreales > Clavicipitaceae > Epichloe > Epichloe amarillans. The sequence goes on along the minus strand of CP099638.1, from coordinate 1,107,692 downwards.
GGCACTCTATAGGGACTTTTATTAGGATAGTATATTATAGAATATAGCATAGGTAGTCTATAATTATTATTACTATAGGGGAAGAAAAAGCCACTAGCTAAGGTAAGGCTTATTAAAACTAATACTACTGCCTAATAGATATTAGTTATAAATCTTAATAGACTTTATAACTAACCTTCTAGTAAAGAAGCTAGATAACCTACGGTTCCTTATAGTTATTATAGACTAACTCTCTAAATACATATAGCTTAAAGCTATAATATTAATAGGGGCTAAAGCGTGCGCGAAATAGTTTAAATACTACTAGTAGCATTTCTATAGTTTCCTAGATTAAATTATTATAGATTAAGGATTAGACTAGTTAAGTAGCTTCTAGATAAAGCTTTGCTAGAAGGTAAGTATAGAATAACTCCTATTAATATTATATTATCCCTAAACTAATAGTAAAATAGAATAAGCTAACTAGGAGGTGCTTATGGTTTTATAGGTATTACTATCCTTCTCTTAGTTTAACTAGCTAGACTATTTACTAGCTTATTAACTAGTATTAAATAATAGGGACTTATTAGTAATAGGAGTAAGCGTAAATATAGCACTATATAGATTTAATATGCTAACTATCTAGGAAGCATTATATATAGGCACCTTAGTAACTTTAGTAAAGGGGAGGGCCTAGGCATTCTTAAAACATTTAAAAGATAGTATAAACCTAATATAGGCTACTATAGCTTTTATCTAATAATAGCAGTAGGAGAATATAAATAGTAGGTATAGGCTAGCAAAATAGTTCTAAGTAGGAGACTATATATAGCTAAGTCTCTAAAATATTAAGATAAACTACCTATATAAGAAACTAGATTAGGTAATAGCAAAGTATAAGGTACTTAAGGTCCTAATATCACTAATAGTTAAATTAGATATACTAAGGGGGATACACCCTATATTTTATATTAACTTAATATAGAGGGTAGTAAATAATCTATTACTAAGCTAAAAGTTAGCTAATAAACGCCTACCCCTAGAGCTAATTATAATAGACACTAATAATAACCTTACTAAGTACTAGGTTAAGGAGATTCTTATAGCTAAAAACGCATAAGGTTAGGGGTTAAATTATAATATACTAGTGAAATAAAAAGGTTATATATAGCTAATATAGGAACTATTAGAAAGCGTTTTAGATATAGAGGCACTAGATAGGTTTAAGTTATAATAGGGGGATATATAGATAAATAATAGTCTGTAAAGGGTATAATTTAATTTAATTACTAAAAACTAATAATATAGCTATTCTCTAGCTTATATATAATATAGCGCTACTATTTTATAATAAAGGAAAAGATAAAAACTAAAAAAATAAAATTAAGGAGAAGAAGGAGAGTAAGGGCAAGGGTAATAGTCTTAAGTAACCTTTTTAGTTAACTATATAATAGCTATAGTTAGGTTATAGGATTTCTCTATAGCCTACTCCTAGGCCTAGATAGACTACTAGAGAGTCTTATTTATATTAGATATACTATAAAAAAATTTAGTAGTAAGAGAGTTAGAGCCCTATTAAGTAAGTATAGTTTAAGTAAGTATAAGGGCTTATGCTTTAGTTATACCTTAGGCATAGGCTATACCTATAGGGGAAGTAGCTAAAGGTATAGCTTTAGTAGGATTAATTTAGGTAGTAGTAAGTATACTATTAAAATATTTTTAGTAGTAAATAAAGTTTTTAGTAAGGATAGCGTAATGCCTCTTTTTAAAGGTAGTTTACTTTATAGCTAAAGTCTTAATAGCTTTATTAGTACCTAAAAGGGTATTAAGGTACTTAAAGGTATAATATAATTTTAGGTCTATATAGTATAAGTATATCTCCTAGATATATAAATAATAGGCAGTATAGTAAGGGGTATAAGCCTAGTTTACGCCTAGTATGTAAGTGTATATACCCTTAGTATAAAGGTTATTAATATATAGCGTATAAGGGAACTTATACTTCTCTTTATTAGAGAGGGCTTTATTACTAGAGTTACCCTTAAAGATATACTTACTAAGGTATATACCCTTAGGTAGGCTAGAAGGAAAAGGAGAAAAAAGTAAAGGTAGTATAAATATAGCACTAGTAAGGGTAGTAGTAATATTAGATATAATAGTAGCAAAATATAAGCTAATAAAAGGATAAAAGGATTTAGAAAGAAAGTAATAAGGACTTTTAAGGGGGAATAGTAATATTATAAAGAGAAAGGATTAGATTTTAGGGGGGAAGAAAGGGAGTATTTATATTCCTTAGAGAATACTTATAGTCTTTAGTTAAAGACTAGAATAAATACATAGCTAGAGAATAGCTAGTATTAGATAGGGGTAATATATTATAATAATAGGGTTATAGTAGTTAGAGTTAAGGGGAGGGCTAAAGTAAAGTTAGTATTTAAGTAGTAATAGGCAAAAGGTAAGAAATAGGTAATAATATAAAGTATTAAAAGTGGTTAGTAATAGACTAGAAAAAGGATAGGCTAGTGTTTTCTATAAGCAAAGTTAGTATATATAGGGTAGTGGCGTAATAGAGATAGTTAGGAGTAAAGTAAGTTTATAGTAAAAAATTTTTAACCTTACTTAGTTAAGTCTAGGATTTACCTTAGACCTATATATAATAGGGCAAGCTTCACACACACTAAAGCTATACCCTATAAGTTAATAACACGCATTTATATTTAGTTTAGCTAGATAAAAAGAGGATAGGAGGGGATAAGTAAGGGGGTATATTATAGACTTAAGCTATAAGCTTAGGTCTTTAGTAAAGAAAAGGGGGATCTAAAGAGGCTCTATAAAGTAAGCAGGCTACACATAAAAGAACACTAGTTAGTACGCGCCCTGCGCATAGACTAGGTATAACCCCTATAAAGGGGGATGCTATATAACCCTAAGCTTAGTCTTTTTCTTCTTTTGTAAGAATATTAATCACACTCTAAACGCTTATGTGCAGCAGCCATAAGGCCAGTTTATAACAGGTAGTTACTAAGTAAACTATATAGATAAATTAACTTATTAAGTAGCTAGAGGCATTACTATATATAGCTTAACTAAAATAAAAACTAATCCCTATAAGTCCCTTATTTAATAGGGATAAGGTACTATTCTTAGTATAAAGAGGTCTTATAATATATAAGCTAGTTTTAGACTAGGACTTTATTAGCACTATATAGGACTAGTAGTTTTATATTTTCTAGAACCTATCTTCTAAAGTCTAGGTATATATAGCTTCTTTCTTTAAAAAGGGTTACTTACTTAACTACTATTTAGACTAGTTTCTTAAGTATATTAGGGAAATATTTAATAACCCTTATTAATAGGAAATAGCTATTATAGAACTTAACTAGCTTATATAATAATAAAATAAGTGTTTTAGTAACTTCTATATTTAATTTAAATAAAAATTAGCTCTTATAAAAGGGTTAGAATAGGCTAATACTATAAAGCTAGCTAAGTTATATATAGCACTTAATAAGCAAATAAGGGACTATAGTATAAGTAAGGATATGCCTTATATAGATTACGCGTTAGTAATAGCTTAATATTATACTATTACCCTAGATATTAAGTCTATTAATTAGAGAAAAAAACATTAGGTTTAAAAATTTTACCTTACCTATAGCTAGCATAGCTAAATTAATAGGCATGTAATAAGGACACACTCTAATAATAGATATATAATCTATAGGTTATAGCTAGTACTTAAAAGAAAATCATTAGATAGTCCCTAGAATAGTTCTCTTAGCTAAAGAAGTAAGCTAAGTAAGTCTTAGAAGTAATGCTAGTAGTATAATAGGAGGAGGGTAAATATATATATTATAAATTTACTAAGCACTTTATCTTAGGATATATATTATATACTACTATTCCCCTATAGGGAAAATTATCTATTAATATATGTAATTTAGTAAAGACTAAGCCTAAAGAGCTAGGGAGTAACTCTAATAAGTAGTTAGGAAAAGAATAACCTTTTTATTAAGTTATTTAAGAGAGGTTAAGAGAAAGGAGTAGGAAAAGGTATTATAGCATATAGTTATTATAGATAAGGACTTTTAATAGATTTAGGATAATATAGATTTAACACCCTTTTTAGTCCTAGTATTAATTAATAAGACTACCTTTACAAATACTTAGATTAATATAGGTTATAACTACTACACTACTATAAGTAAGTGCCTTATCTAAAAGCTTTAACTAGAATGCATTCTATTGAAAATGGAAGGGAATCTAGCTAGAGGGATAGGAAGACCTCCCTACTAGATTCTAATGCGGCGGCTTCTAGATTCACTAGATTATAGCGTATTCTGCAAGATAGAGAGCTTTAATAGTTAAATATAGTTAATTCCTAGCTAGTATAGACAATCTAACAAGCAATAAGAGGATTTCTAGTCCCCTTATAGACCTACTAACTGTATCGGAGGATCTAGACCGCTAGAGAGGTCTTAGGAGCTACTTTTTATTTTTCGCAAAACCTATTTATATAGGAAAAATAAAAAATTAACTTATAGCTATACAAACTAGCTACCTAGGTGGCCTAACTAAGCACTTTAATATATAACCCTATTAATAAAATATACTATTAAATCCAGAAAAATTCAAGGATTCGAATAGTATACGTTAGCCTTTTATACAACTACTAGTTGCCTAGTTACAGTTGATTTTAGCTTCCCTATAGGGTAACCTAGTTGGCTTAGTCATACAAGCCTGTAGGTTAGTTGTGGGAACGCAAGTCATAACAGACGCTGCAAGCAACGCTCGTAACTAACGTTGTAACAACGCAACAAGGCAACTAGTAGGCCTATAAAATAGTGCTATAAATAGCATTATTTTAACACTCCCTCTAGAAAAGTAGAAGGTAACTAATTCGATACCTAGACTTAGCTCTTTAATAGATATCTAAGTCAACCATAAATTTAATAATAAATCTAATAACTTTTAAAAACTAAAAACAGTAAAATCGATAACTTTTAGGCGTAATTCCAGTGTTTTTATTGATTTTTCGGTTTTTTTGACTTTTTAGTTGGTTTTAAACTAGGCCTTTGTATTCGTAAGACCTAATAGTTAGATAAATTGTTAAAATTTATCATTAGGCAGGGGCTTAGTTAAACCATTTGCAGGCATCTCTTTAGTATTAAGATAGATAATCTTAGCTATACCCTTCTGTACCTTTTCTCTAGTATAGTTAAATTTTAGCAGGGTATGCTTTATTCTGCTATGCAAAGCAGGGTTATTAGCGGTTGTAATAGCGCCTTAGTTATTACTAAAAATTAGTACTAGAGGTGCTATAGGTAGCTTTATCTCTTTAAAGAGACTATAAAGCCACTCTAGCTCCCTAATAGCTTCACATAAGGCATTAGATTTAGCCTCTAATGTGGATAAAGCTATTATAGTTACTTTCTTTGATTTCTAGCTAATAGGTCCTTTAGCTAGCTTATAGAGATAAGCATAGGTTAATTTAGAGGACTTATTACCCGCGAAGTCGCTATCACAGAAGCTAATAAGGGTTGTAGAAGCTATAGTAGCTTTAGACTTTCTATAAGTTATAGAATAACCTATAGAGCCTAAAAGGTACCTAAGCAAATGTTTAGAAGTATTAAGATACTCTATAAATAGCTTAGCTAGCGCTATGGAAAGCCACTAAACCAGAAAGGCAATATTAGGTCTTATAAGGAGCATTAGGTATATAATAGTCTATATAATACTCTAATATAGCTTGTGATTAGGGGGGGAAAGAGGTTTAGTTAGGTGGTTTACCTATTTTATAATTCTAGGTTATAGAGGAATTTTAATAGGTCTAGCATCTTTTATGTTAAATCTTTCTAGGGCTTTAGAAATATACTAGGACTGGTGGATAGTTAGGGTCCCTTTCTTTTAATTTCTAGTAATTTAAACGCCTAGGGAAAATTCGGCTAGCCTACAGTCTTCTATAGGATAAGCTTTATAAAGTAGCTTCTTTAGCCTATTAATATAAGCTAGATCTAGTCCTATTAGAAGGCAGTTATTTATATAAGTTGCTATATATATAGATATAGTTAGGTTAAAGAAGATAGCTAGGTTAGATATAAGAGGTTAAAAGCCTAGCTTCCGAAGAAGATCCTTTAAAACCTGTTGCCACTCTCTAGAGCTCTGTTTTAATCTATATAAAGCTTTTTGTAGGAAAATAACTTGCTTTTAAGAAGATTTATAGCTATACTTCTTAAGTAACTTAGCTACTTTAGGTGTAGAAGACTTAGCAAACTTAGTGAATCTATTAGGTATTTGCATATAGATAGATTCCTTTAGTGGACTGTTTAAAAAGGCCCCTATAAAATTAACCTGTTTAACTTCCTAGTTATTACAAGCCGCTAGGGCTAGTAAAATCCGCTAACTAGGGGGAATGCTAGTTATAGCGTAGATTTTAATATAATCTTAACCTTCTATCTATATAAACCCTTTAGCAATGAGTTAGGCCTTATACTTTAAAGGATTATTTTCTTTATCCTTTTTAAGCTTATAAACAAGCCTATTCTTTAGAACCCTCTAGCCCTTAGGAATTTGGTCTATCCCTATAAATTTGAAGGTTCTAGTAGCTAGAAGCTATTTAAATTCGTTAAAAGTTGCATCTATCTATTTTTAACTATCCTTACTTTTTAAAGCTTGTTTCTAGGTCTTAGGGGTATCCGAATCGTTGTTAGTGGATGATTTAGCCCTTTGTTATGCCTTAAAGCATATCTCCTTAACGTATGAAGATATATTAAAATTATCGATATCTATAGAATTAGAATTAATTAAAGAATCTAAATCTGAAAACGGTTTTTCAATAGCACCCTTATTAGGGGCGCTAGAGCTAGGGCTCTCTAGGGGTAGCGCTAGAGGCGTTATAGGCGCTGTTGGCGCTGTATTAGTTATCCTAGGGACTGTTAGTATAGGCGCTGCGGGCGCTGCGGGCGCTAAGCTTTTAGGAGGCTTTAGGTAACTATCCTAAACTTCTAGATTATCTCGTGAGATATTGGCTTCTCCCTCTAAAGGATTAGTCCCTAAAGGCTTAGGGGACCCTATAGAGCCTATATCCTCTATAATTTTAATAAAGCTAGTCTTTATAACTAACCTTTTAGAGGGAATATAAATAAGATAGACAGTAAAACCTAGAGTAGCTAGTAACTAACTAGGAATAGTCCTAGGGGCTAGCTTTTAAAGCTTAGATCTCTGCTCCGGAGGTATTAGAACCTTATAATAAGACCCTATAGCCCTAATCTTTAAGAAATTAGGCTTATAGGAAGTCTTAGGCTCTAAATTAGCTAGAAATAGCTGCTTAGGGGTTAAAGGTTTAGTTATATTAGCTATGATATTAACTAATTCCACTATGGCTAGAAGGATATAAGACTATAGATATAAGGGTAGCTTAGACCACTAAAGTGTGGCCCTAAGCCAGTCTAGGATAACCCTAATAGCCCTCTTAACTAGCCTATTCTGTTTATAAATATAAGGGCAAGAGGTGCTAAAGCAAATTCCTTTAGAAGATAACTATAACTAAAGTTTATTATTAATTTCAGTACCTCCGTTAAAGTAAAGGTGCCTAGGATACGCGTTATACTGATTTTTTAGGGCCCTAAAGAAGCCCTTAATAGCTAAAGAAAGAGTTAAACCTTCTTTATTAGCTAATAAAAAGCACCATTTATACCGGGATTTTCGATTAATAAGGATAAGGACTATAGCCTTTTTATTATGTAGTATAGGTTTAATTTTAACCATATCTCCCTCTAGAATATCTAGAACTCTAGGGGGGTCCTAAATAGGTCGTTTAGTTAGTCTTCTAATAGCTTTAGATTGCATATAGGCTATGCAGTTAAAATCCTTGTCTTTAATAGCGGAAAAATCAGGGATCCCTTTAGCTAATTTTAATGATTTCTTTAGTAAAGGGAGGCCTATATGGCCTAGTTAAATGTGCTAAAGAAGGGCTAAATCTAGTAACTTCCTATAACTAGAATCTAGCTTTTTAGGGCTATTATCCCCTAGCTCCCTCTGTTGCTAGGCTTCTTGAGAATCACAGGCCTCTGGGGGCAGTAGACGGCCACTATCGTTACCTAAGTTATTAGGGTATAGACCTTCTAAACCCCTTATAAAAGATGCCTAACTAGGAGTTTTAACGGGATATAGGGCTAAATCATTGTCTTCTAGCTCTTTGATTTGTTAATATTCCTTAGGATTAAAAGCTAGTTACGGAATTTAAACCTCTATAGGGTAGGAAAACCCTAATTTGTTCTTATAAGCTCTTAGTTATCATTGCTATTGTTAGTTACAATATTAAGAGCCTATAAAGGAGAGGTAGGTTAAATGCTTACAGATTATAGGAGTAGGTTGCCCCTTAATCTATAGAAAAAAGCTATGTTTAGCAGGTTCTAATAACCCACAGGGGCTTTTATTAGCTAGGAATAGCTAGTCTTTAGCTAGATAACCTCCCTTTAGATAGTGAGATAACCTACTAACTAGGTTAGTATCTATGCCTAGGAAATATAGAGCATCTAGCAAAGCTAAGGGCCTATATTCTAGTGGATTTTTCTTAACTAGAATATTAAAAATAGCTATGCCTCTTCCTTTAGGATAAATAGGTCCTCCTGCTATAATTATAGCGCTAGTTTTACCTTTCTTTAGAGGTTTAAAGTCCCTAAAAGAAGCCCTATTATTATAAATATAATAGGAAGAACCTATATTATATAAAAGGGAGTTTTTAACCACATCGTTAGAGTAGCTAAAAGTAGGCTTGCTAGTAGTGTTACTAGTGGTAGAGGCACTAGAACTATCTAAATTAGAATTAGAATCACTACTATTATTACTACTAGATTTATTAGAATCTAACTCTTTAACATATCCCGTGGCTAGAGTATAGCCTAAAGCAAAAGCAGCTTCTTTTCCTTTTTATTTTTCCCTATTACTACTCTTCTTCTTCTTCTGCTTCTTTTTAGAGGCTTTAGAAGGGTTTAAATCCTTCTTATCTTACTCTTTAGTAGTGCTAGAGTCCTTCTTAGGGTTAGGGTTAGAAGATTTCTTCTCCTAATCCTTAGAATTTCCCTTATTATTAGAAGCCTTATAGCTAAGGGCTTTAGCTATAGGGGAGGTCTTATCCCTCTATTCTTCTAATAAATCCGCTATAAGGAACTATAAATTTAGGGTATTTATAGGCAGTCCTTATGCCCTAGAAGCTCTAATAGTAAATCTTTGCCTCTTAGCCTAACTAGGGAAGGTTTGCTTTAATGCATTAATATAATGATTTACTTAATTAATAGGGGCAATCTCTACACTATAAAGTTATAGTCTAGCTAGTAAATTATTAAAATTAGCATTAAAAGCCTCTAAAAATCCCTTATAACTTAAAAAGTTTAGGGAGTGGTAGCTAGCGTATAGTATACTACGCTAGATTTTAGCACTCTACGAATACTGCCTAATAAGGACTTTATAGGCTTCTTTAGGGGATTTTTGCTAATATATAGTAGCCTATAGTCCTAGTTAATAACTATCTCTTAATATTATTAAAAGAATAGCTTAGTTATAGTTAGCTAGATAGCTTGCTAGGCTTAGATTATCTATAAATTTAGGTAATCCTAGGGCTCTAAATTATATGCTTAGGGCTTGCTTCCACTAATTATAGTTTTTAGGGCCTTTTAGCTTAGCTCCCTCTAGAATAGAGTAAACCTTCTTATTTAGTTCCTTTATAGTACCTATATTAAAGGCAGCTTATAAGTTACTAGAAGGTACGCTTGCAAAAGTAATAGCTAGGTTTTCTTCTAAAACCTTAGTATTTTCTTCCTTAGGTCTATTAGAAGCCTAAAGACCTTATATAATAGTTATAGTTTGCGTTAATTTCTCTAGAAAATTATTAATGCTAGCCTTGTTTTTAATACAATTATTCTCGCTATGCCTAATAAAATTAGCTAAGGTCTTGCCTTATTATTTAATTTGACTTTATAGGTGCAAAGTACTAGCCTAAATAGCTAGTTAACCTTCTATATCTATCTTACTAGGGTCCCTAGGGGGGCTAGAAGACCCTATAGCAGGGGCCTTACCCTTATAACTAGGTGGTGCTATCTTCTAGTCACTATGTTAAATCTCTAAATTTGTTCCTATTGCAAATAACGCATGCTAGAAATTACTTGTGTTGTAATCTAGTTACGTACGCAAATTATATAGCAAAGCCGTTTAAAAGGGTAGCCCTTAGGTCTAAAAAGTAAGTCTTTAGTATACGCAGGCAGAAAAATAGCGGAGAAGAATCTCCACAAGGAAAATTTTTTAATACTAAGGATAGGAATCATAGATAATAGGTATTATAGAAGCTATAATATAACGCAATGTAGTGTATAGTGCGTGTAACGTAATGTAATAGGTTAAAAAGCCTAGTATAAATATACTAGATATCTAATGATTTTAAAGGATGTAGCGTATTTACTATTATAAATAATATTAAATATAATAGTTATAATAGTAAATAAAATCACTAAAAAGAGGTTGTGGTTATAACTAGATAGTTATAGGTATAATATGGTGGTTATAGGTGTAGCTATAGATGATTTTTAACACTAAGGGTCTAATGTTACAATGCGTAGCGCTAGTAAATAAAGAGCTTTAAATTCTAGTGGTTTCCTTTGTAATCTTAAGAGCCTATAGGTATAGTAAGTGGTAACTAGTACCTAAAATTAAGTAGTAATTACAGTAGAATAACGTAGTAATATAGTAATCTATAGGCCTTCTAGGCTTATAACCTATTAAAAATAGAAGGGAATCTAGCTAGAGGGATAGGAAGACCTCCCTACTAGATTCTAATGCGGCGGCTTCTAGATTCACTAGATTATAGCGTATTCTACAAGATAGAGAGCTTTAATGGTTAAATATAGTTAATTCCTAGCTAGTACAGACAATCTAACAAGCAATGAGAGGATTTCTAGTCCCCTTATAGACCTACTAACTATATTAGAGGATCTAGACCGCTAGAGAGGTCTTAGGAGCTACTTTTTATTTTCTATAAAACCTATTTGTATAGGAAAAATAAAAAATCAACTCATAGCCATATAAACTAGCTGCCTAGGTGGCCTAACTAAGCACTTTAATATACAACCCTATTAATAAAATATACTATTAAATCCAGAAAGATTTAAGGATTTAAACAGTATACGTTAGCCTTTTATACGACTACTAGTTGCCTAGTTACAGTTGATTTTAGCTTCCCTATAGGGTAACCTAGTTGGCTTAGTTATATAAGCCCGTGGGTTAGTTGTGGGAACGTAAGTCACAACAGACGCTGCAAGCAACGCTCGTAACCAACGTTGTAACAACGCAACAAGGCAACTAGTGGGCCTATAAAATAGTGCTATAAATAGCATTATTTTAACACATTCCCTTACTATCTAGGAGGTTAGTATACACTGCAATTAGTGTAAAAAAAGGGGGAAAGGAGAGATAGGAAAAGCATTTATTTATATTATATATTATACGCTTTTAGATAGATATAGATAGATAGGAGACACTAATTATAGTATACCTAATCCTAGGATTAACTAAAGAGTTAATCCTAGGGACACTATAGATAACGCATTATAATATAACCCTATAGATAAAATAATATTAACTAAGCATTAGTTTAGTAAATAACCTAATTATATAGGCTTCTATAAATAGAAAGATAAAATAACCTATAGTAGCGGTCCTTAGATTAATGTTTATAGGGATAGTATATAAGGCAAAGTAATAGAAGTAATATATCTAGCTTTTAGCTATAAGTCTATAAGAAATAACATCTGTCTTATAAATTAATGCCACGCTAGAGGCATTAGAATAAGAGCTCTTAGCTTCCTTACTAGAAATATTATAGGACTTTAAGGACCTATTCTTAGAGAGTAAGGCAAATGTTTTACCCCTATATTAGGGGAAGTTAGATTACTATATTTACCTTAAGAAGGATATAGAATAAAACACACTAGACTTACTATAGGCACTATTATATAGTATGCCTTACTAATACCTACTTAAGATTAGGAAGTAAGTCACTAACCTTATAAATAAGGGTTAGATTTAGGTAAGCTTATTATTAGTAGTAGCACTAGTGCTATTAGTTAAGAAGCTAGGGGGTAGATAGAGGTTTTATATGAACTATTACGTATTAAATAAGATTATAGAATAGGACTATTACCCCTTACTACTAGTTAAGGAAATATTATAGTTATTATTAAAGGTAAAGTGGTTTACTAAACTAGATATAAGAGTAGTATTCTATTATATATAGATTATAAAAGGTAAGGAACACTAGATAGCATTTTATATATAATTTAGATTATTTAAGTAGCTTATTTACCTATTTAGTCTAGTAAGCGCCTCTATAACCTTTTAGAGGTATATTAATAGGGCACTTAGTGGGATTCTTAGAGATTACATAATAGTATATCTTAATAATATATTAGTTTACTTAGGGGGCTTATAAAAAGACTATATAAAGAAAGTCTAAGGGGTGCTAGCTAGGCTATGCTAGGCTAGCTTAAATCTAGATATTAAGAAGTGCGTGTTTATAATAAAAGAAGTTAAATATCTTAGGTTTATTATTTACATAGGAAAAGAGATTTGCCTAGACCCTAAGAAGATTATAGTAATTAGGGACTAGGAGGCACTAATAAGGATATAAGGAGTATATAGGTTTCTAGGCTTTGCTAACTTCTATTATAACTTTATACCCTAATTTTTAGAAGTTATAGGACCCCTATTAGACTTAATAAAGAAGGGCGTACTATTCTATTAGATAAAGAAGTGTAAAAAGGCGTTTAAAGCTTTAAAGCTAGCTTTTATATTATATCCTATCCTTACATAATAGGATTCTAAGAAAGATATAGTAGTTAAAGCAAACTACTTTAGGATAGCATTAGGTAGTTATCTCTTATAGGCTAGTAATAGTGGCATATTATATCTAGTAGTGTATTACTTAGCTTACTTATAGCTAGCAAAAAGGAACTATATAATTTATAATAAGGAGTTACTTATAATTATCTCTTGCCTTAAAGCGTGGTTAGTAAAGCTATAGAGTGTTAGCAAACTATTTATAATCCTAATAGACTATAAGAACCTAGAGTACTTTACTATACTAAGGGAGATATTAGAACGCTAGGCTAGATAGGTAAAGACTTTTACACTCTTTAACTTCTATTTATATTATAGACTTAGCACGTAAGTAAGATAACTAGATATACTATTAAGATAATATTAAGAAGATTTATAAGTAAGTAAACTAATAGTATTAATAGTATAATTAGCTTTAACACTAATAGGTTATACCTTTAGGAAAGGGACGCTAAGTATAAGTATATAGCTAGTTATAGTAGTAGAAAGCATATACATAGGGGATAATACTAGTTATAACGCGGACTTGCCTAAGGGTGTGATAATGTTTGCAAATACCTACCTATAGTTACTTTAGAACTAAGCTATAGTTTAAGATAAAATATATAGGGTATAGCTAAATATAGTAAAGTTAGGAGAATAAAAGTTCTTAGAAGTAGCAAGCATAAGAGAATAGATTATAAACTACTAGATTAGTATAGGAGAAGCGCTTTAATTTTAGGGCTAAATATAGGTCCTAAAGTAAAAGCCTTTAACTATAACTCTTATTTAATAAGCATATAACTCTCCCTTACTAGGTTATCTAGGGTAAAACACTACTTTTAAGGCGCTCTATAAGGACTTTTATTAGGATAGTATATTATAGGATATAGCATAGGTAGTCTATAACTATTACTACTATAAAGGATAAAAAAGCCACTAGCTAAGGCAAGGCTTATTAAAACTAATACTACTACCTAATAGATATTAGTTATAAATCTTAATAGACTTTATAACTAACCTTCTAGTAGAGAAGCTAGATAACTTATAGTTCCTTATAGTTATTATAGACTAACTCTCTAAATATATATAGCTTAAAGCTATAACATTAATAAGGGCTAAAGCATATATAAAATAGTTTAAACACTACTAGTGGCGTTTCTATAGTTTCCTAAATTAAATTATTATAGATTAAGGATTAGACTAGTTAAGTAGCTTCTAAATAAAGCTTTGCTAGAACGTAAGCATAGAATAACTCCTATTAATATTACATTATCCCTAAACTAATAGTAGAATAAAATAAGCTAACTAAGAGGTGCTTATAGTTTTATAAGTATTACTATCCTTCTCTTAGTTTAACTAGCTAGACTATTTACTAGCTTATTAACTAGCGTTAAATAATAAGGACTTATTAGTAATAGAAGTAAGCGTAAATATAGCACTATATAGATTTAATATACTAACTATCTAGGAAGCATTATATATAGATACCTTAGTAACTTTAGTAAAGGGGAAGGCCTAGGTATTCTTAAAATATTTAAAAGATAGCATAGACCTAATATAGGCTACTATAGCTTTTATCTAATAATAGTAGTAGGAGAATATAAATAGTAGGCATAGGCTAGTAAAATAGTTCTAAGTAAAAGACTATATATAGCTAAGTCTCTAAAACATTAAGATAAACCACTTATATAAGAAACTAGATTAAGTAATAGTAAAGTATAAGGTACTTAAGGTTCTAATGCTACTAATAGTTAAATTAGATATACTAAGGGGGATATACCCTATATTTTATATTAACTTAATATAGAGAGTAGTAAATAATCCATTACTAAGCTAAAAGTTAGCTAATAAACGCCTACCCCTAGAGCTAATTATAATAAACACTAATAATAACCTCGCTAAGTACTAGGTTAAGGAGATTTTTATAGCTAAAAACGCATAAGGTTAGGGGTTAAATTATAATATATTAGTAAAATAGAAAGGTTATATATAGCTAATATAGGAACTATTAGAAAGCGTTTTAGACATAGAGGCACTAGATAGGTTTAAGTTATAATAAAGGGATATATAAATAAATAATAGTCTATAAAGGGTATAATTTAATTTAACTACTAAAAACTAATAATATAGCTATTCTCTAGCTTATATATAACATAGCATTACTATTTTATAATAAAGAAAAAGATAAAAAAAATAAAAAAATAAAATTAAGGAGAAGGAGAAAAGTAAGGGTAAGGGTAATAGTTTTAAGTAACCTTTTTAGTTAGCTATATAATAGCTATAGTTAGGTTATAGGATTTCTCTATAGCCTACTCCTAGGCTTAGATAAACTACTAGAGAGTCTTATTTATATTAGATATACTATAAAAAAATTTAGTAATAAAAGAGTTAAAGCCCTATTAAGTAAGCGTGGTTTAAGTAAGTATAAGGGCTTATGCCTTAGTTATACCTTAGGCATAGGCTATACTTATAGGGGAAGTAGCTAAAGGTATAGCTTTAGTAGGATTAATCTAGGTAGTAGTAAGCATACTATTAAAACATTTTTAGTAGTAAATAAAGTTTTTAGTAAGAATAGTATAATACCCCTTTTTAGAGGTAGTTTGCTTTATAGCTAAAGTCTTAATAGCTTTATTAGTACTTATAAGGGTATTAAGATACTTAAAGGTATAATATAATTTTAGGTCTATATAGTATAAGTATATCTCCTAGATATATAAATAATAGGTAGTATAGTTAGGGCTATAGGCCTAGTTTATGCCTAGTATATAGGTATATACACCCTTAGTGTAAAGGTTATTAATATATAATATATAAGGGAACTTATGCTTCTCTTTATTAGAGAGGGCTTTATTACTAGAGTTACCCTTAAGGATATACTTACTAAGGTATATACCCTTTAGTAAACTAAAAAGAAAAGAAAAAGGGGGTAAAGGTAGTGTAAATATAGCACTAGTAAGGGTAGTAGTAATATTAAATATAATAGTAGTAAAATAGAGGCTAATAGTAAGATAAAAGGATTTAAAAAGAAAATAATAAGGGATTTTAAGAGAGAGTAGTAATATTATAAAGAGAAAGGATTAGATTTTTAGGGGGAAAGAAAGGGAGTATTTATATTCCTTAGAGAATACTTATAGGCTTTAACTAAAGACTAGAATAAATATATAGCTAAAGAAAGGCTAGTATTAGATAGGGGTAATATATTATAATAATAAGGTTATAGTAGTTAGAGTTAAGGGGAAGGCTAAAGTAAAGTTAGTATTTAGGTAGTAATAGGCAAAAGGTAAGAAATAGGTAATAATATTAAGCATTAAAAGTAGTTAGTAATAAACTAAAAAAAGAATAGGCTAGTGTTTTTTATAAGTAAAGTTAGTATATATAAGGTAGTAGTATAATAGAGATAGTTAGAAGTAAGGTAAGTTTATAGTAAAAATTAGGATATATAGGGTAGTAATGTAATAGAGATAGTTAAGGGTAAGGTAAGTCTATAGTAAAAATTTTTTAACTTTACTTAGTTAAGTCTAGGATTTACCTTAGACTTATGTATAGTAAGGCAGGCTTTATATACACTAAAGCTATACCTTATAAGGGGATAATATATATTTATATTTGTTAAAATAATGCTATTTATAGCACTATTTTATAGGCCCACTAGTTGCCTTGTTGCGTTATTACAACGTTAGTTACGAGCGTTGCTTGCAGCGTCTGTTGTGACTTGCGTTCCCACAACTAACCCACGGGCTTGTATGACTAAGCCAACTAGGTTACCCTATAGGGAAGCTAAAATCGACTGTAACTAGGCAACTAGTAGTTGTATAAAAGGCTGACGTATACTATTTAAATCCTTAAATTTTTCTGGATTTAATAGTATATTTTATTAATAGGGTTGTATATTAAAGTGCTTAGTTAGGCTACCTAGGCAGCTAGTTTGTATGGCCGTGAGTTGATTTTTTATTTTTCCTATACAAATAGGTTTTACGGAAAATAAAAAGTAGCTTCTAAGACCTCTCTAGCGGTCTAGATCCTCTAATACAGTTAGTAGGTCTATAAGGGGACTAGAAATCCTCTCATTGCTCGTTAGACTGTTCGTTAGCTAGGAATCAACTGTATTTAACTATTAAAAGCTCCTAATCTTGAAGAATAAGCTATAATCTAGTGAATCTAGAAGCCGCCGCATTAGAATCTAGTAGGGAGGTCTTCCTATCCCTCTAGCTAGATTCCCTTCCCATTTTCAATAATATTTAGTTTAGCTAGATAAGGAGAGAATAGGAGGGGATAAGTAAGGGGGTATATTATAGACTTAAGCTATAAGCTTAGGTCTTTAGCAAAGGAAAGGGGGATTTAAAGAGGCTTTATAAAGTAAGTAAGCTATATATAGAAAAACACTAGTTAGTGCGCGCTTTACGTATAGACTAGGTATAACCCCTATAAAGGGGGATACTATGTAACCCTAAGCTTAGTCTTTTTCTTCTTCTATAAGAATATTAATCACACTCTAAACGCTTATGTGTAGCAGCCATAAGGCTAGTTCATAACAGTCTATTAATAATTCTTAGAAGGGGTAATTAGGCACTAGTAATATAGCTAACTTGCTATAAGGTTTATATAACCTTAGCTTTAAAACTTAATAATTAACATAAGACTAGATATATGTGTTAAAATAATGCTATTTATAGCACTATTTTATAGGCCCACTAGTTGCCTTGTTGCGTTATTGCAACGTTAGTTACGAGCGTTGATTGCAGCGTCTGTTGTAACCTACGTTCCCATAACTAACCCACGGGCTTGTATGACTAAGCTAACTAGGTTACCCTATAGGGAAGCTAAAATCGACTGTAACTAGGCAACTAGTAGTCGTATAAAAGGCTAACGTATACTGTTTATGTTAAAATAATGCTATTTATAGCACTATTTTATAGGCCCACTAGTTGCCTTGTTGCGTTGTTGCAACGTTAGTTACGTGCGTTGCTTGCAGCGTTCTGTTGTGACCTGCGTTGTTCCCACAACCAACCCGCGGGCTTGTATGACTAAGCCAACTAGGTTACCCTATAGGGAAGCTAAAATCGACTGTAACTAGGCAACTAGTAGTCGTATAAACGGCTAACGTATACTGTTCAAATCCTTGAATTTTTCTGGATTTAATAGTATATTTTATTAATAGGGTTATATATTAAAGTGCTTAGTTAGGCCACCTAGGTAGCTAGTTTGTATGGCCGTGAGTCGATTTTTTATTTTTCCTATACAAATAGGTTTTGCGGAAAATAAAAAGTAGCTCCTAAGACCTTTCTAGTGATCTAGATCCTCCGATATAGTTAGTAGGTCTATAAGGGGACTAGAAATCCTCTTATTGCTTGTTAGACTATCCGTTAGCTAGGAATCAACTATATTTAACTATTAAAAGCTCCTAATCTTAAAGAATACGCTGTAATCTAGTGAATCTAGAAGCCGCCGCATTAGAATCTAGTAGGGAGGTCTTCCTATCCCTCTAGCTAGATTCCCTTCTATTTTTAATAGGTTATAAGCCCAGAAGGCCTATAGATTACTACATTACTGCGTTATTCTACTGCGATTACTGCTTGATTTTGGGTACTAGTTACCACCTACTATACCTGTAGGCTCTTAAGATTACGAAGGAAACCACTAGAATTTGAAGCTCTTTATTTACTAGCGGCACGCATCGCAACATTAGACCCTTGGTGTTGAAAATTATCTATAGCTGTAACCCGTAACTATCTAGTTATAACCACAACCACTTTTAGTGATTCTATTCACTACTGCGACTGTTATATTTGATATTATCTATAATAGTAGATACGCTGCACTGCACCCTTTAAAATCATTGGACATCTAGTATATCTATACTAGGCTTTTTAACCTACTACATTACGTTGCACGCACTATACATTACGTTGCGTTGCGTTATAACTTCTATAATACCTATTATCTACGATTCCTATTACTTAGTGTTAAGAAAATTTTCTTAGAGACCCCTCTCCGCTATTTTTCTGCCTGCGCATACTAAAGACCTACTTTTTAGACCTAAGGGCTGCCCTCTTAAACGGCCCCGCCACACAATTTACGTACGCGACCAGATTGTAACACAAGCAATTTCTAGCGCGCGTTATTTGCAATAGGAATAAATTTGGAGCTTCTGCATAGGGATTCTTTTTAGAAGATAGCACCACCTAGTTATAAGGGTAAGAGTCTTACTACAGGCTCTTCTAGCCCCCCTAGGGACCCTAGTAGGATAGATATAGAAGGTTAACTAGCTGTTTAGGCTAGTACTTTGCACCTACAAAGTCAAATTAAACAACAAGGCAAGACCTTAGCTAATTTTATTAGGCATAGCGAGAATAATTATATTAAAAACAAGGCTAGCATTAATAATCTTCTTAAGAAATTAACGCAAACTATAACTATTATGCAAGGTCTTTAGGCTTCTAATAGACCTAAGGAAGAAAATACTAAGGTTCTAGAAAAAGACCTAGCTACTACTTCTATAAGCGTACCTTCTAGTAACTTACAAGCTGCCTTTAATACAGGTGCTATAAAGGAACTAAATAAGAAGGTTCACTCTATTCTAGAGGGAGCTAAGCTAAAAGGCCCTAAAAACTATAATTAGTGGAAGCAAGCCCTAAGCATTCAATTTAGAGCCCTAGGATTACCTAAATTTATAGATAATCCAAGCCTAGCAAGCTATCTAGCTAACTATAACTAAGCTATTCTTTTAA
This sequence comes from Epichloe amarillans, assembly GCA_024072835.1. NCBI lineage: Eukaryota > Fungi > Ascomycota > Sordariomycetes > Hypocreales > Clavicipitaceae > Epichloe > Epichloe amarillans. The sequence continues at coordinate 1,088,115 of CP099638.1, read as the reverse complement.
TAATATTAAGAGATAGTTACTAACTAGGACTATAGGCTACTATATATTAGCAAAAATCCCCCAAAGAAGCCTATAAAGTCCTTATTAGGCAGTATTCGCAGAGTGCTAAAATCCAGCGTAGTACACTATACGCTAGCTACCACTCCCTAAACTTTTTAAGTTATAAGGGATCTTTAGAGGCTTTTAATGCTAATTTTAATAATTTACTAGCTAGACTATAACTTTATAGTGTAGAGATCGCTGCTATTAATCAAGTAAATCATTATATTAATGCATTAAAGCAGACCTTTCCTAGTTAGGCTAAGAGACAAAGATTTACTATTAAAGCTTCTAGGGCATAAGGACTGCCTATAAATACCCTAAATTTACAGTTCCTTATGGCAGACTTATTAGAAGAACAGAGGGACAAGACCTCCCCTATAGCTAAAGCCCTTAGTTATAAGGCTTCTAATAATAAGGGAAATTCTAAGGACTAGAAAAAGAAGTCTTCTAATCCTAACCCTAAGAAGGACTCTAACGTTACTAAAGAGCAGGATAAGAAGGATTTAAACCCTTCTAAAGCCTCTAAAAAGAAGAAGAAAAAGAAGAGTAGCAACGGGGAAAAACAGAAAGGAAAAGAAGCTGCTTTTGCTTTAGGCTATACTCTAGCCACAGGATACGTTAAAGAATTAGATTCTAATAAATCTAGTAGTAATAATAGTAGTGATTCTAATTCTAATTTAGATAGTTCTAGTGCCTCTACCACTAGTAACACTACTAGTAAGCCTACTTTTAGCTACTCTAACGATATAGTTAAAAACTCCCTTTTGTATAATATAGGTTCTTCCTATTATATTTATAATAATAGGGCTTCTTTTAGGGACTTTAAACCTCTAAAGAAGGGTAAAACTAGCGCTATAATTATAGCAGGAGGACCTATTTATCCTAAAGGAAAAGGCATAGCTGTTTTTAACATTCTAGTTAAGAAAAATCCACTAAAATATAGGCCCTTAGCTCTGCTAGATGCTCTATATTTCCTAGGCATAGATACTAACCTAGTTAGTGGGTTATCTCACTATCTAAAGGGAGGTTATCTAGCTAAAGACTAGCTATTCCTAGCTAATAAAAGCCCCTGTGGGTTATTAGAACCTGCTAAACACGGCTTTTTTCTACAGATTAAGGGGCAACCTACTCCTATAATCTATAAGCATTTAATCTATCTCTCCTTTATAGGCTCTTAGTATTATAACTAACAATGATAACCAAGAGCTTATAAGACTAAATTAGGGTTTTCCTACCCTATAGAGGTTTAAATTCCATAACTAGCTTTTAATCCTAAGGAATATTAACGAATCAAAGAGCTAGAAGACAATGATTTAGATAATTTAGCCCTATGTCCCACCGAAGCTCCTCCTAGTTAGGTATCTTCTATAGGGGGTTTAGAAGGTCTATACCCTAATGACTTAGGTGATAATAGTGGCTGTCTACTGCCCCTAGAGGCCTGTGATTCTTAAGAGGCCTAGTAACAGAGGGAGCTAGGGGATAATAGCCCTAAAAAGCTAGATTCTAGTTATAAGAAGTTACTAGATTTAGCCCTTCTTTAGCATATTTGATTAGGCTATATAGGCCTCCCTTTACTAAAGAAGTCATCGAAATTAGCTAAAGGGATCCCTAATTTTTCCGCTGTTAAAGAAAAGGATTTTAACTGCATAGCCTGTATATAATCTAAAGCTATTAGAAGACTAACTAAACAACCTATTTAGGACCCCCCTAGAGTTCTAGATATTCTAGAGGGAGATACGGTTAAAATTAAACCTATACTATATAATAAGAAGGCTATAGTCCTTATCCTTATTAATCGAAAATCCCGGTATAAATGGTGCTTTTTATTAGCTAATAAAGAGGGTTTAACCCTTTCTTTAGCTATTAAGGGCTTCTTTAGGGCCCTAAAAAACCAATATAACGCGTATCCTAGGCACCTTTACTTTAATAGAGGTACTAAAATTAATAACAAACTTTAGTTATAGTTATCTTCTAAAGGAATTTGTTTTAGCACCTCTTGCCCCTATATTCATAAATAAAATAGGCTAGTTAAGAGGGCTATTAGGGTTATCCTAGACTGGCTTAGGGCTACACTTTAGTGGTCTAAGCTGCCCTTATATCTATAGTCTTATATCCTTCTAGCCATAGTGGAATTAGTTAATATTATAGCTAATATGACTAAACCTTTGACCCCTAAGTAGCTATTTCTAGCTAATTTAGAGCCTAAGACTTCCTATAAGCCTGATTTCTTGAAAATTAGGGCTATAGGGTCTTATTATAAGGTTCTAATACCTCCAGAGCAAAGATCTAAGCTTTAAAAGCTAGCCCCTAGGACTATTCCTAGTTGGTTACTAGCTACTCTAGGTTCTAATGTTTATCTTGTTTATATTCCCTCTAAAAGGTTAGTTATAAAGACTAGCTTTGTTAAAATTATAGAGGATATAGGCTCTATAGGGTCCCCTAAGCCTTTAGGGACTAATCCTTTAGAGAGAGAAGCTAATATCTTATAAGATAATCTAGAAGTTTAGGATAGTTACCTAAAGCCTCCTAAAAGCTTAGCGCCTATAGCGCCTGTAGCGCCTGTACTAACAGTCCCTAGGGCGACTAATACAGCGCCTGTAACAGCGCCTGCAACGTCTCTAGCGCTACCCCTAGAGAGCCCTAGCTCTAGCGCCCCTAAAAAGGGTGCTATTAAAAAACCGTTTTTAGATTTAGATTCTTTAATTAATTCTAATTCTATGGATATTAATGATTTTAATATGTCTTTATACGTTAAGGAGATATGCTTTAAGGCATAATAAAGGGCTAAATTATCCACTAAAAACAACAATTTGGATACCCCTAAGACCTAGAAATAAGCTTTAAAAAGCAAGGATAGTTAAAAATAGATAGATATAACTTTTAACGAATTTAAACAGCTTCTAGCTGCTAGAACCTTTAAATTTATAGGGATAGACTAAATTCCTAAGGGCTAGAGGGTTCTAAAGAATAGGCTTGTTTATAAGCTTAAAAAGGATAAAGAAAATAATCCTTTAAAGTATAAGGCCTAACTCGTTGCTAAAGGGTTTATGCAGATAGAAGGTTAAGATTATATTAAAACCTACGCTATAACTAGCATTCCCCCTAGTTAGCGGATTTTACTAGCCTTAGCGGCTTGTAATAACTAGGAAGTTAAATAGGTTGATTTTATAGGGGCCTTTCTAAATAGTCCACTAAAGGAAGCTATCTATATGCAAATACCTAATGGATTCACTAAATTTGCTAAGTCTACACCTAAAGTAGCTAAGTTACTTAAGAAGTATAGCTACAAACCCTCTTAAAAGCAGGTTATTTTCCTACAAAAAGCTTTATATAGATTAAAACAAAGCTCTAAAGAGTGGTAGTAGGTTTTAAAGGACCTTCTTTAAAAGCTAGGCTTTTAACCCCTTATATCCAACCTAGCTGTCTTCTTTAACCTAACTACATCTATATATATAGCGACTTATATGGATAACTGCCTTCTAATAGGACCGGATCTAGCTTATATTAATAGGCTAAAGAAGCTACTTTATAAAGCTTATCCTATAGAAGACCGTGGGCTAGCCGAATTTTTCCTAGGCGTTTAAATCACTAGAAATTAAAAGAAAGGGACCCTAACTATCCACTAGTCCTAGTACATTTCTAAAGCCCTAGAAAGATTTAATATAAAGGATGCTAGACCTATTAAAATTCCTCTATAACTAGGAATTATAAAGCAGGTAGACCACCTAACTAAACCTCTTTCCCCCCCTAATCATAAGCTATATTAGAGTATTATAGGGACTATTATGTACCTAATGCTCCTTATAAGACCTAATATTGCCTTTCTAGTTTAGTGGCTTTCCACAGCGCTATCTAAGCTATTTATAGAGTATCTTAATGCTTCTAAACATTTGCTTAGGTACCTTTTAGGCTCTATGAGTTATTCTATAACTTATAGAAGGTCTAAATCTGCTATTACAGCTTCTATAACCCTTATTGGCTTCTGTGATAGCGACTTCGCGGGTAATAAGTCCTCTAAATTAACCTATGCTTATCTGTTAAGGCTTCTGGGCCGGAATGGATAGAATAGGGTGATAGTATGGATAAGTAGCAGCTAGATAGCTAAAGGTAGGTAGTAATGCTTAAGGGTTTTAATCTCTAGCCTCCCACATTCTATATATGCGACCTTCGCCTAAATACCCCCTTTGCGCGCATATAACTAGCTTATAGCAGCCTTATAGCTAGGGCGCTATAAGCCCTAAGTAAGTCTTACTATATATAATACTATTACCTCTATTACCTATATTACTCTATAGCCTCTATAACCCTAACATAGTACCCCCTTTACTTTATAATTACCCTTAATTATACTCACTACCTAGTTAGTATAAACTCACTATTCTAATTTTCCTATGTGACTCTTACCCTACGCGTCCTAACGCAAGGCGTAAGGAGATAATAGCCCTATTAATAATAGGTTTAGCTATTATTTCCCCCCTTACCTATAAGCTCTTAGTTATAATGCTATTATAGCTATAGAGTTACTTTATAAATACTTATATCCTTATTCCTACTAGTTTTATAAAAGTAAATACCCTATATTATATTATCTTATTAGCTAAAAGGGATAGGGTATTAGACACTATATATTAAAGTGTATTTAATTATAAGTTCTAGTGAAGTTACTACAAGCTCGCTAGGTGTGCGTAGTTAGCTATAACCTTAGCTATTAATAGCTATAACGCTAGCTTTTTAACCTATAGCTTACTTTTACTACCTATATAAATTACTTAAGGGGTCTGCGGTTAATATAAAAAAGACTAAATTTCCCCTTCTTCTTCTTTTCCTTTCCTCCTTATCCCTCTTAATTTTTAATATTAAATTTGTAAGTTAGCCCTACTAGCCTTATAGTAGTATTCTCACTACTATTGCTTAGTAGTTACTAACCTTATCTAGAGTCTTTCTCTTATTATCTTATATTTTATTTACTCTTATAGTTAGCATCTCACTACTCTGCTTCTTGCTTGCTTATTGCTAACTTATAGCTAGGTTATAATATTATCTATCTGCCTAATAACTCCTAGACCCTTAGCGCCTACCCTAGAGAAATCCCCTTATAAGAGGGCTTTATAGGCTTTAAAAACTTCTATATAAGTCTACCTCTTATTTATAGTGTTATAGCTACTAACTTATTAAATAGTATAATTAAAATTCCTTGCCTTTACTATAGTTAGTAAGTAGCAATCTAGTAAATTACTCCTAAAGATAATAAAGCTAAACCTTAATATATTATAGATAGGAAACTAGTCCCTAATAAGTATTACTATTCCCCTAGTATAACTAAGCTACTTCTCTCCTACTCTTATAATGCTAACTTAGGTTAGGTAATTCCTTAAAGTGCGCTTACTATATAAAAAACAATAAAACATATATTAGTATAAGTATCCCTTTAAAGGCTATTGCTTTTAGCTAGCTAACCTATTACTAGTGTCCTATAAGAATTACAATCCTTTATTATAAGTTTTTTAAGATTATAAAGAAGGTTCCTAAAAGTAGCCCTTACTATTAGTATCTAGTAAGATTATTAATTCTAGTAACTTAGTTAGAGCTAACTTATTACTAGGCTCTAGTGCGTATAAAATATAAATTATATAATATACTTCTTACTATAAAGAATGTGAATTACTATAGGAGAGTTTATTAGGCCTATCTAACTATAAAAGCTACTTATAAGGCTAATACTAATAAACGCGCTATAATATTATAGCTCTTTAACACTACTAACCTTAAGGTATAAATTAATATTACTAATAGCCTACGCTTTATAGCTTAAAATACCCCTATAGTAAGTCCTATTATCTTTAGCATAGCTCCTAATCTATTAACTTATAGCTAGTTTGCAAACTACGCTACCTAGCTCCTTGCTTATATTAGCCCCTCTAAGCTCCCTAAAGAGCTTTATTTCTTTATTTATAGGGATAAGGAGGGGTTCTCTAATAATAAAGCTCCTATAGTTACTATAGAGGAAAATATAGCTATAGATATAATAATAGAGTAATAGGTGCTTAGTAGCTATATAGTAGTTTACTTTAAGAAAATATAACTTTTTATATTATAAAATTTTATATATTAAATTACTAAAGTAATAATATCTCTACAAACTAGCTACTTAATTACCACTTATAATTATTTATAATATCCCTTATAATAAAATCTCTTTTTAATACCTATAAATTCTCTAAGCTATTATAGCCCTTCTATTTTACTAAGAATTTCCGCTATTTTCTATTATATTAATATAAGATAATTCTCTTAACTTTAAACTTTTCTTTATTATTTATAATGTTATCTTGTAGCAAGAATATATCTATATAGCTAGTGGGATCCCCTCTAAATAGTTTAAGGCTTATAATATTAAACACATTATAAAGTCTTAAGCTAGCTAGTAATTACAATTAATAGGCTAAGCTATAATTACTAACTACCTTCTTAATTTTATAGGGCCTTAAGTACTTAGCTATAAGCTTCTAGCTTAGTTATCTTAGGTTAATATTCTTAGTAAATAGCAAAATATAGTCCCTAACCTTAAACTCTATTAGTATTCTCTTATAATTATAATACTTCTTTTACTATACTTATATGTTATAAAGTAGCTACTTAATCTCTAAGTATTTTTATCTTAATTCTAAGACTCTATTTTCTACCTAGTTATTTACTAAGTTAGGCATTAGGATAGCCTAATATAGTCCCCTTAGGTTATACCCTTATAGTGCCTTTACTAGCGTTAGGCTATAATTACTATGCTTACTTATATTATAGGCAAACTATACTATTAGCAAATGTTTTACCTAATTATCCTATTTAGCGCATATTGTTAAAATAATGCTATTTATAGCACTATTTTATAGGCCCACTAGTTGCCTTGTTGCGTTGTTGCAACGTTGGTTACGAGCGTTGCTTGCAGCGTTGTTTGCTATGACCTGCGTTGTTCCCACAACCAACCCGCGGGCTTGTATGACTAAGCCAACTAGGTTACCCTATAGGGAAGCTAAAATCGACTGTAACTAGGCAACTAGTAGTCGTATAAAAGGCTAACGTATACTGTTTGAATCCTTGAATTTTTCTGGATTTAATGGTATATTTTATTAATAGGGTTGTATACTAAAGTGCTTAGTTAGGCCACCTAGGTAGCTAGTTTGTATGGCCGTGAGTCGATTTTTTATTTTTCCCATACAAATAGGTTTTGCGGAAAATAAAAAGTAGCTCCTAAGACCTCTCTAGCGGTCTAAATCCTCCGATACGGTTAGTAGGTCTATAAGGGGACTAGAAATCCTCTCATTGCTTGTTAGACTGTCCGTTAGCTAGGAATCAACTGTATTCAACTATCAAAAGCTCCTAATCTTAAAGAATAAGCTATAATCTAGTGAATCTAGAAGCCGCCGCGTCAGAATCTACTAGGGAGGTCTTCCTATCCCTCTAGTTAGATTCCCTCCCCATTTTCAATACATATATAGGCTCTTAGATAATGCTTAAGAACCTAGTTTAATTACTTTATTTACTTATTTATCTAGGGGTAAAACGCGGTGCTTAGTCACTACTTTGTTACAATAAGGTAGCAGAAAGTCCTCTAGAATCCACTAGTAAATATTAACCTATAGTCTATAATAATACCTTCTAGGGCGCTATAGTCTTTAAAAACATTCTTAAAGAATACTATAGCAAGGCTATTACTAGTTAGGTATATAGACACTAGTATATAAATACTATACTTTAAAAATTAGTTTATAATAACTAGAATCGCGTTATATAACTAAAACTTCTAATCCTTTACTAGTAGTAAGCCTATAATAAAGTCTATTAATAATTCTTAGAAGGGGCAATTAGGCACTAGTAATATAGCTAACTTGCTATAAGGTTTATATAACCTTAGCTTTAAAACTTAATAATTAATATAAGACTAGACATATGCCTTAATGTCTTTCTTTATTAATAGCTAGTAATATTAGCCTATAATATAATAGAGAGTCTTACTAACCCCCTAATAACTTACTATAGGATTATTATAGGTTAATAGTAAAATTTCTTTCTGTAATCCTAGTGGGATAAAAACATAATTTTTATACATTAGTAACTTAGAGAATCTTATAGTTTATATCTATAGCTCTTTAGCCTCTAGCTTAGAGGGACTAATTAACTATAGTCCTAACGCACTAGAGTTACCACTTATTAGTAATAACTTTCGCTATATAATAAAGGCATCCCCTTACTATACTTCTAATAATAAGACTTAAATTAGGGCTTCTAATTCTGCTACCTTACTCCTAATATTAGAGTTAAACTTAGAAGAGGTTCTCTAAACCACTAAGATTCTTATTATAACACTACTATAGCCTAGTAGCTCTTTAGTAGCACTCTTAGATAAATTAACTAACCTAGTAAAGATTAATATAGAAGAGGTTCTCTTACCTACTATTACTTCTATAGATATAGCAAAGATTAATATAGAAGAGGTTCTCTTACTTACTATTAGGTAACTTACCTTAATACTACTATAAGTATATAGCTCCCTAGTAACGCTCTTAGACTTTTTAACTAGTATAGTAAAGGTTAATATAGTAGAGGTTAACTTACTTACTATTACTTCTATAGGCCTAGTAAAGATTAATATAGAAAAGGTTCTTAAACTAGCTAGTAGGGTTTAATTACTATAAACCTATAGCTTTATTACTATACGCTTAGGCCTTTTACTTAGCCTAGTAGAGATTAATATAGAAAAGGTTCTCTTACTTACTATTAGGGTTTTTGCTTTACTATTAAGGGGTAGTAAATATAGATATAGGGTACTTACTAAGTTACTATTACTCTTATACTACTCCTTAACTATAAACCTAATACACTATAGACATGCCTAACTAGTAGTTAAGCTATTACTAATATAGCGCCCTTATAGCCTAATAGTAGTAAACTTAGTAAGAAAGGTTAGTAACTAAGATATAAAAGCCTTAGCCTTCCTTTTCTTACTAATATAGTCTAGTCTTTATAACAAAGGGTTAGTAGGATTTAGCTTCCTTACCTAGTATTTAATAGTAAAGTTAAATAAGCATAGCTTATCTAATATAGTAACCTAGTAGCTAGTTAGCTTAGGCTTTATTATAAGGTACTTATAGTTTAGGTAATCTATAATTATAGTAACTAGGTGCGCTAAGTAAGCAAGGTAATGCCTCTAAGTCTAAAAGGCCTTTTAAATTACTAGTAGCTTTATATCTAGTGTTATATAGCGTAATTTAGCGTCCTTTAACTTTCTTAATATAAACGCTATAGGGTGCTAGTAACCTAGCACTAATATTATAAGGATAGCTTTAATTACGTATTTAGAGGCATTAGTCTTTACTTATAGTAGTAACTTTAGGTTAAAGTAGACTAAAATTAGAGCCTCCTAAAATAGCTTTTATAGTTCCCTAAACACTACTAGCTTACTATTATTTAGCTTAAACTTTACTAGTTAGTTCCCTTATAGGTAGTTTATTAATAGGATAACTATTTTACTATATAACTTAATAAAATACCTATAGAATCTAGTAAACCTAAGGAAAGATTAGATATTAAACACGCAAATAGGTATTAGCTATATTATAATTACCTTTACCTTGCTTAGGTCTATTAAGATTCCTTTTAGTAAGATTATATAACTAAGGAATTTAACCTCCTTAATAGAGAATTAGCACTTATCTAAATTAATAAAAAGGTTAGCCTTCTAAAATCTCTTAAGGATCTTTTTAACATTACCCTTATACTCTAAGATCTTATAGCTAAATATTAGGGTATTATTAAGATAGATAATATAAATAAGATTATTAAGGCTTTCTAAAGCTTTATTAATATACTCTTAGAAGGATACTAGCGTGTTAATAAGCCTAAATAGCATTATAAGATACTTAAAGTAACTATATTTACACTAGAAGGCTATTTTCTACTTATTACCCTTGCGAATATATAGCTAATAATACATATCTTTAAGGTCTAACTTTATGAAAATCTTTATACCCCTTAGTTAATCTAAGATTTCTAATATTAGGGGCAAAGGGGCCTTATCTTTAACTATAATCTTATTAAGGCCCTTATAATCTATATATAGTTATAGCTTTCCCCCTTTTTTTAGCATAAAAAGGATTAGGGCGCCTACTAGGCTAACGGATCTTTAGATTTATTTACATTCCTATGCAGTTACTAGGTACTTATAAAGCACCTATAACTCTTTCTTAGCTAGGTTATATATTAGACCCTATAGTAATGCTTTTCCTTTTTTTAATTTAATAGTATAAGTTTAGCTACCTAAGCTAGGAAGGGTACTAGCCTCTTTATTTAAAAATATATCTTTAAACTCCTTATAAGCTTCTAGAAGTTTCACTTTCTTAGGTTTATTAGTTAGTTCTATTACTATATTATTACTACTTCCTTTCTCTTTATTTACTATAGGTCTAATAGTGGCTATATACCTAATTATATACATTACCTATAGATTAAGTACTACTATAATAGATATATATTTCGCTACTTTCTAACTATCCTATAACCCTATTACTAATAAGATATATTCCTTTATTATAGGGTATCTCTAAAGTCTATCTTTCTATAATATTATTATAGGCTTATACTCTCTTACCTAATTAACTCCTAAAACTAATTTTTTACTACTATTAGTAATATAGTAGCTAAGTTAGCATATTTTTATATAGCCTATGCTATCTCTAACTAACACTATTTTCTTTAAAATCCCTTAATATAGTATAATATTACCTAATACACTCTTAAGTATATTATTATAAGGTTACACTTTAAACTAATTAAGGTTTATTAGTATATTAGGGTAGATTAAGGAATATATAGCGCTAGGGTTAAATAGCATTAGCACTACTACCTAGTGGTTATCTTAATATAACTTAATATCTATATAAATTTATAAGTCTAAAAGACTATTCTTATTAAGTTAAGTTATATTAAAAGTGTTTTCCTAGGGTTTTACTACGCTAATTAAGGCCTTATTTAGGTTTAAGTAACTCCTAGCCTACTTAGTGCTAGCTTAGTGTGTCTTAGTAGTGTAAGTGTTTTTCTAGTAAATGCTATAGTTTAGTTTAGTATACCTAGTTAAGGGGTAGCCTAGTTTCCTACACTTATAATAGACTAGTAAGCCCCTTACTCTTATATAGCGTTTTTCCTATAGCTCTTTTTTTAGGGATACTAAGTAGTTCCTTCTCTTTTACTAGTTACCTCCTTAGTAGCCTTCTTAGTAGCCTTTATAGGGAATCCCTTTCTTTTCCTTAGTTATTACTTTTGCCTTTTTTTCTTAGCTAATAAGGTAGTTCTAACTTATAGGGTACTATTAGCTAAATACCTACTTCTTTATAGTGCTATTTAGGCATTATATAAACTAAGTAATTCTTAGAGGTTTAGGTATAGGTTTAGGTAATTTTACTTTTACCTTCCCTTAGATTTTAATAAATGCCTAAAATAACTAATCCTTGCCTTAATAAAGGGTTAGTAGTGTTCCTATAGCTTCTAGGTAGTAACTATCTTTATCTATTCCTCTAGTTTTTAGCTATTAGATAAACTTTGCCTAAGTATAGCTCTAGTAATTTATATAACTATTTATAATAGTAAAGCATATTTACTATTACTTTACCTTATTTACTAGGTAGCTACTAGTATATATAACTTTTATTATATTATTAGTAAATATATTTTAATCTATAGTAAAGGTTATATTTAAATCTACTAGAAATATCTATAGGTTCTTATAGGTATCCCCCTTATATATAGGAGCTTTAAGCTATATCTTTACTATACTATATCTATAAAGTCCTAGTAGGGGTAGTGCTTTATAGGGAATAGGGATAGAATCCTAAGTAAAAGGTATTTATAGGGTAGAAGTAAGGCCTTTATTAGTATTAACTAATTAGGGAGGGGTATTCACTTCCTATAAATTTTTCTATAGCTATTTAAGTTTTTGCCTCTTTTAAGCAATTTATAGCTATGTCTTTGCTTATATAAGGCTATAGTTTAATATAGCTTCTTTATTATTAATAATAGGCTCTAATATATAGAAATTCTCTAGTGTGGTTAGATAAGAAGACTTACGCTTTAAAAGCAAGTTCTAATCCATAGGTATACCTTTATATAGCGTGTTTGCTTTAGAGTTATTAGTACCCCTTAAGTAAGTGTTTATTCTTTATAGTGCTAATATTCTTAACCTACTAATAGCCTATTACCCTAATAGGAAAGAGAGATTAACTTATTAAGGCTTCTAGGCTAGAATAGATAGAATAGGGTAATAGTATAGATAAGTAGTAGCTAGATAGCTAAAGGTAGGTAGTAATACTTAAGGGTTTTAATCTCTAGCCTCCTATATTCTATATATATAACCTTTACCTAAATACCCCCTTTGCGCGCATGTAACTAGCTTATAGCGGCCTTGTAGCTAGGGCGCTGCAAGCCCTAAGTGGGTCTTACTATATATAATGCTATCGCCTCTATTGCCTATGTCGCTCCGTAGCCTCCACGACCCTAACATTATCTCTATAAGCTAGCTAAAGGACCTATTAGCTAGAAATCAAAGAAAGCAACTACAATAGCTTTATTTACATTAGAGGCTAAATCTAATGCCTTATATGAAGCTATTAGGGAGCTAGAGTGGCTTTACGGTCTCTTTAAAGAGATAAAGCTACCTATAGCACCTTTAGTACTAATTTTTAGTAATAACTAAGGCGCTATTACAACCGCTAATAACCCTGCTCTTTATAGTAAAACAAAGCATACCCTGCTAAAATTTAACTATACTAGAGAAAAGGTATAGAAGGGTATAGCTAAGGTTATCTACATTAATACTAAGGAGATGCCTATAGATAGTTTAACTAAGCCCCTGCCTAATAATAAATTTCAACAATTTATCTAACTATTAGGCCTTACGAATACAAAGGCTTAATCTAAACTAACAAAATCAACTAAAAAGTCAAAAAACCGAAAAAAGATTAACAAAAACACTGGAATTACGCCTAAAAGTTATCGATTTTGCTGTTTTTAGTTTAAAAGTTATTAGATTTATTATTAAATTTATAGTTAACTTAGATATCTATTAAAGAGCTAAGTCTAGGTATTGAATTAGTTACCTCATACTTTTCTAGAGGGAGTGTTAAAATAATGCTATTTATAGCACTATTTTATAGGCCCACTAGTTGCCTTGTTGCGTTGTTATAACGTTAGTTACGAGCGTTGCTTGCAGCGTTTTCTGTTGTGACCTGCGTTATTCCCATAACTAACCCACAGGCTTGTATGACTAAGCCGACTAGGTTACCCTATAGGGAAGCTAAAATCAACTGTAACTAGGCAACTAGTAGTCGTATAAAAGGCTAACGTATACTATTTGAATCCTTAAACTTTTCTGGATTTAATGGTATATTTTATTAATAGGGTTGTTTATTAAAGTGCTTAGTTAGGCTACCTAGGCAGCTAGTTTTGTTAAAATAATGCTATTTATAGCACTATTTTATAGGCCCACTAGTTGCCTTGTTGCGTTGTTATAACGTTAGTTACGAGCGTTGCTTGCAGCGTTTTCTGTTGTGACCTGCGTTATTCCCATAACTAACCCACAGGCTTGTATGACTAAGCCGACTAGGTTACCCTATAGGGAAGCTAAAATCAACTGTAACTAGGCAACTAGTAGTCGTATAAAAGGCTAACGTATACTATTTGAATCCTTAAACTTTTCTGGATTTAATGGTATATTTTATTAATAGGGTTGTTTATTAAAGTGCTTAGTTAGGCTACCTAGGCAGCTAGTTTTGTTAAAATAATGCTATTTATAGCACTATTTTATAGGCCCACTAGTTGCCTTGTTGCGTTGTTGCAACGTTGGTTACGAGCGTTGCTTGCAGCGTTGTTTTGTTGTGACCTGCGTTGTTCCACAACTAACCCGCGGGCTTGTATGACTAAGCCGACTAGGTTACCCTATAGGGAAGCTAAAATCGACTGTAACTAGGCAACTAGTAGTTGTATAAAAGGCTGACGTATAGTGTTCGAATCCTTGAATTTTTCTGGATTTAATGGTATATTTTGTTAATAGGGTTGTCTATTAAAAATGCTTAGTTAGACTACCTAGGCAGCTAGTTTGTATAGCTGTGAGTCGATTTTTTATTTTTCCTATACAAATAAGTTTTGCGAAAAATAAAAAGTAGCTCCTAAGACCTCTCTAGCGACCTAGATCCTTTAATACAGTTAGTAGGTCTATAAGGGGACTAGAAATCCTCTCATTGCTTGTTAGACTGTCTGTACTAGCTAGGAATTAACTATATTTAACTATTAAAGCTCTCTATCTTGCAGAATACGCTATAATCTAGTGAATCTAAAAGCCGCCGCATTAGAATCTAGTAGGGAGGTCTTCCTATCCCTCTAGCTAGATTCCCTTCCTATTTTTTAATAGGTTATAAGCCTAGAAGGCCTATAGATTACTACATTACTACGTTATTTTACTGCGATTACTGCTTGATTTTAGGTACTATTACTACCTACTATACCTGTGGGCTCTTAAGATTACGAAGGAAACCACTAGAATTTGAAGCTCTTTATTTACTAGTACCACGCATCGCAACATTAGACCTTTGGTGTTAAAAATCAACTACAGCCGCACCCGCAACCACCACATTATAACCCTATAACTATCTAGTTACAACCACAACCTCTTGTAATTCTATTCACTACTGCAACTGTTATATTTAATATTATTTATAATAGTAGATACGCTACATCCTTTGAAATCATTAGATATCTAGTATATCTATACTAGGATTTTTGACCTATTACATTACGTTGCACGCACTATACATTACGTTGCGTTGCGTTATGGCTTCTGTAATACCTATTATCTACGATTCCTATCCTTAGTGTTAAGAAATTTTCCTTATGGAGATTCTTCTCTACTATTTTCTGCCCACGCATACTAAAGACCCACTTTTTAGACCTAAGGGCTACCCTCTTAAACAGCCCTGCCACACAATTTACGTACGTAACTAGATTGCAACACAAGCAATTTCTAGCGCGCGTTATTTGCAATAGGAATAAATTTGGAGATTTAACATAGCGACCAAAAGATAGCACCACCTAGTTATAAGGGTAAGGCCCCTGCTATGGGGTCTTCTAGCCCCCCTAGGGACCCTAGTAGGATAGATATAGAAGGTTAACTAGCTATTTAGGCTAGTGCTCTATAGCTATAGATGCAAAGCCAAATTAAATAATAAGGCAAGACCTTATCTAATTTTATTAGGCATAGTGAGGAAAATCATATTAAAAACAAGGCTAGTATTAATAATCTTCTAGAGAAATTAACGCAAACTATAACTATTATGTAAGGTCTTTAGGCTTCTAATAGACCTAAGGAAGAAAATACTAAGGTTCTAGAAGAAGACCTAGCTACTACTTCTGTGAGCGTACCTTCTAGTAACTTATAAGCTGCCTTTAACACAGGTGCTATAAAGGAACTAAATAAGAAAGTTCACTTTATTCTAGAGGGAGCTAAGCTAAAAGGCCCTAAAAACTATGATTAGTGGAAGCAAGCCCTAAGCATACAATTTAAAGCCCTAGGATTACCTAAATTTATAGATAATCTAAGCCTAGCAGGCTATCTAGCTAACTATAACTAAGCTATTCTTTTAATAATATTAAGAGATAGCTACTAACCTAGACTATAGGCTGCTATATGTTAGCAAAAATCCCCTAAAGAAGCCTATAAAGTCCTTATTAGGTAGTATTCGCAGAGTGCTAAAATCTAGCGTGGTACGCTATATACTAGCTACTATTCCCTAAACTTTTTAAGTTATAAGGGATCTTTAGAGGCTTTTAATGCTAATTTTAATAATTTACTAGCTAGACTATAACTTTATAGTGTAAAGATCGCCCCTATTGATTAAGTAAACTATTATATTAATGCATTAAAGCAGACTTTTCCTAGTTAGGCTAAGAGATAAAGATTTACTATTAGAGCTTCTAGGGCATAAGGACTACTTGTAAATACCCTAAATTTACAGTTCCTTATGGCGGATTTATTAGAAGAATAGAGGGATAAAACCTCCCCTATAGCTAAAGCACTTAGTTATAAGGCTTCTAATAATAAGGGAAATTCTAAGGACTAGGAAAAGAAGTCTTCTAATCCTAACCCTAAGAAGGACTCTAACGCCACTAAAGAGCAGGATAAGAAGGATTTAAACCCTTCTAAGGCCTCTAAAAAGAAGCAGAAGAAGAAAAAGAGTAGTAACAAGGAAAAACAGAAAGGAAAAGAAGCTGCTTTTGCTTTAGGCTACACCCTAGCCATGGGATATGTTAAAGAATTAGATTCTAATGAATCTAGCAGTGATAATAGTAGTAATTCTAAGTCTAACTTAGATACCTCTAGTACCACTAGTAACACTACTAGCAAGCCTACTTTTAGCTACTCTAATAATGTGGTTAAAAACTCCCTTTTATATAATATAGGTTCTTCCTGTTATATTTGTAATAATAGGGCTTCTTTTAGGGACTTTAAACCTCTAAAGAAAGGTAAAACCAGCGCTATAATTACAGCAGGAGGACCTATTTTTCCTAAAGGAAGAGGCATAGCTATTTTTAATGTTCTAGTCAAGAAAAATCCACTAGAATATAGGCCTTTAGCTCTGCTAGATGCCCTATATTTCCTAGGCATAGATACTAACCTAGTTAGTGGGTTATCTTACTATCTAAAGGGAGGTTATCTAGCTAAAGACTAGCTATTCCTAGCTAATAAAAGCCCCTGTGGGTTACTAGAACCTACTAAATACGGCTTTTTTCTACAGATTAAGGGGTAACCTACTCCTACAATCTGTAAGCATTTAACCTACCTCTCCTTTATAGGCTCTTAATATTGCAACCAACAATAGCAACGATAACTAAGAGCTTATAAGACTAAATTAGGGTTTTCCTACCCTATAGAGGTTTAAATTCCACAACTAGCTTTTAATCCCAAGGAATATCAATAAATCAAAGAGCTAGAAGACAATGATTTAGCCCTATATCCCACTAAAGCTCCTAGCTAGGCATCTTCTACAGGGGGTTTAGAAGGTCTATACCCTAATGACTTAGGTGACGATAGTGGCCATCTACTGCCCCTAGAGGCCTGTGATTCTTAAGAGGCCTAGTAACAGAGGGAGCTAGGGGATAATAGCCCTAAAAAGCTAGATTCTAGTTACAAGAAGTTACTAGATTTAGCCCTTCTTTAGCATATTCGATTAGGCCACATAGGCCTCCCTTTACTAAAGAAATCATTGAAATTAGCTAAAGGGATCCCTAATTTTTCCGCCATTAAAGAAAAGGATTTTAACTGCATAGCCTGTATATAATCTAAAGCTATTAGAAGACTAACTAAACGACCTATTTAGGACCCCCCTAGAGTTCTAGATATTTTAGAGGGAGATATAGTTAAAATTAAACCTATACTGCATAATAAGAAGGCCATAGTCCTTATACTTATTGATCGAAAATCCCGGTATAAATAGTGCTTTTTATTAGCTAATAAAGAAGGTTTAACCCTTTCTTTAGCTATTAAGGGCTTCTTTAGGGCCCTAAAAAATCAATATAACGCGTATTCTAGGCACCTTCACTTTAACGGAGGTACTAAAATTAATAACAAACTTTAGTTATAGTTATCTTCTAAGGGAATTTGCTTTAGTACCTCTTGCCCTTACATTCATAAATAGAATAGGCTAGTTAAGAGGGCTATTAGGGTTATCCTTAACTAGCTTAGGGCTACACTTTAGTGGTCTAAGCTACCCTTATATCTATAGTCTTATATCCTTCTAGCCATAGTGGAATTAGTTAATATTATAGCTAATATAACTAAACCTTTAACCCCTAAGTAGCTATTTCTAGCTAATTTAGAGCCTAAGACTTCCTATAAGCCTAACTTCTCGAAAATTAGGGCTATAGGGTCTTATTATAAGGTCCTAATACCTCCGGAGCAAAGATCTAAGCTTTAAAAGCTAGCCCCTAGGACTATTCCTAGTTAGTTACTAGCTACTCTAGGTTTTACTATTTATCTTATTTATATTCCCTCTAAAAGGTTAGTTATAAAGACTAGCTTTATTAAAATTATAGAGAATATAGGCTTTGTAGGGTCCCCTAAGCCTTTAGGGACTAATCCTTTAGAGGGAGAAACCAATATCTCACGAGATAATCTAGAAGTTTAGGATAGTTACCTAAAGCCTAAAAGTCTAGCGCCCGCAGCGCCCGCAGCGCCCGCAGCGCCCGCAGCGCCTGTAATAACAGCCCCTAGGGCGACTGATATAGCGCCCGCGACAATGCCTATAGCGCCTGCAACGCCTCTAGCGCTACCCCTAGAGAGCCCTAGCTCTAGCGCCCCTAATAAGGGTGCTATTAAAAAACCGTTTTTAGATTTAGATTCTTTAATTAATTCTGATTCTATGGACATTAATAATTTCAATATATCTTCATACGTTAAGGAGATATGCTTTAAGGCATAATAAAGGGCTAAATTATCCACTAAAAATAACAATTTAGATACCCCTAAGACCTAGAAACAAGCTTTAAAAAGCAAGGATAGTTAAAAATAGATAGATATAACTTTTAACGAATTTAAATAGCTTCTAGCTACTAGAACCTTTAAATTTATAGGGATAGACTAAATTCCTAAGGGCTAGAGGGTTCTAAAGAATAGGCTTGTTTATAAGCTTAAAAAGGATAAAGAAAATAATCCTCTAAAATACAAGGCCTGACTTATTGCTAAGGGTTTTATGCAGATAGAAGGTTAAGATTATATTAAAACCTACGCTACAACTAGCATTCCCCCTAGTTAGCGGATTTTACTAGCCCTAGCGGCTTGTAATAACTAGGAAGTTAAATAGGTTGATTTTATAGGGGCCTTTCTAAATAGTCCACTAAAGGAATCTATCTATATGCAAATACCTAATGGATTTACTAAGTTTGCTAAGTCTTCTACACCTAAAGTAGCTAAGTTACTTAAGAAGTATAGCTACAAACCCTCTTAAAAGCAGGTTATTTTCTTACAAAAAGCTTTATATAGATTAAAATAAAGCTCTAGAGAGTGGTAGCAGGTTTTAAAAGACCTTCTTCGGAAGCTAGGTTTTTAACCCCTTATATCCAACCTAGCCGTCTTCTTTAACCTAACTACATTTACATATATAGCGACTTATGTAAATAACTGCCTTCTAATAGGACTGGATCTAGCTTATATTAATAGGCTAAAGAAGCTACTTTATAAAGCTTATCCTATAGAAGACCGTGGGCTAGCCGAATTTTTCCTAGGCGTTTAAATCACTAGAAATCAAAAGAAAAGGACCCTAACTATCCACTAGTCCTAGTACATTTCTAAAACCCTAGAAAGATTTAATATAAAGGATACTAGACTTATTAAAATTCCTCTATAACTAGGAATTATAAAGTAAGTAAACTACCTAACTAAACCTCTTTCCCCCCCTAATCATAAGCTATATCAGAGTATTATAGGGACTATTATATACCTAATGCTCCTTACAAGACCTAATATTGCCTTTCTAGTTTAGTAGCTTTCTATAGCGCTAGCTAAGCTATTTATAGAGCATCTTAATGCTTCTAAACATTTGCTTAGGTACCTTTTAGGCTCTATGGGTTATTCTATAACTTATAGAAGGTCTAAATCTGCTGTTATAGCTTCTATAACCCTTATTAGCTTCTGTGATAGCGACTTCGCGGGTAATAAGTCCTCTAAATTAACCTATGCTTATCTCTATAAGCTAGCTAAAGGACCTATTAGCTAGAAATTAAAGAAAGCAACTATAATAGCTTTATCTACATTAGAGGCTAAATCTAATGCCTTATGTGAAGCTATTAGGGAGCTAGAGTGGCTTTATAGTCTCTTTAAAGAGATAAAGCTACCTATAGCACCTCTAGTACTAATTTTTAGTGATAACTAAGGCGCTATTACAACCGCTAATAACCCTACTCTTTATAGCAGAATAAAGCATACCCTGCTAAAATTTAACTATACTAGAGAAAAGGTACAGAAAGGTATAGCTAAGGTTATCTATATTAACACTAAAGAGATGCCTGCAGATAGTTTAACTAAGCCCCTGCCTAGTAATAAATTTCAATAATTTATCTAACTATTAGGCCTTACAAATACAAAGGCTTAATCTAAACTAACAAAATTAACTAAAAAGTTAAAAAACCGAAAAATTAACAAAAACACTAGAATTATGCCTAAAAGTTATTGATTTTGCTATTTAAAAGTTATTGGATTTATTATTGAATTTATAGTTAACTTAGATATCTATTAAAGAGCTAAGTCTAGGTATCGAATTAGTTACCTCATACTTTTCTAGAGGGAGTGTTAAAATAATGCTATTTATAGCACTATTTTATAGGCCTACTAGTTGCCTTGTTGCGTTATTGCAACGTTGGTTACGAGCGTTGCTTGCAGCGTCTGTTGTGACTTGCGTTCCCACAACCAACCCACGGGCTTGTATGACTAAGCCGACTAGGTTACCCTATAGGGAAGCTAAAATCAACTGTAACTAGGTAACTAGTAGTTGTATAAAAGGCTGACGTATAGTGTTCGAATCCTTGAATTTTTCTAGATTTAATGGTATATTTTATTAATAGGGTTGTATACTAAAGTGCTTAGTTAGGCCACCTAGGTAGCTAGTTTGTATGGCCGTAAGTCGATTTTTTATTTTTCCTATATAAATGAGTTTTGCGGAAAATAAAAAGTAGCTCCTAAGACCTCTCTAGCGACCTAGATCCTTTAATACGGTTAGTAGGTCTATGAGGGGACTAGAAATCCTCTCATTGCTTATTAGACTGTCCGTACTAGCTAGGAATTAACTATATTTAACTATTAAAGCTCTCTATCTTGCAGAATACGCTATAATCTAGTGAATCTAGAAGCCGCCGCATTAGAATCTAGTAGGGAGGTCTTCCTATCCCTCTAGCTAGATTCCCTTCCCATTTTCAATAATTTTAACAAAGCTAGTCTTTATAACTAACCTTTTAGAGGGAATATAAACAAGATAAACATTAGAACCTAGAGTAGCTAGCAACTAACTAGGAATAGTCCTAGGGGCTAGCTTTTAAAGCTTAGATCTCTGCTCCGGAGGTATTAGAACCTTATAATAAGACCCTATAGCCCTAATTTTTAAGAAATTAGGCTTATAGGAAGTCTTAGTCTCTAAATTAGCTAGAAATAGCTGCTTAGGGGTTAAAGGTTTAGTTATATTAGCTATGATATTAACTAATTCCACTATAGCTAGAAGGATATAAGACTATAGATATAAGGGTAGCTTAGACCACTAAAGTGTGGCCCTAAGCTAGTCTAGGATAACCCTAATAGCCCTCTTAACTAGCCTATTCTGTTCGTAAATATAAGGGCAAGAGGTGCTAAAGCAAATTCCTTTAGAAGATAACTATAACTAAAGTTCGTTATTAATTTTAGTACCTCTGTTAAAGTGAAGGTGCCTAGGATACGCGTTATATTAATTTTTTAGGGCTCTAAAGAAGCCCTTAATAGCTAAAGAAAGGGTTAAACCTTCTTTACTAGCTAATAAAAAGCACTATTTATACCAGGATTTTCGATTAATAAGGATAAGGACTATAGCCTTCTTGATATATAGTATAGGTTTAATTTTAACTATATCTCCTTCTAGAATATCTAGAACTCTAGGGGGGTCCTAAATAGGTTCTTTAGTTAGTCTTCTAATAGCTTTAGATTGCATATAGGCTATGCAGTTAAAATCCTTTTCTTTAACAGCGGAAAAATCAGGGATCCCTTTAGCTAATTTCGATGATTTCTTTAGTAAAGGGAGGCCTATATAGCCTAATCAAATGTGCCAAAGAAGGGCTAAATCTAGTAACTTCTTATAACTAGAATCTAGCTTTTTAGGGCTATTATCCCCTAGCTCCCTCTGTTACTAGGCTTCTTAAGAATCACAGGCCTCTAGGGGCAGTAGACAGCCACTATCGTCACCTAAGTCATTAGGGTATGGACCTTCTAAACCCCCTATAGAAGATGCCTGACTAGGAGCTTCGGTAAGACATAGGGCTAAATCATTATCTTCTAGCTCTTCGATTTGTTAATATTCCTTGGGATTAAAAGCTAGTTACGGAATTTGAACCTCTATAGGGTATGAAAACCCTAATTTAGTCTTATAAGCTCTTGGTTGTCGTTGCCGTTATTAGTTACAATATTGAGAGCCTATAAAGGAGAGGTGGGTTAAATGCTTACAGATTGTAGGCATAGGTTGCCCCTTAATCTATAGAAAAAAGCCGTGTTTAGCAGGTTCTAATAACCCATAGGGGCTTTTATTAGCTAGGAATAGCTAGTCTTTAGCTAGATAACCTCCCTTTAGATAGTGAGATAACCCACTAACTAGGTTAGTATCTATGCCTAGGAAATATAGGGCATCTAGCAGAGCTAAAGGCCTATATTCTAGTGGATTTTTCTTAACTAGAACGTTAAAAATAGCTATGCCTCTTCCTTTAGGATAAATAGGTCCTCCTACTGTAATTATAGCGCCGGTTTTACCTTTTTTTAGAGGTTTAAAGTCCCTAAAAGAAGCCCTATTATTATAAATGTGATAGGAAGAACCTGTATTATACAAAAGGGAGTTTTTAACTACATTATTAGAGTAGCTAAAAGTAGGCTTGCTAGTAGTGTTACTAGTGGTACTAGAGGTATCTAAGTTAGACTTAGAATCACTACTATTATCACTGCTAGATTTATTAAAATCTAATTCTTTAACGTATCCTGTGGCTAGGGTATAGCCTAAAGCAAAAGCAGCTTCTTTTCCTTTCTGTTTTTCCCTATTACTACTCTTTTTCTTCTTCTGCTTCTTTTTAGAGGCCTTAGAAGGGTTTAAATCCTTCTTATCCTACTCTTTAGTGGCGTTAGAGTCCTTCTTAGGGTTAGGATTAGAAGACTTCTTTTCCTAGTCCTTAGAATTTCCCTTGTTATTATTAGAAGCCTTATAACTAAGGGCTTTAGCTATAGGGGAGGTTTTGTCCCTCTGTTCTTCTAATAAGTCTGCCTATTGAAAATGGGAAGGGAATCTAGCTAGAGGGATAGGAAGACCTCCCTACTAGATTCTAATGCGGCGGCTTCTAGATTCACTAGATTATAGCTTATTCTTTAAGATTAGGAGCTTTTAATAGTTAAATACAGTTAATTCCTAGCTAACGGACAGTCTGACAAGTAATGAGAGGATTTCTAGTCCCCTCATAGACCTACTAACCGTATTAGAGGATCTAGGTTGCTAGAGAGGTCTTAGGAGCTACTTTTTATTTTCCGCAAAACTCATTTGTATAGGAAAAATAAAAAATCAACTCACGGCCATATAAACTAGCTGCCTAGGTAGTCTAACTAAGTATTTTAATAGATAACCCTATTAACAAAATATACTATTAAATCCAGAAAAATTCAAGGATTCAAACAGTATACGTTAGCCTTTTATACGACTACTAGTTACCTAGTTACAGTCGATTTTAGCTTCCCTATAGGGTAACCTAGTTGGCTTAGTTATATAAGCCCGTGGGTTGGTTGTGGGAATAACGCGAGTCACAACAGAACGCTGCAAGCAACGCCCGTAACTAACGTTGCAACAACGCAACAAGGCAACTAGTGGGCCTATAAAATAGTGCTATAAATAGCATTATTTTAACATTAGTAAATATAGCCTAAGCTACTCCTAATAGCGTAATTTGCCTATAATAATATAGTAAATAAAACTATAGGCTACTCTCTAAACTACTCTCTTATAGGCTATTCCCCTAAGTTTTACCTAGCTCTTAGGGATAAGACTATAGAAGGGGAGGTGCTAGAGGCCTATGCCTATATTATAAAGCTATATAAAGTTAGAGAGTAACTAAAGCAAAACTAGGCAAAAGCCACTAAAATATAGGTAAAGTACTATAATAAACATTACTAGCTACTAACCTTATAAAGAGGTAACCTAGTACTACTATTAATAAAAAACATTAGGCTTAAGGAGGCAAAATAGAAGCTAACCCCTAGGTTTATTAGGCTATTTTAAATACTTAACACTATAGGCAAATAAGCATATTAACTTATATTACCTAAAAAGTATAGTTAATTATATAATATATTTTACATTAGCTTACTAAAGCTATAGAATAGTTATAAAGAGGCTATAGATAAAGATATGCTAATGCTAGACCTTAAGGATAAAGATAATAAGTATAAAGTTAAGGAAGTTAAGGACTATAGGAAGACCCACGAAGGTAATAAATACCTAGTGAAATAGAAGGGTTAGCCTAGCGAATATAACTAGTAAATTCTAGTAAAAGATATAGAAGGCGCTTAATATGTAATTTAAAAATTTTACTAAAGCAAATTAAGGAAAAAAGGTAATAAGATATAAGTAAGTTATAAGTAAAGAGATATAAGGTTCTTATAGAAAAGGCCTAGCCTTATTAGCTACTATTACACTCTATAAAAAAAGTAACTTAGACTATTTACTAAATAATAAAAGAAACCACGCTTATAACTAGGGGAGAGTTAAGGGAAACCCCTCTATTATAGCCCTATTATAAGTTAAAATTTCCCTATTTAAAATAAGGTACTTAGCCTTACTCTTATCCTCTATGACTGCCCTCTCTATTACTAGGTAAAAGCAATAGACTACTATAGCCTAAGGTATAAAACCTAGGTTAGTTAAACATAAATGCAAAACTATATATGTGTTTTACGCGGATATAAGCTATAAGTAGTTTAGCTACTAAAATGTTAGTAAATAGATAGCAAAACTAGACTAGAATATAACTTACTACCCTAGGAACTAGAGCTAGGAATATAGACACTAATAATTATTAGTAGGAAATAATATACTACTAGTATAAGATAGAGGCATCTTGCCTAGAAATATAAGCAATAAGCTAGTAATTAGGTAATAAAAATATAAACTTAATAGACCTTAGTGGCCCCTATTAAACTAAATATAATATAGTAAGCTATATTAGCATAGTTAAAACCTATTATTAGATAGAGGTAATAGGTACTAAAATAGTAATAATATTGAAAATAGGAAGGGAATCTAACTAGAGGGATAGGAAGACCTCCCTAGTAGATTCTAACGCGGCGGCTTCTAGATTCACTAGATTATAGCGTATTCTGCAAGATAGAGAGCTTTGATAGTTAAATACAGTTAATTCCTAGCTAAACGGACAGTCTAACGAGCAATGAGAGGATTTCTAGTCCCCTCATAGACCTACTGACCGTATCAGAGGATCTAGACCGCTAGAGAGGTCTTAGGAGCTACTTTTTATTTTCCGCAAAACCTATTTGTATAGGAAAAATAAAAAATCGACTCACAGCCATACAAACTAGCTGCCCAGATGCACTAACTAAGTTTTCTAGTATATAACCCTATTAATAAAATATACCATTAAATCCAGAAAAATTCAAGGATTCGAACAGTATACATTAGCCTTTTATACGACTACTAGTTGCCTAGTTACAGTTGATTTCAGCTTCCCTATAGGGTAACCTAGTCGGCTTAGTCATACAAGCCCGCGGGTTAGTTGTGTAACAACGCAGGTCACAACAGAACAACGCTGCAAGCAACGCTTGTAACCAACGTTGCAATAACGCAATAAGGCAACTAGTGGGCCTATAAAATAGTGCTATAAATAGCATTATTTTAACACTCCCTCTAGAAAAGTATAAGGTAACTAATTCGATACCTAGACTTAGCTCTTTAATAGATATCTAAGTTAACCATAAATTTAATAATAAATCCAATAACTTTTAACTAAAAACAGTAACTTTTAAAATCAATAACTTTTAGGCGTAATTCTAATGTTTTTGTTAATTTTTCGGGTTTTTCGACTTTTTAGTTAGTTTTAAATTAGGCCTTTGTATTCGTAAGACCTAATAGTTAGATAAATTGTTGAAATTTATCATGGGGCAGGGGCTTAGTTAAACCATCTGCAGGCATCTCTTTAGTGTTAATGTAGATAACCTTAGCTATACCCTTCTGTACCTTTTCTCTGGTATAGTTGAATTTTAGCAGGGTATGCTTTGTTCTGCTATAAAGAGCAGGGTTATTAGCGGTTGTAATAGCGCCTTAGTTATCACTAAAAATCGGTATTAGAGGTGCTATAGGCAGCTTTATCTCTTTAAAGAGACCGTAAAGCCACTCTAGCTCCCTAATAGCTTCACATAAGGCATCAGATTCAGCCTCTAATGTGGATAAAGCTATTGTAGTTGCTTTCTTCGATTTCTAGCTAATAGGTCCTTTAGCTAGCTTATAGAGATAAGCATAGGTTGATTTAGAGGACTTATCACCCGCGAAGTCGCTATCACAAAAGCCAATAAGGGTTGCAGAAGCTGTAACAGCTTTAGGCCTTCTATAAGTTATAGAATAACCCATAGAGCCTAAAAGGTACCTAAGCAGATGTTTAGAAGCATTAAGATGCTCTATAAACGGCTTAGCTAGCGCTGTGGAAAGCCACTAAACCGGAAAGGCAATATTAGGTCTTGTAAGGAGCATTAGGTATATAATAGTCCCTATAATACTCTGATATAGCTTGTGATTAGGGGGGGAAAGAGGTTTAGTTAGGTGGTCTACCTGTTTTATAATTCCCGGTTATAGAGGAATTTTAACAGGTCTAGCATCTTTTATGTTAAATCTTTCTAGGGCTTTAGAAATGTACTAGGACTAGTGGATAGTTAGGGTCCCTTTCTTTCGATTTCTAGTGATTTGAACGCCTAGGAAAAATTCTGCTAGCCCACGGTCTTCTATAGGATAAGCTTTATGAAGTAGCTTCTTTAGCCTATTAATATAAGCTAGATCCGGTCCTATTAGAAGGCAGTCATCCACATAAGTCGCTATATATATAGATATAGTTAGGTTAAAGAAGACAGCTAGGTTGGATATAAGGGGTTAAAAGCCTAGCTTCCGAAGAAGGTCCTTTAAAACCTATTGCCACTCTCTAGAGCTCTGTTTTAATCCATATAAAGCCTTTTGTAGGAAAATAACCTGCTTTTAAGAGGGTTTGTAGCCATACTTCTTAAGTAACTTAGCTACTTCAGGTGTAGACTCAGCAAATTCAGTAAATCCGTCAGGTATTTGCATATAGATGGATTCCTTTAGTAGACTGTTTAAAAAGGCCCCTATAAAATCAACCTGTTTAACTTCCTAGTCATTACAAGCCGCTAGGGCTAGTAAAATCCGCTAACTAGGGGGAATGCTAGTTGTAGCGTAGGTTTCGATATAATCTTAACCTTCTATCTGCATAAAACCCTTAGCAACGAGTCAGGCCTTGTATTTTAGAGGATTATTTTCTTTATCCTTTTTAAGCTTGTAAACAAGCCTATTCTTTAGAACCCTCCGGCCTTTAGGAATTTGGTCTATCCCTATAAATTTGAAGGTTCTAGCAGCTAGAAGCTGTTTAAATTCGTTGAAAGTTGTATCCATCTATTTTCGACTATCCTTACTTTTTACAGCTTGTTTCCAGGTCTTGGGGGTATCCGAATCGTTGTTATTAGTGGATGATTTAGCCTTTTGTTGTGCCTTAAAGCATATCTCCTTAACGTATGAAGATATATTGAAATCATCGATATCCATAGAATCAGAATTGATTAAAGAATCTAAATCTGAAAACGGTTTTTTGATAGCACCCTTATTAGGGGCGCTAGAGCTAGGGCTCTCTAGGGGTAGCGCTGGAGGCGTTGCAGGCGCTGTTGTGGGCGCTGTATTGGTCGCTATATCGGTTGTCCCGGGGACTGTTAGTACAGGCGCTGCGGGCGCTGCGGGCGCTAGACTTTCAGGCTTTAGGTAACTATCCTGAACTTCTAGATTATCTCGTGAGATATCGGCTTCTCCCTCTGAAGGATTAGTCCCTAAAGGCTTAGGGGACCTTACAGAGCCTATATCCTCTATAATTTTAACAAAGCTAGTCTTTATGACTGACCTTTTAGAGGGAATATAAATAAGATAGACAGTAGAACCTAGAGTAGCTAGCAACCGACCAGGAATAGTCCTAGGGGCTAGCTTTTGAAGCTTAGATCTCTGCTCCGGAGGTATTAGGACCTCACAATAAGACCCTATAGCCCTAATTTTCGAGAAGTTAGGCTTATAGGAAGTCTTAGGCTCTAAATCAGCTAGAAATAGCTGCTTAGGGGTTAAAGGTTTAGTCGTATTAGCTGTGATGTTAACTAATTCCACTATAGCTAGAAGGATATAAGACTATAGATATAAGGGTAGCTTAGACCACTGAAGTGTAGCCCTAAGCTAGTCGAGGATAACCCTAATAGCCCTCTCAACTAGCCCATTCTGTTCGTGAATATAGGGGCAAGAGGTACTAAAGCAAATTCCCTTAGAAGATAACCATAACTAAAGTTCGTTATTGATTTCAGTACCTCCGTCAAAGTGAAGGTGCCTAGGATACGCGTTATATTGATTTTTTAGGGCCCTAAAGAAGCCCTTAATAGCTAAAGAAAGAGTTAAACCTTCTTTATTAGCTAATAAAAAGCACCATTTATACCGGGATTTTCGATCAATAAGTATAAGGACTGTGGCCTTCTTATTATGCGGTATAGGTTCGATTTTAACCGTATCTCCCTCTAAAATATCTAGAACTCTAGGGGGGTCCTAAATAGGTCGTTTAGTCAGTCTTCTAACAGCTTTAGATTGCATATAGGCTATGCAGTTGAAATCCTTTTCTTTAACAGCGGAAAAATCAGGGATCCCTTTAGCTAATTTCGATGATTTCTTTAGTAAAGGGAGGCCTATGTGGCCTAATCGAATATGCCAAAGAAGGGCTAAATCTAGTAGCTTCTTGTAACTAGAATCTAGCTTTTTAGGGCTATTATCCCCTAGCTCCCTCTGTTGCCAGGCTTCTTAAGAATCACAGGCCTCTGGGGGCAATAGACGGCCACTATCGTCACCTAAGTCATTAGGGTATGGACCTTCTAAACCCCCTGTAAAAGATGCCTGACTAGGAGGAGCTTCGGTGGGACATAGGGCTAAATTATCATCGTCTTCTAGCTCTTCGATTCGTTGATATTCCTTAGGATTAAAAGCTAGTTGCGGAATTTGAACCTCTATAGGGTAGGAAAATCCTACTTTAGTCTTATAAGCTCTTGGTTGTTGTTGTTGGTTGCAATATCGAGAGCCTATAAAGGAGAGGTGGGTTAAATGCTTACAGATTGTAGGCGTGGGTTGCCCCTTAATCTGTAGAAAAAAGCCATGTTTAGCAGGTTCTAATAACCCACAGGGGCTTTTATCGGCTAGGAATAGCTAGTCTTTAGCTAGATAACCTCCCTTTAGATAGTGAGATAACCCACTAACTAGGTTGGTATCTATGCCTGGGAAATATAGGGCATCTAGCAGAGCTAAAGGCCTATATTCTGGTGGATTTTTCTTGACTAGAACATTGAAGATAGCTATGCCTCTTCCTTTAGGATAAATAGGTCCTCCTGCTGTAATTATAGCGCCGGTTTCACCTTTCTTTAGAGGTTTGAAGTCCCTAAAGGAAGCCCTATTATTACAAATGTGACAGGAAGAACCCGTATCATACAAAAGGGAGTTTTTAACCACATCGTTAGAGTAGCTAAAAGTAGGCTTGCTAGTAGTGTTACTAGTGGTAGAGGCACTAGAACTATCTGAATCAGAATTAGAATCACTACTATCATCACTGCTAGATTCATTAGAATCTAATTCTTCAACGTATCCCGTGGCTAGAGTATAGCCTAAAGCAAAAGCAGCTTCTTTTCCTTTCTGTTTTTCCCTATTACTACTCTTCTTCTTCTGCTTCTTTTTAGAGGCCTTAGAAGGGTTTAAATCCTTCTTATCCTGCTCTTTAGTGGCGTTAGAGTCTTTCTTAGGGGTAGGATTAGATGACTTCTTCTCCTAATCCTTAGAATTTCCCTTATTATTAGAAGCCTTATAACTAAGGGCTTTAGCTATAGGGGAGGTTTTATCCCTCTGTTCTTCTAATAAGTCCGCCATAAGGAACTGTAAATTTAGGGTATTTACAAGCAGTCCTTGTGCCCTAGAAGCTCTGATAGTAAATCTTTGTCTCTTAGCCTAACTAGGAAAGGTTTGCTTTAATGCATTAATATAGTGATTTACTTAATTAATAGGGGCGATCTTTACACTACAAAGTTATAGTCTAGCTAGTAAATTATTAAAATTAGCATTAAAAGCCTCTAAAGATCCCTTATAACTTAAAAAGTTTAGGGAGTAGTAGCTAGCGTATAGTGTACCACGCTGGATTTTAGCACTCTGCAAATACTGCCTAATAAGGACTTTATAGGCTTCTTTGGGGGATTTTTGCTAACATATAGTAGCCTATAGTCCTAGTTAATAACTATCTCTTAATATTATTAAAAGAATAGCTTAGTTATAGTTAGCTAGATAGCTTACTAGGCTTGGATTATCTATAAATTTAGGTAATCCTAGGGCTCTAAATTATATGCTTAGGGCTTGCTTCCACTAATCATAGTTTTCAGGGCCTTTTAGCTTAGCTCCCTCTGGAATAGAGTAAACCTTCTTATTTAGTTCCTTTATAGCACCTATGTTAAAGGCAGCTTGTAAGTTACTAGAAGGTACGCTCGCAGAAGTAGTAGCTATTAGGTCTTCTTCTAGAACCTTAGTATTTTCTTCCTTAGGTCTATTAGAAGCCTAAAGACCTTGCATAACAGTCATGGTTTGCGTTAATTTCTCTAGAAGATTATTAATGCTAGCCTCGTTTTTAATACGATTTTCCTCGCTATGCCTAATAAAATCAGATAAGGTCTTGCCTTGTTATTTAATTTAGCTCTGCATCTGTAGCTATAAAGCACTAGCCTAAACAGCCAGTTAACCTTCTATATCCATCCTACTAGGGTCCCTAGGGGGGCTAGAAGACCCTATAGCAGGGGCCTTACCCTTATAACTAGGTGGTGCTATCTTCTAAAAGTCCCTAAAAAAGGAAAAGAATCCCTATGTAAAAGCTCCAAATTTGTTCCTGTTGCAAATAACGCGCGCTAGAAATTGCTTGTGTTACAATCTGGTCGCGTACGTAAATTGCGTGGCGGGGCCGTTTAAGAGGGCAGCCCTTAGGTCTAAAAAGTGGGTCTTCGGTATGCGCGGGCAGAAAAATGGCAGAGAGGGGTCTCTAAGAAAATTTTCTTAACACTAAGGATAGGAATCGTAGATAATAGGTATTACAGAAGCCACAACGCAACGCAACGTAATGTATAGTGCGTGCAACGTAATGTAATAGGTCAAAAAGCCTAGTATAGATATACTAGATGTCTAATGATTTCAAAGGATGTAGCGTATCTACTATTGTAGATAATATTAAATATAACGGTCGCAGTAGTGAATAGGATCACTAAAAAGGTTGTGGTTATAACTAGGTAGTTACGGGTTGCAATGTGGTGGTTGCGGGTTGCGGCTGTAGTTGATTTTCAACACCAAAGGTCTGATGTTGCGATGCGTGGCGCTAGTAAATAAAGAGCTTCAAATTCTAGTGGTTTCCTTCGTAATCTTAAGAGCCCACAGGTATAGTAGGTACTGTACCCAAAATCAAGCAGTAATCGCAGTAGAATAACGCAGTAATGTAGTAATCTATAGGCCTTCCAGGCTTATAACCTATTAAAAATAGGAAGGGAATCTAACTAGAGGGATAGGAAGACCTCCCTAGTAGATTCTAACGCGGCGGCTTCTAGATTCACTAGATTATAGCGTATTCTGCAAGATAGAGAGCTTTGATAGTTAAATACAGTTAATTCCTAGCTAAACGGACAGTCTAACGAGCAATGAGAGGATTTCTAGTCCCCTCATAGACCTACCGACCGTATCAGAGGATCTAGACCACTAGAGAGGTCTTAGGAGCTACTTTTTATTTTCCGCAAAACCTATTTATATAGGAAAAATAAAAAATCGACTCACGGCTATACAAACTAGCTGCCTAGATGCACTAACTAAGTTTTCTAGTATATAACCCTATTAATAAAATATACTATTAAATCCAGAAAAATTCAAGGATTCGAACAGTATACATTAGCCTTTTATACGACTACTAGTTGCCTAGTTACAGTCGATTTCAGCTTCCCTATAGGGTAACCTAGTCGGCTTAGTCATACAAGCCCGCGGGTTAGTTGTGTAACAACGCAGGTCACAACAGAACAACGCTGCAAGCAACGCTCGTAACTAACGTTGCAACAACGCAACAAGGCAACTAGTGGGCCTATAAAATAGTGCTATAAATAGCATTATTTTAACAAATAAGTTACCTCTAAAAATATAGGATCCTTAGGGTTCTCTAGATTCTTATTACTATAGGTATCTATAAGCACCTAAACCTAGTTAAGATAAGCTAAGAGATTATAAAAATCTCCCTATATTATAGGCATTGCCTATATAAAAGCATTAGTAATAAGCTACTAAGAGACTAAGGAAAAGCAATATAGTTATAGTGTTATAAGTATTGCTATGCTTATAGCATTAGATATAGCGCTTAGAATACTTTATTTATAAAGTAGTAGTAAATAGATACTAAGGGAATTAATAGTTAATCTATAGTAATTATAGCTTAGCTAGTAAGTGCTTCTTAAAGTTAGCGCACCTAGTATATAGATAATATATATAAGAATAGCGCTTAAAGGGAATAGTTTACTTATCTATAGTAAGAGAGTAGTAAGTAATAAGGTAAAAGTTAGGGTAGCGTAAGGTATAATAGTATTTAGAAAAATAAATTACTAGTGTTAAGGGGAGGAAAAGGCTATAATAAAAGGGAGAGTTATAGATAAATTTATACCTGTTAAAATAATGCTATTTATAGCACTATTTTATAGGCCCACTAGTTGCCTTGTTGCGTTGTTATAACGTTGGTTACGGGCGTTGCTTGCAGCGTTCTGTTATGACCCGCGTTGTTCCCACAACCAACCCGCGGGCTTGTATGACTAAGCTAACTAGGTTACCCTATAGGGAAGCTAAAATCGACTGTAACTAGGCAACTAGTAGTCTTATAAAAGGCTGATGTATACTGTTCAAATCCTTGAATTTTTCTGGATTTAATGGTATATTTTGTTAATAGGGTTGTCTATTAAAAATGCTTAGTTAGACCACCTAGGCAGCTAGTTTATATAGCTATGAGTTGATTTTTTATTTTTCCCATACAAATGAGTTTTGCGGAAAATAAAAAGTAGCTCCTAAGACCTCTCTAGCGACCTAGATCCTCTAATACAGTTGGTAGGTCTATAAGGGGACTAGAAATCCTCTCATTGCTCGTTAGACTGTCCGTACTAGCTAGGAATTAACTATATTTAACTATCAAAGCTCTCTATCTTGCAGAATACGCTATAATCTAGTGAATCTAGAAGCCGCCGCATTAGAATCTAGTAGGGAGGTTTTCCTATCCCTCTAGCTAGATTCCCTTCCCATTTTCAATAATACCTAAGCGCTACTTATTATTTATTATTATTTTAATATATTTATTACTTAGTAAATAGCTATAGGATAGCTAGCAAAAGCTATTTAAGAGCCTAGCTAAAAGTGGGGGGATAATTATGAGGCCTTACTTATAATAATAACACCTAGAACACTAACGCGCACCGCGTGGTAGGTTAGGCCCTAGGGCTAGGTCTATGTGACACTAGTAAGCCACTAGCTATAAGCTCCTAGCTCGCACATATAACACACTTAGACCTAGCAAGCTTTAGTAAATATACGAAAGCCCCTATACCTCTTGCCTAGCTACTATTATTCTCACACTAAACTAGGTAGTACTATAGACGCGTATGTGGATAACGTTAGTAAGTGTGTGATAGTTTCTCTTTGCACTACTCCCTATGCTCTAAGGAATAGAAGGAGATTAATTATTATAGCTTAACCTATGTCTTTAAGAGGCTATTAGATTATCCTTTCTTTTACCTATCTAAGTAAGGTCTTATAGTTATATTCTTGCTCCTATCTAATAACTCTATAGATCCTTAGTGATCTTAGCTATTCCCTAATTATTGAAAATGGGAAGGGAATCTAACTAGAGGGATAGGAAGACCTCCCTAGTAGATTCTAACGCAGCGGCTTCTAAATTCACTAGATTATAGCTTATTCTTTAAGATTAGGAGCTTTTAATAGTTAAATACAGTTGATTCCTAGCTAACGGACAGTCTAACAAGCAATGAGAGGATTTCTAGTCCCCTCATAGACCTACTAACCGTATCGGAGGATTTAGACCGCTAGAGAGGTCTTAGGAGCTACTTTTTATTTTCCGCAAAACCTATTTATATAGGAAAAATAAAAAATCGACTCACGGCTATACAAACTAGCTGCCTAGGTACACTAACTAAGCATTTTTAATAGACAACCCTATTAACAAAATATACCATTAAATCCAGAAAAATTCAAGGATTCGAATAGTATACGTTAGCCTTTTATATAACTACTAGTTGCCTAGTTACAGTCGATTTTAGCTTCCCTATAGGGTAACCTAGTTAGCTTAGTCATATAAGCCCGCGGGTTAGTTGTGGAATAACGCAGGTCATAACAGAATAACGCTGCAAGCAACGCTTGTAACTAACGTTGCAACAACGCAACAAGGCAACTAGTGGGCCTATAAAATAGTGCTATAAATAGCATTATTTTAACACTCCCTCTAGAAAAGTATGAGGTAACTAATTCGATACCTAGACTTAGCTCTTTAATAGATATCTAAGTTAACCATAAACTTAATAATAAATCTAATAACTTTTAAACTAAAAATAACAGTGTTTTTGTTGATTTTTCGGTTTTTTGACTTTTTAGTTGGTTTTAAACTAGGCCTTTGTATTTGTAAGACCTAATAGTTGGATAAATTGTTGAAATTTATTATTGGGCAGGGGCTTAGTTAAACTATTTGCAGGCA
This sequence comes from Epichloe amarillans, assembly GCA_024072835.1. NCBI lineage: Eukaryota > Fungi > Ascomycota > Sordariomycetes > Hypocreales > Clavicipitaceae > Epichloe > Epichloe amarillans. Next base: position 1,053,174 of record CP099638.1, on the reverse strand, counting down.
TCTCTTTAGTGTTAATGTAGATAACCTTAGCTATACCCTTCTGTACCTTTTCTCTGGTATAGTTAAATTTTAGCAGGGTATGCTTTGTTTTGCTATGAAGAGCAGGGTTATTAGCGGTTGTAATAGCGCCTTAGTTATTACTAAAAATCAGTACTAGAGGTGCTATAGGTAGCTTTATCTCTTTAAAGAGACTATAAAGCCACTCTAGCTCCCTAATAGCTTCACATAAGGCGTTAGATTTAGCCTCTAATATAGATAAAGCTATTGTAGTTGCTTTCTTTGATTTCTAGCTAATAGGTCCTTTAGCTAGCTTATAGAGATAAGCATAGGTTGATTTAGAGGACTTATCACCCGCGAAGTCGCTATCATAGAAGCCAATAAGGGTTGTAGAAGCTGTAATAGCAGATTTAGACCTTCTATAAGTTATAGAATAACCTATAGAGCCTAAAAGGTACCTAAGTAAATGTTTAGAAGCATTAAGATGCTCTATAAACGGCTTAGCTAGCGCTGTGGAAAGCCACTAAACCAGAAAGGCAATATTAGGTCTTGTAAGGAGCATTAGGTACATAATAGTCCCTATAATACTCTGATATAGCTTGTGATTAGGGGGGGAAAGAGGTTTAGTTAGGTGGTCTACTTGTTTTATAATTCCTAGTTATAGAGGAATTTTAATAGGTCTAGCATCTTTTATGTTAAATCTTTCTAGGGCTTTAGAAATGTACTAGGACTAGTGGATAGTTAGGGTCCCTTTCTTTTAATTTCTAGTGATTTAAACGCCTAGGAAAAATTCTGCTAGCCTACGGTCTTCTATAGGATAAGCTTTATAAAGTAGCTTCTTTAGCCTATTAATATAAGCTAGATCCAGTCCTATTAGAAGGCAGTTATCCACATAAGTCGCTATATATGTAGATGTAGTTAGGTTAAAGAAGACAGCTAGGTCGGATATAAGGGGTTAAAAGCCTAACTTCCGAAGAAGGTCTTTTAAAACCTACTGCCACTCTCTAGAGCTTTGTTTTAATCTATATAAAGCCTTTTATAGGAAAATAACCTGCTTTTAAGAGGGTTTGTAGCTATACTTCTTAAGTAACTTAGCTACTTTAGGTGTAGAAGACTTGGCAAATTTAGTAAATCCATTAGGTATTTGCATGTAGATAGATTCCTTTAGTGGACTGTTTAGAAAGGCCCCTATAAAATTAACCTATTTAACTTCCCAGTTATTACAAGCCGCTAGGGCTAGTAAAATCCGCTAACTAGGGGGAATGCTAGTTGCAGCGTAGGTTTTGATATAATCTTAACCTTCTATCTGCATAAAACCCTTAGCAACGAGTCAGGCCTTGTATTTTAGAGGATTATTTTCTTTATCCTTTTTAAGCTTATAAACAAGCCTATTCTTTAGAACCCTCTAGCCCTTAGGAATTTAGTCTATCCCTATAAATTTGAAGGTTCTAGTAGCTAGAAGCTGTTTAAATTCGTTAAAAGTTGCATCTATCCATTTTCGACTATCCTTGCTTTTTAAAGCTTGTTTCTAGGTCTTAGGGGTATCTAAATCGTTGTTTTTAGTGGATAATTTAGCCCTTTGTTATGCCTTAAAGCATATCTCCTTGACGTATAAAGATATATTGAAATTATTGATATCTATAGAATTAGAATTGATTAAAGAATCCAAATCTAAAAACGGTTTTTCGATAGCACCCTTATTAGGGGCGCTAGAGCTAGGGCTCTCTAGGGGTAGCGCTGGAGGCGTTGCAGGCGCTGTAGGCGTTGTCGCGGGCGCTGTATCGGTTGCCCTAGGGGCTGTTGTTACAGGCGCTGCGGGCGCTACGGGCGCTAGGCTTTTAGGAGGCTTTAGGTAACTATCCTGAATTTCTAGATTATCTCGTGAGATATTGGCTTCTCCCTCTGAAGGATTGGTCCCTAAAGGCTTAGGGGACCCTATAGAGCCTATATCCTCTATAATTTTAATAAAGCTAGTCTTTATGACTAACCTTTTAGAGGGAATATAAATAAGATAAATAGTAGAACCTAGAGTAGCTAGCAACTAACTAGGAATAGTCCTAGGGGCTAGCTTTTAAAGCTTAGATCTCTGCTCCGGAGGTATTAGGACCTCACAATAAGACCCTATAGCCCTAATTTTTGAGAAATTAGGCTTATAGGAGGTCTTAGGCTCTAAATCAGCTAGAAATAGCTGCTTAGGGGTTAAAGGTTTAGTCGTATTAGCTATGATGTTAACTAATTCCACTATGGCTAGAAGGATGTAAGACTATAGAAATAAGGGTAGCTTAGACCACTAAAGTGTAGCCCTAAGCCGGTCGAGGATAACCCTAATAGCCCTCTTAACTAGCCTATTCTGTTCGTGAATATAGGGGCAAGAGGTACTAAAACAGATTCCTTTAGAAGATAACTATAACTAAAGTTTGTTATTAATTTTAGTACCTCCGTTGAAGTGAAGGTACCTAGGATACGCGTTATATTGATTTTTTAGGGCTCTAAAGAAGCCCTTAATAGCTAAAGAAAGGGTTAAACCTTCTTTATTAGCTAATAAAAAGCACCATTTATACCGGGATTTTCGATCAATAAGTATAAGGACTGTGGCCTTCTTATTATGCAGTATAGGTTTGATTTTAACTATATCTCCCTCTAAAATATCTAGAACTCTAGGGGGGTCCTGAATAGGTTGTTTGGTTGGTCTTCTAATAGCTTTAGATTGCATACAGGCTATGCAGTTGAAATCCTTTTCTTTAACAGCGGAAAAATTAGGGATCCCTTTAGCTAATTTCGATGATTTCTTTAGTAAAGGGAGGCCTATATGGCCTAATTGAATATGCTAAAGAAGGGCTAAATCTAGTAACTTCTTGTAACTAGAATCTAGCTTTTTAGGGCTATTATCCCCTAGCTCCCTCTGTTGCTAGGCCTCTTGAGAATCACAGGCCTCTGGGGGCAGTAGACGGCCACTATCGTCACCTAAGTTATTAGGGTATGGACCTTCTAAACCCCCTGTAGAAGATGCCTGACTAGGAGGAGCTTTGGTGGGACATAGGGCTGAATTTTCTAAATTATCTTCTAGCTCTTCGATTTGTTAATATTCCTTGGGATTAAAAGCTAGTTGCGGAATTTAAACCTCTATAGGGTAGGAAAACCCTAATTTAGTCTTATAAGCTCTTGGTTGTCGTTATTAGTTGCAATATCGAGAGCCTATAAAGGAGAGGTGGGTTGAATGCTTATAGATTATAGGCGTGGGTTGCCCCTTAATTTGTAAAAAGAAGCCGTGTTTAGCAGGTTCTAGTAACCCACAGGGGCTTTTATTGGCTAGGAATAGCTAGTCTTTAGCTAGATAACCTCCCTTTAGATAGTGAGATAACCCACTAACTAGGTTAGTATCTATGCCTAGGAAATATAGAGTATCTAGCAAAGCTAAGGGCCTATATTCTAGTGGATTTTTCTTGACTAGAACGTTGAAAATAGCTGTGCCTCTTCCTTTAGGATAAATAGGTCCTCCTGCTGTAATTATAGCGCTAGTTTTACCTTTCTTTAGAGGTTTAAAGTCCCTAAAAGAAGCCCTATTATTACAAATGTGATAGGAAGAACCTGTATTATACAAAAGAGAGTTTTTAACTATATTGTTAGAGTAGCTAAAAGTAGGCTTGCTAGTAGTGTTACTAGTGGTAGAGGCACTAGAACTATCTAAATCAGAATCAGAATCACTACTATTATTACTGCTAGATTCATTAGAATCTAATTCTTTAACGTATCCTGTGGCTAGGGTATAGCCTAAAGCAAAAGCAGCTTCTTTTCCTTTCTGTTTTTCCCTATTGCTACTCTTTTTCTTCTTCTGCTTTTTTTTAGAGGCCTTAGAAGGGTTTGAATCCTTCTTATCCTGCTCTTTAGTGGCGTTAGAGTCCTTCTTAGGGTTAGGATTAGAAGACTTCTTTTCCTAGTCCTTAGAATTTCCCTTGTTATTATTAGAAGCCTTATAGCTAAGGGCTTTAGCTATAGGGGAGGTTTTGTCCCTCTGTTCTTCTAATAAATCCGCCATAAGAAACTGTAAATTTAGGGTATTTATAGGCAGTCCTTATGCCCTAGAAGCTCTAATAGTAAATCTTTGTCTCTTAGCCTAACTAGGAAAGGTCTGCTTTAATGCATTAATATAGTGATTTACTTAATTAATAGGGGCAATCTCTACACTATAAAGTTGTAGTCTAGCTAGTAAATTATTAAAATTAGCATTAAAAGCCTCTAAAGATCCCTTATAACTTAAAAAGTTTAGGGAGTGGTAGCTAGCGTATAGTGTACCACGCTGGATTTTAGCACTCTACGAATACTGCCTAATAAGGACTTTATAGGCTTCTTTAGGGGATTTTTGCTAATATATAGCAGCCTATGGTCCTAGTTAATAACTATCTCTTAATATTATTAAAAGAATAGCTTAGTCACATAGTTAGCTAGATAGCTTGCTAGGCTTGGATTATCTATAAATTTAGGTAATCCTAGGGCTCTAAATTATATGCTTAGGGCTTGCTTCCACTAATTATAATTTTCAGGGCCTTTTAGCTTAGCTCCCTCTAGAATAGAGTAAACCTTCTTGTTTAGTTCCTTTATAACACCTATATTAAAGGCAGCTTATAAGTTACTAGAAGGTACGCTTGCAGAAGTAGTAGCTATTAGGTCTTCTTCTAAAACCTTAGTATTTTCTTCCTTAGGTCTATTAGAAGCCTAAAGACCTTATATAATAGTTATAGTTTGCGTTAATTTCTCTAGAAGATTATTAATGCTAGCCTCGTTTTTAATATGATTTTCCTCGCTATGCCTAATAAAATTAGTTAAGGTCTTGCCTTATTATTTAATTTAGCCCTGCATCTATAGCTATAGGGCACTAGCCTAAAAAGCTAGTTAACCTTCTATATCTATCCTACTAGGGTCCCTAGGGGGGCTAGAAGACCCCATAGGGGCCTTACCCTTATAACTAGGTAGTGCTATCTTCTAAAAGTCCCTGTGTTAAATCTCCAAATTTATTCCTGTTGCAAATAACGCGCGCTAGAAATTGCTTGTGTTGCAATCTAGTTGCGTACGTAAATTGCGTGGCAGGGCCGTTTGAGAGGGCAGCCCTTAGGTCTAAAAAGTAGGTCTTTGGTATGCGCGGGCAGAAAAATGGCGGAGAAGAATCTCCGCGAGGAAAATTTCTTAACACTAACACTAAGGATAGGAATCGTAGATAATAGGTATTACAGAAGTTACAACGTAACGCAACGTAATGTATAGTGCGTGCAACGTAGTGTAATAGGTCAAAAAGCCTAGCATAGATATACTAGATATCTAATGATTTCAAAGGATGCAGTGTATTTACTATTATAGATAATATTAAATATAACAGTCATAGTAGTGAATAGAATTATAAGAGGTTATGGTTGTAACTAGATAGTTATAGTTGCAATGTGGTGGTTACGGGTGCAATGTGGTGGTTACGGTTGCGGCTGTAAATGATTTTTAACACCAAGGGTCTAATGTTACAATGCGTGATACTAGTAAATAAAGAGCTTTAAATTCTAGTGGTTTCCTTCGTAATCTTAAGAGCCTATAGGTATAGTAGGTAGTAACTATACCCAAAATCAAGCAGTAATCGCAGTAGAATAACGCAGTAATGTAGTAATCTATAGGCCTTCTAGGCTTATAACCTATTAAAAATAGGAAGGGAATCTAACTAGAGGGATAGGAAGACCTCCCTACTAGATTCTAATGCGGCGGCTTCTAGATTCACTAGATTATAGTATTCTTTAAGATTAGGAGCTTTAATAGTTAAATACAGTTAATTCCTAGCTAACGATAGTCTAAAAGCAATGAGAGGATTTCTAGTCCCCTCATAGACCTACTAACTATATCGAGGATCTAGACCGCTAGAGAGGTCTTAGGAGCTACTTTTTATTTTCCGCAAAACCTATTTATATAGGAAAAATAAAAAATCGACTCACGGCTATACAAACTAGCTGCCTAGGTGCACTAACTAAGCATTTTTAATAGACAACCCTATTAACAAAATATACCATTAAATCCAGAAAAATTCAAGGATTTAAATAGTATACGTTAGCCTTTTATATGACTACTAGTTGCCTAGTTACAGTCGATTTCAGCTTCCCTATAGGGTAACCTAGTTGGCTTAGTCATACAAGCCCGCGGGTTGGTTGTGGAACAACGCAGGTCACAACAGAACAACGCTGCAAGCAACGCTCGTAACCAACGTTGCAACAACGCAACAAGGCAACTAGTGGGCCTATAAAATAGTGCTATAAATAGCATTATTTTAACACTAATGTTTGCCTAAAAAAGTGCGTTTATTACCGCCTACTATGCTTAAAGAGCCTTCCCTATAGTGGTAGTTATTTAATCTTCCTTGCTATGTTAAAGTGCTTTAAGCTTTGTAGTTAAAGATAGTAGCATTACCTTATATCTAATAATAGATAATAATATAGATAAAGATATAAGTGATATCTAATAACTTTTCCTTTTACTTAATCTCTGTTTTTCTATATTAATTAAGGGCGGTTTATCTTTAGCTTCCTATTATATTTATCTTTCTTAATCTTATAGTACCTCTTATATGCTAATATTAAAGACCTTAGGGTTATTAGTAAAAACGCAGGCTATAGACTACTAAAAGTCCTAAATATAGAGATTATTGTTTTATGCTATATTAGTATACTATTTAATTAGGCAATTTCTATTAGTAATCTAAAGTTTCTAGGGCATTACTACTATGCTAATAGGCAACCCTCCACTAACTATCTAGGTTATAAAGCGTAGCATTAAGCACTTTATTATATTTTATACTAGATATTAAAGGTTAAAATCTTTCTAGTACCCTAATTCCCTTAGTAACTAATCTCCTATTATAAGCTTATTTATAGCTATATCTTATAGCACCCTAATAGTTCTCTTAAGTGCTTTGCTATAGCTATATTTTAGGTCTAGGATATTATTAGATATTAACTAATCCTTAAGATATAACTTAAACTATTAACTAATAATAGAATCCCCACTAAAAGTATGTAATTATTTAAGCTTAATATTATACTTATTTAGTGTGTTCTAGTCCTCTGCGATTAGATTAAGTGCTTAGTGACTAACTTAGCAGCGAATTATCTAGAGAAAAAACCCTAGGCATACATATTTGTATTCCTAGTTTCCTTTCTGCTTTATTGCTAGAACTGCAATTGCCTTAAAATTATAGGGATAGTTTATAAGTTACATAATCTGTCCCTACCTACCTATAAAGTCTATAAAATAGGTTATTTTTCCTTTATCTATACTATTAAAATAGTATAGGTATCCCTGCTTTCTATTAAATATAAAGGCAGTCTAGTAATTTATAAAGTAAGCAAACCCTATAATAAGGCGCTAATTACTTATGTCTAAGTAAAGGTTAATAGGGTTATACTTAATGCTATACTTAATATTAACAGGCTAATAGGTAGTATAAAGCCTTCTAGCCTTTAAACTAATTAATCTTTATAGTGTTTTTATGTTAAAGTCTTCTATATTATTAATTTTAAATACTTATAGTAGCACTACTACTATTGCTTTAAGACCTTATTCTATAATCTTCCCTATTACTATTAGCTTAAACTAATTAAGCTAGTCTTTGCTTAGTGTTTTACAAGCCTGTTTTAGGAATTTATAAATATCTATTAGATAACCACGCTATTATGCGGCAGTCTAGCCTAGCCTAATTAGTATTACTAGATTAAAATTATTACTATCTTAATAGACTTTAAACCTTAATAGAGGCTATAGCTAGTCTCTCTATAGGTAAAATAAAGGTAGCTACTATCTATAAAGATTAGCTAGGTTAACCTTAATAGTGTTACCCTCTCCCTCCCTAAAAAAGGAGTTTTCTATCCTATATATTAAAACATAAACATAGTATATAGTAAGATATCTACTATAGGGGAAGTAAGTAATAGTATTACTATTAACCTTAGTGTAATCTCCTTTACTTATAATAGACTACTTATATTACTTTATTTTCTAGGTAAGATTAAATAGTGTTTATTAGTTTTAGCTTAATATAGCTAGAGAAAAGGGGGGGATAAGAGAAGATAGGTAAGGGATAGTAAGGTTAAAGATTTTAAGAGTTAGGAAGATATATACTAGTATAAGAAGTAAGTATACTAGTGTAAGAAGTAAGTTAGATTAAATAGTTCCTATAGTCCTAACCTCTTTTTTTATGCTTTTCCTAGATCTAGGGGCAGTTATTAGTAGGCGGCACTAGTTACCCTTATAAGGTAGCTATCTATTAGGATTAAGTGGCTCCTATAATTTAGACTTTTAGTATTATAAGTTACTTATAGGTAGCCACTTGCTTATTAGTTATTAATGCCTGTTATAGGTGTTATCTTATAACTTAAGACTTTTTAACCCTCTTTCGCTCCTCCTCTTTACATACCTAACCCTACTATCTCTTACTTTATCTCCTAATTAATTAATTATAGCTAAATTTCTTAATATAACTTATTAAAAGCTCCCTAATATAACTACTATTATAAGGGCAAGTGTCCCTAAAGGCAAGCTTTTAGTAATAAAGACTATAGACTAGTCTAACTACACTAAGTTTTTCCTATCTTTCTTTAGAAAAGACTATATTAGTCTTATGCAAATTATTTAATCTTATTTTTAAGTTAACGCTAATAGCTTCTATTTTATAGTATAAGTTCCTTTTTACTTTCTAGGTTTAAAGCAGGATTAATATTAGCACTAGTGGCGTTTTATTATATATAGAGATTTCTCTCTATTTATCTAAGAATTTACTAAAGGGAGTATCTCCCTATTTTATTAAGACTATAAAAGGGACTAAATTATTAAAGGAATTTATATAAAGCTATATTAAATTAGATAGTGCCTTAGCCCTTACTATTAAAAATAATTATTATTCTCTAGTTCTTATACTTACTAAGATAGCTTATCCTAATAGGTACTTTTTACACGCCCTTTTATAATATCCTAAACACTATTAAGCTTTACTAGTGTCTATATTTAGCAAATTAAATAGTATATTCTATACCCACTACTTAAACTTATATATATAGTATATTACCTTCTTTAATAAGCATATATGCTTCCCTTTTTATAGATATATCTCGCTCTTTAGGGTTAGCAATAGCGTATATAGCAATTACATCTAGAATAGATCTTGTATAGTAAGCTATAAATAGCGTTTTATATTAGGGTATTACACTAGATCTTCCTAAGAGTAAGCTCTTACTCCTTTCTTAGGAAAAGAGTGGTTTACTAAGGTAGTAAAAGCTCTTCTACTTAACTTAAACACTATTAACCTTAAAAACTTTTCTCACTTAGTAATTAATATACCACCTCCTTTTCTAAACTATTTATAAATACTAGGGGGGGGTAGAAAAGTAAAAAAAAAAGGAAATAAGCTAGGTATATAGTGTGAAATTAGATTTATGCCTTAATTATTTAATCTTTAGCATATAGAAAGAAAAAAAATAGAATAGCAAGAGAATAAAGGGAATGTGATTTTAATCTATGCGTATATTAGTGTGTCTAAGGGTATACCTTATATTCTTGTTTTTACTTAGCTATAAGGAGGGGTAGTTAGACCTTAATCCCTTAGTATAGACTTCTCTAAGGTAGAAGTTTAACCTCTTTATTATTAACTATTTAATCTAATATATTATACTAGAATACTACTAGCATAATTATTAAGACTTCTTAGTTATAATTACTACCCTCTTCCCTTGTTTAGCTTTGTTATAAAGCATGTAACTATCTATCTATAGTTAAAGTCCACTAACCTTCTAAATCTAGGATAAACTTCTTAATGTGGTCCCCTAAGATTATTTTTATAAGGTAAACTCTATCTAGTGTTTATAGATAGTAGGCCCTAGAGATTAGCGCTTGCTTGTGAATTTAGAAGGGCCTATTTTATCTTATTATAAGCTTCTTTATTATAGATATATTAATGTTTCTCCTAATATTATATACTAGCATAAGGTCTCCTAGTTTTAATTAATCCTTCCTTAGAGAGGTAGCCTAATTCTTATTAGTTTATCCTATAAGTTACTTCCTAAAGTTAAACACTTTTTTCTTTGCCTTCTTAATATCCTTTACCTTCCTTTTAAGTATTTACACTCTTACTTTAAATAGGTCCTAGCTAGTAGTAACCGCATCCTAGTTAATTAGCCTCTAGGTTAGGAATTTAACTTCTAGTAGTAAGATTAGCTCCTATCTATAGATTAAATACAAGGTAGACTTCCTATGTAATTTGCAAATAGTAGTGCGGTTTATAAGAAAGGCTTTATTAAGGTGCTTTACCTATTAACTATTTAATCCCCCTAACTTTGCTAAAGTAAACATAAGAGACTAGTGTCTAGCTTTAATAGGGGAGTTTGCTTTTAGGTTATACCTAGACGTTTAGATGCCTATAATTCTAACATTTGCTAGTGCTTCTTTAAGATTTCCTTGCATTTTAGGTCCTCTATTATAGACTATAAATTAGAAAAGGCTAAACCTACTAATTAGGGATAAGAGAAACTTCATAATTGCTACTATAGTTACGTTTTAGACTAGCGTAGCCTTTACCTAGCCTATTAGGTTATATCTTGCTTCTAAGAGATACTTATATTTATAATTAATTAGAAGGTACTAAGTATTAATATAAATCTTACTTATTAGGTTCCCTAGCGTAACTAGCACTAATAGTTCTTAAGGCTACTAGGGCGCAAACTTCTAGTATATCTTATAGTAAGTTAATATCTCTTAAGTTATATTCTAGAGTCCTTTTTACTAATATTATTACTTTATTACTTAGAACACTACCTTAATGCCTTTATAGCTAAGCTTCTTATAAATTGCCTTAACTATTACGCGTTATTACTTAGGTATATTAATAACTAACGCTAGTCCCTTTATAATTCCTATTAGTCTTTTCTAAAGGTAACTATTTTCTAGAAAGAACTTTTTAGCTTTATTTTATAGCTTCCTATAGTCTCCTACACTAAGATTAATTAGTCTCTATAGGGTTAATAAGAAATTAATTACTTAGCGTATCTTGCCTAAGTAATCTTTCTTACTGCCTTCTTTAATCTTAACGCTATTTAGGTGTAAATTAATAAAGTCTTTAATGTCCCCTTTAACCTCTTAATCTAATTAATCTAATAGTCTAGGACCTTTTCTAGATAAAGCGTTTGTAATTTAGTTCTTTTTGCTAGGAATATATTATATAGAAAAATTAAAGAGTAGTATATAACTAATCCACTATGTAATAAGGGCTCCGGGTATATTATTAATAGCGCTATTAAGCTAGTGTATAAGGACCTATAAATCTGTCTTTAGTGTAAAAGGGACTTTGTAAAGATAAATTTATAGCCTTTATAACGCGTAAATAACTACCTAGCATTCTTGCTTAGTTATATTATACTTAGCTTTAGTAATAGTCTAGGTGCTACTTTTGTATTAAATAGGGTAGTGTTTACCCTTAACTATTTACAGTAGTGCGGCTCCTTATCTAAGTAGGCTTGCGTTAACTATAAGGATAATTTCCCTAAAACCTAGTCCTAGATTAAGTAAAATAAGGATTAGGGCTATAGTTATTGCCTTTTTTAAGATATCTATAGCTTCTTACTATTCTAGCCCTTATACTTATTCTATCTTCTTCCTAAGTAAAATTACTAGTAGCTTTACCTTCTATATATAGTGCTTTACCTAGATGTAGTAAACTCCTATTAGTCTAATAAAGGAATATACCTTAGATAGGTCCTAGTAAACTGTTTATTCTAGGATCTTTATTATTTTTACTTTAGTTAGTTTCTATCTGTTTATCCTACATATAAACCCTATAATTTTTACTAACTTCTAGCAAAACTTTAATTTTAATACTAAAGCTATATAACTAGAGAGTTTAATATTAACTAGAACTTTATTAATATTAATTAAATGCTCTAGTATATATCTACGCACTCTAGGCATAACTTCCTCCTTATTATATATTATAGTTAGGCCTTTAACTGCAATGTTATCTAGGAATAGCGCGCAAATTTTAGGGATTAAGTTAAATAGGATTTGCCCTATAATTCTAATAAATTAAGCTACTAAATTAGTAGCTCCTTATAGTAGGTAGTAAAGCAGCAAAAGCCTAATTATAGTAGAGATTATAGTTATATCCTTACTCCTTTCCGCTAGTTCTACTTAGTTATATCCTAATAGTAGATTAATAATAGATAAAATTTTATATATTGCAAAGCTCTTACTAAATGCCTCCGCTCCTTAGGGAATTAAAGCGTCTTATATTATTACTTTATTATATTTAGTGGCTAATAGGATTAGGCAAATCCCTCTATCCTTCTTTATAATAAGGAAGTATAGATTCCTATAGGAGCTATAGCTTTCCTCTAGGTGTCTATATTTTAGCTTTTTCTTTAGTAAATTAACTAGTCTTCCTTATAACCTAAGAGGTATTAGGATAGAACTAGCTTGCTATGCCTTATGCTTAACAACCTTTATAACCTATAGTAGTATAACTAGCGCGGGTTAACTTTCCTATATTCTAATAAGTCCTACGCTAGCACTGCTTCTTAGTTATAAAGGATTTCTCTAAAAACATTAACTTCTTCTTATGTTAGATATTCTTATACCCCTTTAACTATCTAATCTAATTATTCCTAGGTTATTCTAAAACCTTTAGGGTTTTCGCTAAACTGCCTAGTAATAAACTCGCTATACTTTCTAGATATATCTAAAGGTAACTTTGCTTCTTCCTATTTCTTTATCTTCTATTTTAGGTCTCCTTCTAGGGTTAACCTATTAAAAGGTATATTATTATATAGATAAATCTTATTAGCTTTGCGTTTATACATTATGTTTATTATAAGATTAGGTGGTTTTAGTTGCTATAGGGGTTAGAAATCCTCTATAACTGCCTTAAGTTATTAGGAGTGGTTTATTATTGCATCCTAAACCACTTCCTATAGGATACCTATTCCCTTCCTAGTTATAATAGGGACTAGCTACTTATCCTTATCTAGCTTTGCTTCTAGTCCTTTGTAAACTATTTAATCCTTCTCTTTCTTAACTATAGAAATAGCTAAATATAATAATATTAATTATAGGTTACTAGGCTAGTTAACTACTAGTGTATTACCACTAAATACTCCCTATAACCCTTAAGATAATAACTATATCCCTAAAGTAACACTAAGCAAAGAGTTTACTACTTCTTAAGTAGTTAAACTATATCTATAATAGCCTAAAGAATAGCATCCCTAGAATTAGGCTTATATTAACTAAATCTAGACTAATATAGAAGTTAGTAGGTATCTAGACATTCCCTAGGTAAAGCTTTATTTAGACCTCCCTAATTATCTTAATCCTATGTAATAAAAATAATATAGTGTTTATTATATCTATAGGATAGATCTTAAGCCCTAAGTGCCTAGTAGTGCTCTTAGTAATTATATTCCCTTAAGAACCTATATTAATAAGTCTAGGGAGAAGCTCCCCTTTAGGGTTATCTAGGTAGACCTATAAGTATAGTAAATCTTGTAATTAATTAACTATAGCCTATAGCTTTATAATTATATTTAGCATAAAGCTTGCTTTAGAAAGCTTACTCTTAACTTATTATAGCTCTTCTTATTAAACTTAGGCCCCTAGTTATTCCTAAATCTATTCCTATAAGGTAGCGTTAATCTTAGGTAGCTAAGCTAAGGCTATCTTTAGTGGTTTTTTCTTAGCCTTTGCCTTATTTTTCTTATCCTCTTAAAGGGCCTTCTTTATTATTTAGATAATAGAATTAATCTAGTGCTTATAATTAATTAGTCTTAAGCTTGTTTTTACTCTAAATATCTTTAAAGGGGGTATAGGCCTTAGTGTGTCCCTATTATAATAATAGATATTCTCTATGCCCTTTGCTTGTAGAAGATATTTATTACTAACTGCCTTTGCTAGCGTTAGTATAATATAATAGATATCCCTAAAGGGCACCCTAAGCTTCTTCTAGAAGACCTTATTATATAGTTAGTCTAGAATTCTCTAGCCTACCTTACCTAATAGGTCTTTCTTCCCCTTTACTAAGGTCTCTTTATCTTTATTAGGCTACTCTTAAACCTAATAATCCTATTTATTACCTTCTGTAATTTCTTTAATATATGCTTGCTTTATTACCCTTTCCCTAAGGCTTATAACTTTTATAATATAAGTATTTACCTCTTTATTCTCTAAGCTTAATTTCTTAAACTTAATAGCTAAGACCACTCCTAATAGATTCTTTAAGATTAAGGTTACCTATTTTACCCTTTCTAAGTGGTATTTAGTAGGATTAAACTAATTTTCTATTTAATTAAAGATATCTTACTTCTCTAGAGTTATATCCTAATCCTTTTCTTTATAGGGTTTATATTTCTTAATCTAAGGTATTATATAGGTAATTCTACTATCTAGGAAGTATTTAACCTAAAATATAGCTAGCCTTTATGCATAGCTACTAATAGTAAGAAACTTTAAAAGTAAGATAGGTAGTATTATCTAATGTTTTATATTATCTCTAATTACTAAAATGCAAATAGCTAGGTTATAGATAGCGAATTTTAATATTTTATTAAATCCTAGTGTATTACATTTTATAGCTATATAAGAGTTAGCATTGCAATAATAACATTAGTTTAACTATTATCCCCTCCTAGCTATCACATTAATGTTAAAGATACGCTTATTATCCTAATTAAATAATTTAATGCTATTTAGCTAGTAATTACGTTATTATAGGTTAATATTATACTTTTGCTCTAGCTACTTTATAATGTTAATCTCCTTACCTACCTTAGCTATAACTATAATTTTTAACTTAGCTAATTATTTTATTAAATTATCTATTTAATCTTAGTACTCTATTAGTCTAGGAGTTTTATCCTTCTTTATTTTATTATAAGAAGTATTAGTTTCTCTTTTTTATTTAGAGAGCTTTACTACTACTATATAGTTCCTTTAGTTAGCCTAGCAAACACTAAGCGTTACTTAATTAAATAGTCTTTAGCTTCTTAGGTTTAGTTTAGTATTATCTAAATAACACCCTCTTAAGTTAGAGATCTTAGGGTCCCTGTTTTTAAGCTTTAGTTATATTTAAATATGCGTGTTAAGTGCTATCTAAAGTGTTTTATATTGCATAACTAGAACTTCCTTACATGTATACTCTTTTTAATCTATAAAGCTTAAGATTAAATAGTTAGGGAGGGCCTTATAAATATAGTTTAACTAGGTTATTATTATTTGCTATCCTATTAGGTTTGCATTAGATATTAAAGCTTAATGCTTCTATAGCTAGTAGTAAGTGTTTTTAATAGATTTTAGTTATATAAGATTAAGGTCCTTAAGTTATTCCCTAGCGCTTTCTATTTAGTCCTAACTTATAGTATTAAACTAAAGGAGTATTTCTTCCTTTAATTTTGCCTAAGTGCGCAAAGCTATTAATATCTTAATTACTTATTAAAGCTAGGGGTTAATATTATGCTTAAGTATCTTACGCTAATCCTTCTTAGGAATATATATTGCCTTTATCTTAGCCTTAAAGTCTTTAATAAAATTAGTAATATTTTCTCCTATAAACTACTAAATATTATACCTATTTTGTATAGTAATAAGGGATAATTAGTAAGCTATTATTTCCCTAAGGATCTTCGCGAAGGTCTTTGCGTTAAGCCCTTTAAGGGGTCTAAAGGCTTTCCCTTTAATATTAGGGTCCTTCCCTAATAGCCTATTAGCGTAGGTATAAGTTAGTGTTAAAACTATCTCTAGATTAGATAGTTCCTTGCCTATAATTAGGGTGCTTAGTAATAGCAAATCTTGTAACTCTTTTAGATAGCTTAGCTACTTAGTAAACCTTGCTTTACTTAACTAGTAGGAATAAGATAAGGTAAAATAATTAGACATAGAGTTAGATAATAGTGCTTTTAATTAATCTTGTAAGAGAGTAACTATCTAACTAAAAGCTTTAATTCTAGAGAGAACTTTATAGGAAAGAGTTTTTTATAAGGTAGCGTTTATAGTTATAAATAATCTATAAGCAAGGACTACTAACGTAATTACATAGCTCTTTGTGATTACCTATAAGATCCTAATGTATAGCTAAATTATTGCAAAATTAGCTATAGGTCCTAAGATTAAATGGTTTGTGACGCTAAACAGCGGTTTTTGTTTTAAATCCTTATGTTTAGAGAGTCTTAGCAAGGGCTTAATAGCTTAGCTAGTATTCGCAAGGTATTTTCTGTGAGGCCCCACTCACAATAACAACACCTAGAACGCTAACGTGCACCACGCAGTGGGTTAGGCCCTAGGGCTAGGTCCACGTGACACTAGCAAGCCACTAGCTATAAGCTCCTAGCTCATATATATAACACACTTAGACCTAGCAAGCTTTAGTAAATATATAAAAGCCCTTATACCTCTTGCCTAGCTACTATTATTCTTATAATTCTAAAGCTTTACCTACTAGCTACCTAAGAGTAATATAGGGGGGAGAACTACTTAATTCGCTAGAGTAATGTTAGATAATAACTAGACCTAATTAAATAAGGGCAGCACTATAGCTAATAATACACTATATTTTACTAAGACTAGAACTAAACTAGTACTCTCTAATCTTAGGGCTAAAACTATAGTAATAACTAAGTAAATTACTTAGCTTAAGAAACTCTAGAAGCTATAGGAGAGGGAATAAAAGCTTATTAGCTTATTATAACTAAATATAAGGGAAGATAAGGTAAAAAGATAGTAAAAAGCTAGTATCTCCTTAAGCTATAGTAGCTAAGAGGTAAAAGTTTAAAATATTACTAACCTTTGCTACCCTATAAACCTATAGAAGCATAAGATCTAGATTAATAACCTAAACTATGCCTTTAATAAGGCAAAGCAAAAGTATTAGTGTAATTACTAAAAGATCCTATTTACACTTAACTATATATATAGTAACTATAAGGTAAGATAGGACTAATACCTTAAGGAATAATAGGCTAATAGCTAGGATAACCTTAAAGATAACTAGGATAAATTTAAGGCCTAGACACTTATGCTACTCTAAGACACCGCTAACTATAACGCTTAAATAGCTATGTAGCTAGAAAACGTAAAATAACGTAAAGGCTAGAGTCTTATTAAATTTAGTATCTTTTTAGATTTGCTTAAGAAATACCTAGAAAAAGCCACTAAAAAGTTATATGCTTTTATATTCTTTATAAAACTACTCCCTAAATTATAGGACTATATTAACCTATATACCTCTATTACTAGAAAGACTTAAGAAAAGGTTATATAACTTACCTAGTAATTTTAGGAGGTAATACTAAAGAGTAAGTAAAGGCCTAAGTACTTAGAAAATAAAGGCCTATATAAGGCTCCCTAACACTAAAGATATAACTTCCTATAAGGCTATAGACCTTATAAAGATTAGAGAAATAAAGACTAGGAGAAAACACTAGCTACTTACCTAAATAATAGCAAACCTAGGTATAAAAGGTAATGTTTTAATTATAATAGCATAAAGTACCTTATAAATAATTATAATAAGCTAAAGAAAGAATACTAAAGAGGCTAGGAAAACTTCCTAAGGTAAAAGTAAATACCCTTACCTTTACCTCTAATACTAAGGTATTAATAGGGTGTTAATTTTATACACTAGTTACTATTTATAAGCATAGAGATATTAAAATAGTAGCGGATCTTAATAGTTACACTAAGATTAATATTATTAGCGTTAAATTTGCTTAGACCTATAAGCTTAATTAGGCTAAGGCTATAGCACCTATTATTAAGGTAGTAAGGGCCCTTATAGTCCCTTAATATAGTATTTATAAGGTACCTATTACTATTAAAGACTTTAGAGAAGAAGAAGAGGACCTTAAGCTACTATATATAGCTATAGATAAAGACCTAAGACTAGGGGGAAGCCCTATATTAATTAGATTAATTTGAATATATACACTTATAGAAAAGCATATATATCTTTATTTACACTCTAGAGAGTAATAGTTTAAGAAATAGAAAATAGCCTTTTTACTTATAACTCCTTATAAGTTTATAAGGGTAATATATAATAAGACTATTATATACACTATTATAGGGGTTATAGAAGATAAGTTTATTGCCCTTAAAGATAAAGAGAAAGCAAAAGCATATAGAACTATTAAAGATATCCCTAAGGAACTATATAAGTTTAAAGATATATTTGCATTAGATAAGGCAAGGAGCCTACCTTCTAGAAAAATAACTAACCACATAGTTAACCTAATACTAGGGGCTATGCCTCTATATAAGCTAATTTACCCCCTCTCCTAAGGTAAGCTAAAGGAACTTTATAAATATATTAATAAAAACCTATAGAAAGGCTAGATAAGACCCTTTAAGAGCCCTATAGGCATACCTATCCTATTTATGCTAAAGAAGGATAGGACACTTTAGTTATATATAAACTATAGGGGACTTAATAGGGTAATATAAAAGAATTACTATGCCCTCCCCCTAATTTTAGAGATCCTAGACTAATGCTAAGGGGCTTATTTCTTCTTAAAGATTAATATTAAGGATACTTACTATTAAATTTAAATTAAAGGGGGTAATAAGTAAAAGACTACTTTTTGCACATATTATAAATACTATAAATACCTTATAATGCCTTTTAGGCTAACTAACGCCCTAGCTACTTTCTAGAACTATATTTATAAAGCGCTTTATAGGCTAGTTAACACTATTTGTGTGGTGTATTTAGATAATATCCTTATCTTTTCTAAAACATAGGAGAAGCACACTATATATATTAAGGAAGTTCTATAATATATAAGGTTAGTAAAGTTATATATAAAGCCCTTAAAGTATTTATTTTACTAGGAATTAGTGAAATTCCTAGGGTTTATCCTATTAGTTAATAGGATTTTAATAGATATATAGAGAGTTACTATAATCTAAGACTAAAAGGAGCTAATAAGCTTTAAGGATATCTAATCTTTCCTAGGGTTTTATAACTTCTACTAATAATTTATTTATAAATACTCTAGGATTATAGCACCCCTATATATGTTAATAAAAGGTAGTGAAAATAGTATTTAGACTAGGAAGTTTATATTTAGAGTAAAGAAATAGCTAGCGTTTTGCTAGCTAAAAGACGCCTTTTAGTAAGCACCTCTCCTTTATTATTATAACCTAAGTTAGCTAGTGCGCATTAAGATAAAGACTTTAGTCTTTATAATAGTAAGAATCTTATCTTAATAGGATAATAAGGGTCGCTAGTATCCTATAGCCTTTTAGTTAAGGAAGTTTATAGACACTAAATATAACTATAGCATAGCTAATTAAGAGTTACTTACTATAGTAAAGTTATTTAAATACTAGTAACACTATATTAAAGGCATAGTAACCCTAGTAAAGGTTCTATTAGACTACTATAATTTATAAACCTTTATAAGGTAATAAAAGTTAAATAGAAAGTAGGCTAGATAGTGTATATTCCTTTACCCCTTTTACTTTATAATTAAGCATAAACTAGGGAAAAGTAACCCTATAAATACGCTATTAAGGAGGTCTAATTATAAGAGCAAACCCCTAATAAATAAGGTACTCCTACTAAAACTTAAGAAAAAGATAGTAGCTACTAAAGAACTAGTAAAAGTAAAGATACTAATGTATTAAAGAAGACATAGTAAGATGCCTTTAGGGGAGGAAAATACCCTAGTCTTAGTAAAGAGGCATAGTAAGATACCTTTAGGGAAGGAAAATATCCTAGCCCCTATAGTAAAGGCTTGCGTAGCCTAGTTAGAAGGCTAGTTAGCTACTATAGATCTAGTAAAAGGTTAGCTAAATAAAGGGGATTTCTAGGAAAAGGTAGCGTGTGTCTAGGACAGTAGTATAGCATAAGAGATCTAGGGGGCTATTATATTACTAGATCCCTACTAATCTAGGCTAAATAAACTATTAGTATAACTACTATAGAAGGCATAGGATTAAGACCTAGATTTGTAAAGACAAAGCAGTAAGATTAACTCCCTAGTAAAAGGGGAGGGAAAAGCTAGTCTATAGTTATATAGTATAAAGGGTCTCCTAATATACTAAGACTAGGTAGTTATTCCCTAAGAGCCTATCTTATAATAGGAGCTTCTATAGCTACACTATAATAATTCGCTAGTAGGTTACTTTAGGACTAAGCGCACTCTAAAGCTATTAAAGCGCTACTTCTAGTAGCTAGCTATAAGTAAGTCTATATTAGACTATATTATAAGCTATATAACTTACTAATAGGTAGTAGCTAGAAGGTATTACCTATATAGAAGCCTTAAATCCCTACTAATACTAAGGTAACTATAGGTAGAAATCTTAATAGATTTTGTTATAGGGCTACCTATTATATAGATAGGCAAGTGAGAAACTAACGTAATCCTAGTAATTATAGACTAATTTACTAAGTACTTTGTTTTCCTACTAGTAACTACTATAATTAACATAGCTAAATTAGCAAAGCTTTTCTATAAAGAAATTAAACTATAATTTAGGGCACTAATAGGCATTATATTAAATAGGGGATCTATCTTTATAAGCTAGTTTTAGTTAGACTTATACTACCTATCCTATGTAAAACACAGGCTTTCTATAGCGTTTTACCCCTAAACTAATAGGCAAATAAAGAGAATAAACTAGGTGCTTAAGCATTATTTACAATGCTTTATTATAGAAAATTAGCAAATATAGCCTAAGCTACTCCTAATAGCGTAATTTGCCTATAATAATATAATAAATAAAACTATAGGCTACTCTCTAAACTACTCTCTTATAGGCTATTCCCCTAAGTTTTACCTAGCTCTTAGGGATAAGACTATAGAAGGGGAGGTACTAGAGGCCTATGCTTATATTATAAAGCTATATAAAGTTAGAGAGTAACTAAAGCAAAACTAGGTAAAAGCCACTAAAATATAGGTAAAGTACTATAATAAATATTACTAGCTACTAACCCTATAAAGAGGTAACCTAGTACTACTATTAATAAAAAACATTAGGCTTAAGGAGGTAAAATAAAAGCTAACCCCTAGTTTTATTAGGCTATTTAAAATACTTAACACTATAGGCAAATAAGCGTATAAACTTATGTTACCTAAAAAGTATAGTTAATTATATAATATATTTTATATTAGCCTACTAGAGCTATAAAACTATTATAAAGAGGCTATAGAAGAAGATATACTAATACTAGACCTTAAGGATAAAGATAATAAGTATAAAGTTAAGGAAGTTAAGGACTATAGGAAAACCTATAAAGGCAATAAATACCTAGTAAAATAGAAGGGTTAGCCTAGTAAATATAACTAGTGGATTCTAGTAAAAGACATAGAAGGTACTTAATATATAATTTAAAAATTTCACTAAAGTAAATTAAGGAAAAAAGGTAGTAAGATATAAGTAAGTTATAAGTAAAGAGATATAAGGTTTTTATAGAAAAGGCCTAGCCTTATTAGCTACTATTACACTCTATAAAAAAAGTAACTTAGGCTATTTACTAAATAATAAAAGAAACCACGCTTATAACTAAGGGAGAGTTAGGGGAAACCCCTCTATTATAGCCTTATTATAGGTTAAAATTTCCCTATTTAAAATAAGGTACTTAGCCTTACTCTTATCCTCTATAACTACCCTCTTTATTACTAGGTAAAAGTAATAGACTACTATAGCCTAAGGCATAAAACCTAGGTTAGTTAAACGTAAACATAAAACTATATATATATTCTATGTAAATATAAGCTATAAGTAGTTTAGCTACTAAAATATTAGTAAATAGATAGCAAAACTAGACTAGAATGTAACTTACTACCCTAGGAACTAGAGCTAGGAATATAAACACTAATAATTATTAGTAAGAAATAACATACTACTAGTATAAGATAAAGGTATCTTACCTAGAAATATAAGTAATAAGCTAG
Organism: Epichloe amarillans; assembly: GCA_024072835.1. NCBI lineage: Eukaryota > Fungi > Ascomycota > Sordariomycetes > Hypocreales > Clavicipitaceae > Epichloe > Epichloe amarillans. The sequence continues at coordinate 1,031,224 of CP099638.1, read as the reverse complement.
TAAATAGGTAATAAAAATATAAACTTAATAGACCTTAGTAGCCCCTATTAAACTAAACGTAATATAGTGTGCTATATTAGTATAGTTAAAACCTATTATTAGATAGAGGTAATAGGTACTAAAATAGTAATAAGTTACCTCTAAAAACATAGGATCCTTAGGGTTTTCTAGATCCTTATTACTATAGGTATTTATAAGCGCCTAAACCTAGTTAAGATAAGCTAGGAGATTGCGAAAATCTCCTTATATAGTAGGCATAGCCTATATTAAATATTAGTAATAAGCTACTAAGAAACTAAGGAAAAGTAATATAGTTATAGTGTTATAAGTATTGCTATGTTTATAGCATTAGATATAGCGCTTAGAATGCTTTATTTATAAAGTAATAGTAAATAAATAGTAGGGGAATTAATAGTTTATCTATAGTAATTATAGCTTAGCTAGTAAGTGTTTCTTAAAGTTAGCGCACTTAGTGTGTAAATAGTATATATAAGAGTAGCGCTTAAAGGGAATAGTCTCCTTATTTATAGTAAGAGTATAGTAAATAATAAGGCAAAAGTTAGGGCAATAAAAGGTATAATAATATTTAGAAAAATAATTACTAGTGTTAAGGGGAGGAAAAGGCTATAATAAAGAGGAGAGTTATTAATAAATTCATACCTAAGCACTGCTTATTATTTATTATTATTTTAATATATTTACTACTTAGCAAATAGCTATAGGATAGCTAGCAAAAGCTATTTAGAAGCCTAGCTAAAAGTAGGGGGATAATTATAAGGCCTTACTTATAATAATAACACCTAGAACGCTAATGCGCACTACATAGCGGGTTAGGCCCTAGGGCTAGGTCCATGTAACACTAGCAAGCCACTAGCTATAAGCTCCTAGCTTGCACATATAACACACTTAGACCTAGCAAGCTTTAGTAAATATACGAAAGCCCCTATACCTCTTGCCTAGCTACTATTGTTCTCACATTTTCCTAAGCTAGTTAGCCTTATATCTAACGTCTCCTTATAACGCAATTTCCTTTCCTTATCCTAGCTTAGTTCCTCTAGATTAGCTAGCCTCTAACTATTGCCTTAGCTTCTCTAGGGCCTAGGGTTAGGTTTTTAATTTATATTATAGTATAGGGAAAACAAAATAAAGGGGTCTTTATGTAATCTAGTTTAGTGTTAGCTAAGAACTATAGCTAAAAGCGCGCTTCTAATTAATCTTAGTCTATAGCAAATTAAACAGAAAAAACAGAAGTCCTAGGGGTTTAAGACCGCGTTTCTTCACTAGTTTTGTTAAGCAAAAAACAACACCCTAAAAGACATAATACTAGCCTACGGTTACAAGTAGCGCTATAGCCTACATATAATAAGAGGGGTTAATTATCTTATTAATATTAATGATAATAACAGCTAGAGATATCTCGTTATGTAGAGATACTCTAGATTAAATAGTCTATTAGATTAGAAGTGCTATCTTAATTAAATAAGGGGAAATAATCTTAGTTTATCTTATTATAAGCTTAGGTATTTTCTTAGTAAAACTTAGTAAAACTTAAGGGTTAAATTAAGAATCTCATAGTGTGTGTGTGTCTAAAGAATCTAGCTACAGGCAGTCTCTTTATAGATTAAATAGTCCCCTTGCTTAGATAACTAATATTATTATCCCTTATTATGTTATCTATCTTAATAATCCCTAGCGCTTGTCATCGTAATCGCGTGTTTTCTAGGCGCGCATCTTATAGCACATAGCAGATGTTTAAAAGCATTAAGGTGCTCTATAAACGGCTTTGATAGCGCTATGGAAAGCCACTAAACTAGAAAGGCAATATTAGGTCTTGTAAGGAGCATTAGGTATATAATAGTCCCTATAATACTCTAATATAGCTTGTGATTAGGGGGGGAAAGAGGTTTAGTTAGGTAGTCTACCTACTTTATAATTCTAGGTTATAGAGGAATTTTAATAGGTCTAGCATCCTTTATATTAAATCTTTCTAGGGCTTTAGAAATATACTAGGACTAGTGGATAGTTAGGGTCCCTTTCTTTTAATTTCTAGTGATTTAAACGCCTAGGAAAAATTCTACTAGCCTATAGTCTTCTATAGGATAAGCTTTATAAAGTAGCTTCTTTAGCCTATTAATATAAGCTAGATCCAGTCCTATTAGAAGGCAGTTATCCACATAGGTCACTATATATGTAGATATAGTTAGGTTAAAGAAGATAGCTAGGTCGGATATAAGGGGTTAAAAGCCTAGCTTCTAATAAAGGTCTTTTAAAACCTATTGCGACTCTCTAGAGCTTTGTTTTAATCTATATAAAGCTTTTTGTAGGAGAATAACTTGCTTTTAAGAGGGTTTATAGCTATACTTCTTAAGTAACTTAGCTACTTTAGGTGTAGACTTAGCAAATTTAGTGAATCTATTAGGGATTTGCATATAAATAGCTTCCTTTAGTGGACTATTTAGAAAGGCCCCTATAAAATCAACCTATTTAACTTCCTAGTTATTACAAGCCGCTAGGGCTAGTAAAATCCGCTAACTAGGGGGAATGCTAGTTATAGCGTAGGTTTTAATATAATCTTAACCTTCTATCTGCATAAAACCTTTAGCAATGAGTTAGGCCTTGTACTTTAGAGGATTATTTTCTTTATCCTTTTTAAGCTTATAAACAAGCCTATTCTTTAGAACCCTCTAGCCCTTAGGAATTTAGTCTATCCCTATAAATTTAAAGGTTCTAGCAGCTAGAAGCTACTTAAATTTATTAACTATTGTATCTATCCATTTTTAACTATCCTTGCTTTTTAAAGCTTATTTCTAGGTCTTAGGGGTATCTAAATCGTTGTTATTAGTGGATAATTTAGCCCTTTGTTATGCCTTAAAGCATATCTCCTTAACGTATAAAGATATATTAAAATCATTAATATCTATAGAATTAGAATTAATTAAAGAATCTAAATCCAAAAACGGTTTTTTAATAGCACCCTTATTAGGGGCGCTAGAGCTAGGGCTCTCTAGGGGTAGTGCTAGAGGCGTTGCAGGCGCTGTTATAGGCGCTGTATTAGTTACCCTAGGGACTGTTAGTATAGGCGCTGCGGGCGCTGCGGGCGCTAGGCTTTTAGGAGGCTTTAGGTAACTATCCTAAACTTCTAGATTATCTCGTGAGATATTAGCTTCTCCCTCTAAAGGATTAGTCCCTAAAGGCTTAGGGGACCTTACAGAGCCTATATCCTCTATAATTTTAATAAAGCTAGTCTTTATAACTAACCTTTTAGAGGGAATATAAATAAGATAAATAGTAAAACCTAGAGTAGCTAGTAACTAACTAGGAATAGTCCTAGGGGCTAGCTTTTAAAGCTTAGATCTTTGCTCTAGAGGTATTAGAACCTCACAATAAGACCCTATAGCCCTAATTTTCGAGAAATTAGGCTTATAGGAAGTCTTAGGCTCTAAATTAGCTAGAAATAGCTACTTAGGGGTCAAAGGTTTAGTTGTATTAGCTATAATATTGTGATGGTCTAGGCTTTGCCTAGATCCTAGTAATATAGGTGTCAATTGCGCAAGTCACAAGGGACTTGTACAATGCGTATTCTTTTGCAGTTGTTGCCTCTATGGCGCAACGGAGAGGATTGGGGCAACCTACGTGGTGGCGCAGGCACCCGCAATTAGCCCTTTAGGCTAGACTATAATAATTGTATAAGTCACCTAAGGTCTTAGGTTCGAATCGGCTGCATGCAAAAAGGTCATAAGGCATAATAGGGTTCTTCCTAGGCTTACAGGGGAAAAAGAGAGGCCCTAGGGGATACGTGGTATTACTAGCTAAAAAGGGAGAAGAGAAGAGAAGAGAGGTTATATGGGGAAGAAGCCTATGTAATGGTCTAGGCTTTACCTAGATCCTAGTAATATAGGTGTCAATTGCGCAAGTCATAAGGGACTTATATAATGCGTATTCTTTTACAGTTATTGCCTCTATGGCGCAACGGAGAGGATTGGGGCAACCCACGTGGTGGCGCAGGCACCCGCGATTAGCCCTTTGGGCTAGACTATGACAAATATTAACTAATTCCACTATAGCTAGAAGGATATAAGACTATAGATATAAGGGTAGCTTAGACCACTAAAGTATAGCCCTAAGCCAGTCTAGGATAACCCTAATAGCCCTCTTAACTAGCCTATTCTATTTGTGAATATAGGGGCAAGAGGTGCTAAAGCAAATTCCTTTAGAAGATAACTATAACTAAAGTTTGTTATTAATTTTAGTACCTCCGTTAAAGTAAAGGTACCTAGGATACGCGTTATATTGGTTTTTAGGGCTCTAAAGAAGCCCTTAATAGCTAAAGAAAGGGTTAAACCTTCTTTATTAGCTAATAAAAAGCACTATTTATACCGGGATTTTCAATTAATAAGAATAAGGACTACTGCCTTCTTATTATGTGGTATAGGTTCAATTTTAACTATATCTCCCTCTAGAATATCTAGAACTCTAGGGGGGTCCTAAATAGGTCGTTTAGTTAGTCTTCTAATAGCTTTAGATTACATACAGGCTATGTAGTTAAAATCCTTTTCTTTAATAGTGGAAAAATCAGGGATCCCTTTAGCTAATTTTAATAACTTCTTTAGTAAAGGGAGGCCTATATAGCCTAATTAAATGTGCTAAAGAAGGGCTAAATCTAGTAACTTCTTGTAACTAGAATCTAGCTTCTTAGGGCTATTATCCCCTAGCTCCCTTTGTTGCTAGGCCTCTTAAGAATCACAGGCCTCTGGGGGCAGTAGACAGCCACTATCGTCACCTAAGTCATTAGGGTATAGACCTTCTAAACCCCCTGTAGAAGATGCCTAACTAGGAGGAGCTTTAGTAGGACATAGGGCTAAATCATTGTCTTCTAGCTCTTCGATTTGTTAATATTCCTTAGGATTAAAAGCTAGTTATAGAATTTAAACCTCTATAGGGTAGGAAACCCTAATTTAGTCTTATAAGCTCTTAGTTATTGTTGTTAGTTGTAATATTAAGAGCCTATAAAGGAGAGGTAAGTTAAATGCTTATAGATTATAGGAGTAGGTTGCCCCTTAATCTATAGAAAAAAGACATGTTTAGCAGGGTCTAGTAACCCACAGGGGCTTTTATTAGCTAGGAATAGCTAGTCTTTAGCTAGATAACCTCCCTTTAGATAGTGAGATAACCCACTAACTAGGTTAGTATTTATACCTAGGAAATATAGAGTATCTAGCAGAGCTAAGGGCCTATATTCTAGTGGGTTTTTCTTAACTAGAATATTAAAAATAGCTATGCCTCTTCCTTTAGGGAAAATAGGTCCTCCTACTGTAATTATAGCGCTAGTTTTACCTTTCTTTAGAGGTTTAAAGTCCCTAAAAGAAGCTTTATTATTACAAATGTAATAGGAAGAACCTATATTATATAAAAGGGAGTTTTTAACCACATTATTAGAGTAGCTAAAAGTAGGCTTACTAGTAGTATTACTAGTAGTACTAGAGGTATCTAAGTTAGACTTAGAATTACTACTATTATTGCTACTAGATTTATTAGAATCTAATTCTTTAACATATCCTATAGCTAGAGTATAGCCTAAAGCAAAAGCAGCTTCTTTTCCTTTTTATTTTTCCTTATTGCTACTCTTTTTCTTCTGCTTCTTTTTAGAGGCTTTAGAAGGGTTTAAATCCTTCTTATCCTACTCTTTAGTGGCATTAGAGTCCTTCTTAGGGTTAGGATTAGAAGACTTCTTTTCCTAGTCCTTAGAATTTCCCTTATTATTAGAAGCCTTATAACTAAGGGCTTTAGCTATAGGGGAGGTCTTATCCCTTTATTCTTCTAATAAATTCGCTATAAGGAACTATAAATTTAGGGTATTTATAGGCAGTTCTTATGCCCTAGAAGCTCTAATAGTAAATCTTTGTCTCTTAGCCTAACTAGGAAAGGTTTGCTTTAATGTATTAATATAATAGTTTACTTAATTAATAGTAGCAATCTTTACACTATAAAGCTATAGTCTAGCTAGTAAGATATTAAAATTAGTATTAAAAGCCTCTAAAGATCCCTTATAACTTAAAAAGTTTAGGGAATAGTAGCTAGCGTATAGCATACTACGCTGGATTTTAGTACTTTATAAATACTACTTAATAAGGACTTTATAGGCTTCTTTAGGGGATTTTTACTAATATATAGTAGCCTATAGTCCTAGTTAATAGCTATCTCTTAATATTATTAAAAGAATAGCTTAATTATAGTTAGCTAGATAGCTTACTAGGCTTAGATTATCTATAAATTTAGGTAATCCTAGGGCTCTAAATTAAATGCTTAGGGCTTGCTTCCACTAATTATAGTTTTTAGGGCCTTTTAGCTTAGCTCCCTCTAGAATAAAGTAAACCTTCTTATTTAGTTCCTTTATAGCACTTATATTAAAGGTAGCTTATAAGTTACTAGAAGGTATGCTTGTAGAAGTAGTAGCTAGGTCTTCTTCTAGAACCTTAGAATTTTCTTCCTTAGGTCTATTAGAAGCCTAAAGACCTTATATAATAGTTATGGTTTGCGTTAATTTCTCTAGAAGATTATTAATACTAGCCTTGTTTTTAATATAATTATCCTCGCTATGCCTAATAAAATTAGCTAAGGCCTTGCCTTATTATTTAATTTAACTTTATAGATGTAAAGTACTAGCCTAAATAGCTAACTAACCTTTTATATCTATCCTACTAGGGTCCCTAGGGGGGCTAGAAAAGCCTATAGTAAGGCTCTTACCCTTATAATTTAGTGGTGCTATCCTCTAAATCTTAAAAAGAATCCCTATATAAAAGCTCTAAATTTATTCCTATTACAAATAACGCACGCTAGAAATTACTTATATTGCAATCTAGTTATATATGTAAATTATATAGCGAAGCTATTTAAGAGGGCAGCCCTTAGGTCTAAAAAGTAAGTCTTTAGTATGCGCGGGTAGAAAAATAGCGGAGAAGAATCTCTAAGAAAATTTTCTTAACACTAAGGATATTATAGATAATAGGAATTACAGAAGTTATAACGTAACCCAACGTAATGTATAGTGTGTGGAATGTAATGTAATAGGTTAAAAAGCCTAGTATAGGTATACTAGATATCTAATAATTTTAAAGGGTGTAGCGTATTTACTATTATAAATAATATTAAATATAATAGTTGTAGTAATAAATAGAATTACTAAAAGAGGTTATAATTATAACTAGATAGTTATAGGTTATAATATAGTGATTATGGGTATAGCTGTAGATGATTTTTAACACTAAGGGTTTGATATTGCGATGTGTAGCGCTAGTGTTATGGACTTAAGCTACGAGCTTAGGTCTTTAGCGGAGGAAAGGGGGATCCAAAGAGGCTTCATAAAGTAAGCAAGCTACACACGGAAGAACACTAGTTAGTACGCGCTTCGCGTATAGACTAGGTATAACCCCTATAAAGGGGGATGCTATATAACCCTAAGCTTAGTCTTTTTCTTCTTTTATAAGAATATTAATTACACTCTAAACGCTTATATATAGTAGCTATAAAGCTAGTTTATAATATTTAATATTCTTTACTATAAGCACTTAAATACTAGTAAATATACTATTACCCCTAGAAATAGAAATAGATAAAGTATTAGGACTATATAAGGTAGTTACTAAGTAAACTATATAGATAAATTAACTTATTAAGTAGCTAAAGGTATTACTATATATAGCTTAACTAAAATAAAAACTAATCCCTATAGGTTCTCTATTTAATAGGGATAAGGTACTATTCTTAGTATAGAAAGGTCTTATAATATATAAGCTAGTTTTAGACTAGGACTTTATTAGCACTATATAGGACTAGTAATTCTATATTTTCTAGAACTTATCTTCTAAAGTCTAGGTATATATAGCTCCCTTTTTTAAAAAGGGTTACTTACTTAACTACTATTTAGACTAGTTTCTTAATTACCTTAGGGAAATATTTAATTACTCTTATTAATAGGAAATAGTTATTATAGAACTTAACTAGCTTATATAATAATAAAATAAGCGTTTTAGTAACTTTTATATTTAATTTAAATAAAAATTAGCTCTTATAGGAGGGTTAGAATAGGCTAATACTATAAAGCTAGCTAAGTTATATATAGTACTTAATAAGTAAATAAGAGACTATAGTGTAGGTAAGGATATGCCTTATATAGATTACGTATTAGTAATAGCTTAATATTATACTATTACGCTAGATATTAAGTCCTATTAATTAGAGGAAAAACATTAGGTTTAAAAGTTTACCTTACCTATAGCTAGCGTAGCTAAATAATAGGTATATAATAAGGATACACTAATAATAAATATATAATCTATAGGTATAGCTAGCACCTAAAAGAAATCTAGGTAGTCCCTAGGATAGTTCTCTTAGCTAAAGAAGTAGGCTAAGTAAGTCTTAGAAGTAATGCTAGTAGTATAATAGGAGGAGGGTAAATATATATATTATAGATCTATAAAGCACTTTATCTTAGGATATATATTATATGCTACTATTCCCCTATAGGGAAAATTATTTATTAATATATATAATTTAGTAAAGACTAAGCCTAAAGAGCTAGGGAGTAATTCTAATAAGTAATTAGGAAAAGAATAACCCCTTTATTAAGTTATTTAAGAGGGGTTAAGAGAAGGGAGTAGGAGAAGGTATTATAGTATATAGTTATTATAGATAAGGACTTTTAATAGATTTAGGATAATATAGATTTAATACCCTTTTTAGTCCTAGTATTAATTAATAAGACTACCTTTACAAATACTTAGATTAATATAGGTTATAACTATTACGCTACTATAAGTAAGCGCCTTATCTAAAAGCTTTAACTAAAACGCATTCCCTTACTATTTAGAAGGTTAGTATACACTATAGTTAGTATAAAAAAAGGGGGAAAGGAGAGATAGGAAAAGCATTTATTTATATTATATATTATATGCTTTTAGATAGATATAGATAAATAGGAGACACTAATTATAGCATACTTAATCCTAGGATTAACTAAAGAGTTAATCCTAGGGATACTATAGATAATGCATTATAATATAACCCTATGAATAAAATAACATTAACTAAGCATTAGTTTAGTAAATAACCTAATTATATAGGCTTCTATAGATAGAAAGATAAAATAACCTATAGTAGTAGTCCTTAGATTAATATTTATAGGGATAGTACATAGGGCAAAGCAATAGAAGCAATATATCTAGCTTTTAGCTATAAGTTTGCGAGAAATAATGTCTATTTTACAAATTAATACCACGCTAAAGGCATTAGAACAAAAGCTCTTAGCTTCCTTACTAGAAATATTATAGGACTTTAAGGACTTATTCCTAAAGAGTAAGGTAAATGTTTTGCCCTTATATTAGGGGAAGTTAGATTACTATATTTACCTTAAGAAGGATATAGAAGGAAACACACTAGACTTGCTATAGGCACTATTATATAGCATGCCTTACTAACACCTACTTAAGATTAGGAAGTAAGTTACTAACCTTATAGATAAGGGTTAGATTTAGGTAAGCTTATTATTAGTAGTAGTACTAGTGCTATTAGTTAAGAAGCTAGGGGGTGGATAGAGGTTCTATATAGACTATTACGCGTTAAATAAGATTATAGAATAAGACTATTACCCCTTACTACTAGTTAAGGAAATATTATAGTTATTATTAGAGGTAAAATAGTTTACTAAACTAGATATAAGAGTAGCGTTTTATTATATATGGATTATAGAAGGTAAGGAACACTAGATAGCATTCTATATATAATTTAGATTATTTAAATAGCTTATTTACCTATTTAGTCTAGTAAGTGCCCCTATAACCTTTTAGAGGTATATTAATAGGGCACTTAGTAGGATTCTTAGAGACTATGTAATAGTATATCTTAATAATATATTAGTTTACTTAGGGGGTTTATAAAAAGACTATATAGAGAAAGTCTAGGGGGTGCTAGTTAGGCTACGCTAGGCTAGCTTAAACCTAGATATTAAGAAGTGCGTGTTTATAATAAAAGAAGTTAAATATCTTAGGTTTATTATTCACATAGGAAAAGAGATTTGCCTAGACCCTAAGAAGATTATAGTAATTAGGAACTAGGAGGCACTAATAAGGATATAGGGAGTATATAGGTTTCTAGGCTTTACTAACTTCTATTATAACTTTATATCCTAATTTTTAGAAGTTATAGGACCCCTATTAGACTTAATAAAGAAGGGCGTACTATTCTATTAAATAGAGAAGTATAAAAAGGCATTTAAAGCTTTAAAGCTAGCTTTTATATTATATCCTATCCTTATGCAATAGGATCCTAAGAAGGATATAGTAGTTAAGGCAAACTACTCTAGGATAGCATTAGGTAGTTATCTCTTATAGGCTAGTAATAGTGGTATATTATATCTAGTAGCGTATTACTTAGCCTGCTTATAGCTAGTAGAAAGGAACTATATAATCTATAATAAGGAGTTACTTATAATTATCTCCTACCTTAAAGCATAGTTAGTAAAGCTATAGAGTGTTAGTAAACTATTTATAATCCTAATAAACTATAAGAACCTAGAGTACTTTACTACACTAAGGGAGATATTAGAACGCTAGGCTAGATAGGTAAAGACTCTTACACTCTTTAACTTCTATTTATATTATAGACCTAGTATATAAGTAAGATAACTAGATATAATATTAAGATAATATTAAGAAAATCAATAAGCAAGTAAACTAATAGCATTAATAATATAATTAGCTTTAATACTAATAGGTTATACCTTTAAGAAAGGGATATTAAGCGTAAGTATATAACTAGTTATAGTAGTGGAAAGCATATAGATAGGGGAGGATTCTAGTTATAATATAGACTTACCTAAGGGCGTAGTAATATTTGTAAATACCTACCTATAGTTACTTTAGGACTAAGCTATAGTTTAAGATAAAATATATAGGGCATAGCTAAATATAGTAAAGTTAGGAGAATAAAAGTTCCTAGAAGTAATAAGTATAAGAGAATAGATTGCAAACTACTAGATTAGTATAGGAGAAGCGCTTTAATTTTAGGGCTAGATATAAGTCCTAAAGTAAGAGCCTTTAACTATAACTCTTATTTAATAGGCCTATAACTCTCCCTTACTAGGTTATCTAGGGTAAAACACTATTTTTAAGGCACTCTATAGGGACTTTTATTAGGATAATATGTTATAGGATATAGCATAGGTAGTCTATAACTATTACTACTATAGGGGATAAAAAAGCCACTAGCTAAGGCAAGGCTTATTAAAACTAATACCACTGCCTAATAGATATTAGTTATAAATCTTAATAGACTTTATAACTAACCTACTAGTAAAGAAGCTAGATAACCTATAGTTCCTTATAGTTATTATAGACTAACTCTCTAAATATATATAGCTTAAAGCTATAATATTAATAAGGGCTAAAGCATGCGCGAAATGGTTTAAACACTACTAGTAGTGTTTTTATAGTTTCCTAAATTAAATTATTATAGATTAAGGATTAGACTAGTTAAGTAGCTTCTAAATAAAGCTTTGCTAGAAAGTAAGCATAGAATAACTCCTATTAATATTATATTATTCGCAAACTAATAGCAAAATAGAATAAGCTAACTAGAAAGTGCTTATAGTTTTGCAAGTATTACTATCCTTCTCTTAGTTTAACTAGCTAGACTACTTACTAGTTTATTAACTAGTGTTAAATAATAGGGACTTATTAGTAATAGGAGTAAGCATAAACATAGCACTATATAGATTTAATATGCTAACTATCTAGGAAGCATTATATATAGGTACCTTAGTAACTTTAGTAAAGGGGAGGGCCTAGGTATTCTTAAAATATTTAAAAGATAGCATAGACCTAATATAGGCTACTATAGCTTTTATCTAATAATAGTAATAGGAGAATATAAATAGTAGGCATAGGCTAGCGAAATAGTTTTAAGTAAGAGACTATATATAGCTAAGTCTCTAAAACATTAAGATAAACTACCTATATAAGAAACTAGATTAGGTAATAGCAAAGTATAAGGTACTTAAGGTCCTAATGCTACAAATAGTTAAATTAGATATACTAAGGGGGATATACCCTATATTTTATATTAACTTAATATAGAGGGCAGTAAATAATCTATTACTAAGCTAAAAGTTAGCTAATAAACGCCTACCCCTAGAGCTAATTATAATAGATACTAATAATAACCTTGCTAAATACTAGGTTAAGGAGATTCTTATAGCTAAAAACGCATAAGGTTAGGGGTTAAATTATAATATATTAGTGAAATAGAAAGGTTATATATAGCTAATATAGGAACTATTAGAAAGCGTTTTAGATATAGAGGCACTAGATAAATTTAAGTTATAGTAAGGGGATATATAAATAAATAATAGTCTATAAAGGGTATAATTTAATTTAACTACTAAAAACTAATAATATAGCTATTCTCTAGCTTATATATAATATAGCGCTACTATTCTATAATAAAGGAAAAGATAAAAAATAAAAAAATAAAATTAAGGAGGAGGAGGAGAGTAAGGGTAGGGGTAATAGTCTTAAGTAACCTTTTTAGTTAACTATATAATAGCTATAGTTAGGTTATAGGATTTCTCTATAGCCTACTTCTAGGCTTAGATAAACCACTAGAGGGTCTTATTTATATTAGATATACTATAGAAAAATTTAGTAGTAAGAGAGTTAGAGCCTTATTAAGTAAGTATAGTTTAAGTAAGTATAAGGGCTTACGCTTTAGTTATGCCTTAGGTATAGGCTATACCTATAGGGGAAGTAGCTAAAGGTATAGCTTTAGTAGGATTAATTTAGGTAGTAGTAAGTATTGAAAATGGGAAGGGAATCTAACTAGAGGGATAGGAAGACCTCCCTAGTAGATTCTAACGCAGCGGCTTCTAAATTCACTAGATTATAGCTTATTCTTCAAGATTAGGAGCTTTTGATAGTTGAATACAGTTGATTCCTAGCTAACGGACGGTCTGACGAGCAATGAGAGGATTTCTAGTCCCCTCATAGACCTACCGACCGTATCGGAGGATCTAGACCGCTAGAGAGGTCTTAGGAGCTACTTTTTATTTTCCGTAAAACCTATTTGTATGGGAAAAATAAAAAATCGACTCACAGCCATATAAACTAGCTGCCTAGGTGCACTAACTAAGCATTTTTAATAGATAACCCTATTAACAAAATATACCATTAAATCCAGAAAAATTCAAGGATTCGAATAGTATACGTTAGCCTTTTATATGACTACTAGTTGCCTAGTTACAGTCGATTTCAGCTTCCCTATAGGGTAACCTAGTTAGCTTAGTCATACAAGCCCGCGGGTTAGTTGTGGAACAACGCAGGTCATAACAGAACAACGCTGCAAGCAACGCTCGTAACCAACGTTGCAATAACGTAACAAGGTAACTAGTGGGCCTATAAAATAGTGCTATAAATAGCATTATTTTAACACTCCCTCTAGAAAAGTATGAGGTAACTAATTCGATACCTAGACTTAGCTCTTTAATAGATATCTAAGTCAACCATAAACTTAATAATAAATCCAATAACTTTTGAACTAAAAATAACAGTGTTTTTGTTGATTTTTTGGTTTTTCGACTTTTTAGTTAGTTTTAAACTAGGCCTTTGTATTTGTAAGACCTAATAGTTAGATAAATTGTTGAAATTTATCATTAGGCAGGGGCTTAGTTAAACTATCTGTAGGTATCTCTTTAGTGTTAATGTAGATAACCTTAGCTATACCCTTCTGTACCTTTTCTCTAGTATAGTTAAATTTTAGCAGGGTATGCTTTGTTCTGCTATAAAGAGCAGGGTTATTAGCGGTTGTAATAGCGCCTTAGTTATCACTAAAAATCAGTACTAGAGGTGCTATAGGTAGCTTTATCTCTTTAAAGAGACCATAAAGCCACTCTAGCTCCCTAATAGCTTCACATAAGGCATTAGATTTAGCCTCTAATGTAAATAAAGCTATTGTAGTTGCTTTCTTTGATTTCTAGCTAATAAGTCCTTTAGCTAGCTTATAGAGATAAGCATAGGTTAATTTAGAGGACTTATCACCCGCGAAGTCGCTATCACAGAAGCTAATAAGGGTTGCAGAAGCTATAATAGCAGATTTAGACCTTCTATAAGTTATAGAATAACCCATAGAGCCTAAAAGGTACCTAAGCAAATGTTTAGAAGCATTAAGATGCTCTATAAACGGCTTAGCTAGCGCTGTGAAAAGCCACTAAACCAGAAAGGCAATATTAGGTCTTGTAAGGAGCATTAGGTATATAATAGTCCCTATAATACTCTGATATAGCTTGTGATTAGGGGGGGAAAGAGGTTTAGTTAGGTGGTCTACCTATTTTATAATTCCTAGTTATAGAGGAATTTTAATAGGTCTAGCATCTTTTATATTAAATCTTTCTAGGGCTTTAGAAATGTACTAGGACTGGTGGATAGTTAGGGTCCCTTTCTTTCGATTTCTAGTGATTTAAACGCCTAGGAAAAATTCTACTAGCCTATGGTCTTCTATAGGATAAGCTTTATAAAGTAGCTTCTTTAGCCTATTAATATAAGCTAGATCCAGTCCTATTAGAAGGCAGTCATCCACATAAGTCGCTATATATGTAGATATAGTTAGGTTAAAGAAGATAGCTAGGTTAGATATAAGGGGTTAAAAGCCTAACTTCCGAAGAAGGTCTTTTAAAACCTGCTGCCACTCTCTAGAGCTTTGTTTTAATCTATATAAAGCCTTTTATAGGAAAATAACTTGCTTTTAAGAGGGTTTATAGCTATACTTCTTAAGTAACTTAGCTACTTTAGGTGTAGAAGACTTGGTAAATTTAGTAAATCCATTAGGTATTTGCATGTAGATAGATTCCTTTAGTGGACTATTTAGAAAGGCCCCTATAAAATTAACCTGTTTAACTTCCTAGTCATTACAAGCCGCTAGGGCTAGTAAAATCCGCTAACTAGGGGGAATGCTAGTTGCAGCGTAGGTTTTGATATAATCTTAACCTTCTATCTGCATAAAACCCTTAGCAACAAGTTAGGCCTTGTATTTTAGAGGATTATTTTCTTTATCCTTTTTAAGCTTATAAATAAGCCTATTCTTTAGAACCCTCTAGCCCTTAGGAATTTGGTCTATCCCTATAAATTTAAAGGTTCTAGTAGCTAGAAGCTGTTTAAATTTGTTAAAAGTTGCATCCATCCATTTTTGACTATCCTTGCTTTTTAAAGCTTGTTTCTAGGTCTTAGGGGTATCTGAATCGTTGTTTTTAGTGGATAATTTAGCCCTTTGTTGTGCCTTAAAGCATATCTCCTTAACGTATGAAGATATATTGAAATCATTGATATCTATAGAATTAGAATTGATTAAAGAATCTAAATCTGAAAACGGTTTTTTGATAGCACCCTTATTAGGGGCGCTAGAGCTAGGGCTCTCTAGGGGTAGCGCTGGAGGCGTTATAGGCGCTGTAGGCGTTGTCGCGGGCGCTGTATTGGTTGCCCTGGGGCTGTTGTTACAGGCGCTGTGGGCGCTGCGGGCGCTAGGCTTTTAGGAGGCTTTAGGTAACTATCCTAAATTTCTAGATTATCTCGTGAGATATCGGCTTCTCCCTCTGAAGGATTAGTCCCTAAAGGCTTAGGGGACCCTACAGAGCCTATATCCTCTATAATTTTAATAAAGCTAGTCTTTATGACTAACCTTTTAGAGGGAATATAAACAAGATAAACAGTAAAACCTAGAGTAGCTAGCAACTAACTAGGAATAGTCCTAGGGGCTAGCTTTTGAAGCTTAGATCTCTGCTCTAGAGGTATTAGGACCTTATAATAAGACCCTATAGCCCTAATTTTCAAGAAATTAGGCTTATAGGAGGTCTTAGGCTTTAAATCAGCTAGAAATAGCTGCTTAGGGGTTAAAGGTTTAGTTGTATTAGCTGTGATATTAACTAATTCCACTATGGCTAGAAGGATGTAAAACCATAGAAATAAGGGTAGCTTAGACCACTGAAGTGTAGCCCTAAGCTAGTTAAGGATAACCCTAATAGCCCTCTTAACTAGCCTATTCTGTTCGTGAATATAGGGGCAAGAGGTACTAAAATAGATTCCTTTAGAAGATAACTATAACTAAAGTTTGTTATTAATTTCAGTACCTCCGTTAAAGTGAAGGTGCCTAGGATACGCGTTATATCGATTTTTCAGGGCTCTAAAGAAGCCCTTAATAGCTAAAGAAAGGGTTAAACCTTCTTTATTAGCTAATAAAAAGCACTATTTATACCGGGATTTTTGATTAATAAGTATAAGGACTGTGGCCTTCTTATTATGCGGTATAGGTTTGATTTTAACTATATCTCCCTCTAAAATATCTAGAACTCTAGGGGGGTCCTAAATAGGTTATTTGGTTAGTCTTCTAATAGCTTTAGATTGCATATAGGCTATGCAGTTGAAATCCTTTTCTTTGACAGCGGAAAAATCAGGGATCCCTTTAGCTAATTTCGATGATTTCTTTAGTAAAGGGAGGCCTATATAGCCTAATTAAATATGCTAAAGAAGGGCTAAATCTAGTAACTTCTTGTAACTAGAATCTAGCTTTTTAGGGCTATTATCCCCTAGCTCCCTCTGTTGCTAGGCCTCTTAAGAATCACAGGCCTCTAGGGGCAGTAGACGGCCACTATCGTCACCTAAGTCATTAGGGTATAGACCTTCTAAACCCCCTGTAGAAGATGCCTAACTAGGAGGAGCTTCGGTGGGATATAGGGCTAAATCTTCTAAATTATCTTCTAGCTCTTTGATTCGTTGATATTCCTTAGGATTAAAAGCTAGTTGCGGAATTTGAACCTCTATAGGGTAGGAAAACCCTAATTTAGTCTTATGAGCTCTTAGTTGTTGTTGTTAGTTACAATATCAAGAGCCTATAAAGGAGAGGTGGGTTAAATGCTTACAGATTGTAGGCGTAGGTTGCCCCTTAATCTGTAAAAAGAAGCCGTGTTTAGTAGGTTCTAGTAACCCACAGGGGCTTTTATTGGCTAGGAATAGCTAGTCTTTAGCTAGATAACCTCCCTTTAGATAGTGAGATAACCCACTAACTAGGTTAGTATTTATGCCTAGGAAATATAGAGCATCTAGCAAAGCTAAGGGCCTATATTCTAGTGGATTTTTCTTGACTAGAACGTTAAAAATAGCTATGCCTCTTCCTTTAGGATAAATAGGTCCTCCTGCTGTAATTATAGCGCTGGTTTTACCTTTCTTTAGAGGTTTAAAGTCCCTAAAAGAAGCCCTATTATTACAAATATAACAGGAAGAACCCGTATTATATAAAAGAGAGTTTTTAACCATATTGTTAGAGTAGCTAAAAGTAGGCTTGCTAGTAGTGTTACTAGTGGTAGAGGCACTAGAACTATCTAAATTAGAATTAGAATTACTACTATTATTACTGCTAGATTTATTAGAATCTAATTCTTTAACGTATCCCATGGCTAGGGTATAGCCTAAAGCAAAAGTAGCTTCTTTTCCTTTCTATTTTTCCCTATTACTACTCTTTTTCTTCTTTTGCTTCTTTTTAGAGGCCTTAGAAGGGTTTGAATCCTTCTTATCCTGCTCTTTAGTGGCGTTAGAGTCCTTCTTAGGGTTAGGATTAGAAGACTTCTTTTCCTAGTCCTTAGAATTTCCCTTGTTGTTATTAGAAGCCTTATAGCTAAGGGCTTTAGCTATAGGGGAGGTTTTGTCCCTCTGTTCTTCTAATAAATCCGCTATAAGGAACTGTAAATTTAGGGTATTTACAGGCAGTCCTTGTGCCCTAGAAGCTCTGATAGTAAATCTTTGTCTCTTAGCCTAACTAGGAAAGGTTTGCTTTAATGCATTAATATAGTGATTTACTTAATTAATAGGGGCGATCTTTACACTACAAAGTTATAGTCTAGCTAGTAAATTATTAAAATTAGCATTAAAAGCCTCTAAAGATCCCTTATAACTTAAAAAGTTTAGGGAGTAGTAGCTAGCGTATAGTGTACCACGCTGGATTTTAGCACTCTGCAAATACTGCCTAATAAGGACTTTATAGGCTTCTTTGGGGGATTTTTGCTAACATATAGTAGCCTATAGTCCTAGTTAATAACTATCTCTTAATATTATTAAAAGAATAGCTTAGTTATAGTTAGCTAGATAGCTTACTAGGCTTGGATTATCTATAAATTTAGGTAATCCTAGGGCTCTAAATTATATGCTTAGGGCTTGCTTCCACTAATCATAATTTTTAGGGCCTTTTAGCTTAGCTCCCTCTAGAATAGAGTGAACCTTCTTGTTTAGTTCCTTTATAGCACCTATATTAAAGGCAGCTTATAAGTTACTAGAAGGTACGCTCGCAGAAGTAGTAGCTGTTAGGTCTTCTTCTAGAACCTTAGTATTTTCTTCCTTAGGTCTATTAGAAGCCTAAAGACCTTGCATAATAGTTATAGTTTGCATTAATTTCTCTAGAAGATTATTAATGCTAGCCTTGTTTTTAATACGATTTTCCTCGCTATGCCTAATAAAATTAGTTAAGGTCTTGCCTTGTTGTTTAATTTAGCCCTGTATTTATAGCTATAAGGCACTAGCCTAAAAAGCTAGTTAACCTTCTATATCTATCCTACTAGGGTCCCTAGGGGGGCTAGAAGACCCCATAGGGGCCTTACCCTTATAACTAGGTAGTGCTATCTTCTGAAAGTCCCTATGTTAAATCTCTAAATTTATTCCTATTACAAATAACGCACGCTAGAAATTGCTTGTGTTGCAATCTAGTCGCGTACGTAAATTGCGTGGCGAGGCCGTTTGAGAGGGCAGCCCTTAGGTCTAAAAAGTGGGTCTTTAGTATGCGTGGGCAGAAAAATAGCGGAGAAGAATCTCCGCGAGGAAAATTTCTTAACACTAACACTAAGGATAGGAATCGTAGATAATAGGTATTATAAAAGTTACAACGCAACGCAACGTAATGTATAGTGCGTGTAACGTAGTGTAATAGGTTAAAAAGCCTAGCATAGATATACTAGATGTCTAATGATTTCAAAGGATGCAGCGTATTTACTATTATAGATAATATTAAATATAACGGTTACAGTAGTAAATAGAATCACAAGAGGTTGTGGTTATAACTAGATAGTTATAGTTGCAATGTGGTGGTTATGGGTGCAATATGGTGGTTGCGGTTATGGCTGTAAATGATTTTTAACACTAAGGGTCTAATGTTGCAATGCGTAATACTAGTAAATAAAGAGCTTCAAATTCTAGTGGTTTCCTTCGTAATCTTAAGAGCCTATAGGTATAGTAAGTAGTAACTATACCTAAAATCAAGCAGTAATCGCAGTAAAATAACGCAGTAATATAGTAATCTATAGGCCTTCTAGGCTTATAACCTATTAAAAATAGGAAGGGAATCTAACTAGAGGGATAGAAAGACCTCCCTAGTAGATTCTAACGCAGTGGCTTCTAAATTCACTAGATTATAGCTTATTCTTTAAGATTAGGAGCTTTTAATAGTTAAATATAGTTAATTCCTAGCTAACGGACGGTCTAACAAGCAATAAGAGGATTTCTAGTCCCCTTATAGACCTACTAACTGTATTAGAGGATCTAGACCGCTAGAGAGGTCTTAGGAGCTACTTTTTATTTTTCGCAAAACCTATTTATATAGGAAAAATAAAAAATTAACTCACGGCCATACAAACTAGCTACCTAGGTGCACTAACTAAGCATTTTTAATAGATAACCCTATTAACAAAATATACCATTAAATCCAGAAAAATTCAAGGATTTAAATAGTATACGTCAGCCTTTTATATGACTACTAGTTGCCTAGTTACAGTTGATTTCAGCTTCCCTATAGGGTAACCTAGTTGGCTTAGTCATACAAGCCCGCGGGTTGGTTGTGGAACAACGCAGGTCACAATAGAACAACGCTGCAAGCAACGCTTGTAACTAACGTTGCAACAACGCAACAAGGCAACTAGTGGGCCTATAAAATAGTGCTATAAATAGCATTATTTTAACAGTAAGTATACTATTAAAATATTTTTAGTAGTAAATAAAGGTTTTAGTAAGAATAGTATAACGCCCCTTTTTAAAGGTAGTTTGCTTTATAGCTAGAGTCTTAATAGCTTTATTAGTACCTATAAGGGTATTAAGGTGCTTAAATATATAACGTAATTTTAGGTTTATATAGTATAAGTATATCTCCTAGATATATAAATAATAGGCAGTATAGTAAGGGGCATAGGCCTAGTTTACGCTTAGCATATAAGCATATATACCCTTAGTGTAAAGGTTATTAATATATAGTGTGTAAGGGAACTTATGCTTCTCTTTATTAAAAAGGGCTTTATTACTAGAGTTACCCTTAAGAATATACTTACTAAGGTATATACCCTTTAGTAAACTAGAAAAAAGAGAAAAAGGGGGCAAAGGTAGCGTAAATATAGCACTAGTAAGGGTAGTAGTAATATTAGATATAATAGTAGTAAAATAGAGGCTAATAGTAAGATAAAAGGATTTAAAAAGAAAATAATAAGGGATTTTAAGGGGAAGTAATAATATTATAAAGGAAAAGGATTAGATTTTTAAGGGGGAAAAAAAGAAAGTATTTATATTCCTTAGAGAATACTTATAGGCTCTAACTAAAGACTAGAATAAATACGTAGCTAGAGAAGGGCTAGTATTAGATAGGGGTAATATATTATAATAATAAGGTTATAGTAATTAGAGTTAAGGGGAAAGCTAAAGTAAAGTTAGTATTTAGGTAGTAATAGGCAAAAGGTAAGAAATAGGTAATAATATAAAGCATTAAAAGCAATTAGTAATAGACTAAAAAAAGGATAGGCTAGTGTTTTTTATAAGTAAAGTTAGCATATATAAGGTAGTAGCGTAATAGAGATAGTTAGGAGTAAGGTAAGTCTATAGCAAAAATTAGGATATATAGGGTAGTAGCGTAATAGAGATAGTTAGGGGTAAGGTAAGTCTATAGTAAAGATTTTTTAACTTTACTTAGTTAAGTCTAGGATTTACCTTAGACCTATGTGTAGTAAGGCAAGCTTTACACACACTAAAGCTATACCTTATAGGGGGATAATATATATTTATATTTAGTTTAGCTAGATAGGGAGAGGATAGGAGGGGATAAGTAAGGGGGTATATTATAGACTTAAGCTATAAGCTTAGGTCTTTAGTAAAGGAAAGAGGGATTTAAAAAGGCTCTATTAAGTAAGCAGG
This sequence comes from Epichloe amarillans, assembly GCA_024072835.1. Classification (NCBI taxonomy): domain Eukaryota; kingdom Fungi; phylum Ascomycota; class Sordariomycetes; order Hypocreales; family Clavicipitaceae; genus Epichloe; species Epichloe amarillans. Next base: position 1,009,976 of record CP099638.1, on the reverse strand, counting down.
CTACATATAGAAAAACACTAGTTAGTGCGCGCTTCGCGCATAGACTAGGTGTAACCCTTATAAAGGGGGATGCTATATAACCCTAAGCTTAGTCTTCTTCTTCTTTTATAAGAATATTAATCACACTCTAAACGCTTATGTGCAGTAGCCATAAGGCTAGTTCATAACAGCTAGTAAAAAAAAAACTTTAACTTCTAGTGGTTTCCTTTGTAATCTTAAGAGCCTATAGGTATAGTAAGTGATAACTAGTACCTAAAATAAAGTAGTAATTATAGTAGAATAACGCAGTAATGTAGTAATCTATAGGCCTTCTAGGCTTATAACCTATTAAAAATGGAAGGGAATCTAGCTAAAGGGATAGGAAAACCTCCCTAGTAGATTCTAATGCGGCGGCTTCTAGATTCACTAGATTACAGCGTATTCTTTAAGATAGAGAGCTTTAATATTTAAATATAGTTAATTCCTAGCTAATTAATAGTCTAATAAGTAATAAGAGGATTTCTAGTCCCCTTATAGACTTACTAACTATATTAGAGGATCTAGGTTACTAGAGAGGTCTTAGGAGCTACTTTTTATTTTCCATAAAACGTTTTTATATAGGAAAACTGTTTTTAACTTATAGCTATATAAACTAGCTGCCTAGGTAGCCTAACTAAGCACTTTAATATACAACCCTATTAATAAAATATACTATTAAATCTAGAAAAATTCAAGGATTTAAACAGTATACTTTAGCCTTTTATATAACTACTAGTTGCCTAGTTATAGTTAATTTTAGCTTCCCTATAGGGTAACCTAGTAGGCTTAGTCATACAAGCCTATGGGTTAGTTATGGGAATAACGCAGGTCATAACAGAACGCTGCAAGCAACGCCCGTAACTAACGTTGCAATAACGCAACAAGGCAACTAGTGGGCCTATAAAATAGTGCTATAAATAGCATTATTTTAACAGGATATTTCTAATCTCCTAGGGGGCAAATAAGTCTATAGCTAGGACTAGTGTATTATTAAGCTCTAGGAAAGATAGGTTTAGGATATAGGATAGGTTTACTATAGGTTTAAGGAAGAATCTTTATGCTAGCATGCTTGCCTTATTTTTATATATAGTAGCTAGGTTAGGGTTATTATTAGACCTCTTAAGCTTTAGTAACCTAGGGAGCTTTAGGGAAGCCTAGCTCTAAAGCCTAGCTTATCTTTCTAGCCTTTATACTTCTCTATCCTTACTATTAGTATTAGCTTACCTTAGCGTATCTCTTTATATGTTTTTTCTCTTTTCTCTAATAACTCTTTCCTAGTTCTTATTTATATTAGCGTATACTTACTAATTTACTTTAGTTCTCTAGTATCTCTATTATCTTAGCCTAATTAGCTTTAGTAACTAACTCTTTAGCCCTTTTAGACTACTACACTTTTAGCCTAGGTAAGCCTCTAGGTTTTTAGGGGGCTACTATCTTAGCTATCTCCTAGAGATTTATAATTAACTATATAGTATAAGTATTAATGCCTTTCTTATTATATAAGTCTAGGGTATTTTCTAGTAGTAGTTAGTTAATTACCTTTACCTTTATAGCTTCTTTATCTATAGCATTCTAAGTATACCTAAGGGTTAGGGGAGTAGCCTCCTAAGGGTTAGTAAAAATATAGATTAGTTATAGTATATAGTTAAAATCTATTAGGTTATTAGCTTCTTTATAGTATACTTAAATATTAGGAGTTACTTACACTAGGTTTATAGTGCTATCTCTATTACTTTTATTCTATTTAGTAAGTTTACCCTATAGTATTACTAATCTAAGCCTTTACTAGCCTATAAACTCTAGTAGTTTTTTTACCTTATTACTAGTCCTATTAAATCTATCCTAAAGTAAATACTTCTAGTTAAAGTCCCTAATAAATATGCTTTAGCTATAGGGCTTTTTTATATTTATAGTTATTGAAAATGGAAGGGAATCTAGCTAGAGGGATAGGAAGACCTCCCTACTAGATTCTAATGCGGCGGCTTCTAGATTCACTAGATTATAGCGTATTCTGCAAGATAGAGAGCCTTAATAGTTGAATATAGTTGATTCCTAGCTAGTACAGACAATCTAACGAGCAATAAGAGGATTTCTAGTCCCCTCATAGACCTACCAACTGTATTAGAGGATCTAGACCGCTAGAGAGGTCTTAGGAGCTACTTTTTATTTTCCGCAAAACCTATTTATATAGGAAAAATAAAAAATCAACTCATAGCCATACAAACTAGCTACCTAGGTAGCCTAACTAAGCACTTTAATATACAACCCTATTAATAAAATATACTATTAAATCCAGAAAAATTCAAGGATTTAAACAGTATACGTTAGCCTTTTATACGACTACTAGTTGCCTAGTTATAGTCAATTTTAGCTTCCCTATAGGGTAACCTAGTTGGCTTAGTTATACAAGCCCGCGGGTTGGTTATGGGAACAACGCAGGTCACAACAGAACGCTGCAAGTAACGCCCGTAACTAACGTTGCAACAACGCAATAAGGCAACTAGTGGGCCTATAAAATAGTGCTATAAATAGCATTATTTTAACAATAGTGTAAATAGGGGTATTCTAGTTATTACTATAGTTTTCTAAGTATAGAGAGTAAATATTTATACTATATATTTTTACTAGGGACTAGTTAGTTCCCCCTTAGGCTACCTATAACCTTATAGTGTGTTTCTTATTAATATATATAGTATTATATTTATTATAGTATATAAGTTAAAAGTAAGTAAGGCTTAGAGCTAGGGGCTAAGGGTTTTTTATATATTCCTATTCTTAGATTACTATTATATTTATATTAGTATAGTGCTAAAGCGCTATATATATAAGATTATCCTTTTTATTTATATTTTAGTAAAGAACTTATAATATTACTATATTAGTTAGGGGGGGTTAGGGGTTTTCTCTATCTTATACTAGTTTTATTCTAGCTTTAATTTACTTTATATATTATTTAATACTATTTACTCTTATAGCTTTAGGCTATTTCGCGCTTTGCTTTGCTAGGGTTAAATAGTCTCTTTTCTCTCTTACTATACTAGTTAGTGCTTAGGCTATAGTAAGTCTTTCCTAGCTTAGGAATAGGCTTTTATTTAAAGGGTAAGTAATAAAGTATACTAGTTACTTTAAGTATTTTACTTTTACTATATTTTATTTTTTCTTTAGGACTAGGTAGTCCTTAAACTAGGCTAGGTAAGGGCTAGAATATAGGATATATTTCTCCTATACTTATTTATTAGTAGTTAGGTAAGTTATTTTATTACCCTTATAATAGCTAGCTTTATATCTCCTATACTTTAGGGCTACCTTATAGTACTTTATAATATATTTTATTTAGAAGTAGTTATAGTATTATTAGGGTTATAAGGTTTTATTATATAGTTTAGTATAAAATAGCTTTACTTTAAAGACTATTTTATTTTTATAAATCTTATTAGTATCTTTAACTTTAGCTAATCTAAGAATTAGGGTAGTTCTTAGGGTTTCTTTATATTAGGAGTGCCTTACTATTACCTTAATTATATTTACTTTATTTACTTTACCTAACTTTATTACTAGGTTCTTAATAAAGGTATACTTTATAAAAAAGCCCTTAACTATAACACTAAGAATATAGTAGTAAAGGGCTACTTCTAGTTTAAAGGTAGTAAGAATCTATTTCTAGTTGTTAAAATAATGCTATTTATAGCACTATTTTATAGGCCCACTAGTTGCCTTGTTGCGTTGTTGCAACGTTAGTTACGAGCGTTGCTTGCAGCGTTATTTGTTATGACCTACGTTCCCACAACCAACCCACGGGCTTGTATGACTAAGCCAACTAGGTTACCCTATAGGGAAGCTAAAATCGACTGTAACTAGGCAACTAGTAGTTATATAAAAGGCTGACGTATACTGTTCGAATCCTTGAATTTTTCTGGATTTAATAGTATATTTTATTAATAGGGTTGTATATTAAAGTGCTTAGTTAGGCCACCTAGGTGGCTAGTTTATATAGCTGTGAGTTAATTTTTTATTTTTCCTATATAAATAGGTTTTACAGAAAATAAAAAGTAGCTCTAAAGACCTCTCTAGCGATCTAGATCCTCTAATATAGTTAGTAGGTCTATAAGGGGACTAGAAATCCTCTCATTGCTTGTTAGACTATCCGTTAGCTAGGAATCAACTATATTTAACTATTAAAAGCTCCTAATCCTAAAGAATACGCTACAATCTAGTGAATCTAGAAGCCGCCGCACTAGAATCTACTAGGGAGGTCTTCCTATCCCTCTAGTTAGATTCCCTTCTATTTTTAATAGGTTATAAGCCTAGAAGGCCTATAGATTACTACATTACTGCGTTATTCTACTGCAATTACTGCTTGATTTTAGGTACTAGTTATTACCTACTATACCTATAGGCTCTTAAGATTACGAAGGAAACCACTAGAAGTTAAAGCTAAAGCTTTTTATCTACTAGCGCCACGCATCGCAATATCAAACCCTTAGTGTTAAAAATCAACTATAGCCACACTCGCAACCACCACATTGCAACCTATAACTATTTAGTTATAACCACAACCTCTTTTTAGTGATTCTATTTACTATTGCAACCGTTATATTTAATATTATCTATAATAGTAAATACGCTATATCCTTTAAAATTATTAGATATCTAGTATATCTATACTAGGCTTTTTAACCTATTACACTACGTTACACGCACTATACATTACGTTACATTACGTTATAGCTTCTATAATACCTATTATCTACGATTCCTATCCTTAGTGTTAAGAAATTTTCTCGGAGATTTTTCTCCGCTATTTTTCTGCCCGCGCATACTAAAGACCCACTTTTTAGACCTAAGGGCTACCCTTTTAAATGGCTCCGCCACATAATTTGCGTACGTAACTAGATTGCAATATAAGTAATTTCTAGCGTGCGTTATTTGCAATAGGAATAAATTTAGAGCTTTTGCATAGGGATTCTTTTCCTTTTTTAAGGACTTTTAGAAGATAGCACCACCTAGTTATAAGGGTAAGGCCCTTGCCACAGGCTTTTCTAGCCCCCCTAGGGACCCTAGTAAGATAGATATAGAAGGTTAACTAGCTATTTAGGCTAGTACTTTGTAACTATAAAGTTAAATTAAATAATAAGGCAAGACCTTAGCTAATTTTATTAGGCATAGCAAGGATAATTATATTAAAAACAAGGCTAGCATTAATAATCTTCTAGAGAAATTAACGCAAACTATAACTATTATATAAGGTCTTTAGGCTTCTAATAAACTAAGAAAGAAAATACTAAGGTTCTAGAAGAAGACCTAATAGCTACTACTTTTATAAGTGTACCTTCTAGTAACTTATAAGCTGCCTTTAACATAGGTGCTATAAAGGAACTAAATAAGAAGGTTTACTTTATTCTAAAGAGAGCTAAGCTAAAAGGCCTTAAAAACTATAATTAGTGGAAGCAAGCCCTAAGCATATAATTTAGAGCCCTAGGATTACCTAAATTTATAAATAATCCAAGCCTAGCAAGCTATCTAGCTAACTATAACTAAGCTATTCTTTTAATAATATTAAGAGATAGCTATTAACTAGGACTATAGGCTACTATATATTAGTAAAAATCCCCTAAAGAAGCCTATAAAGTCCTTATTAGGCAGTATTTATAGAGTGCTAAAATCTAGCGTGGTACGCTATACGCTAGCTACTATTCCCTAAACTTTTTAAGTTATAAGGGATCTTTAGAGGCTTTTAATGCTAATTTTAATAATTTACTAGCTAGACTATAACTTTATAGTGTAGAGATCGCCCCTATTAATTAAGTAAATTATTATATTAATACATTAAAGCAAACCTTTCCTAGTTAGGCTAAGAGATAAAGATATACTATTAGAGCTTCTAGGGCATAAGGACTGCCTATAAATACCTTAAATTTACAGTTTCTTATAGCGGACTTATTAGAAAAACAGAGGGATAAGACCTCCCCTATAGCTAAAGCTTTTAGCTATAAGGCTTCTAATAATAAGGGAAATTCTAAGGACTAGGAAAAGAAGTCTTCTAATCCTAACCCTAAGAAGGACTCTAACGCTACTAAAGAGTAGGATAAGAAGGATTTAAACCCTTCTAAAGCCTCTAAAAAAAAGCAGAAGAAAAAGAAGAGTAGTAATAGGGAAAAACAGAAAGGAAAAGAAGCTGCTTTTGCTTTAGGCTATACTCTAGCCACGGGATACGTTAAAGAATTAGATTCTAATGAATCTAGCAGTGATAATAGTAGTGATTCTAATTCTAATTTAGATAGTTCTAGTGCCTCTACCACTAGTAACACTACTAGCAAGCCTACTTTTAGCTACTCTAATAATATGGTTAAAAACTCCCTTTTATATAATATAGGTTCTTCCTATTATATTTGTAATAATAGGGCTTCTTTTAGGGACTTTAAACCTCTAAAGAAAGGTAAAACTAGCGCTATAATTACAGTAAGAGAACCTATTTATCCTAAAGGAAGAGGCATAGCTATTTTTAACGTTCTAGTTAAGAAAAATCCACTAGAATATAGGCCTTTAGCTTTGCTAGATGCCCTATATTTCCTAGGCATAGATACTAACCTAGTTAGTGAGTTATCTCACTATCTAAAGGGAGGTTATCTAGCTAAAGACTAGCTATTCCTAGCTAATAAAAGCCCCTATAGGTTACTAGAACCTGCTAAACACGGCTTTTTTCTATAGATTAAGGGGCAACCTACTCCTACAATTTGCAAGCATTTAACCTACCTCTCCTTTATAGGCTCTTAATATTGTAACTAATAATAGCAATAACATCCAAGAGCTTATAAGACTAAATTAGGGTTTTCCTACCCTATAGAGGTTTAAATTCCGTAACTAGCTTTTAATCCCAAGGAATATTAATAAATCAAAGAGCTAGAAGACAATGATTTAACTGATTTAGCCCTATATCCCACTAAAGCTCCTCCTAGTAAGGCACCTTCTATAGGGGGTTTAGAAGGTCTATACCCTAATGACTTAGGTGACAATAGTGGCTGTCTATTGCCCCTAGAGGCCTGTGATTCTTAAGAGGCCTAGTAACAGAGGGAGCTATGGGATAATAGCCCTAAATCTAACCTAGATTCTAGTTATAAGAAGTTACTAGATCTAGCCCTTCTTTGGCATATTTAATTAGGCTATATAGGCCTCCCTTTACTAAAGAAATCATTAAAATTAGCTAAAGGGATCCCTAATTTTTCCGCCGTTAAAGAAAAGGATTTTAACTACATAGCCTATATGCAATCTAAAGCTATTAGAAGACTAACTAAATAACCTACTTAGGACCCCCCTAGAGTTCTAGATATTCTAGAGGGAGATATAGTTAAAATTAAACCTATACTATATAATAAGAAGGCCGTAGTCCTTATTCTTATTAATTAAAAATCCTAGTATAAATGGTGCTTTTTATTAGCTAATAAAGAAGGTTTAACCCTTTCTTTAGCTATTAAGGGCTTCTTTAAAGCCCTAAAAAACCAATATAACGCGTATCCTAGGCACCTTTACTTTAACGGAGGCACTAAAATTAATAACAAACTTTAGTTATAGTTATCTTCTAAAGGAATTTGTTTTAGCATCTCTTGCCCCTATATTTACAAATAGAATAGGCTAGTTAAGAGGGCTATTAGGGTTATCCTAGACTAGCTTAGGGTTACACTTTAGTGGTCTAAGCTACCCTTATATCTATAGTCTTACATCCTTCTAGCTATAGTGGAATTAGTTAACATCATAGCTAATATAACTAAACCTTTAACCCCTAAGCAGCTATTTCTAGCTAATTTAGAGCCTACGACTTCCTATAAGCCTAATTTCTTAAAAATTAGGGCTATAGGGTCTTATTATAAGGTTCTAATACCTCTAAAGCAAAGATCTAAGCTTTAAAAGCTAGCCCCTAGGACTATTCCTAGTTAGTTACTAGCTACTCTAGGTTTTACTGTTTATCTTATTTATATTCCCTCTAAAAGGTTAGTTATAAAGACTAGCTTTGTTAAAATTATAGAGAATATAGGCTCTGTAAGGTCCCCTAAGCCTTTAGGGACTAATCCTTTAGAGGGAGAAGCTAATATCTCACGAGATAATCTAGAAGTTTAGGATAGTTACCTAAAGCCTCCTAAAAGCCTAGCGCCCGCAGCGCCCACAGCGCCCGCAGCGCCTATACTAACAGTCCCTAGGGCGACTAATACAGCGACTAATACAGCGCCTGCAACGCCTGCAACGCCTCTAGCGCTACCCCTAGAGAGCCCTAGCTCTAGCGCCCCTAATAAGGGTCCTATTAAAAAACCGTTTTTAGATTTGGATTCTTTAATCAATTCTAATTCTATAGATATTAATGATTTCAATATATCTTTATACATTAAGGAGATATGCTTTAAGGCATAACAAAGGGCTAAATTATTTACTAATAACAACGATTTAGATACCCCTAAGACCTAGAAACAAGCTTTAAAAAGCAAGGATAGTTAAAAATAGATAGATATAACTTTTAATGAATTTAAATAGCTTCTAGCTGCTAGAACCTTTAAATTTATAGGGATAGACTAAATTCCTAAGGGCTAGAGGGTTCTAAAGAATAGGCTTGTTTATAAGCTTAAAAAGGATAAAGAAAATAATCCTCTAAAGTATAAGGCCTAACTTGTTACTAAAGGGTTTATGCAGATAGAAGGTTAAGATTATATTAAAACCTACGCTATAACTAGCATTCCCCCTAGTTAGCGGATTTTACTAGCCCTAGCGGCTTATAATAACTAGGAAGTTAAATAGGTTAATTTTATAGGGGCCTTTTTAAATAGTTTACTAAAGGAATCTATCTATATGCAAATACCTAATGGATTCACTAAATTTGCTAAGTCTACACCTAAAGTAGCTAAGTTACTTAAGAAGTATAGCTACAAACCCTCTTAAAAGCAAGTTATTCTCCTATAAAAAGCTTTATATAGATTAAAACAAAGCTCTAGAGAGTGGCAACAGGTTTTAAAAGACCTTCTTTAGAAGCTAGGCTTTTAACCCCTTATATCTAACCTAGCTGTCTTCTTTAACCTAACTATATCTACATATATAGTGACTTATGTAAATAACTATCTTCTAATAGGACTGGATCTAGCTTATATTAATAGGCTAAAAAAGCTACTTTATAAAGCTTATCCTATAGAAGACTATAGGCTAGCTAAATTTTTCCTAGGCGTTTAAATCACTAGAAATTAAAAGAAAGGGACCCTAACTATTCACTAATCCTAGTATATTTCTAAAGCCTTAGAAAGATTTAATATAAAGAATGCTAGACCTATTAAAATTCCTCTATAACCTAGAATTATAAAATAGGTAGACTACCTAACTAAACCTCTTTCCCCCCCTAATTATAAGCTATATTAGAGTATTATAGGGACTATTATATACCTAATACCCCTTATAAGACCTAATATTGCCTTTCTAGTTTAGTGGCTTTTTATAGCGCTATCTAAGCTATTTATAGAGTATCTTAATGCTTCTAAACATCTGCTTAGGTACCTTTTAGGCTCTATTAGTTATTCTATAACTTATAGAAGGTCTAAATCCGCTATAGCTTTTGCAACCCTTATTAGCTTCTATAATAGTGACTTTGCGGGTGATAAGTCCTCTAAATTAACCTACGCTTATCTCTATAAGCTAGCTTAAGGACCTATTAGCTAGAAATTAAAGAAAGCAACTATAATAGCTTTATTTACATTAGAGGCTAAATCTAATGCCTTATGTAAAGCTATTAGGGAGCTAGAGTGGCTTTATAGTCTCTTTAAAGAGATAAAGCTACCTATAGCACCTCTAGTACTAATTTTTAGTAATAACTAAGGCGCTATTATAACCGCTAATAACCCTGCTCTTTATAGCAAAACAAAGCATACCCTGCTAAAATTTAACTATACTAGAGAAAAGGTACAGAAGGGTATAGCTAAGGTTATCTATATTAACACTAAAGAGATGCTTGCAGATAGTTTAACTAAGCCCCTGCCTAATAATAAATTTTAACAATTTATCTAACTATTAGGCCTTACGAATATAAAGGCTTAATCTAAACTAACAAAATCAACTAAAAAGTCGAAAAACCGGAAAATCAATAAAAACACTAGAATTACGCCTAAAAGTTATTGATTTTAAAAGTTACTGTTTTTAGTTAAAAAGGTTATTGGATTTATTATTGAATTTATAGTTAACTTAGATATCTATTAAAGAGCTAAGTCTAGGTATCGAATTAGTTACCTTATACTTTTCTAGAGGGAGTGTTAAAATAATGCTATTTATAGCACTATTTTATAGGCCTACTAGTTGCCTTGTTGCGTTATTACAACGTTAGTTACGAGCGTTGCTTGCAGCGTTGTTTATTGTGACCTACGTTCCTATAACTAACCCACGGGCTTATATAACTAAGCTAACTAGGTTACCCTATAGGGAAGCTAAAATTAACTATAACTAGGTAACTAGTAGTTATATAAAAGGCTAACGTATACTATTTAAATCCTTGAATTATTCTGGATTTAATAGTATATTTTATTAATAGGGTTATATATTAAAGTGCTTAGTTAGGCCACCTAGGTGGCTAGTTTGTATGGCTATGAGTTGATTTTTTATTTTTCCTATATAAATAGGTTTTGCGAAAAATAAAAAGTAGCTCTAAAGACCTCTCTAGTAATCTAGATCCTCTAATACGGTTAGTAGGTCTATGAGGGGACTAGAAATCCTCTTATTGCTTGTTAGACTATTCGTTAGCTAGGAATTAACTATATTTAACTATTAAAAGCTCCTAATCTTAAAGAATACGCTACAATCTAGTGAATCTAGAAGCTGCCGCACTAGAATCTACTAGGGAGGTCTTCCTATCCCTCTAGTTAGATTCCCTTCTATTTTCAATACTAGTTATCTTTATACTAGGTAGTAGTTTCTTAAAATATAATAATTATATTTTTACTTAGGAGTTTTCTAGCTATAATTACTATAGCTTAGCCTATAGCCTTATTTATTACTATTACTATATCTTTAGTAATTCTAAACTAAAGTAATTCCTATATAGTATTCCCTTCAATAAGGACTTCTTTATTTTATTTACCTAGGATTTATAAGAGAGGTAAAGTAATATTAAGTTATATTAGTAAATTAAGTTTTATAATAACGCTTACCTAGGTTAAAGTAGTGCTACCCTTAGTTACTTTCTTAATTACTTTCTTAAGGACTTATAAAAGTGCTTCTTTAGTTATATAAATATTACTATTATTATTATTTTTCTATTTTAGTTTAGCTTAGATATAGTTTACTATTAGAAGGGTTATAGCCTTAGTAATACACTAGACTTTAGCTACCTTATTACTAAGGATAAGGCTAGCTATCCTTTTATAGAATTTCTTTTCTTTAGAATAATTAAATTAAATCTATCTTACTATAGGTTTATTATTACTCCTATAGATATTAAACTATCCTATACTAGTATTAGGGTAGTAGTAACTTTATACTAGCCCCCTTTCTCCTTTATTAATAGTTATTAGCACCTTATCCTTATACCTACCTCTAAATCTATTATAATATAATATTATAAAAGGGGGTAATTAATAATAAGGAATTTAAATATTAGCTTAGTTTGTATTTTAGAGGCAATTCCGTACCTTTAGGTTAGTGCGGAAAAGTATGCAAAGGTTTAGTATTATAGGTTATATAACGTAATATAACGTAATATATAGCATGTGTAATAAAGTATAATAGGTTAAGGGTCTAGTATAAATATACTAGGTATCTAATAATTTAAAAGGATATAGTGTATTTACTATTATAAACAATATTTAATATAATAGTTATAGTAGTAAATAGAATAACTAAAAGAGGTTATAGTTATAACTAGTAGTTATAGGTATAGCTATAAATAACTTTTAATACTAAGGGTCCAATATTATAATGTGTAGTGCTAGTAAATAAAAGGCTTTAAACTCTAGCAGTTCCTTTATAATCTAAGAGCCTATAGGTATAGTAAGTAATAACTAATACCTAAAATTAAGTAGTAACTATAGTAAAATAGCATAGTAATATAGTAATCTATAGGCCTTCTAGGCTTATAACCTATTAAAAATAGAAGGGAATCTAGCTAGAGGGATAGGAAGACCTCTTTACTAGATTCTAATGTAATAGCTTCTAGATTTACTATATTACGCTATATTGTTTATAATAAAGAGCTTTAATAGTTAAATAAGGTTAATTCCTAGCTAATAAATAGTCTAATAAGTAATAAAAGGATTTTCTAAGTTCTCTTATAAACTTACTAACTATATTAGAGAATTTAGATTACTAGAGAAGTCTTAGAAGCTACTTTTTATTTTCTATAAAATAATTTTATATAGGAAAAGTAAAAAATTAACTTATAGCTATATAAACTAGCTACTTAATATACACTAACTAAGTATTTTAATATATAACCCTTTTAATAAAATATACTATAAAATCTAGAAAAAGTTAAGGATTTAAATAGTATTCTTTATGCTTTTATATAACTACTAGTTCCCTAGTTATAGTTAATTTTAGCTTCCCTATAGGGTAACCTAGTTAGCTTAGTCATATAAGCCCGTGGGTTAGTTATGCATATAACGCGTGGCTATAATAACGCTGCAAGTAACGCCTGTAACTAACGTTGTAACAACGCAATAAGGCAACTAGTGGTCCTATAAAATAGTGCTATAAATAGCATTATTTTAACAATTAGAAGTACCTCTATAGACTAGCTAGTACTATAGTATATTATATACCTTTTAGGTATAAAAGCTAGGTACTATCTGCACCTCTGATTGCATAATTTGAACGTTTTCTATTATCTACATCGACCCCTATCTTAACACTTATTATTGCTCGCCGAATCTCGCACGATTTCCTGCACGAACCAGAACCAGGCTTGACTTGGAATCGCCATCCATCCGGCCGAACCAGAGATTCGGGTTTCGTAAATACGACTGGCTCAAGTCATTAGTCGCTTCGCACGAGGGGTTGTTAATCAATGTGCACAAATAGCTGATCGAGAATCCAAGTCATCTTGGTTACGATAGAATCAGCGTGCTGAGAATTTTTGTTCTTCGCTTTTCAGCTGGATGATACAATTAGATTATGCATCATTCTTGACCGAATGTCGGAGTTTCCCTCCCTTTCACTTTAGCTCTCCTGTTCTTGCACTCGTGCCAAGAGTCAATTTAGGATAAGACTTCCCGCATACTTATCAGTCGATAGTAAGCAAAATATCAGTCAAGCAACAGCCATGTTTCCCAGTTATGCTACCCAACGATTTGCCTCAAGGCCGCTGTTCAGTGGTGAGACAAGTGACAATCACCGAAGCAAGAAGGGCATGCCCGGACAGGGCTTCAGCTGTTCAAGGTCCTGCTGTGCTATGGCCGAATGGTGTTTCGTGAACACCCCCCCTCCCCCACCCCCCCCCCCCACTCCCTCCCTTGAAGACCGTGACCGGACCGGACCATACAGTATTACATACACTGTACGGAATATAGAGCCACCTAGTCGATCCTTAGCAAGTCAATCGACAGCATAATAAAGTCAGGTTATTTCTTCCCCGGCCACTGGGACACCACTGGGACACCACGCGACAACACGTACGCAAGTAGCAAATTTATTCACGCGTTTCGTCCCAAGAACGGGACGCTCGCTGATTCAGATTTACTAAGCTGAAATATTCCCCCGCAGTGGGAATGATCGGCCCTGGCCATTCAACTAGGCAGCGAGTTGCAGTGATTCATCGAAATAAAAAATGTTTCTATCGTGGGGTGACACGCAGTATCGCATCATTTTCTCGAGAACAAAGCATGGTCTTGAATGACTCACATAGGACTGTTTTTCTCTCGGGTTCATGTCTCGCATAGGAAAACCAAGCAACATTCTGTTGGGAAATGCTGGTGACCACCGGCAGGCTCGCGACGGTATTCACCGGGGATAGCATACCCCCATCGTCCTGACGTCTCTTTCGATGTACTCGCTACGAATGCAGTCATACATATCTACGAAGAGGGTGATGGCGGCGTTGTTGTCAGCCAGGAAAAGAACCTGCCGACATGTCCTTAGGTAAGGGAATATCAACATCAGGTACTTGCATTGACGCCCACGTAACGGACACCAGACGCTTTTCAGTGTTAGTTAGCTGTTGTTACAAACAATAGTAAAGTTTGTTGATCAGTCAAGATTGCTATGTTACAAACAGACACATCACTGCATAGGATATGTGCTGTTTTAGTGACACCATGATCTTTAGCAAACAGATCCCGACTGTCACCGATGACTGGACGTGTACTCGAGCAAACTTGGTAGAGAATGGTTTCATTGAGTTACCAGGCCTCAAAATTGGCGCATGTCCATCTCTTGACACTGTTTCTTTCCAAGGGTGCGATATTCACTCGTATAGCTTCAACCAGCAAGTTCGACAGTTCTCATAAACTGCGCACAGCGCTGGTGAATAGCAGCGTAAAGCGCTTCTTCATTGAATCACAGTCAAGGCCCCGAATCGACGTGCCGTTTGGCGCTTGAAAATTTTTCAAAAGTTTCGCCATCATTCATCACGTATTCTGCAAAAATTGCTCCGCGACGAGCGATGGCCGTGGAAACATGCGGTTGGATCGAAGGCAATTCCGGTGAGCAGAATTTATACAAATGCGTCGTTTGCGACATACTGAACAGAATATGTAAGAACATCCTTTGACCTGCCAAACTGGCCAACGTTGTGCCAAAGATGTCGCCAATAGCCTTGTCGGATGCTGTTGGAGTCCAACAAGTGGAACATGTACCTTGGTGACAACCTGTCTGGACAGAAGACTAGAAACAGCTGATAACCTCAGAAACGAAGCCAGCTCTGCCATGGTCTGGTAAGTATGCGAAATGCCCTTTGAATTTCTGCCAAGTTCCGCAAGAAGAAGGAAAAAAAATAGATTCCGTTGCTAAAAGAAAGCAAGTCCTTCTGCTGACGCATAAACCCAGTGCTGCGTCTGCAGCCCCGTATTGTAAGACAAACGTATTCGCAGGTGATCCCAATCTGAACGGATTTTCTCTATTTTTGTGCGCCTCAAATACGCGAACAGAAACAATTTATCGTTACACCACGACACCATCAAGGAGTCAAGACCTGCCTACGCTGGGATCGACAGCCCTTCCCACTGCTCCATCGACTTCGACTTCAAGACCCGATACCCCCACGACGACGACTCATGTTTCTCTGGCCACCAAAGCCAAAGCCACTGACATGACTGGCCCGGGAGGCCTATCAATCACGACAGTGACGGATCAAAATGAGAAAGGTGTCACGAGTTTAGGCACGACATCATCTGCATCCAAATCCACAAACCCTGCATCTTCACTCTCGGCATCGCCCTCATCGATTGTAGGAATTGTGTTGGGAGCCATAGGTGGGTACAAACAAGCCTCTCATATACCATCAAAGATCGCTTCCCTTTCTTCTTCTTCTTCTAACACGCGTGGTTTCACTTATTACGTAGCTGCTTCGGCCATCATGGCCGGATGCTTCTATGTTGTGTACCAGCTCATTCGATCCAGGATGAATCGGCATCGGAAACTGTGTGACGAGAGAAGAAAACGCCACTCATCCATGAGACGCAGCCGATCACCAGGACAGGTGTCATCGATAGAGCTCAGGAGCAGACCGAGACGATAGGTTAGCCCAAGATACGGAATGGCGATTTCAATTCACGTTGGCATCACGAAGGTTGACATGTTGGAAAGTTTCATGAACTTGGTGCAGGAGTTTCCCCCCTTTTCTCTTCTTAAAACTACCATATATGCCACGGGCTGCTGGCCCATGAATCGGCAAAGGGGGAATCAACCGATCTACTGCAGTGGTATTCAGATATCCACGGGTGAAGCTGTTGAATACTTGTCACGCCGCACATTCTTTCATCGTTGTTTCCGACTCATCTCGTAAAACTTATTGAAACATCAAAGATTAGCAAGCAACCCTTTTGCCAGATTCGTTTTTCGCATGTACTCTGTGAAAACACCTACTTTCCATGACTTTCTGTATAGCGACCCACGCCTTCCTATCCACAACTCAACGCATATAAGCCACCGCATCCTATTCCGACAGCTATGGCTACCAGACATGAAGCCTTGGATATATCTGTGTACAGCCGCAAGAATACAAGGACAGAATACGGCTCGTCTACGGGATGCTCTCGGATTGCAGATGTGGTGTCACTACTAAGGGAACAATCGTGCTCCTCGAGATGCACTGGTCGATCCCAGAGCGCTTGCAAGCTGTGCTGTAAGGCACGATGTATCTAATATGGAGACATCTCGGAATGGGCGAGGTCGCAGGGTAATTTGGGAAAATGCGGCGACATTTCTGGTTCTGGTGTTGAGGTCGGTGCCAGCTGAGGATATGAAGAAAGCCCATGTCTTGGGAATGAAGGTCAGTGTTCTGGAAGAAATAGTAGACGGACAGACGGATGATGCTTCCGAGCATCGGCGTCACGGACGTCGCGAGGCAGACATCTCGGTGTGTGCCGAACTGTTTGTTATCAGTCGCCTCACTACTTCATGTCAGACTTGGAGAAGACGAAATTCGTCGTGAACCGGGCATTCTGCATCAGCTCAAACCTGCCGGTCACTATATCCCCCGAGAGCTTTCCCAATCAATGTCTTGGCCCTATCGCTGAGATCCATGCCTAATGCTAATTGTCGGCCTTCCTCCGTCATCTTCCCCCATGTCTTTCTCAGAATAGCCACCATCTTTTCCTCGTCTATGTCGTCCTTGGCCTCGAAGTCGTCGAACTGGTCGTCGAGGAACACGAGACATGCTACGTCTTCGAGTACTTTGGTCTCATTGTCTGTGGATAGCCCTTCCTTTCGAATCAGCGCCGCGACACGGTCTCGCTCCCCATCGGAAAACGGGGGCTGGATTGTTGAAGACGTCAGTAGCTCGGCTACCTTTGATGCAGCTTGCGACTTTTGCTTGGCTCTCCAGGTAAGGTAGCCGGGACGGGTCATGGGGAAGCTAGATCGGGGGAGTTCCCATCTACGAAAGATGATGATCCAGTATCCTGTCAGCTTATATGATTAACAGTACGTAATCGCAACTTGAGTCATGGATATCTGAAAGTTTATAATCTTCGAGTCCGGTATGCGAGAGGATTGATGGCGAACACAGAGATCAGTAACGAATACATACCGGCGGAAGTGCTGAGCCCGGCAAGCTATCTGCAGAGTTGGCGAAGCACCTGGGCATCGAGATGCCAACCATTTTGTCATCTTCTGTGCATAATGCAGCTCATACGGCACAGAGTCGGAACCATCAGGCCCATCAGTCTTGTTTGGATCCTCTGCATGAGCTTCGTCGATGAGTCGCAGGGCCTGTTCGTGAGCAGGCGAAAGACTGGTGAGCGATGGAGCCGCCATTGTGACTCGGAGGGCTTGATCCGCGAAAAAACTGCGTCTGGCAGACAGGTCCAGGTATTACTACAATATATGTTTGCCTATTTAGGCTTGTTTGAGAATGTGGACCTTTTTTTTTTCTGTTCAAGAGACGGTGTCTGTCAACTGCGTGGCTTGTAGATGCTTATCGCAAGGAGCAGCGTTTGCGTTTGCCAGATGAAGCTGATGAGTAAGCTTTCTTGTTCGAGTCTCAATCGGACCACGCGTCATAAGCCGACTAGAACAAGTAATACGTATACCGCAAGAACAAGAACTTGGGTTGTTATTAAATCTGAATCCAGGAAGTTTTAACATCTCTCGACTCGTGTGTGCTGGGAGAGATCGGAACAGCGGCAGCCGATTCATGGACGCGGACTCAGTCCAAACGTTGACTTGATGTCGTGTCCACCCCAGGATACTCAGAAATAGTGCGCGCTCACTACATCAGACTTTCAATTCTTGAAGCTAGACGGACGACTCGTATCGCAAAAAAATACTGGGGAAGGGAAACTACCAGAGTGTCATAGGTCGGACGATTCAGCACTCGTTTTCGTTTGCGTTCGGCTGCCCAACAAGTGACAGACAGTCTTGCACTGCTCCAGCAGCTGCCAGCAAAATTTAAATACCTGGGCCAGTTCTCAATGGCTGCACACGCATTACCAATTTTCTGCATCTGATGACCAATTTTTTCTGTTACCTAAACCAAGATTAATCAGACTGTAAAGTTTGTGAGCCTCGACTTCCATTCCTGATCGTCCGTCTACTTCCATACCACCTCGCGTGCAAGCGAGACCACGCGCGCCGTATCTGAGAAACAGATTCACAACATCATGAATCAAGATCATCATGTCGGCTGAAGTAGAAGAAGTTTCTGACAGTGCCAACTCCAACTCCAACGTTTGCCTGTCAGGCGCCATCATGGGCCACGGCCCTGTCGTTCCAATGCACTCGGGCTCGGTTGAGTCGGTACACCACGAGGACACCTCCGACGGCAGCCATTCGCAAGCCTCCGAGAATATATCTTCATCTAATGAAGGTGAAGAATCCGTTGTTTCCCCAGCTGACGAGGCTGGTTGCTCTAAGAACGATGACACGACCTCCAACGACTCAACGACTCCCTGTCAGAAGAAGCTTCAAAAGATATCGCCAGAAGGCAATAGCGGATGCAAGAAGAAAAAGTGCTTGGCAGCTTCTATCGAAGAGTCTGCCACTGATTCATCCAACGAGATTTCCAGTAATCAGTCTGACTAGTCGTCCGACCACAACAGCTCCTCTCCAGGCAACGAATCGCAAGATGTTACTCTCTGCAAGAAGCAAAAAACAACCACTTCGGATTCTAGCGATGGTGAAAGTGGCGAAAATGAGCCGGCTGAGAATTCAGACAGCCATGACACCGGTGTGACTTTGTCGGGGCCCGAGGATGCTGGCGAGAATGCAAATGCGAGTGCGGATGAGGACTCTACCAACCCTGCTGAACAGTCCTCCGACACGAAGTCATCTGCGCAGAGCAAGTCTGGTACTGAAAGTGATGGATCCAAATCTGCTTCCGAGATAGATAACCAGTCTCGGTGGACAATTTCGGAGGATCTTTTGCTGAGAGGAATGAAAGAGTCCACCGACAATTTGCCCTGGGTAGACATTGGCAAGTCACTCAATCGAAGCAAGAATGATGTCAAGGCTCGTTGGAAGATGATCAAAGACCAAACAGACGCAGACGTTGGAGCAGATACCGAACCCCAAGAGTGTCAAAGCGCCGAGGCATCTCCAAAGAACGATTCCAGCAAGACTTGCAAGGTAGAATCATCTGAACCGGGTCTATCCAAGGAGCCAAGAAAAAGAAAAGACAAGACTGGCAACCCAAGTCAAGCCGCGAAATCCACACCCACGCCACCCGGTGAAGAACACGACGGCATCTTATCGGGCGAAGAAGCTTCGTCTGAATCATCCAGTCGTGATCATGATGAAAATGAGAGTGACTACGGGTTAGACGAAGGAGACCTACAGAAACGATATTTGTACCGAGATGTATACGGTTGTCTGTACCCACCGGACATTCGCTTGGAACCAGACAGCATCTTGAACGAGGAGGATTGCGCAACCCTCGCAACTATTGCCAGTAAATACGAGCAAAGCCGCTTGCTCGAAATGCAGGCTAATTTCCTGAATGCTGCGGGGAGAAAAATTCCCATATCTTATCTACGAGAGAAGCTTCTCAACGCACAATGTCTTGGGGAGGATGCTGAGCAAAATAAGATTGCAAGTGTCAAGAATTGGATCGATCATGTTCAGGGGAGATGATCTACCGAGTTCTGACGGGATGCTGTACAATAAGATATGACGGCAATGTTATGTGAAATCTGAGTATTAACAAATCCAACAGGTGATTGATTAACGATGTTAGGAACGCCACGTCTTTAAGGCGGATGGGCTCAGACTAGATCAGAGAAATCAAGGTATCAGATCTAGAAGAAGGAAGACATAGTAGTTCGGTGATGATTCGTGAACGCGCAATTACGGTAATCACTATAGACAAGGTGTGTTCAGTGTATCAAGGTATATACAAGACCCTTGATTGCAGGGTGTTCTTCCCAAGGTGATGCGCCAGAGTCCTCGCCATATACTACAGGTTGTAATGAATTCAACAACACCACAAATGCTCCTTGCATATGCAAACCTTGGTGCTTGCTTGTCCAAAATGATAAGATACGCTTGATCACTCGCGCCGTCATCACGCAGATTGCTGCGAATGACGCCCAAGCTTTGATGCAAATATATAATCTAATGTGTTACGAAGCAGACGCCCGTTAATATATAGACTGTGCCAAAAGAGGTTGGATGTATTCGAGAAACTTTACATAAAAAGCCTGTCCAGGCCGAGGCTTCTGTGGCTGTGCTGCTTCACGCAACGATGATGAAGCTAAAGAAAAGAGTTGTAAATTTGCTCCAAGAACGTCGTATTGGTGAGGCCATATACATGACTTGGCGTAAAAAAATTGTTGATGGCGAGTAACTTCAATGTGCTCATCCATCTGGGTCGCCTGTCGGCAACCCATCTGAGCCGCGAGCTACTGTCGAATGGAATTTTGGTGGCGTATGCCACACCAGGAGAAAACTTGCCAGTTCAAATAAAGCTCGTAAGTTCGGCCCAGCGTGTGCTTGATCAGATAGGATTCTCCATCCCAATCCCAGGAGGAGGGGCTTGCTTTGTTCCAGTCGCAGAATTTGATTCCAGGCCTTTGCTTCGCAGGGTATTGTTCGATGATCTGAGTCCTCGTTTCATCATTTTGCCGAGAACTGTGACCAATTCACATGCGTCGTTGAACATATCATCGTCCATACCTTCTGTCGCGTCGTATACCTCGGCTATCGTATCTTTAGCAAGATTGCGGCTGGCGTCGGCGTCTCGAACGCATTCGTAAAGGAACGCAGAATACTCGGTCTTTACGGACAAACGTAAAGAGTGAGAGCCCCATAGTAGCTCATCTGCAAGTTTGATAGCCTCTTTAAAATGCTCATGTGCAGTAGGAAGGTAATCCTGCTCCGGCAAGAGGAAAGACGGTGGCAACAAAGCTACATGTGCTTCGAAACCTGGCGGTGGACCGACTGGACCACCCTCTAAAGAATGGGTAGGTTGTACAGATGAAGGTCTCGAAATTGTGTCGCCATCGGATGCGTCCCCTTTGCACGACTCCGCTTTTGACGCCGATATCAAAGCGGCCTCTCTTGCTTCAGGTGTCCAGCAGCCCATGTTGGAAACTGGAGGTTGGTTATGGAAAAGGACGAAAATATGGTGAAAACTGGCGCGCAGCTTATAGGCCAGAACTTTAAGTTCGACGTAGTTGCCAACCATTGGGATGACATATTGTTGGAGCATTACCAAACCTTCACGGGATAGCCATATGATATGCAACACCCTTTTCAGAAAGAATGGTGATGTGGTAGGATCTGGTCTTCGCGCCTTCTTGGCAGCAACGAGCTGCTCAGCAAGGTTGAGCGAAAGACCGAGAATCTTGAAGAGCATGGCCGAGAGAAGCGGATTATCTTGCTCGACGGCTTTGGCAAGCCTGCCCAAGAACTTCTGGTCCACCTCTGAAGACGCCATCCAGTCCAGTTGATGCCAAGCTGGCCCCCGTTCCACCCCGAGTTGTCGGTGTCTTTCTCTGGCCCTCTGGACTCGGCTAGCGTCAGGCAAGACCGTATGATGCGAAGCTATACGACCCTCGATGAGGTTCTAAGGAAAATTAAGGGTCAGCACGGCAAGAAAAGTGCTGGGAGCATGGTGCAGAATCTGTAGCCAAGCTCTACATCAGCAGCCTCGCATGACGCGTTTGCGATGTTCGCTGAACGCCAAAGAAACAAGGCCACAGACTGCACAGGGCAAAAACAGGGTATTCGACGGTGGTGAGAGA
The DNA here is from genome assembly GCA_024072835.1 of Epichloe amarillans. NCBI lineage: Eukaryota > Fungi > Ascomycota > Sordariomycetes > Hypocreales > Clavicipitaceae > Epichloe > Epichloe amarillans. The sequence continues at coordinate 988,110 of CP099638.1, read as the reverse complement.
GCCTGACAGCTGACAGCTGGCGAGTGGTGATTGGATCCCCGAGAGGAAACGCAAAAGTATGATCATCGTGCAGGTAGGGCTGGGACTGGGCAATCTGACAAGACTCCGAGCGGTTGGTTGGCTATCAGGGGATGGGCGACTAACGCAGCGTTTAGGCTTGCCAGTGGCTGCCTGGCCAAGCCATCAACAGCATCCACTGTTGCGATGTCCTTCCTTGTGTGGGAAGATCAAGCCGATTTCTCCGCACGCACAATTCTGCAAGTGGCAGGATACGGTGCAGGTAGATAATATTGTTGAACGATGCGAAGCCGGGACTCGGACCAGGTAAACTCTTCAGCAGCTCATGCCGCAGGCGACGAAACAATCCATAGATTCGCTGTCAATATGGCCAATGTGCAAATTCCCACAGATGATGTTGTCCCCAATTCGGAAGGTCCTCAACACCATGCTATGATCGTGGAGGCGAAGCTGGAGTAGCGAGCCGGACAGCGACTTCAGGCATACATATGAAAATGTGAATTAATAATAAACATGGCAATAGGGGGGAGGCCAAGGAACAGCGTCCGTGACTTATCCCTGTCACGGCCTTGGCTAATGCCTGGCCAGGGACCAAGGGCGGTGAGGAAGAAAGTTGGCTTACACGCCCGTTGATCAGGGTATAACATACTTCGCGCGAACAGAACCCATCGAGCCTCGGTCTTGTGGAGCCAGCCTCTTTTGTGTTTATTGTATTACTTATTACTCCGTAGCCAAGCAAGAACAAACAGGAGAGCTGATTGAGCAGTATGAGTCCACTTTCTTCACGACAGTACGAGACTGGTGGGCGTCACCACCAGGATTCAAGGGTTAGGGGGAAGGAGAGGAGGCATCGGAACATTGGCAGGAATGAGATCAACTTGGGAAGGCTCTCAATAATATCGGATCAGTTCGGTATCCTACATGCAAAACGCAAATGCACTCAAGTGGGCTGCTGTCAGGGGCTAGGCGGGCTAGGCGGGCTAGGCTGGGCCGGGCTGCTCGCGAGGTGCATGCGTGGTGCACGAGTATTATCTATCTACGGAGTACTCCGTACGGACTAGGACTACCCCTTCCTTGGATGCACAACAATGCACAACAATGGGAGTGGGCGTGTGAGCGTGTGAGCGTGTGAGCGCGGCTCGGAGATGTCGGGTTGAAGAAGAGGATGTTTGACTTGACGACGAAAGAATAGAGGTTGATGTAGAGGTTGATGGTCTAACTCACAATCATAGTACCGCGTGTCATGGGCAATTGCCAATTGCTGGTCGCCTTGATCGCAACGTCCCCCTCCTCAATGCCGGCGAAGGACCATGGCTTCGAAGCCTAGGAGACAGGTCTGGCTAGGACTGTTCCTAAGTTAGGACTACAATACACCCCTTGAAATATTTTACAACTCTAACCCGTACATAATAGAGGTTTGTGCTAGTGCCGCGGATCCGCCAGGAAACCCCGTGCAATGGAAGGAGTTGGTGCTTCGCGCCTGGCACGCGTAACCAAGATGCAGTATGTACTGAACAGGAATAGTGAGTGATATTAAGCCGCTTTCTCTTTCTCTTTGGGGTCGATCAACAACGGGTAATTAAACAGAAACCGTGCAACGTCACTAGCAGGGGTGACAAGCCACCATGCATGGTGCATGGAAATGTGTGAAGATGTCTCTTCAGAATATTGTTCGATAATATCGGGACGTCAAAGGGAAAAAGGCAATCACGGACTTGCTTCATAGCTTTTGCCAGCTTGAGGCGCGACTTCGCGTCTGGGTGCTTGCTGGCTGGGGCAGTTGTCGAGGATCGGGTACGTGTTCGGCAAAGTACGTGCGGATTATAAGATACATGAGAATAAGTCGCGAATGCATCATCGCGGCAGGGGGGGGGGGAGCTGACGTGACATGGCGCGCACTGGAAGCGCCAGCGCCAGCGCAAGCCGAAAGTGACAGCAGCTCGTCCCTCGTCACCGATTCTGACGATGTGGCCTCAGCCTTCAAACCATCCCCACTTAATGACACATCAACCGCGCGGGCGACAGACAGACAGACAGCCTTTGTTTTCCCCAGCCTCTCCCCCCTTGAGTGGCACAAAGCCTATTAAGATGACCGTTCGATGCGAACAGCGGTGTGAGCAGATGGAGCCTTCGAAAGGCAGCTATCAGTACAGTAATAACAGAAGCTTGGCGTCACCACTGATATGCAGTATATTAAGTAAATAACGTCGTTCCCGTTGGGCATCAACGACGACCAACCCCATCAGTCTATCAATCCTGAGATGAGGCGCAATACGTATTTGAAGAAGCGGTCGTCACTCACTGCAGCCCCACCCGCAGGCTTATCAAGTTTGATCTTTGTTGGTCCAAGACATTGTCTGGAATACGATGTGTTTTCAGAGACAGAATCTGTACCTCGACTTCCCTCGTACATGAAATCAAATGGCCGTGTCAAACATAAATGAGACTTTTTGGCTTTACCACCATTCCATGTGCCCAAACTGCTCTAGTTTGTTGTATTCCTCTCTTCAGGTTATATAACCTGACACAAATACCATGCGTATAGATTTCATCCGAGCATGTGCACTAAACAACCTCTTAGCTTGAGACTCTAGCTTTGCACCCTAGTCCCGTCTTGCGACGCCTGCTTGTTGTATTCATCGACAGCTCATAACTTCTGTCTTCGGATTCTGCGCCGTAACGCTCATTCCCCCCTGTTATCACTAGCTTGATGACATTGCCAAAAGCAAAAGCGACAGAGCGCAAGCCGACCGTGACTTTTGGTCCCAACTCCGACACCACTAGATGATTGGACTCTTCGCCATGATCCAGGAGACTTCGGCACTCTTCCACATTTGGCTTACCACATGGTGAGGTCACCCATACTTCCCAGTTGGCAAAGGAGTCATGATTTTTTCTCTCCGTTATATGCCGTCGTCGCAGCCCGGGGCTTGTGATGTGGACTGAGTTTTCGTGCTGCGTGACTTGTCTTATACCGACCACACTGCCATCCGAGAGAACTTGCCAAGCTCCGGGGTTCTTGACTTGTTTTTTCAACTCCTTCATGGACTCATCCATGTTGCTGAGCTCCGCGCTGCCCGTGGAGTTTCTACTATAGATGGCCTCCGAATCATTTGCCGGAACGTACATCTGGACAACGCAGTCGCCTGTTTCAGCGGCAGCGTAGCAGAGTGTTAGGGATGTCAACCCTACAGTGTCTACTTTGGAAGTTGGGTAACTCGAGTAGGTGCATTGTAGGGATTTCGGACTCATTTTCTCAGTCTTAAAGGTCCATATGATGCGTCGCTGTTGAATGTCAACAAAATGCACGTTATCGCTCCCCGCCAGAGCAAACAGGCCCAGCGGTGACAGCGTTATAATTTGAGAGATTCCGCCTGCGTTCTGAAGATCTAGCTTCAGATGCCGAGTATCCCATGATACCGCTTTCTTTTCCGCAATGTAAACTCCCCCACGTTTAGATACAAGAACAAGAAACAGCGAGGACTGTTCTTTGTCTGCAGAACAGCTTAGATTAGTTTTGTTTCGTTGGAAAGTACGATATTATACTTTGAGTACTTGATGGTGGAGAGGGGGGCAGAGGATTATCCAACCTTTCTTGATTAGATTGTGGGCGAGAATGATTGGTTCGGCACAGATCGTTGTTACTCTGGTGGCAATCTGATCACCAGCCGTGACTTCCACCAACGTGCCGTTAGGGTGAACTAATGCTATGGCAGGCTTCCCGGTGTCTGTGTTGTGATCAAAGAAGAAAGCTGCTGGCCGCCTGGTCAGAGTCTCCAGAGGCACAGAACCGGCCCATGTTTGTTTAGTGAGATTCCAGAAAGACACCTTTGAGGTTGATAAAAGAGCTAGCCACGTGGATCTATCATCAATAGCCGTTGACAGGACAGGAAATGGGCATTTTTCGCTGTCGGTACCATCAGCCAAGACATAGCTTCTCCCAGATCCACGGACATCCCAAACTCTAACAACTCTGTCAAGTCCGATGGATACTATATGCCCGGATTTAGACTTTCCCAGCATGGCCACATCGAGAATGTGACCTCCCAATGATCTTATTGAGATCACCGAAGGATCTCTTGGATCGTCGTCATTTTTTAGCTCTGTGTCCTCGCCCCAGAGGAGATAATTCATCAGCAGTCGTAAAGCGGCTACGATAAGAACAACGATAAGAACAAATCGTGATAGTTGGTGGTGAACAAAGTCATATACTGCAGGTAGAAGCGCTGGCTCTTTGCTTTGAGGTATTCGGTCCGAGTTTTTCTTGACAAACACGAGGGGCTCGAACACTCTGGCTACATAGCTGTACGCTGTTGGTTTAATAAGTCGAATTACTTCTTGGGCGGTTTCGTGGTCCTGGTTGCGTATCCAAGAAGCATGACTCCTAGCCTGGTGCAGTCCTTGTAGCATCACTGTGTCTGAGCTTCGTGGCCTCCGATTAGAGTCAGAATTATTGCAGAGCCGTGAAAGGTGATGAAACATATGATCGTCGCCAAAGAAATGCCACTGAGCAATAATCACAAATCCAACCATGACAATCGTACCAGCAATTCGAGTTGACCATGCGACTTTTCCTTGAAAGAGACTGTCAGTCCATGTGCTGCGACCTTGAACACCATACCTGCGATGGCTTTGTCGCAAAGCAGCTTTTGCCAGGGCATCGCCGAGCTCCATTCTTCTAACATCCACACTCAGGACCGATAAGAAGAATGTGGACAGATAAAAAAAGTCAAACACGATTGCGACGGCTGCAAAAACACAAAATGCCGACACACCCGGAGAAACTAAGCGAGACAATACGACAAGAATCAGAACATTCTGCATGGAACTTGCCAATGCTGTATGTGCGGTTTGTCCAAATGCGTAGCCGATTCTCTTACTCGTACTGTCTTCGAAAGGGGTGAGAATAACAGCATTGATCAGTCGAAATATGTTCTCCAAGCTCATTGAAAGAACAACTAGCGGATACGCTGCTTGAGGGATTCGGGATAAGTCGAAATTGAATATAGCACAGATTGTGAAACTAGACATGATGGAAAGGGCTATTTGCATGACGATAGTAATGATGAGTCCAAATTTGGACTTGACTGCTCTCAGTTTGGATAAACTCATCATGAAGTAAAAAAGAGCCAGGCCATAAGCCAGCGCCAGGCTAAGGATATCTTTAGCTGACATGGGACGAAACTGGAACTCGTATAAGTGGCTTCCAGGGGACCGGCCATCTGACGGGTAAACATCAAATTTGTCGCCGACTTTGTGAGGGAGATCCAAGGCATTTTTGTCCCACTCACAGCCCATTGGCGAGTCCTTCAGATAGAGCAAGGTGATGACAATGGCATCTGCGGCAACCAGGCGTCTATCCTCGAAACGCTTTCCACTGAAGACGACTGAGTGTCGGAGTGTTGTGTTAGCAAAGTTGGACCGATTTTTCCTATCATTTATGGTCGAGAGAACATCTGGGTCTGTTAGAATATCGCTCCGAGAGTAGTGCCAATATATTAGTGGTGAATGGAAGAACCAAGACTTTGGAGTGAGTCCATTGGAAATATGCAATGCGTTACGTTGAGCTACAGAGAGAGAGCCATCAACGGATTCCAATTCTCCCTTTGTCAGTGTTTTTTGTGGGCTGAAGTTCTCTGTGTCGCCTAAAAGTTCGATTTGGAGGTCCAATGCCGATACCAGTAAGTCTGTGTTGAGAGCTTCCATGTAGCTGGAGTGAACCCAAATAGACTTCATGATGATATCTGGCTCAAAAGTAGCATCATAAGTGACAGGCTGAGCCCCTGTCCAGACATGGTGAGGTACACAAGATGCGCCGTTGACAAAATCACGGGTGAATAAGTATGGGATGGGATATATGAAAATTGTTGCTACAGTAGCTGAGATGAGAACAGCCATAACAACATGGCACGCCACGTATCGGCCATATCTAGCGAAGAAATTACGTAGAAGATGCTCTGGAGCAATATTAGGAGGCTCAGTAGTTCTGAACATGCATTAAGTTTGTGTTAGTCTATGGTGTGTGTGAGGGTGTCAAGGACGGATTGGAGGTTGACATATATATAATGCAATCTTACCCTCTGAATGGATATAGCAAGTACCAGATCATGATATCGCACTGCCAATGGCAACAGATACGCTGTCGGGGTTTGATTGGGCCGAATTATCTTGGCTTTGGTACAACCGTGTTTCTGGGCGGAAGGACTGTTAGGACTCGCGATGGGCCTGATATAACCCGCCACTCTGATCGGTCAGAGTCAGTCAGTCCAAAGCCACAATCCAAACTAAGCTCGTAGAATTGGATCAATGCAGCTAAAGCTGCCATGTGAAGTTGGTTTCTATGCGACAGAATTGATGGCAGGCTCAAGAATTGTCTGCTGAGACTGCAGTTGATGAGCGCTAGCTAGCCATGAAGGCAAATGGCAGGCTACAATTAGATGATTTTATGGTCAAGCCTTCTGGGCAAGATATCCGGTCCGTTCACAGTGAATGCCTGTCGCTGAACAACGAGAATATCACTGCTTGAGCTGAGTACAGGTGAAAGCAGTAGCTGCGCTGGTCGTTTCGATGCTGGCAATGACGGCAGCTCTGGCACAGAGAAGTTCGAAACGAGTTCATGGCTGAGTAGTACTGAGTGATCGTTGTATTGTTTAGTCATCTTTTTGACGTGGACCTCCGTAGGTTTAGGGTGGAACCTTTGACATCCTAATTTGGCAGGCGGTAGCATTCTTTTTGCACAGAGTACGGAGCCGTACTCCGTATCACGTGCAGAATTTTGCCGCTTTTCGCTCCACCCCCTCGATCATCTGTTAACAACTATCCACTTGAAATAGATACTCACTTTAAGAGCAGACGTGTCAGACGCCCTCGATCACGCACCATCGCACGCATTCTCGTGTTACTGATATTACAAAATTAATTCCCGCCCTTTCCTGCTTCTCGTGCAGTCTTCGCCTGTCCACCGAACACGCCCACCCGAAGCATGGTTCTGATTTTTCAATGCTGAAGCGCCAGAGTCTATTGTTCATACGTATGCCTCGAAGAATCGGCCGTAACTAAGGCACATGGAGCCGTTCAAGGATGACCATTCCATAAACCAATCTGAATCTCGAGTAGAAGCTCCTTCGATCTTCATAGTCGACGACACAGACTGCGGTGCTGGAGTAGGTAGGGATCAATCATTGCGACCTCTGGAAGCTCGCCTTCTTTCGCCGTCGTACACCATGGCGTCGGAAAGTGACTCAGCCGAAAATACTGCCGCCAATACTCCTCACAATCCCTTCAATTTCCAAACTCAGGTGATATCTACATCGCCAGTCAAGTCTGTGCGTTTTGACCCGTCTACCTCTCAGCTAATCGAACTAAAGAATTCCTCACGAACTGACAATCGTCCTTAGAATATTGGCCAGCGCCGCGGCCACAGATACAAGCATAGTAGCATCTCAGCCCAGCATCAAATATTTCAAGAACCTCCCCCTAGACCCCCTCCTGTTCTACCAGCCTCGTTACCGATACCGACAGTTTCAGAAGCATGGAAGAGCATGGACAAAGATCAAAGAGCCCGTCTTTACTGGAGTCTGTGCCATCTGGCAGTCGCGGTTTTTATCTTTTTCAAGTCTGAAGGCTCATTGTCAGCAATGGCATTGTCTCATTTAGTCTTCTTCGACGCTGGCAGTGCTGCAGTTTGCGTCGCTGTGGAGGTACTAGGAAATTTTGAAGTTTGGCGCCGCAGCAGTATACGCCATCCATTTGGACTTGAAAGAGTCGAGGTCCTCGCTGGATTTGCCTTGTCTATATTTCTTCTGTTTGGAGGCTTTGACCTCGTTTCACACAATTTGAAACACTTCTTGGAATCCCTGGGCGGCCATGAGGCCCATCATGAACACGCACATGAGCGTGTATCTGCAGGTTCCATAGACATGGTAGCGGCGGCTGCTATCATTAGCACGCTCGTTTCAGCATACGGACTGAAGAATCACTCTCGCATTGCGAAAGTCATGAGAGTTTCATATCTGGCTACCCTCCCTAGCATTTTGTCTAACCCCTTCCACTTCCTGACACTTCTGTTCTCAGCGGTTGTTGCATTGTTACCGCTGCTTTCCATCTCTCTCTACGCCTGGCTGGACAGATTGATTTGCGCTGTTATTGCAGTGGCTATGTTTGGTGTGGGCATGCGTGTAGTGATTGCACAGGGTTTAATGCTACTGATGTCGTATGGCGGGACAAACGGAGACGATGGTGTGACGTCTGTTTTGAGAGAAATCGAATCGGACACCACTATATTTCGAGTCGAGGAATCTCAGTTTTGGCAGGTGCACTATGGACTATGCATGGCTAACCTAAAAGTACGCGTGCCTCGGGGATATGACGAGGTCTCACTCAGCAAATTGCGCAATCGGGTCTCTGCTTTGGTTCAAAACAGGTTGGGTGAGGGCTATGGTGTTGGTGGCAACATTCGATGGGAGGTAACTTTGCAAATCACACCTGATGCGGGCTCTTGAGAGGTCTGCGACGGTTTCCTGAAGGGGTAGATAGCATTTTCCTGTTCTTCTCTGACATGTTTTTCTCAAAATATAATCAAACCAACCAATATTATGATGACTCATTTCATCCATGATTTCTTCATACGATTCAGCAAAGCTCGCCCTAACCTTTGAAGTGACCGATATGACGCCGTAAATATATATATATATGTGTGTGTGTGTGTGTGTATACTGTTTGAGAAGGACATTTCTGAGTCAAGACACTAATTGCGTCTAAACGCCAACCCTCCAGGTGGTATATGACAAGTAGAAAAGAGAATCTAGTAACAACACAAACACCCCCTTTGGATGTGAGACGCTAGTTACACTGCCTTGTTGACTTACGGCTAGAAAGAACAACAACAAAACGACGAACAAAAGAAAGAGGAAGCAAAAACAACAGGAATATGCCAACGTGCTGTATAGAATGAATTGCAATCGACAAACTCCCGGACGTCATAATTTCATGGCGGCACTAATCACAGATTGCTCGTCTTCTTGCAACTGGTAGAAATTTAGAACAAGCCCCATCTACCACGCTGCTTCTCTCCCTCGCGCCTTCGGCCACTTGTACCTCGGTCACGTTCTCGGCCTTCAAGCTGTCGTAGACTGTCCATCTTCTCCAAAACGAGCTCCAGTAACTCCTTCCTACGAATGACTTCCAGATGACGACGAATCTTGGAGTCTTCTTTGGCAAACTTCTCCACTTCGTCCTCTGTGAGATGTCGTCCCAGGCGAAGATCTAGCTCCCGAGGGAAGTTATAGTAGAACTCAGACAGCAGCTCCACATTCAGGAAAAGAACAGCCGTGGAGGCTAGTTTAGACGCCACAGCGTCGAGAAACACTTCAGGACAGTAGTATTTGTTTTTGATGGATGCGCACAGTTTAGACTTCACAGCCAACAGGCGCATCTTGATAATGTCTGCGCGATCACGAAGGAAGACCGCCTCGCGTCCTATCAGCCGTTAGACTCATGGTGTGGACAAGGTAAAGACAACGGCAACGAGGGAATTTCAGTCAACAAACCTTTGGTGAGAAGAGCCGCGCTGAAGCCTCCAGCACCACTTCTCCCATCGCCCTCGACCACGATATCACCCTTTCGCGCTTTGTCAATAAAGTTGATAATCTCTTTCATCTTTCGACGACCTCCAACAGATGATTCAAGACTGCCCAAAGCTGCTTCACAGTCATGTAGCTCCTTTTTTAATACCTCTCCCGCATGTTGTCGTCCCTGAGACCATTCGCGCTCCTCAATGTCAATTTCAAACTTGAAGGGTTTAATACAATTCTCCACCTGGTCACTGGTGCTGTAAAATCTTTCATTGAGAATTGTTGACGCTGCTTCCAGGATGGCCTGGCGAGCAAAGGGATGAGTTGCAAAGTTGGAGTTGTTGAGAAGCTTGTCGACATGGGTTTGCAAAGAAGATGCCACAACTGTGGTCGCCAGCCGTCCAACTCCGAGCTTTGTAAGTGCTGAGACTGAAGCGTCGAGCTGCCGATGCCAATACAGCGAGTCAGGCTCCGCTTTTGGAAGGTCCGCGATGTGATCAGGTTCTGGTTTAGCTACCGAGAGATCTGTGATAGGCTTGTTCCAGTATCTGGCAGCTAGAAGATCCAGAACTTTTTGGTCCAACTCGCTCTTAAGGAGTTCGCGCATTTGTGGCCGACCAAATTCCTCGGTGAATTGCTTAAAAGAGTGCTTAAAGGTGTCCAAGCTCTCTGCCAAGTAAGACTCGGCCGAAAGCGGTCGGTCGTTATACTGCACCTTGAATTCATAGGTTGCTTCCTCTAGCTCTTGCCGAATGGCGTTGCTCGTCGTTTGCAGGCTGGCCGACATGGTCTGCTCAAGAACGTGCATTAGCTTCTTTCGTAATGTTGTTGTTCCCACGTTCACTCCCGCATCTGGGCCAAATTCTAAGGGATGAGACGAGAAGAAGCTATTTTCGTGCTTTGTGATCGCAGACATTAAATTCGCTGGGCCCATCTTGAACAAGCCCTGTGCAGAAGGCGCTTTAGAGACTACACCGACATAGCCTAGCCTGAGAGGATATTGTTTGTCATTGAGGATTGATGCGCCGCGGGTGGGATCGACGAGATCCATCTTCGTAATGACGCCAATGGTTCTTTCTCCTCTCGGGTCAACTCTACGCGATGCTCTCAAGGCTGTGGAATTTGCGAGATCCACGTCGGCAGCCGAAATGGCTAGGATGACGTTGGGAGGCTGAATGTACTTGTCGCACAGCTCTGAGATCTTCTGTTTAAGCTGGAGAGGTTGGTTTTGTCCTACAACTTGTATATAGCCGGGTAAGTCGATGAGAGAAAGGTCAGGAACATTTGGAGAATAAATGGTTAGGTGAATTGGGTCATCAGAGACACAATCCGCGTCCGATACCGCCGTGTTGAGCTCCGTAAGGGTTCTTTGAATAGAGGAAAAATCCGAGATGCGCCTTAGACCCAGGTCAGGAAACTCCCCGTACTCATCGCCTGATTCAGGAGTGTTAACTAGTGTAAGCTCAATCGGCCTCCGTGTCACCATATTTGATCCTTTGGGAAGAAACTCGTGACCAACGAGGGCCTCGAGAACAGAGCTCTTGCCCGATGATTGCGAGCCAATGACGACAATGGATGGTAAAGCTAATGAGCTGGATTGCCCGACTTTTTGAAGTATACTTCGAATCTCAATCATCTTTTTGGTCAGAACCATCATTTGGTCATCTCTTGCAACTTCCTCGGGACCACGGGGATCCGTTTCGTCTGAATTTTCATATCCGTATGCAGCAGCAGAAGCACCAGCGGCTACGGCGACACCTGTTTTGCTGTGTTTCGGATCTCCGTCGCCACCCGGGCCGCCTGAACCGCCAGTGCCAATATCTTCATGTAATCGTAGAATTCGTTTGAACCATTCCGGGACTTCCACTTGTTCTTTGGTGTTCTCCCATCCCTGGCGAGTCTGCGAAGCTACGTCTTTAGCCGTGTCAAAAAGGCTTGTCGTCGTTGACGTAAGTGTGTCTCTCGTCGCATTGAAAAGCTCGACGGCGTAAGTGCTAGCCTCTGCTTAGAGTCAGTATACACCGGAAACCTAGATACTGACTTGCTCAACATACGATTTGCCTGATATTGGAGCCACGCGAAAACTGCTATGGCCAGTCCGCCGAACGTGGCGGGTATTCTCACAAACTTGACCATTAGCTTGGGCAAGAATCGGGCAAATGAGGCATTCCGAGCAATGACAGCATTGTGGAAAGAGTTGCCTTCGAACCACATGCGTTTCCTGGTCGCACGAATTGACGCATCAGCTCGTAAGAGTCCTCCAGAAGGCATTCGATGCAGTTGTCGGACTGCCTGAATAGATGCGCGCCGCGTCGCTGGCCGGAAGCCTGCGGCAACTGCCCGTCTACTCATTGCAGCGAATGTTTCTAGTCGGGGGTAGATTGTCAGTTACGCATTCAGGCGTGCATCAGATCCTGAAAGAAGCAAGGTGATACAGCGTTCCGTGACTAACATTCAAGCAGGTTTGGCAAGCGCGTGATGAGTCGAAAATATGTATGTTATGTGGTCTTCAATCTACGTAATGGCGCCATTGCATTTCATGCTGGCGGCGCTGCTCCACTTCCTGGTACATACCTGCCTCTAAATAGTGGGGCAAACGGCATCCTGTGGCAGTTATCGCCACGTGACTGGGCTTATCAGCAATATTTGGAACAAGATTTCTTGGCTCGAAAGGCCTATTTCGAAATATTGAGCATCCGCACTTTTGTAACGACTGCTTCATTCGCCGCCATGGCGATCCAGAAGAAACACGGCAAGGGCCGTCTGGACAAGTGGTATAAACTTGCCAAAGAGAAAGGTTATCGTGCCCGAGCGGCCTTCAAATTGATTCAATTGAACAAGAAATATGGGTTCTTGGAGAAGAGCAAGGTCCTTTTGGACCTTTGCGCTGCCCCCGGTGTAGGTATTCTGTCCTTTTCCCCCTCAAAACCAAGAGCACAAGAGCTTATTATTCAACTTAGTCATGGTGTCAAGTTGCGGCCGAAGTGATGCCCGTCAATAGTCTCATTGTCGGTGTTGATTTGACCCCAATCAAGCCAATCCCAAGAGTTATTACTTTCCAGAGTGATATTACTACGGAAAAGTGCCGTGCCACTATTCGACAACACTTAAAGACCTGGAAAGCTGACACGGTTCTGCACGACGGTGCTCCGAACGTTGGTACGGCGTGGGTTCAGGATTCCTTCAACCAAGCAGAACTCGCTTTGCAATCTATGAAATTGGCGACCGAATTTCTCGTCGAAGGAGGAACATTTGTGACTAAGGTTTTCCGATCGAAAGATTACAATCCATTACTTTGGGTGTTGAATCAGCTGTTCACTAAAGTTGAAGCTACAAAGCCACCGTCTTCTCGAAACGTCTCTGCAGAAATTTTCGTCGTTTGCAGAGGGTTCAAAGCCCCTAAGCGCATCGACCCTCGATTCCTTGATCCACGTTACGTTTTTGCGGAACTTAATGGCGCAACGCCAAATAATGAAGCCAAGGTATTTAACCCTGAAGTCAAGAAGCGAAAGCGAGACGGCTATGAAGAAGGCGATTATATACAATTCAAAGAAGTTCTCGCCAGCGAGTTTATTCAGACCATGGACCCCATCGCAATTCTAGGTTCCAGCAATAAACTCAGCTTTGAGCAGCCAAAAATTGGCGACGTTGCTTTGGCTGCGCTGGATAAGCTCCCTGAAACTACAGATGAAATTCGGACTAGCTGCCGGGATCTCAAAGTGCTGGGCCGGAAAGATTTCAAACTGCTATTGAAATGGAGACTTAAGGTGAGAGACATATTTGGTCTCTCAACTAAAGAAAAGAAAGCCGAAGAGCCACCTGCTGGTGAGGAGGTGGCCGAGGTTGAATCAATGGACGAAGAGCTTCGAATACAAGAAGAGCTGCAAAATATGAAGGACAGGGAAAATGCAAAGAAGAAGAAAGAAAGGCGCAAAGAGAACGAGAAGAAACAGCGAGATATTGTTCGTATGCAGCTAAACATGATTGCACCTATGGATATTGGCATGGAGGAATCAGGGCCGATTGGAGAAGGTGCAATGTTTTCAATGAAGTCTGCAGACAAATCAGATGCACTACGCAGGCTGTCTCGCGGGAAAATGGTAGTGGTGCCAAACCAAGTTCAGACAGAAACAGCCCTTTACGAAGCGGATCGGACAACCGGCAACGACAGTGAAACCGACGAGGAAGAGGATCGACTAGAGCGGGAGCTTGATTCGATGTACGATAATTATCGGGAGAAAAAGGCAGAGGCAGATGCAAAATATCGAGCCAAGAAGGCCAGGCAAGAGCGTGGCGATGATGAATGGGAGGGCCTGTCCGCTGATGAAGCTGCGCAGAAGTCAGAGTCTAGCGATTTTGAAGAAGAGGGCGATTCTTCTTCTGATGGTGAAGATGTACCCAGCAAAAGTCTTTTGACGGATCTCGACGATAGCGCGCCATCGGCAGACGGCTCATCCAAACGCGCTGCCGCTTTCTTTGGGCAAGACCTTTTCAAAGATATCACTTGTCCTGATTTGGAAGCAGGTCTCAAACCCAAGGGTGCAGTTGGCAGCGGCGGGCTTAAAAACAAACAGCCGAGTAGTATCGATGAAGGCAAAAGGAAGAGAAAGGAAGTCCAGAAGAAGGCAGAGGAGAATATTGAGGTTGACTCAGATAATGATTACGAAATTGTTAAGACTAACCGCGAGGAAGATTGGGAAGAAGAAAAGCGTCTTCCAGATGGGAAGCTGGGTGAGTGCACGATGCAAATGCCGCTTTACTTTGAGGAGTTTTCGAGCGCTAACAAGACCTCGAAGATATTGACATTATCACGGCCGAAGCAATGACGCTCGCACATCAACTCGCTACCGGGCAAAAAACTAGTCATGATATGATTGACGACGGCTTTAACAGGCACGCGTTTCGTGAGAGGGAAGGGTTGCCAGACTGGTTCATAGATGATGAGGGCAAACACGATAAACCTCAGAAGCCAATAACGAAAGCTGCAGCGAACGCAATCAAAGAGAAGCTTCGGGCTTTCAATGCCCGACCCATCAAGAAGGTTCGGGAAGCTAAGGCAAGGAAGAAGCTCAAGGCTGCCCAGAGATTGGAGAAGCTTAAGAAGAAATCGGACATGCTTGCAAATGACGAGGGCATGACAGAGAAGGAAAAAGCGGACAGTATAGCCAAGCTCCTGAGCAAAGCTGCTCGTAAGAAGCCTTCGCAACCTGCTAAGCTAGTTGTAGCACGAGGCTTGAACAGAGGACTCCAGGGGCGACCTAAGGGTGTCAGAGGACGGTATCGTATGGTGGACCCGAGAATGAAGAAGGAGCTGAGAGCTCAGAAGAGGAGTGCACAGAGGAAGAGGTGAAATCACGGCCTACATAAATGAAAGTCATTTTGCACAGACAGCGATACCGGACAATGCATTCTATCTCCTTAAAAGTGTGAAGACAAGTCTCTTGACGTATACTAAGGGATGCTCTTTGTTAGAGTTCGAATAAGAGAGACAGCCGGGTACAATGGACCACTAAATTCCATGTCATACCTGTGCCATCAACATGAGAAGGTTACGAACAACGGCATCAGCTTTGTATAGAACTAAAAACTTACCAGTAGTTAACAGCGACCACGAAACCTTCTCCATCAGGGCTACTGGACTGGCTTACTTTATGATACCTAGTGTTTACATCCTCAAAGATCAGCTCACAATTGACGAATAATAGTGGCCTTTGTCCACTCACCACATGGCTGGCAGATACAGCATGTCTCCCGGATCTAAGGTTACTCTCATAGGTTTCGCAAACTTGGACAACGAAGTCGAGTTATCTTGAGGGTTGTCGGGATCCCAAGTTACAAAAGGGACCAAATCAGCATGTTCATCGAGCCGAATGCTCAGTCTGCCGTTGTCGTCGCGTTCATACGTAGCAGGCGTCAGTAGCGTCTCATTCATGCACGGATGACACACAGGTGGCAGCAGTACAAAGTGCTTTCTACCGATGATCTGTACGAATATGTTCTCGAAATTGTCTTTGTGAGTCGCGGTGACTGACTTTGAGTTTCCGATCCAGAGGTTCACAGCATCAGGTTTTTTTTGCAGGGCTATGCGTGCAAAGGGGATGTCTTTCTGTGCGTCAGGCAATAAACAGGCGTACTCATCCCTAAAGTTATCGTTTTCTAAGCAAGGTCAGAAATCGAGTCTTCTTTATCGCAAACGTTATTACAACCACCGCGTGTATCCCGTGGTGACGGAGACGGGAGAAACTGACGGGTTTGCGCATACCGCACCTCGGTGGTTTCAGGTAGTTCATCCGATTTCTCTTGTTGTAAGAGGTACGCCAGAAAATTGTCGAAGGATTGAGATTCTTCGTGAGGCTTTGACAAAACAGTGATACAGTGCTGGGGTGAATATGTGGGTGCATCAGCATTACTGGGAGACGTTCAGTAAGTGAGAATTCGGGATTGCAGGGGGATGGATAGATGGACTGACGGACCCGTGGGGTGTAACGGCAACGTTCACAGTCTGACCCGCGAGTGCTGATTTGAGATACGCAGCGTTCCATTGCCGTGTAGCCTTCCATGATGAGGCTCCTCCCCGAATTACAAATGGAGTGTTCCGAGATACGTAGCGCATAAACTCGAGGGGGCTCGGCTCAGAGTCGAGTTCTTCGATGATTGAGCTGTTGAGTTCATTGTATGTCGTGATTATGTCGCGTAATGCCGATTCATTTCCAGATGGTGCCATCTCGAAGGACGGCGACTCTTAATAATACAATGTGATAATACAAGTACAAGTACCGTTTCAATATTGGATTTTTTGATTTGGTAGTGGATCAGTGAATGGAGTCAATAGTAATAAAGCCTCGGTTTAAGTTTGGAGATTGAAACCTCAAATGGAGCATTTCGTTCCAATCTTGCTGCCCAAATTAAAAGGTTTAATTTAGATAGAGAATACCTCCATATATACGAGATTCACATATCAGCCTAAATACTGTCTATAATAGCATTAACTAGTATTTAGCAAGTCACTAGACTTGTACCGAGTACCGAGTGCTAACAAGTGCATAAGTCACTCATTATCCTTCTAGGGACTGTGGAGTTCTGTACAGGTGCGACCAAGAGATGCCAAGAGCAGGCTGGAGCGATCGTCGCTTCCAAACTCATACCCTATCACCAATCACCAATTTAACTGCCAGCGGAGTTTTGATTGGTCGCTCGCGGCTACGCGGCATCAGCAGAGGACGGACCTTGCTTCATGCCCCTCTGGCCAAATCTCTACAGCTGCATTTACAACTCGAATATTACATCTTTTAATTTCTTCAATTCGATACCAAATCACCTGCGACCGAACCAATGGGTTTGTGAACCCACAACAAAGTCTGACTTTTTCGCATCGAGCATTTTGCGTCGGACGTGGTGCCTTAGGTAGGCATCATGGTAGCTACAAGCTATGGAGAGTCAAGTCAGCGATTCTGTCCAAAAAGACCACGCGAGCTTGTCCGCGGCACCCCGACGAGCAACCTCCGGTTCTGGGCTCTTGTCCAGGTTCCCATTTATGCGAACTTCTGCAGAGATCAAATCCCGCCCAGACATCGAAGAAGAAGACGCCGCGACTCCAGTCTCAGCTACGTCACCATCACTTCACGCCGTAACACAACAGCACAAGACACGACGTCGGAGAGGAT
The DNA here is from genome assembly GCA_024072835.1 of Epichloe amarillans. NCBI lineage: Eukaryota > Fungi > Ascomycota > Sordariomycetes > Hypocreales > Clavicipitaceae > Epichloe > Epichloe amarillans. The sequence continues at coordinate 970,856 of CP099638.1, read as the reverse complement.
CCCTTAGGAAGGCGGCCCTGCTCGGGCGCGGCGCACAGCGGGAGCGAAGGGACAGCAAGTCTTTGACGATTGATACCTCACAAGCCGCTGCTTTTGACCCAGTGGACACTGCATCTTCGGCCTCTAGTACACCGGAACGAGACGCTTTAGGCCTCAAGATATCCGACTTCGCGCCACGCACATCCTCAGACAGTCAGGACATATTTCATAACTCCCTTGGCCCAGATCAGTTGGCAACGAACACAGGGGTTAATGAAACTCGACTTCAGCAACAAAGCTCACAACAAAACCCATATAACTCGACCACGGATGAGGAGGATGTTCTGCAGTTGGCTCAGGGTTTACGGCCAGCGCCATTCAGCGCTTCTTTATCTTCAGGTTCTGAGTCGTATTTCGCAGCCCGAACTGCCGCCCCTCGTCGCAGGTCATTTCAACAAGCAAAATCTCCATTATCCTATACCGGGATTTCGACAAAAGCTCTGCCCCCACCTGACTCTGACTGGGATTATTCAGAAACTGAATGGTGGGGTTGGGTTGTCCTTACTGTAACTTGGCTTGTTTTTGTTATTGGCATGGGATCTTGTCTCAATGTATGGATTTGGGCTTGGGATGTCGGCAAGACACCATACGCGCCTCCAGAACTTGAGGACGATCCGACTCTACCTATTGTTGGGTACTATCCAGCCCTCATCATACTAACAGGTGTCATGGCCTGGGTTTGGGTAGTCGTTGCTTGGGTAGGCATGAAGTACTTCCGGCATGCAAAGATTAGTGGCGATTGAACACAAAACGTCGAAGTGCCGTGTGTCGTATGCAGCATCTTCCACTGTGCACAGTGTTGCAACTGTTTTGATTCATTAGATAAAAATTTCCCAGTGATACTGTTCGCCATGGTTCCATGATGTTTGACTGCTCAGGCATGTAAAAATTAGGTGGGTAGGCAAGTTGTTGCCACACGCCAGTGGCTTCACAACTTCCAAGCAGTCGTCCACCACCAAGACCAAGGTATTCTCAGGACAGCCAGCAAAGGACAGCCCTACTTAGATCGTTATATATGCAAATGCTTGGAATACAAGCGGCTAAGTAGTCTAGCCATGATGGTCCTGCTACTGATCCGAGGGCCACAAGGCGCTGGAACACTGATACCAGCTACGAGATAGCATACTACCATACCTACCTACCTGCGTAATGAAGCAGACGACGAGGGAAGAACCAGTCGAATCAACGAGAAATCTCTGCGTTAGTTGCATCAATGGGCGCGAGTGCAGTCAAATTTGTCTGACCAGTCGCCATTGTTTAGCAACATAACGCTGTGTCCTGTGCTGTCTGGTGCTGTCTGGTGCTGTCTGGTCAATACTATACTCTGCTCTGCGAGCTGCTCAAGTGGACGTCAAGTTAATCGCTACCAGCTCGCATGGAGCCCCGAGTCCGTGTCTCGCCAATCGCCAGCAGCGTTGGACCCGCCTAATTAACCGCCCAACTTCCAACCTCCGCCAGCCTTCGATGTTTCCCCCTTCCCTCGTGCTTGCTTGTCTGCTTAATTACCCCTTCGACCCCCGTTTCTCACACCGTGGTCCGACGCCGTCTTTCAACTCTGCCTAAAAAAGGGCACACTCGTATTCTGCATCATCTTCGAATCAACCTTTCAAACAACTGCTTTTGCAACAAGCGCCCTTCCTGCGAGAACTTATATCTTGGTGGACGTGCGGGCGGGACTACCTACTCCTGTCCTATCCGCTACCGCTGCGCGTTCCCTTCGCCATACTCCTTCAGCTCGTCTTGGTCGGGGTTTGGCCCAGCCTTGCCTGAAACACAGCCAGACTCAAACACTCATCGCTATCCCCCATACTATATCGACTGCGACAAGCTTTTCTTGCTCGTCAATACCACCCGCTCATCTGCTTCAATCATCACGACTCATTTCATCGACTACGTTGGCTGTGGTGCTGAGCTGATACACCCTTCACCATCCAAGTGGGCTTGGACGCAAACCGCCACTCGGTCACCCCGATCACATTCAGACTTTCACCCTCCTCCTCAACAAAGTATACACTCGACGCTGCGTCTATTAACACCTCGATATCTAAATATTCTCGAGCGAGCATCCTGGCTTTAACACTCATCGTGTTGAGCCCCTCTGTCTGAGGGGCATCTCAATCCTACACGTCGCCATCTCCCTGCAGGCAAAACTTTGTTGTCACTTTTGCTTTAGTTGGTCTGTTCGTCCCCTTTGACGGGATTAATTATTCAACATGAGGGAAGTCAACTTCAGCATCCCGAACGTCAACAAGGCGTCGGTTGGCATCACCACGGCACTCTACGACCGGCGAGCACTCGACTGCACGTCCACTTTACCGCTCATCAACTCGCTCAACCATCTCGCCTACCTCACAACATCATCCGCTCGCATTCGTGACATTCTGACCGTCGATGGAGGCATCGAGCGACTTGTCTGCGTACTGAAACAGGGACGCAGCAAGGATATGATGGGCATGTGGAAATGGAATCTTGCGTTTCAATGTGTCGTCAACATTGGTGTTCGAGGGACGGAAAATGTGCGAACCCGTGTGGTGGAAGCCGACATGGTTCCAGTCATCGCGACCATTCTTGATAATTACATCAAAATCATTGAAAAATGCCGCGAAAAGGCGGAAGAGGCCAGTCAGAAACAAATACATGAGCACCATCATCGTCGCCACAGAGGCCATGATCATCGTGCTTCATCCAAGCCAACAAGTTCGTTTACCAATCGCTCGGCTCGGCTCGAAACCGAACAACGATCAGTCCGGCGTCATGGCCCTCCGCCATCCATCGACGTGTCTGCGAGCTACGCCGGGCCATCTACCGCCGCCTCTCAGGCCACTCCCGACTCAGCGCCTACATCGTCATCATCTCGAGCACTTACAACCACACCCGACCAACCGTCACAAAGTCGGCATCGATATAGCTTCAGAGGCATTGATGGACGCCATGCTAATAATCTTGTTGGCGGCGCAACAACGCAGCCCCTTGTCACAACACCGGCAATAGATGGCATTGACAGCTTTGTTCGACCCGTTCGTGACGCTGATCGTCTGGCATCTATGGCTCTATTCGGCCAACGGGAAGTTGGTTCCCAACCCACTTCGCCAACTACACCACTCCCTCCCTCTCAGCTCCGCTCGCCAACCGTAGGGCCTGCGCCGGTCATCAATGTGGTTGCAGCAGCTGCAGCTGCCGCAGCCGCAACAGCTGCGCTGGATGCTACCGACGGAACTCGCAGAAGACCATCTATTAGACATCAAAACTCCACCATAGAAACAGACGACATAAACGCTGACAGCATGCCCTCGGATGAGTCTCCCGATGCTGACATGGCTGGCACTACAGAAATGCAATCAACGGTGGGAATTCAGGACATTTCCATGGAGGATGGAGAAAGTATGCTCGCAGGATCCTCACTAGAACTCACTACCCCCACCGTCTCGGAGACGCACCAAGACCCTGGCGCTTTCAACATTACACATCGAGCAGCTTTGGACGGCATTATAGGAGATACTGCAAACCCAACACCCGTACCACCCATGGGTTTGTCTCCAAATCGCCCGACCATGGTGACGCCACCCCAGCCACAGGCACCAAACTCGACCGTACCAAGGTATCTACTTGATAGACATTTCATACCAACTCCACAGATGCTTGCCGTCATGCCGCGAGAGGAAGATGTGCTTATGTCTCTGCAGCTACTGGCTTATGTCTCGAAATATTGCGGCCTGCGAACGTACTTCCAGAAGAGTCACCTCGTGCCAAAACTTTCACTTGGAATGAATCTCGCCGCTCTCGATGCAGACGAGGAAACTATTGACTCAGAGGATTGTGACGTCTCTGATGAGGAGTATATTCTGCCCAATGACTTCAACCTCTTTCCTCTCGTTGAAAAGTTTACCGTTCGATATCACAGCACCGATATGCAATACTGGGCCGGAGTCGTCATGCGAAATTTGTGCCGCAAGGACGATACTCGCGGTGGCATTCGACAATGTGCCTACTATCAATGTGGTAAATGGGAGGAGTATACAAGACAATTCGCTAAGTGTCGCCGATGTCGCCGTACCAAATACTGCAGCAAGGAATGCCAGAAAAGCGCATGGGCCTTCCACCGCCATTGGTGTGTAGCCGCCTCGCAGTAGATGGTGATCAACTCAAAGCGTGTCTTAATGACGTCGCCACAGCGATTTCTTTGGTTTCTTTTCAACGTTGTGCGGAAAGGTTGCAACTGCATAGCAAGCGTTCGATCGCGCAAGGCATTCATCTCGATACCACGGGTTCTAACGGCGTCCTGGGCGAAGTCATAACATTTTAGCATCAGTGCATATTGCCTTCAATTGTTTCTATTTTTTGCAATCCCTAGGTTTTATCATACCCGATTTTATTATGAGGGTCCTTTCAACGGCGACTCCCATCTCCTTGCTAGTTGCTGCTGGCACGATGAGCTGTAAGAACCACACCAAATCATATGAGCATAAGACCAACACAACGCAACCGATCCCTTTCCAGCAACCTACCTTGAGGGGCGAGCGCCTGCCCTACATCCAATAATAGCACAAGAAGGCTCTCAATGACGATTGTTAAGCAACCGTGGGCCGTTTTGAACGAAAGGTTGTGTATATCTGAATAGAGGGAGTTCTTAATGACCTGAACAGATCTGAAGGTATGAGAAGGCCAGCAGAGGGGGGCCAGCGAACGGAGGGGGGCAGTCCAGCGCCGATGGTATTTATCACGCTTAGGAAGACGTGTGATGTAGGGCAGCAGCCACAAGTAGTATTATATGATAGCTGGCGTGAGGCAGGGCTATTCTGAATCTCTTATCTATTTTTCCTTTTGAGTCATAGATGAATGCGCAATGATATTACGATACAGCTTTGAACTATCATTGCCTGCCACCTTTTGTTAATCGAGAGCACTATTGTAGACATCTATATCGTGAGATGAAACTGCCTGCTAACTCATTTCATCGCATTATGACACGAACGTGGAGGCAGATGGCTGCATTGTTCACAGTATAAGATGTGCAATGCGAGGATCCAAATCAAAACACTTCCAAGAAACATATTTGTTACTTAAATTCATTCATGTAAATGAAACTTCTCGATTCACCAGGCGCCATTGATTTGCCGTGCACGTAACAACCTCAAAAGAACAACTGCCTGACAAAGAATTGATACGATGAAGATACCAAACTAGAATCATGTTTTGAAGAGTGATCATGTACCGAGAAAGTCAAGACAGGGAGAGCTGTCATTTTGATGCCATAGCCTTGCGTCTGTTCTTGCCTGGTCGGGATTTCGTCTTGGCACCAGCCTTCATTCTTTTGGTATTGAACCCCGATAAATCTCCTGAGCTTATGGCGTCTCCAGACTTTGCATGTCGTTTTTTGCCTCCAAAACCGTACTTCTCGTTCTTCTTCTGACGCTTCGCGCCTGGGCCACTTGAGGAGCCGCCTCGTCCGGGAGGGCCACTACGTTGAGAGTGCTTAGCGAGTTCATTATCGACACTGACATCAAAAATGTCGGCTTCGTTCGTGGTCATATCACCTCCAGACTCTTGGCGCTCTAAACGGGGAACAATGGATCAGCATTTAAAAGGATTCAAGCATATGATTGAAGTAAAATTGCAAGAGGATGAAGGGTAATGTAAAAGCCTGTCATAGGTGTGCTTACTTCGCTTGAGGTTCTTTATTTTTTCAAGAGTCTCGCGTTTAGCTTTCTGCCGCTCTTGAAGCTTGGCTACTTGCACCTGCTTGCCAAATTTCTTCAAATCACGGAGTTTCCGTGCTTCTGCAGAAGCCTTCTTGGCAGACGCTTCTTCGATGAGCTTGGCCTTGACCTTCTCCATGTGGGCATCTTCCTTGATCATTTCGGCGAAGTAATCTTTAGGCCGTGAGAATGGTACCCCTTCTGCAAGCAGCTTTGCACGTCCTGCCTTGGCAGCCTCAAGACATTGAGAATAAAAGGCGAGCTCGCGCTGCAGGTCGTCGGAGACATCAGGGATAGATTCAGCAGTCTTAACAGAGGAGGAGATAGACTGATGGGATGCGAAAGTTGTACGCTGATCTTTGGGAATAGAGATGCGATCGAGCGCCGCTAGAAGAGCAGAGGTGTTGTTAATGGTAAGTCGGGTATGGGGTATGAGGTCTTCTTTGTCCTCGTCGTCGAGATCTTCAAGATCCGAGACAGGAATATCTTCTTCGTCCTCTTCTTCCTCTTCGTCTTGTTTAGATTTTGTCGTGTTGAATTTTCTGTCGTTCTTCGCTGATCTTCTCTCGATCTTCTCCTCCATCTCGATTTCTGAATCAGAAGTGTCGGTCTCGTCGACAGCGCAAAAGTTCAACTGCAAGTTTTATCAGCGTCTGCATTTCAGAGACACACGTTCATATAGAGAAGCTGACTGCTCACCCTCTCATCTTCGACTTCGTCGTCATTTTTCACCTCTTCTTCTAAGTCGTCATTCAACCTATTCTGACCCTTGGCTTCATTTTCGTCGTTCTCATCACCATGCAATGGTGCCCCGCCAAGTTGTGATGTAGAATTCTTTCGCTTCAGATGTTCTTTGTGTTTTTTCTGTTGCTTTATTTTTTTGTAATCAATTCCTTTCTCAGCGGCTAAAGCCATGCGCAGGCGGCTCTTCGTGACCATTTTGTTTCGATTTGGCAGCGGGGAAATCTAATGGTGGGAGAAAGTGTACTGGCACTCTGAATCTTCCAATCCAAAATATTCGTCCTTCCAAAAACTTACAAAATTCTGCCGTTGCATCCACGCCACCGCCTTTCCTCTGACCCGCCTGACCCACCTGACATCTCATCATCTCCTGTGCTTGCATTGCAAGCCCCTCGCATTGATCTCTCAAAGACCGCGTTCGAAAGCGCCATTTTAGATGGTTTAGCATGTCCAGCAAATCAAATCCTGAACATACTTCCTAACCGCGAGATTGCGGGGAAAGTATCCGCACTGCATAGTCGCATGATCCCCTTCACTGGATACAATCGCCCACCACAACCTGGTCATCATTACAGCGAGTTCCCCGCCATGCCGCCATCACCAGACTTGGCAGACGCACCGTCATTACTACTTCTCCCCTCTCCCCCAGAACCCGTCACAGCGGTGACGGTTCGAGCGGCATATTATGAACCACTTGACTGCATAATATCACGATTGAGCAATGAACACGGATCCAGCACTGCAGGCGGCGTTGGGCCAATTCTTGTCGTCGCCGTGGCTTCTCCAGTTCTGACACCCGAAAGAGACAACATACGACTAGTGTATTGGCGAAGATCACAGTCCATATTGGCAGAGATATATTCTTTAGTGGCTTCTATATGTGCAAAAAGATCAATTGCCAGCGATCTTGAGGCCGACGACCCAGGCGCTGTTGATATACGTGTAGTGCTTATCGACCATAGTCGAGCTTCTGAAGGGGTTGTACAAGCCAAATTCCAGGGGCGTATACGAACCGAACAGTAGCACAATCCTGGACTTGGCTACCTTTGCCTCTACTGTTCACCCGTGGAGACAAATATTCCACCCTAGCAGTGAACAAGGCTACGAGCTTCTGGCCTCTTTCTTAAAATACTCAGAGGGAATTCAAAAGCTGCAGCACAAGCAGCTTGTGGCTGTTGAGGGAGGTCTCAGCTTATCAACCCCAGCACCTGCTTTAGTCGCCGATCAAGCCATTGAAAAGTCTATGAGCGATGCTTGCGAAGGCTACTCTACGGTTTGCTTGGGTGGTACGTTCGATCACTTGCATCCTGGTCACAAGTTATTCCTCCATGCAGCTGTTCTCCTATTGAATGTGAAAGATACTCGCACGAAGACAGATCACCAATGCGAGTTGGTCATCGGCATCTCTAGCGACGAACTACTCCTCAAGAAAAAGTATGCAGAGGAATTGCAGCCGTGGGATATTCGTGCCCGCTCTGTGATCAATTTTCTCTCTACCCTCCTCTCTAATTCCACTACAGCAGCCACGCACATGAAAGCCGTCCAAGCCGAGACCAAGGAACTACACGCACGATACCGAGATGGCTCTATCCTCGTGCGTTGTGTAGACTTTCATGATGTCTACGGCCCGACTGTAAAAGAAGAGGCAATTGAGGCCCTGGTCGTATCTGGAGAAACCAGAAGTGGTGGAGCAGTGGTCAACGAGAAGCGACGCAGCCAAGGCTGGTCTAAGTTGAAAGTATACGAAATCGACGTACTGGATGTCAGTTTTGATACCGACAACGGAATTGAGAACGAAAAGGCTGCCAACAACTTCGCAGGCAAAATTAGTAGCACCGAGATTCGTAAACAAAAGGCAGAAGGACGTCGGACTTCTTCATAAGATGATAATCAAATAATGACTTGATGTTTTTTTCACGGCGTCCCTTGAAGTAAGAAGCACGTACGCCCCTCTAATATTGAAGGAAAAGTGCACTTGTCTATCGATGTTGGAAGCGACGTAGGTAGTGTTGCTGCACAATTTAGAGTTTCAGGATGGCGTAATATTTTGTTAACACTTCAAGTACGTTTGATCACGACTACATTGGGCTGTTCATTTCTCTTTTGTGTGCATTTCCCAGAACACATCAAATATTTCATATTTCTGTCAGGTAATATCTACTTCGTACATGACCAAGTCTATTCAAAAATGCGCTCTCATGGGAACAATATATAAGATATTGAATGTTGCAAGACTCCCTGACTGAGAGGCCTTCCCATAAGTCAATTTCCAATCCATCGATCTCATTAACCAAAATATTCATTATCATCATCCGACTGACGACAAGGTAGTGCCGCTGTCGAGAGCAAAGGGCAAATGTCCGATGTTGTTGCGAGGTTCATTCTTTGAAAATACAAAAGTCTCCATCCATATTCCTTGAAATCCATAGTGGTTGGCCTGCAATTGGAGGAGGGAGAGGTTGTGTGTGCTTCAGTTGTAATGATGTAATGAAACAACTCTGAAGACGGCCTCGGTGGCATAAAAGGTTGTTTACATGATGGTGCAACCAAGATAGGTCTCAGTGTGAGCATTCTCCTCGGAGGAAGCGGTGGTGACCTGGGTGGCCTGGATATTGTTTGTGGTAGAAGGCATATTGATTTTGAGAGGAGGGACTGAGTGATTCGAGTGTTAATCTTCTTGAGTGATTGAGGTTTGATTTTCAGACAACCAACCATCCGAAAGGGGAAGCTACTCCGACTTATATATTTGGAGGCTCTGAGTCTCGAGCCGTATAGTTCTTCTTGGCTCATAGTTCAATCAGTATTCAGTGCTTCGGTCCAATCTGCATGGCTTGGAGACTACTACACATGCTTGATATTGTTCATCGTTATTCCGTCGAGGCTATCGCCATTGAGCTCCTGTAGTGTGCTGTCTGCCCAAGTGGATTCGGTTCAAGGCGAGCATTCACTTTGTTTGTTCCAATCTCACATGATCCAAATATCACATTGGATTGGCCACTTCGGTGACTTATTTGGGGTGCTTGCGTGGCGACTGGTCTAGGCTTGGAAATACTTGATTGTTTCCTTTAGTATTGTCTGCGCCGCCACTCAACCTGAAATCTTCCGTATGCACCACACAATGATTGTTCGACTACGGAAAATGCTGTTGCGGCAGTGAATCTTGATATTGTTCGATCGATTGATCTTTTTTTACGCATACCAGTACATAAACTGACAGGGAAGGTCCGCACAGCACGGCATACTTAGAGCTTCAATTACTTGGCATATTATTTTAATGCTTTCAACAGTATAGTATTGTACTTTCATCATGTTGTCTGAAATAGTCAACTATTTTGGCGTTGAATGCCTTTCAGAGGCTTTAGGCGTACCTGGTAAATACCTAGGTACTTCGCAAGGACGTAACTGAAGGAGGTGTATGAGTAGGGCGGTAATTGAAGATTCGTAAGGGGATGTAACGTTGATTTCATTTTGGACGGGTAGGAACCCTCGACGAAGGGGATTTGATGATGTTGATGAATGGTACTGTTTGTCGAGGCCAGTTAGAAGATTCGTGTATTATGCTGGTATCTCGAGTGTTGGAAGAATTGGACGTGGCCACGCCACCAGATAAGGTGCTCTTATCCACCTATATATCCGTGCAACACCGAGCCTGCGTATTGTACGGACTACCTAATACCATAACGAGCGTTGTTGCCACAATCCTCCTTTTCACCAGCCAACTCTTTAGTATGGGTACATCCAGCAATTTTTGAGGCTCAATCGCCTAAGGCGATACCCTAATCAAATCGTTTTCACTCTGGAAATGACTCAATGTTGGGGTAGAGAATTGCCTGACGGTTCATCGTTGTCTTCTGGGTTCGGGCATGTGGCAATGCTACCATGAGGAGGGAAATGGTTCAAATCTTGGGAACGTCGACGCTATAATTAGTGCTGCCAAGTGGGACAGTAACCACACGGCAGAGGCAGCGCGACATCTCAGCTAGGCAGGTAGGTAGTAGGCTCTACGGAGTAGACCAGAAGAACCTTTTCATTAGTGCCGATAAAGCTACGTTAAGCTGAAAGATAAATCAATACGTAGGATAGAGATGCCTTGGTGTACATTGTCTGATGAAAAGCTGCTCTATTCACTTAGCTAGGTTACATAATAGTTTATCCCCGTTGTCAGGAGGAGCATGGAGGCAGAGAGGGTGGGTGCCGTCGCCTAGCTGGTAGCTAGCCACGTGATGGAAGGTCAGAGTTCGAAACATAAAAACATTTGATGCACCCGCCCATAGGTAGCTTCTTTCTAGCTGCGACCCTTGAATCTAGCCCTCACTCTGTTCATCATTATCCGACCCAAGTCGTGACACCCGTACTCTAAGGCATAGAGTCCATTTACTATACACTCTAATCCCTGTTTGATTTTACACAAGTACATGCATGATTCAATGTGGCACTAAGTAGAGTAAAAGGTACTTCTTTTTACCTATAATTTTCTAGAGCTGTATAGTACCTCTTCTCAGCAGTATACCCCTATAAGATTCCTAACATCTTTACTCTCTATAACCACTAGGAACTATTAGTGGCTACCCCACGTGGGGCTTGTAGTCATGTAAAATCATTCAGGGGTTATACTGTACTGTACTCCGTAATTTTATGCTTACAAGACAAGTGTCAAGTAGTCAGTACCTACGTAGTCAAGCAGTAGTTTTACTAGTGAAGAGATATCCAGCATACCCGCCGATGCTCGTGCCACGCAGCTGCGCGTGGGCGTGGGAAGTGGGTCATTTTAGGAGAAGGTCTGGTGGAGACAGGCCAAATTCTGGGAGGGAAAAAAAGGTGAGCGACAACACTCTGATTGCACCTTAACTACAACAATACTGCTTCTCACTTGCACACTTTCGTTCATATCCTTGAAAATAATTGATACGAGACTAAAGCTGAAAAAAACCACCTCCGTACCAGCACAAATCGCTGCTTGACCAGAATCCACAATGCCTCACAAGCACAAGAGAAAGCGAGGCGAGGAAGACGTGTAAGTTGTAGTTACAGTTATTGACCAAGAGACCCTCGATGAAGAACCACTAACAGAAGTTTCAGCTACGACCTTCCTCCGTCACATAGAGCGCTCCCACTTCCGGTGGCATCCAGTAAACGAAATGGCAAGCAAGCAACTCAGCAGCCAAACAAGAAGAGACAACGGAAGGACCATAAGAACAACAATGATGCCCCTCGTGCGTTTCGAAGGCTAATGGCATTTGCGCAAGGCAAGAAGACGCCCTCTGGACTCGACAATGGGGAAATCAATAATAGTAGGAAGCGTACACAAGAAGACCGAGTGGAAACACCTTGTATAAAGCTGGGCGAAGACATGCGATCCTTCTCAGCCCGTGTCGATGCCGCGTTACCAATCTCAGGTCTTTCAACAAAGACAAAAACGAAGGACGGAAAAGATTCTCTTGGACTCAAAGTCCATCGCACGCGAAAGGAAAAGAAGATGCATAAGCTCTACGATCAGTGGAGAGCCGAGGAGCGAAAGATTCAGGAACAAAGAGAAGAACAACGTGAGCTTGCGGAGGAACGTGACATGGATAATGATGCCTCTGGCATGTTCCCCGAAGGTAATTTTGAGGGCACAGATCAGTCAAATGGAAGCAAGAAGTCTCGCAAACGGGGCAAAGCACAAGCGGATGATCCCTGGCGGGAATTGATTCGTAAGAGAGGCGAGGCCAAAATTGGACTATACGATGTTGCCCAGGCGCCCCCGGAACTTCTTCACAAGAAATCACGAAAGCAACTACAAGTGGACGGAGCAATCGTCGATGTTGACAACATCCCGAAGGCTGCTGGAAGTTTAAGGCGACGTGAAGAACTACAAATAGCGAGAGACGACGTAGTTGAAGCCTACAGAAAGATCAGAGAGCAGGAGCAAGCGAAACTCGATGCCCAAAGATGGAAACTATAGAGCAAAATACACGATAGCTACTTACGCCAGGTTAAATATGAGTACGTAAACACGTAGCAACGAATTCTTAAATGCGCAGCGAAGTCTTCTGACACGAATTTTACTACCAAAAGTACCTAGTAGCCCCTATGTGCCTAATGTTAACGCCTTCCACTCCTATCTCAACCTTACTCAATTGCAAGACCTCTAACAATCGGTACCTTGATTAGGACCTCCTTGTAATCCTTTTAACCCTTGTCAAAAACCCACCTAGCTTACCGCTTTAGTCTTAGTTACTGTTACGCATTCAGGACATCTAAACACGCATCTGCCATTAGTCCTAATCGGGAAATCAGGATAGATAACCTGCCTACCTATTTTTAGTGTAGCTCACGTCTATTAATATTTATAGCAATACCTAGTGTGTTTTCTGTGTTTTTTTGAAAATATTAATATTATTATAGCTAAAACGGCTTTCACTATGGGTCTTTTGATCTTATCTACACGTGATCAGAGGCGGGGCCATAATTTTTTAAGCCAATCAAATACGTCAAAATCATCCGATATTTCTCCAGTCTTACGCCCACACTAGGCCTCATTGGGTGTCTCACCGCTGCAAGGACTGTCTCACACTTCCTAAAAACATTTGCATTTTTTGTCGCATCCTCGGAAGTCGCATGTTCAACTCCTGACAACAAGAGCATCAATATCGTCATCGGTTTTTTTTAACCCAGCCAAACAGCTTCTCGTGCAATATGAGAACACAAACAACACGATTACCATGGCTTGGGAGCTTGAGGGACTAATCTCACATCTTTTGATGCTGATTTCCTGTGCCGGTGAACAAGGTGAGAGATAGCTTGAATTATGAGTTACAACTGACGATCGTCTTCACATTCAATGTTCATGCAACTCGCATTCTGCATGTCATCGAGATGGGTCCTCGGCCAATCTTCAAGTCACCACTGTACCTGTCAATCATATTACTAACAACTATTTGGAAAGGCTGCCCTGTCGAAGAGATCGTCAATGAAATCAAAGGCTCTTCCGGGGTTTCGGGCATGCGCAGTCGAAATGCTGGCGAGCCACTTTCAGACCAAGCTGCCGCTACTATCTGGAATTGGCTAGTTGTGCGGAATGACGTCTCAGTTGGCCCCGGGAGAAAGTACAATGAACTTCCTCTTCAGAAGTTGCAGCAGTCAAGCAGCATATGGGCACATGTACCCAAGCCTTCCAAGGGGGAAAGAGTTAATTCATCACGCCAGATTGATTTCGAGTCGGCTTCAGACAATCCAGACTTGGCATTTTCTTCTGCTGTTCATGTGTTTGTTTCGGGGAATACCATGTGGGAAATGATCACAGGTCACTCTGTGAATTACAAGAGAGTACCACGCTTGGAATGGGTTTTGCTTTTAGGAATAGCATCTACCAAATCACAGGGGATCTTACAAGGTGATCTTGGGCGTCTGGTGGGACAAGACAAGCGATCGGTACCGAAGCGGACTGACTCGTTACTGAAGAAAGGCTATATCGTTAAACGAACAACTCTCGTTAGAGGCACCAAGACGAGTAAGCTATGGCTTAAAACTTTTGCGCCTCCATTCCCTAAGGGAAGCGACAATCCGAATCTGGAGTCTGAGGCAGAAATGAACATGTCTTCTCAAACTTTGACGGCCAGCCTCGATCAAGTTCCCTGGCACACGCGCTGGACAGGAGACTCAATGGATTTTCACGCCCTGGCTACTACAATAATGGCTGTCACAAAAGAATGGCAAGTCATTCGTCTTCAAGACCTGAAGGCCAAGCTAGGCGTTCTGTGTTTGCGCTGGCAAATGAAGATTGTATCCAAGATTTGTCGATTTCTCAATTCTTGTGGTGCTATTCAGTACGTCGCGGCCAAGCTGGACAACAAGGTTTACAAGGATTGCATCCGATTCAATCGAGACTTAAGCGCAAAAGACTGGTCGGCATTTCTTGCTACTGGCAAGCGCTCTGCTAAACCCATGAAGACTGCCTTGTTAGGCATGGCTGAACGGGCTGATGCTGAATGGCAGATCGATATTTCGCAGGTCAATGGTGCTAGGCTCGGAGAATGCCCTCCATGGTCCGTTGATGATCCGCTCCCTCAGAAAATCGCTAAGTCTGCTCAATCGTTTGGAACAGTCGGTTTAACGAACCCCGAAATATACGTCTTGACCCTGGGCCCAACCTTCAACCGTTATATCTCGTCCCTTACTAGCTGCATGGCTACTTCGAACGTGCAACCTGGGGAATTGAAACACCTTCAGCTAAAAAGCGAACATATAAGAGTAGGAAAAGTGGCTTCATACAGATTCTACACGCCGCAGGTTTTGCCAACAGGTACGCTCACCCAAATACAGGAGAACCTCGAGGCTTCAACGGTCAGCATGTATGGATTTTCTCCAGGCCCATGCAAGCCAAGATTCTCAGGGACAGATTTTACACTATCAGACATTTGTGGTCTTGCCAAGTCACGAAATACAGGTCAATTTGGAGCAAAAAGACAAAAACGAGCCAAGAAGCAGCCCGAGTCTCGTTCAACCTCTGCAGAACCCGAAGTACTTTTGCCAAAACCGCAGTCAATAGCAAGAATAAAACTCCTCATTACACTCCGAGTTTCTGCCAAAGCACTCCGGAACATTATGTCATCCGATAAGCCCGTTCTGAATGCCAAAAGTCCATCTTCATACCTATTTCAGTCATCCGAGCGAGCAGGCAGCCCCGAAGCGTCACTGTCAAACACTCCCACTAGTTTCAACGACAGTTCCAATCGCATCAGTCGTCGTGGCTCGGCACGTGGACGAGGCCGAGGCCGTGGTAGACCACCACAGTCGACGTCCAATGCGGACGTCTCTTCATCTCGGCCATGGACCTGCGAAAAGTGCGGTGGCAGCTGGAAGAATGATATTGGCCTAAAGTATCACCTTGAAAAGTCACGAACGTCATGCAATCCTGAATTCGCTTCCATGATCCAAGAATCGGGTCCACGAGGCAAATTTTCGGCATCTTTCAGCCGTCGAGCGCAAGACTCTGTGAACGCAGAAATCGCTGATAAAACTCCGCGAACAAAATGCTTAGACCTGAACCGCAAAAGCCAAGAAAAAGCAGTTGCTAGACCTGAAACCAAACTTCGTTACCAGAAAACCGAGCAAAAATCCACATACAACCCTCTTTCCCTCGATCAGAATTCAGCGACTGAGAAAGCGAACCCCAAGATTCCCTTGTCTCCCTCAATTAGGTTTGTCAAGTCATGGAGGAGAAGTACGACCGCAATCAACGAGCCAATTAAGTCTTCGCACCCCAAGATCGATCAAGGATTACTTTCTTTTCGAGCCATTGAACCACAGAGGCAAGGCTCGATCCTACAAGATCGTTTGCGCTCAGGAACAAGTGCTACTGGAAATATCCCGCCATTGAGAAGTGCAGACAGAAGTATGAATGAATTCGAAACCTCTGCGGTATCCCCATTCGCAAGTCAATTTGCCGGAGAGACAAATAACAGTCGGGACGACACCCAGCTCATTGACTTTTCCCCATATCAGGTAGAGAGCCAGAATCAAGGCCATAGAATGATTGGCCAATCTGACTCGATTCTCACGCCGAATTATAAATCGAGGCTTTCCAAGACGAAGTCTAAGAACAGCCACACAGAATTACGCCTCTTGATTCAAAAACTGCTCAACGAGCAGCACGGCGTCATTATTGGTGGCAAGCCCCTTTGGGACTTAATTCTTGCCTCGTGGAATACACACTTCGCTGAAAAAACGACTCCAGTTAAGGCACAGTTTCAGTCAACTGTGAATAGTCTTTTGAAGGACGGTGTTGTCATGGAGCATTGGCATGCATTCCGGGATTCATCCGGGTCATTTTCGAAGTGTCAACTACTCACATTGCCGGGCATCGACGCTTTTTCTGCACAGTCTCTAGATATACTTGTGAAGCTCAAGAGACCACTTCCATCACGTGGAGAAATTGTACTTGGCTCAGATACAAATGCTGGCTTATCAGAGCCTAAGATCGGAGGACGCGGGCGAAGGGCGCTGGCAAGGGAGGTGGCTATACTTCACGCACCAGTATACGCAGCGCAAGTTGCAGCTAAGAAAGATCAGGAGTCTGAAAACCGAGATCGAGTGAAGAGGCAGCGACACTCGGAAGCCAGGGACAGCATTGAAGATGTTGCCTCGATTCCTCCCAAAAAAAGGCAAAAGGTCTACCAATTTGCTTCTTCTGATGTTCAGCTTGATTTCTCCCGATCTTATGATGAGCTTCCGCAAGAGTTGCGCAGAACAGCGCCATCTTTCAAATTACACTTTCTTGAGCCGAATAACTTTCTTGGACAAGATGCCCCGGACATAGAGGTCCAACAAAATCTGCCTTTCGATAACGAGCAGATGACCGTGCAAGAAGAGGACCCTAGCCAGGAGACGACTCGCGCCAACATTATTCCCGTCAATCTTTGCGATAGCATTGGTCATGGCACAGGCAATGAAAGCTGTCATGACCATGTGACGGTACTCTATGGTTGCAATGGGACATGGCCATCCTTGGACACCCAGTACTTTGAACGTGCAAGTGGAAGCTTCACTATAAGAGGCTGGATGCCAGATACGAAGTGGCTAGGATGGGAAAATTTCTCCCAGAATCTGGAGAAGCGACTTGGTCATGGGGACGCAAAACTGGCTTGCGTCAACGGGTCTGGCGCCGAAAGGAATCAACGATTCATGAACAAAGTCCGCGCGTGCTTCAATATGGAGATGAAATTACCGTCGTCCTCTGTCAATACCATGTCAAAACCTGCCGGCCCACACAATATTTTTGTACGATTCAACAGCGACATTGTCAACACGGAAGCCTCCTCTTTCAAACTCGTTTGGCCTGCAGATGGACAGCTTAATGAAAGATCAGACAACATCATCCCAGAAGCAACAGAATACACATCATCTTCAAGTGATGACGAGCTCGATTTGCGAGCATCTCCACTGGTTGGCAACGTTCATTTGAAAGCACATCCTGCAGGCCATGGCGAGACAACTTCCCACGGTAAGGCCAAGCGTGTGGCGCTTGTCACCCGTGCTCTGACCTCATTACATGGCTTTCAACTTGAAAACACCGTTCATGATGACGTTGAACAAGAAGACTATCCTTTTGATTCTCCGGATGAGCTCTTGGCGGCCTTCGTAGCTGTACGAACTCTGATGGGCGGAGCAGATAAATCCATTGACTGGGGTTTACTCATGTTCATCTTCCCAGACGCTGGGCTCAAAAATTTACGGAGATTTTGGGACAATTGTCGAAAGCAACAAGGGCCTCATATTTCCGCTTTTACGCGTGCTTTCCAAGAAAGGTACATCATTGCACTTCAGCATGGCAATGTTGCAATGATTAACTTTAACAATCCTCAAGATTATGATTGGGCAAGACTCATCCGCTGGACCATGGGCATTCCCCGGCAAGAAGGATTCGAGATCCCTCGTTCTCGAAAGCTGTTAAAGGAACGCTTCAGTTTAACAGATATCAAGACAGTAAATGACGATTGGCGAGAACGTTTCTTTCATGTGCAGGCCTCCATCTTTGCACGTTTCGAAGCAGTTACCTCCATACCAGCCGCTCTTTCTATTGACGACCTTGGCGATAGGACTCAGCATCCAAACCGAGCAACTGACCTTGACATTGCAAGATCTTGGGTCAAGTCTCTCTGTGGCACGGAGGATTGTAAATATTCGGTGGAGAACATCAGGGATAAGTTTTTCACGCTATTGCCAGGGAACAAGCGCAGGACATCAGCAATCTTCAAAGAAGCTATCGATCAGCTGACGAAGCAGAGAATAATTTGCAAAATCAAGAAGCCACCATTGGGAGGCCGGCCATACAGGCTTAATGAAGGATATCTGGCCACGCTTAGTAAACTGGCTCAAAGTGCAAAATACGACGATGCTGCTCGTTTCAAGACAATTCTCGACCTCGCATTTCGAAAAGAAGAAAGATTGACGATTCCCTATTCGTTAAGCGATGGAGCCATGATGGCTCTCACAAACCTCAGCGCCGCTGGCAGAATCAGATTGGTGCCAACGAACCTTCCCTACATTCCTTTCGGATTTGAACCAGGAAATTATGAGAGTCGGAAGTATCCCAAATCTTATTATCATTTTGGCTTAGAAGCTGTGCCTACGGAAACTTACTTGTTTCACGAGCAAATCGATGTCATACGAGCTGCAAGCACCAATGGACCACCACTCTCTGGCCGATGCGGGGAATTGCCTCAGTGGGTCGATGTTTTTGGCGAACCGAATGAAACCCGTTGGTCTGAAGTGCTCGGCGCTTTCTGCTTTGCGATGGCAACTCGGGGGGCTATGGATATCGAAGGCATCTGTAGCGCCTTAAATCCAGTCTTGGATAGGTTCGAGGCGCGACTCATTGTGCACTGGGGTAAGCAAACTGGCGTGCTCACCGATTTCTCCGATGGCCTAGGCTCAATGCTTGGCGAGTGGTGGTGGTTAGTCGTGCCGTGGCTTCGCAGAAGGTAGAGCAAGATAAAGTAGATTCTTGACTTAGTATAAGCACAAAGGCAGTCAAGACAGGTTCACACTTTTCGAATGGTTGAATCAATTTTGCATTTTTGTTCAGTCTTCTTCAATGGCTATTATCAGCACGTTAGATTTAATGAGAAACATTGTTCATATACAAGTTGATGCCTCCTACACTCCCGCCGGGGAAATATTGACTCACTCTACAATTGGAATGATTGTGTTGTATGATATCCTATATAATGCCGCTGCAACCAAGTCTCTCGCTCAAAACAAAATGTTCGCCACTTGTTCAGTTCCAAGGCTTCTTCGAGCACCAACTTAAAATGATGGGAGATCCATAGTGGTTTCCAAGAATTTGTGAATGAATGTTGTCATTTATCGCCATAAGATGCATCCGTTTTGCAATCTGTTCTAATAGTTGTTGTCGCGTCAACCCTCTTGATAATAAATATTGGCGGGACAGCGCGTCGTAATGTCTGGTATATCTCTTGCTTAACCCAATTGGTGGCAATTCAAATGCCAAACAGTACTTTGAGTAGAAGTGCCACCAAAGCAATCACCAATGCTACAATAGCTCGGTCGATCCACAAAGGAACGCCTCCATCGCCCTGACGACGTTGTGTCACCGGTCGCCTCGGAATAAGTTGCTGCTGGGGAGTTGACTCTCTGCCTCTAGTGTTTTCTACTTCTGTCAGGCGGCCCCCCAGCCTACCGGACGAAGACGGCGGCGCATCAGTAGTTGGTGGCGGAAGCTGGGCATTTTCCGATGTCTGTTGATCCACAAATCCGGTTCGCACAAATCCTTCAGCCAGTTCCGCATTTTCATTAATATCGTCCTCTGATGCCTCAACCTGGCCGACAGGTAATGAGCCGCCTCCGCTAGCTTGGCCTTTAGCTGTCAATTCATCTTTCCATGCCATGCTTAGCTCAGATGGGATTTGAACGATGGGATTTGTTGAGGCCAAAGGCTTGGAGGCCTGTTCTTCCGATTCAGAGATGATGTCAATGTTTGACCGGGCACATGTTGAGCATTTGAATGAGCGAGATTCACGAGCTAGGCGACGGCGTACCTCGTCCGTCGTGTCTAACCCGCCTAATTGCCCGCGAGCATCAGTTTCCATGAAACTCCGTAGTCTGATCCAATGTGAGCTTATTGTCAGTGAATTGAACCCATCGGCTGCTGAATCAAGAGACAGTGTTCACGTACGCTACAATTGCCGTCCTGATTCCCCATGCAGGCTGCCAAGTTTCTTCGTGATGACCGCTGATACTGAGACAGATTTCCCGATTCGCCTCGAAACGACCACTTGGTGTTGTGAAGCGAAAACTCGGTGGTCGTAGCGGGTATGTAGGGGGAAGAACTATTCGACCATGATAGAGGCCTTCGCTGTAGACCGAGTTCGGAGGACCACGAAGAGTAAAGTGCCATTCGAAAAGGTCGGACTCGAGAGGTTCGGCCGTGTAGTCTCCAGAGGGAGAGTTGGACATTTCGGCGGCTTCTTGCACTTGATTCTCAACGTCAGTCTGAGTCCAGCCGAATTACACAGAGCAGCGACACTTCTAGAGTGCGGGTTGTCAAAAAGTTAAGCTTTAGCATCGAGCACTTACAAATACGCCGGATTGTAGGCGATTTCGAACTGAATTGCGGAGCCATACTTGCAGCCGCTGCCATGAATGCTTCCCAGACAATCGAAATGAGTCCGTTGGATTCTGTAGATGGATGTACTTCTTTCGGTGTGTCTCTATGTAGATAGGGTTCGTTGCATGGCTATTCGGGTTGAGACGCTAAATGGGGCAGAAGATAGGATAGTGCACTATGATCGAGAAAAGGAACGTTGTACAAGTTCAATGCTATGGCCCAAACGCTCAAGGTTTGCGAGTTCTAAGGAATGATTGCAAGGGTCTGCAAAGATAATCTCTTGATCTGCTTACAAGCCGACGTGTCCGGAAGAGACGGAAGAGACCGTAGGAGGGGCAAAGAACTTCAAGATGCGATCTGGCACCACCAGCCTGCAGATGATGCATCAGCCGTCCTCCACTCCAAATGTTCTGACCCAGTGAGAGCGCATCGATGAGTTGTCTGGAATACAATTGATACATAAAGGAACAAGGAGGTAAACAATACAATCAAGCAAGTGAGGTCGGGATTGCCAGATAGAGAACTTCCTACCTTCACTCGTCTTGTGGGGACCCACAACTGCGGAGGGCGTTACAGAAACCACTTAAAATCGCCTCGAAAGAACGCTTACTAAGCCTTCCACGCCTGTGCCATGTTGCTCCTGCAGCTACGGAATACAGTACTGGTCCTTTACCATGTTCTCGAAATCGTGGTGAAGACGGGGTTTGTAGACTGCGCATATTGCGAACAGCTTCTCAATTGACACAAGGGCTTCATTTCAGGTAACCAAACCTATCAGCTGTGGCCATTATCGATTGAATTATGCTCGCTGACACAAACAGTTCAGAAGACTCGGCCGACCACCATCACATCGCAGGCTCAGTTCGCAACTCTACGAAGCAATCAATACATCAGGCGAATCGCACGAGCCGAATTGTATCACTGTATCACAATGGGCCCTCCTAAACCCCCGGTGCCCCATGTGGCTCCTATTTATCGCCTGACCGCCACCGCGCTAGGTGCCGGGATGTGGTTTTGGGTGAGTGTATCTTCCAAAACAATTCAATCTTACATTATAGATCTAGTGGAGACAGGATTTTGATTCATTGTGATGCCTTTCACTAATGTTTATTGATATTCATAGCTCATGTACCGAGCGAAGAAGGATGGTGGGTCTACGCCCTTTGCATATAACAATCCCTTCATCCGGCAACGACCACTACAACAGGCCGGATACTTCTATAAACTATTGCTAATCAACGAAACAGGACCTGCGTTGATGGGGTGGAAGCATCCTTGGGATCACTAGGGCACAGAGTAGTAAATCAGTCTGAATTGGATTCTCACCGACAGACGGACATCTAGCCAAGTGTATCTTACTATATTGTGTGCTCAATATTCGATACTTGAATCAAGCGCCATCCGGTTTTTCAAACAAGTAGTGCGAGACACCCCAGGTATCGCCTCCTTCATGTGCAAACAGCTCTGAACAGGCCATGTAGAAGATTTGCCAGCGATTATACCAAGTAGTCGCGTCTTGATCTCCATAAGTTGCCACCAGATGCGGCCACATTTTTTTCTTATTCGCTGCCATCGAAGACAACCAATCCTATTATTGCAATACTTAGTCACATATTTTTTTGTATGTGGGACGTCTAAACACTTTTGGGGAAGCATACTTCACACGTTTTGGAATAGTGTTTTCCATTTACCCACCATTGCTTCTTGATATGCAACTCTTTTTGAAAGTAGAGCAGCAGATCTGCAGACGGCATTGTGCCGCCAGTGAAGAAGTGTGTTGTCATCCAGCCCTCCTCGTAGTCATAAGGCGTGGTGCGATGCGAGAAGATGTGTACAAACAGCTTGCCCCCGGGCTTCAGTGCGCGCGAAACCTTCGCCATGAGCAGCTCGTAGTTTTTCATGTGTTCGAAAAGCTAGAAACTGTCAGTCGCAAGCGAAAAGAAAGGAAGAAGAGGGGGGAGAGAGAGTGCGAGGAAGAAGAACTATTATGCCAACCTCAATAGACACGACACGGTCGAAACTTCCACGGTCGAATTCATGGTCAACAATGTCTCCAGTAATCACTCTAACATTGGTAATGTTTCGGCGGGCTGCCTCGGCTTCAATGTGCAGCTTTTGAGTCCGAGAGTTGGAGAAGGCCGTGATGGCAGACTTTGGAAGCATTTCTGCGAAGTACAAAGCGCCAGAACCCCAACCACAACTAAGAAATAGTATTAGAAAATGCTTCGTAAGCTGCCGTTTGCTCCTCCTTATGACGACTGTGTTTCACTATGTAAAAGCAGGTAAGAGAAAGAGGTTGTTACAGCTTACCCAAGATCAAGGATGCTCATACCATCTCGCAAATCTGCCTTGTCTATGTACGACCACAGCATTGCGACCTCTGCCTCAGCAAGAGTCTCATCACCTCGGGGGTAAAGACAAGATGAGTACTTCATTCGCGGACCGAGACAAGCATTAAGAACGCCAGTGCCAACCTCGTAGTGCTGCTTGTTGGCTGTATCCGTGGCGATTGCCATCGGTTGAGTTCGCAGTCTCTCAATATACGCCATTTTGGCCTCGTAAGCATCATCAAGTGATCTATTTCCGATGGCTGCCAAACGATCCCGGAGCTGCTGACGAATTCCCAGTCTAATAATTGTGTGCGGTAAGTATCCGCCGTCTAAGATCCAGTCTGTGCCATTCGCATATAGTGATCAGGTGTTAGTATGTTTCAATGCAATCACACTACTGCCGTAGACGTACCGTAATTCATCTTGAAACCTCCCAGTCTTCAATCTCAAACGCGAGGCAGCATGTACGTGGACGTTTATGTCATAGATAATCGAATACTAATCGGTGCTCACGTCGTGCCCACTTGTCGCTAAACTAAATGAAGTCTTGTAATAGAATATCTGAAGACTTGGTCTGAGCCAAGTGGTTGAGAGCATGGGCGGGGGACTAGCAGTCAAGGTGAGGTCATACATACACTCACTCTGCCAGCCACCCAGTCGTGACTCACCAGTACCCCCCCTTACTTATGTGATAAGGTGGGGCGGGGCAAAACATTCACTACTCCGTAATAATGCCAGGCTTATTATTTGAACCCAGTGGTTTGAATTAACTAAGTAGGTATCAGGGCACTTGAAAGTGGTTCGCCGAAGCACTTGTGTTTATCATGTTCTGTCAAAGTCTAGTCTAATGAGTATTTTGTTCGTAAGACATCACTTTATTTACAAATCCCACATTTTCTCCCGTATGACTTTGTACTGTTTACGCTTCTTGGCTTTGCCAGTGATTATTTGCTGCATATAGCCAATGCTTCTTGCAAGAGGCATAGCCAGATGCTTCTCGAAAGCCCACGCGAAGAAGAAGTAAACCAAACCTAGGAGCAACAGAAAATACTTGTAGTCTTTCTCAATACGGCTGAGTTCCATCAACTTCTTCAACCAATGCGCTGGGCCTACTATCATGTACACCGTGAGTATTAATGCTGCCATCACAGTAATAGTGAAGGGCCCTGTGTGGAGGTTAGCCCTCGTTTTTACCATTCGATAATAAATGAAGATTGTCACTTACAGTTTTTGGTGCTGTTCTGCCTGAAAGGAGGTCCGGCATTTAGAACTACGCCTGAAAGGATATACTCGAAGCAGGATGACAGGAACAGAGCAGTATTTTCCGAGTTCTTGATGTTCGACTCGTCATGGCCAATCTCAGGAGGTTTGTACCATGATTGCTCCCTTACCGTCAGGAAGGCAGCCCCTTGAATGAATACACAAATTGCCATCAAGCCCAATAACGGCGTCAAAACTTTCCGTGAAACCAAGTCCGCAGTGGGTCGTTTCCTGCAGAGAAGCGGCGCGGGTCCTGCCCAGCCCATGAAGATGGCAATGGGTAGAATCAGCAACAGGTCGATGAAGAGAAATTGAAAATCTCCCAAATTCGACGCCTTTGCGTAAAGAAAGCTCACGGAAGTGAACTGTATGGTCGAATACAAGCTCATATATTTGAAACAACTGAAGCTCGTGACCAATGCTGCTCTTCCCTCTCTACATGACTGTTAGGCGCGAATGAAACGTTGTAACATACGACAGTTGGGTTTTGGCATACCTGATTACTTCTAAAACACAGCGAATATCGAACACCCGCGAGGTGAACGGGGCTGCAACTGAAGCCTCCGCTTCAGAGAGTGATATCCCCACGTCCGCTGCTTTCAGAGCACCACAATCATTTGCTCCATCGCCACAAAAGCCACAACAGAAGTCAATACTCTGTAACTTCTCAACCAGTTCGTGTTTCTCGTCTGGGGACATTCTGGCAAATACTTTGCCTTGAACGAGCATCTGTTCGATCATATTAAATCACTTGTGTAAGATGAAGTAGCTGATACGTGAACATACTCGTTGCAGGATCTCGGGTGAGGCATAATCCACAATCCACCGGAAAGCCTCACCGCTGACTGCCAGATTGTAATTGCGTAGATTGGATATGTCATATGGAAGTGAAGCATCTTCTTCGGGGGGTGCTGGAAGTGGCTTTGCAGTGTCAGATTGGCTATTTAGTCCAGGTATGAGGTCTACACTCACCAGCAATGTTTTCTTGTCAAGGCAAAAGCTACTATTATCAATGCTTTCCCATTGAAGTTCTGCCATGGGGTCGCGGGCGCTGCCTAAGTGGCGTGACGAGCCGCGCATTAGTCTTCTGGATCTCAAAATCAATCATTAAAGGGCTACCGCACCTCTGATAAAACGGGGGACAAAACAATGCGCCTGTCGATCTACCAGGCCACATTCTCGGGCGACGCTGATGGCGGTCAAGATATTGTCTCCGGTGACCATTACAGCGCCGATATTGGAGTCTAGTAGCTCTTTGATGACTCTCGTAGTGGTGGTCTTCAGCTTGTTCTCGAAGATGATAAAGCCGATAAATTCAAGATCGCTCTCAACCTCTGATCGTGTCATCTTCTGCGCTTTGACCCAACTTAATTTGGGCAAGTGCTTCGTAGCGCAAGCAATAACTCGATAGCCCTTATGGGTGTAATTCGATAGTAAGTCATCATAATCATTTGGAACTGAAGCACGTTAGTAATGCAAACCAGATATGCAAAATATGGGAAGACTGACAGCTCTCTAGACGGCATATCTCCTTCATTGCTTCTGGGGCACCCTTGACAAATATGTCTCCGCTTCTTTGACCGAATTGACGCGTAATGACGCTAGCTCGTCGAAGTTGAGACACGAACTCGAAGGACTTCAATACCCCCAACTCCACAGCATTCTACATTGAGGCAGGTTAGCTTCTGGGCCTACACATACCATGGGTGTTGTGGAAACATACATCGGGCGGTCGAGCAACAGAAGGTGCCAATCCTCCTTGCTCATCATCTTCTCCCTCTGCGGATCTTTGCTTACCCTCCTCGAAAGACCATCCAGTGAATTTGAACATTTTCTGATCTAAGGGATCACCAACTAGCTCTCCATCCACAGCTCTCAGGGAGTGGCAAGTAGCCATAGTGTAAAGTGCAGATTGGACAGCGGTTTTAGTACCGACTTCTGCAAGATTATTACTTAACAACGCCGGTCTCGTGATAAGGTCGCTAACTGGACCATCCGCTTCTGATACAATGCGGAGCCCAAGGACGTCGAGGCCATCTTCTGTCAACGTACCCGTTTTATCGAAGCACATGATATCCAATTTTCCAGCCACATTGACTCTTTGCGGGCTGATGCAGTATATCTGCTTCTTCTTCAACCGTGATAGCGCAAAATTCGTCCCAATAGTGAGAGTTGCAGGCAGGGCGGGTGGGACAACAATAGTGATCAGATCAAGTGCTCGGATTATGATAAAATGCCATGCAAGTTCCAGTCTGATGAAGTTGACGAAAGATGCGATAAAACCAAGCATAGCAATAGTGGCCATCACGCTTATATACCTGAAGGAGTCGCGATAAAATTTGAAGCCTGAGGGTTTGGGGAAAAGCATTGAGCGTACCAAAGCGCCCTTCGTCGTATCAAAGCCCGTTCGAACCACGAGGGCCAAAGCCACAGCGTCTCCGTCTTGGTCTTCTTGGGGTCGTCGCGTTCGTATTATTTTCGTCCCACAATACAAAAAATGTCGGGCGACTTCAGGAGCGACAGAAGACGCCGCAAGATCCATTATGTGTATCGTGTCTTCGGTAGCTGGGAGTTTGGAAACGGGCACGGATTCGCCTATCTGTGTTTAATAACGGCTCCCGTTGATATGAGATAGTAGACACTTACCTGTGAGCATGCTTTCGTTGACAATACAGTCACCAGTGAGGAGGAGGCTGTCACTAGGAAACTGCGTCAGATTTGGATCGCTCAATTCATACAAGTCGCCAGGAACCAAATCACTGGACGAAACATATTTCCCTGCAGAAGTTTTAGCTCTTGTTTTAACAGTGGAAGTCTGTACCTGGTTTCTCGTACAAAATCCATTACGAAGCACTCGAACATCGCACTCGAATCTGGAAAGTTCACGGAGACGTCTCGTTGTCTACTCAGGTCAGTGTGGATACTGCTTATTGTGAAAATGGGAAAACTGACAGTGCACGTTTCTACCAAAGTTGCAGAGATACTGGCGGCAGACATGATGAAGATGCATGCGGCGTAATAGTAGTATGAATCCATAGACCAAAGAATCAAGCTGGCAATTTGGAAAATGTAAAAAGGATGAAGGGCCTAGTTTCGGGGGTTAGCCTTTATTCAACTGAAGCCCTTCATGTAATCAAATGGTGAGAATTTCAAAGGAAAATACCTCGTCCACCAATAATTGTCCGATAGATTTCTGCTCAATATCAATAAGATTGGTACCGAAGATAATCTCGCGAATAGCCTTTTCGTCGCTGTCCAGACCAGCGCGAACGAGTCGTGTATCCGACCAATCTGGGTCTTTCCAGCCAGCAGACATGATAAACTTGTCTTTTATAGGATGATAGTACAGTCGTACATAGCGGTAATCGAACGAACGAAGATGGTCCACGATAGGGTCGTTCTCGTCATCGAGCCCATAGAGCATAGGTTTTTCTGGCACACCAAAGACGGAAGAGATAGGCCGGCCATATTCCTGGGCAGTGACCTGAATAATGACGAGCTCTCCCCATTGGCTTTCGACGACTGTCCACTCGCAATCTCTCAATGGACACGACCGTCCAACTGTGGCGACATATAAACGTGGCAGCCAACGAAGGAGAAGAAAGGCCAGTCCGCCAGTCAGGATACATATGGAGATGTATAACAGAAATCCAATTTTTCTAGTGCGGAAGCCTGCAACAACAATAGTAATGTCTTCATTGGCCATGTAGATTTTCTGGGTAGAACGGCCATCTGCCCGAGCACTTGCAGCGGTAGCTGCGCTGTCTCTACGTAGCAATCGCGCGTGAACAGAGTCCCTTGACTGGGTTGACGAGCAACGTCTGAGAATATAGTCGTGGTGTGTTGCCATGTACTCTCTATCTGCAGAATCCTCGTCATCCTCCATGCCGAATTCGAGGTCTCCTAGGTCGCTAGTACTTCGTCGCATGAACCTGTCACTCAATTCGGCAAAATCTTCGTTTTCGTTCTCGGCTCCTGGGTCAAAGTCCGGCTCCTCGTAGTATGTGAAGCTCGCCGTCGAGTCGGCACGGGCGCGACGATGCGAAAAGGCAGAAACACTGGTCGGGAGGCTCTCGGCAACGGGGCCCGAATACAGCTAGGGATTCCCACGTTAGTCTACTATTTTCTGCTAGAAACCCAAAGCCACATGGTCTGTGGTTAAGAGAATAAATGTACCTCGTCATGCGCCATCTCCACGTCTTCGAAGACACTCGAGCTGCTCTGATTGGAGTTGAGTTGATAAAGTGTTGCCGGGCCATTGCCGCGAGATTCGCCTCGACTCATTCTATGGCTCGAATTGTCATTCATCGGGCATATGAGCTTCGAATGACCTTAAGGCATATCTGTACAGTTTTAAAATATATTTCTGTAATCGCAAGACGATTAACCCGATGACAATCGCAAGTCACGAGCGATTATTTTGTGCGGACTTGAGTTGTGAAGTCGAAAAATCCGCTAGCTTCGTGTGCTGTTTCAAGATTGAACGGACCGAAGGATGTGCTCCCCGCCAACGTCTGGTGCCCTGCCTGGGCACGATTGAGTCCGTCCCAGTTACATCACGAACAACACACGGGCAACGCAGAAGGCCTACAACTGCTTCATTGTTTATGAACGCAACGTAATGATTCCAGCGGTAATGCCTTCTAGTTATTCTAAGTCAGTGCATTGAATAGAATATGTGCGAGCATAATAACCTGTTAGCTGGATTCGTTAGTCCCGTCCTACCCTGTAGCGCACACCGCAGCGTCGTTTTACCTCGCGCAACTCCATTTGAATTCGACTCGTGCATTTAATGGTTTGCAGATATGTGTTATTAATGGCTGGACGGCTAGTTCTGGTTTTATATGGCAACGTATATGGAGTAGGCACATTATCGACTTTACGTTCATCATCACCTTGGAACGCGCCCTGACGATGTAGTTGTAATGCAGTGCTAAGCCACGATATTATCACACGAGTCCCGGCCATATTTAATGGTGACCTGGTATCGTTATTCACATAAAAAAACTGCATGTAGAAATCCATTCCCTCCATATAAAACTCGAGAATCCCATACCATCTGTAAAGAAGAACGGATACCAACAGGTGGTTGGCTCAAGGGCGGCCGCAAGCCGAGCAATGGACATATCACATTTCGTGGATTCACATGGACAATAGTCTAAAGAAATCAGAGGCAAGTTTGGAATTTATGCGATAGCAGACGTGGAATAGTAAGCAAGCAGCCTGGTGCGTATAAGGTGCAGGACAGTAATGCCAGTTTCCTCTGGACGCTTTCATCCAAGACTCTGGTATAATAAACGGGCATGTGCACGCAACCGCATTAGCACACTGCAACAAGGCTCGTCTTCCCACTTGTCCACTTGCTGAGGGTCTCGGAAGCCCAACAAGCTGATTCTCCCATCGCCCATTTTTTCCGACTCGCCCCCCCTCCCCCCACCGAAATTTAGCCAACCGCTAAAAAGTGCGGGCTCTTGTCTCAACCTTCTCCTTCCCCATCTTCCTTAACCTCTCCCACAATATTTTGTTCCATCACCTAACTACCGCTTGCTGTCACACATATTGTGAATGAACAAAGCAAGCAAAATGGCTGAACCTATTCGAAATAAGCGACCCGACCTAACGGCACCGTAAGTGACACGTATTTCCCAAGCATACAACATCGCTTGAAATACTAATTACCCCACCTGCAGCACGCCGCAGAACACACCGGCTACCAATGCGCCAATCTCTTCCCACGCCCAACAGCCTGGCGTGGCCAGCATCAAAGAAGGTAAGAATACATGAAAAACCCCAAATATATCGTGTCTTGGCTTGTCTGACTTGTGTCACAGAGGATATGGATCGCGCCACAGCCGCTGCCATCTTTGCCCAGAACCCTAAGTTGGTACAGATGATTCAAGGTCGCCTCGGTTCGCTCATTGGTCGTTCTTCTGGTTACATCGAATCTCTCCCTCCTGCTGTACGTCGTCGAGTCGCCGGACTTCGGGCAATCCAGCAAGAGCACTCGAAACTCGAAGACGAGTTTCAGAAAGAGGTGCTTGAACTCGAAAAGAAGTACTTCGGCAAGTTCACACCCCTGTACGAGAAGCGTGCCGCTATCGTCAACGGAAAAACAGAGCCCACTGAGGAAGAAGTCAAAGCTGGCGACAGCGAAGATGGGAAACTTCATGCTGAAGGTGGCGCCGGCGCCAATGATCAACAACAGAGCGAAAATACCGAGGATGTGGCAGGCATTCCCGAGTTTTGGCTCTCTGCCATGAAGAACCAAACCACACTCGCCGAAATGATCACGGATCGTGACGAGGCTGCCCTTAAGCACTTGACAGACGTTCGCATGGAATATCTCGACAAGCCTGGGTTCCGTCTAATCTTCGAATTCACAGAAAACGAATACTTCAGCAATAAGATTATCACCAAAACATATTTCTACCAAAATGAGAGCGGCTATGGGGGTGACTTCATCTATGATCACGCAGAGGGCGACAAAATTGAATGGCACGCAGGCAAAGATTTGACGGTGCGCATTGAAGCCAAGAAGCAGAGAAACAAGAGTAAGTATTGCATTGCCTCAAGTCGCCGCCCCTTTCGGTTATCACACCGCAACAGTCCACTAACTGCCAAGTAGATACCAATCAGACCCGCATCGTGAAGAAGACTGTTCCGACCGAATCATTTTTTAACTTCTTCTCGCCCCCACAAGCCCCCAGCGACGACGATGATGCAGATGACGATGATGCAGTTCGCGATATTGAAGATCGTCTTGAGCTCGACTACCAACTCGGCGAAGATATCAAAGAGAAGCTCATTCCTCGCGCAATTGACTGGTTCACTGGCGAAGCTTTGGCATTTGAGGAAGATTTTGATGAGGATGATCTAGATGCTGAAGACTTTGACGACGACGACGAGGATGAGGACGACATGAGTGAAGATCATGACGAGGAGGAGGAGTCCGATGAGGAGGTCAGTCACTTCTAGAGTGTTTTGTCGATCGCAAAACCTGCTAACTAACGCTTGCGCAGGACGAGTCTGGCAAACCCAAACAGGAGGCCGCTGAATGCAAGCAAAGCTGAAGTACAAGACCACTTCAGAGTAGACAATTGCGGCTTCATTTGTCTAATTGTTTAAAATCCAGTCTTGGACCCTGAGATTAAATGG
Organism: Epichloe amarillans; assembly: GCA_024072835.1. Taxonomy (NCBI): domain Eukaryota; kingdom Fungi; phylum Ascomycota; class Sordariomycetes; order Hypocreales; family Clavicipitaceae; genus Epichloe; species Epichloe amarillans. Next base: position 939,525 of record CP099638.1, on the reverse strand, counting down.
GTGGGCGAGACAATTGCATGAAGGAATCAAATAATAACTGTAAGTAAGCACGCTTGGCTTGACTGTGCCTGTCAAGCTGCGATGCTGTGCCGGCAGTGCAGGTGATGGGAAACTCCACGGAATAGTTTGAGAGCTCTGGATTTATGTAATAGACACGCAAAATGGGCGTACTGAGGACTGGCAGACTCAGTTCCCCCCTCTTTCTTCGTCCACTATGAGATTGTGACAGTGAGTTCGGACCCATTGCGACTATTTGAGCGCACGCGCTTGTTAAACGAGTATATTGGCTACCCCAGGCCCCAAGCGAGTTGAACAAACCACCACCATTTTGGTCATCACACCCCGGAAGTCAGGGGCATGATATTGACCTGACGCTCTTCCCTCTTTCGTCTGCCTCTGTGAGTGCTAATTCATTGCAACTATCAACTTCACTGCGGCAGGGACTCGTGTGTGGGGTGGACATCAGAGCCATTCGACGTTTTGCGCACACACGCTTGATAATTAGTTGCCGACATCTGCACGTCAGGAATGGACAACCGGAAGTTGGTTGAACTGCATGCAGGATGGAATGGAATGGAGAGACCGACAAGTTAGGACACTAAATGCTATCGCGTTTTTTTTGAATGCGCATATCGCGTTAGTCTCAAAACGGAAGAAGTACCTTTCCACCTAATTCTAGGCTAAATATACCAGCTCTTGTTAGTGGCGAATATAGGCAAGCTCACTGCAACGCTTGTACATAACGTCTTCTGTAGAATTCCTCCGACACGTCCATTGAATATTGGTCAAAACGCGGTGCTGCCAAAAAGGGTATATAAATGTGAAAAGCTGTGGAGCCATCAAGTGTCGCAGGTGTGACACATCCGCTTAATACAGGCTGTCCGCACATCGGAGAGCTGTTATCAGGTTTCGAGGAGGGCCACTTACCTTAGTTTATATAATACGGAGTATATCTATCTAGGCTATCCAGGTGCATGCGAGTACTATGTACATGTAGAGTCGAGTCTGAAGTGAGCCCCCCGCACTCACACGCTCTTCGTGATCTCTGGCCTGGGAAAAATGGCTAGCATGAAGGCCGTGTGATCGATCGTCATCCTCCTCTTGTCAGCCTGTTTGTGACAAAGAAGGAATCATCGGGCATCCTAGACATGATGTTGGCTTAAATGGCATTTCGTCAAGTTATACAAGGGGGGCATTGGATGATCTCAGTCAGAATCTCCAACGCATTGCCATCCGCCCATGCGTTGATAACGGCGATGCGAAATATAATAATTGCCATTGTCGTGCAAGTTTGCTCTGGCAACAATTGTCGCTTGATTAGCGCCAGCAGTTTAGGGTCAATGGTCATCAAATTTACGCAAATGGACTAGGTGGTGGGCATCGTAACGGACTAGAAGACCACTCCATAAAGCAAAAACAAAAATAGGTAATATATAGTGGTGGCCCGTGGGGTAGGGCGCACCTTCCCCCTTCTCATCTATTGCCATAGAATAGTCACCCTCACCCCAATAGACAATCATTACATATCAATATATTAATATATCAATATTATATATCCTTGTTACAGCTGAAAAGTGGGGCAACAGAGGAGTTAGCGTAAAAGTGAATAAGAAGTGAAATACTGTAACAAACTAAGATTCACTACGCCGCGACGTATAGTAGAGAGGGCTAGGATAGTCACGCTTTAGACTTAGATATGTACTAGAATAGACTACCTCTATAGTACTTTCCTTCTTAGGGATAAGGCTAGCGTAAGCTAGCAATAAACACCTATAATAAGCTATTTACTAAGCAGTATAGGCCTGTAACAGGACTAGTGCTAGACCGTATATAAATATAGAGGGGTTTTTCTTCTTATTTATAGGTTTTCCCTTTTAATAAACTAGTAGGAGAAGCCTAATATAGAGCTAGCTAGTGTATACAATATATAAATATATATATCCCTGTTATTGAAATGGCACTAACTCTTGGAAAGAAAGTAATAGGTCCCTAATCTCCTAACAGAACCTAAAAGGTGTGCTAGGTAAGCCACTAGACTAAAAGATCCGCCAATGCTAGCTATCGCTGCATTGCACCTTACAATGACTTAACACCTGTCGCTTACACACGCGCACAGCATCTTACATCTCCTAAAAAAAATAGGCCTGCTAAAGGGCTAGTTGTGAGGCCTCACTCATAACACAAGGTGCACTAGCGCACCCCGCGGGCAGGCTAGGCCCTAGGGCTAGGTCCACGTAACACTAGTAAGCTACTAGCTATAAACTAGTAACTTATATGCATAACACACTTAGACCTAGCAAGCTTTAGTTAATATACTAGAGTCCTCTATATATCTTGCCTAGCTATCATTATTCTCACACTAGTGCTACTATAAAATTAAGGCAATAGGGGTTTTTCTCCTATTAAGGGGTTTCCCTATTTATAAACTAGTAAGAGTACTAGTAATTAGCCTTTTAGAGAGTTATCTAGAGTATCAAAATAAATAAACAAATCACAGAGAGCTATCTAGCGTATAGAAATAATCATACCTAGATTTCTGTGTTAAGTTTATTATTAATACATCAAAACTTATTAACGCGTATTTCTTTCTGAAATTTTATAGATTTTGTAGATTTGATATTATATATAAGCATTTTAGTTATTAAAGGTATCTAAGGAAGAAAATAGTCCGTTGTGATGTCCTACAGTGACAGGTGTAGTAAGGCGGGGCGTGGCACGAGTAACCGGAGCTGCACAAAAATTTTTGGTCCTGCAGCAGTTGGCTGAACGCACCGGTGGCGCCAGATTTGGACGTTCCAGTCAGACACTCCGGACGCTGGGTTCGTCATAGCAGCTCTAATACTGGCGTGGCTCTTTGCTGCTACAGTGGTGTATATAACTTAGCTCCCACCAGAATCCTTCCAGGTGAATTATTCTCTTATTTTTTTCGTCGTCACCAGAACTATACACCTCAGCTCGCTTTTACCAATCGCCATTATGACTCCTCCAGTTGATATCCAAGGAATGGCCATCTCCGGCCAGAGGACTGTCTCCAGTTGGGATCAGAACAATTTGTCGACTTCTCCGACTGCCATATTTGCATCCCCGCCAGGCAGCTGGGGGGGGACATTGGCTCAACGCGGTGCGCTAAAACAGCTCAAGCCCTTCAACACACAGGATATTAAGATATTGCTCCTGGAAAATGTCAACGCGGCTGGCCAAGAAATTCTCAAAGGTCAGGGATATCAGGTCGAAGCTCTCAAAACCTCTCTTCCCGAGGACCAGCTAATTGAGAAAATCCGGTGCGTCAGATCCCCATATGAACAACTATAAGATGGGACATCATGTAGACAGTTACTCACGTCACATACAGCGGTGTGCATGTCATCGGCATTCGATCAAAAACCAAGTTGTCCGAGCATGTATTGCGCGAAGCCAAAAACCTGTTAGTGGTGGGATGCTTCTGCATTGGAACTAATCAGGTCGACCTAGAATACGCTGCTCGTCATGGCATTGCTGTTTTCAATTCCCCGTTCGCCAATTCTCGCAGTGTTGCAGAACTCGTGATTGGCGAAATCATATCGCTTGCTCGTCAATTAGGCGATCGCTCTTCCGAAATGCATCGTGGAACGTGGAACAAAGTGAGCGCCAAGTGTTGGGAAATTCGAGGCAAGACCCTAGGTAACTATCCACTGGCCACGTACTGATGCGATTATATTCCCTCACACAACTTTTGACTTCAATATTATATGATTTATCTTTAGCTGACTTTCTTCCGTCAGGCATAATTGGATATGGCCATATCGGTTCTCAACTTTCAGTACTTGCTGAATCCATGGGCATGAATGTCATCTACTACGACGCGATTACCCTCATGGCTCTTGGTACTTCACGACAAGTTCCAACATTGGATTATCTTCTCGCAGATGCCGATTTTGTGACCCTCCACGTGCCTGATCTTCCGGAGACAAGAGGCATGATTTCTACAGCAGAGTTTGAACAAATGAAAACCGGATCATATCTCATAAATGCAAGCCGAGGAACAGTCGTTGATATTCCTGCTCTTGTGAAGGCCATGCGATCAGGAAAGATAGCGGGTGCTGCTCTTGATGTGTATCCCAACGAACCAGCGGCCAATGGTGACTACTTCACTAACAATCTGAATGACTGGGCTGAGGACCTTCGCTCTCTGAGCAACATCATTCTTACACCTCACATTGGCGGTAGCACCGAGGAGGCTCAGCGTGCAATCGGTGTCGAAGGTGGGTACATAGTCGGACCCTCGTTTGAGACTGAACATTTTTGGCTAATTTTATTCTCTCCAGTCGCCGACGCTCTTGTCCGTTACATCAACCAAGGCATTACTCTGGGTAGCGTTAATTTGCCCGAAGCCCAACTTCGGTCACTGACTCTGGACGAGCCCAATCATGCAAGAGTAAGAAAACTTCTAGCCATGTCTGGGCAACTTATCATCTCCATCGCTTTTGAAGACTGTCCCGTTAACAACCCACGCGTTATCTGACAGGTCATTTACATTCATCGCAATGTTCCTGGTGTTCTTCGAAAAGGTAAGCGTCAAAGAGATCCCGAATCCGAACCAAGTAAGAGGTTCATTCATGCTAACATCATGTAGTGAATGAGATTCTTGGAAATCACAATGTTGACAAGCAAATTAGCGATAGCAAAGGCGATGTAAGCTTCACTCTGGATCATGACCATGAAAACTTTATCTGATCATTGATTTCTAGGTTGCATATCTTATGGCGGATATCAGCAATGTTCGATATGAGGAAATCAAGGACATTACTGAAAGCCTCGAAGGTTTAAGCTGTAAGTTTGAGTGGCTGGCCCCTTGGCTGTGGGAAGTCCTCGACTCACAAATATCTATTAGCCTGCATTATGACCCGAGTATTGTATTGAATCCTACTCCTGCGGAACGGAAATTGTGGGAGACTGATCAATGGTACTCAACGTGCTAGATGGGGAAACTTAAGTTTGAAGATTACAAGAGTGATGGGGTTAAGATGAAGATTTTGCTGGATCACGGCCAGCTTGAATCGCCGGCGTTTAGGAGTGTGTTGGAAATATAGAAGCATTTGATTGGGCTCCTGGCATAGTTGAACTCAACAACAACTTGAAAGATAGAAATACGGCCATCAACGATTAGGACCTCATGAAGACAAAGAAACATTCGGTTTGTACACAGCCGATATTTCAGATTAGATGGTCTAGATGAATCGTCAAAATAACCAAGACTTATCCCCCATATCGAGAACTTTTCCCTGATATATCATCTTTCCTCATCAGAGGTGCAGTCCTTGCAGCGCCAATGTGCCGATCACATTCATTGTACAGGTTGCTAAAGATCTACGATGCATTTGGTCAGTGATTGGATCGGTTGCCGGATCAAGGAATGGTATGAATAGTTTTCGACTGAAGCCTAACATGAAAGGGGAAAATGATCGAGTTAAGCCGAAGCTATGCACCCACTTGCTTCAAAATCCTTCTGGTCACGACACCACGATGACATTTCCCTCTTGAGATGCTTTGTCTTGAGATGGCTTATCTAGATAGGTACTTACGTAGTTAGATACCTAATCAGCAGTCACCTACCCATAGCACTTCAGTCCTCCCTTGTATATTTGTTCTGCTTCTAACTAGCACATCATAAGTTCTTCACCGAACAGTTAGATTCATACGGAATAGTCCATCATCGCTTGATACGTCTAGAATTACACGTCGAGATTGCAATTGTTAGATATCGGCAGCTTCCCGCATCGCGTTTGATATCGCGACCCGTGCTGCATCCTTCGTTTGTTGATTATGGTGATCTAAGCTAGAACTAGAAGCTTATATAGAGCCTCCTTTCCCCTTCTTTAGATAGATTCGATAGGTATCTCATCACGTTTCTGTCATTGCATCACTCCACAACAATTCGTGTAGACTAGCAGTCCGCTAGCTTTAGTGGGCCATAAACCAGCCTCTTTCGCCCATTAGAATAAACGTGCTGCTAATCAAAGAAAAGGGCAAGAAAGAAGCTCATTGAATTTTTTGTTAATATTTTTTTTCAATTAATAATTGTAGCTAACGCATTGTATTTCTGCTAATATGTTTTGTCTTATAATCGCGGCTTTAACTAGCTAGAGAGGGATAATTGACATGTATGTAAAGACAAAAGAAAAGTTTCAAATTATTATCCATGTCTTCACGGCTGCTGCGGCTGGGGACAGCTATTAAATATTATCACGGGACTTTGAATCTAGCATGTTAATAATTACTATCAATAGAAAAACAACACACCTAGACCAAACTAAAGCTAGAACATTATGTTTAACATCGAAAATAAATTAGATTAGCTTCAAGACAGCTTGGGAACTGGCTGGGACTTGCCACATAGCAACAAGAAGACACCAGACACCTATGTACCTATCTAGGTAGGTACGTGGGGGGAGATAGGTACTCTATTACATTGTCTAGCATCCTTGCCAAACCTTGACAGCACATCAAAAGCGCTTCACTTGAGCGAGGTACTACTAATAAAGAAGAGATACTTACTAGACCTAAAAAGTATCTTATCCCCTGTCCTAGAGCGCGCACGAACCACTGACTAGACTTAACCCCTATTGATATAGCGGTGGATTATTCTAGTCTGTTTTTTTATATAGCCTAATGCCCCTGTGTTACGGAGTGTAGGAGTACAACTAGCGTTACGGTTAGTGCTAATTAACACGTAAACATGTAGTAGTGATTTTCTAGTTATGCAATAGTGACTAAGCCTAAGGCAAAAGAGATACCTTTTCACATAGATTTATACGAGGAGTAACCTCTCATAACTCATGCATTTCACACTATAATTTCCATCTGTCTAACGTCTCTTATAATATTACGATTTTTACTCTAGTAATAAACTTGTAAACGCTTCTAATACTATATATTATCCTCCTATATTTGACGAAGGGCTAATTTTAGTAATTCAAGATGTAACAGCTATAATTCAAGACTATTCAAGTCGTAAGGGTTTATGGTACAATATTCCGTTTTCGGCCTAGTTACTACTACATGATTAAAAATCCCCACTGCATGTTTACGTGTTAGGTGCTAGTCATCCCTTGCTTGGGTAGACAGTGATGCAGCAAAATCGATTCGCTTTCATTCCAGCCCGTTACTCACTCACTCTTATTAACGCCTATTAGAACAAAGCGAAGCTGCGAATTACTTGGATCAATTTATTGAGTTATTTTGTCACTCTTTGAGAAATGATCATTGGACGCTTGACTCAGTCCTTACTTTATGTACTTCGGTACCTAGGTTCTCCCACCTGTCTTTAGCCTCTGCCCCGTATTTTGGACCCGCCCCCCTTTAACGTGCCACTGCCGCTCCCAGCATCTTTAAAACGCTCCCGCTCCTGATTGAGCTTTCTTTAAAAGTACCGAAGTCCTGAATGACTTTGAACGCTAACAAAATCCCGTATCGCTTGTTGCGTTGTCCTTCATCGTTCTATTTCCAGCTCTCTGCCTGGTAGCTCATCCCATGGCATCGACGTACGATGTTGGCACGAGGGCGTGGCAGCCTGATGCTGCCGAGGGCTGGGTAGCCTCGGAGCTGGTTAGCAAAGATATTGAAGGTTCCAAGGCCAAGCTTGTGTTCAAACTTGATAATGGCGAGGTGATATTCCTTCCCCAACCTACTTTGATCTTGAAGAACTTACACTGACTTGCGTCGTCCATCGCCAATAGACGAGATCAATCCAAATTTCTGTCGAAGCCTTGCAGAGCGGAAATGATGCGTCCTTACCGCCCCTGATGAATCCCACGATGCTAGAAGCCAGCGATGACCTCACAAACTTGTCACATCTGAACGAGCCAGCAGGTACATACCTCTCAACTTCCCAAGTAATTGATCTGAAGTCAGTTGGGCAATTGCTGTACTAATAAATAGTTGCATAGTTCTGCAAGCTATTAGACTACGCTATCTACAAAAAGAAATCTACACTTATAGTGGCATTGTTCTTATTGCAACCAATCCGTTTGCTCGAGTCGACTCTCTATATGTTCCAGGTATGGTGCAAGTATATGCTGGAAAACAAAGGGCAACGCAAGCTCCTCACTTGTTTGCCATTGCTGAAGAGGCTTTCATGGACATGATCCGGGACAACAAAAACCAGACAATTGTGGTTTCTGGTGAATCCGGTGCTGGAAAGACTGTAAGCGCAAAATATATTATGCGGTACTTCGCAACCAGAGAATCACCAGACAACCCTGGGGCTCGTTCCAAACGCGGAACTGAGACTATGAGCGAGACCGAAGAACAAATACTGGCAACCAATCCTATAATGGAAGCGTTCGGCAACGCCAAAACGACACGAAATGACAATTCTTCAAGATTTGGAAAATACATCGAGATCATGTTTGACGAGAAAACGAATATTATCGGCGCCAAGATCAGAACATACTTGCTTGAGCGATCGAGGCTTGTGTTTCAGCCACTGAAAGAACGCAACTACCATATATTCTATCAACTTGTGGCCGGCGCATCCGATGCCCAAAGGCAGGAGCTTGATATTCTTCCAATCGAGCAGTTCGAATATCTCAATCAAGGCAATTGCCCAACCATTGATGGTGTTGATGACAAGTCCGAATTTGAGGCTACCAAGAAATCACTTCACACCATCGGTGTTTCTGAGACGCAGCAAAAAGATATCTTCAAGCTTTTAGCTGGTCTATTGCACCTTGGCAATGTGAAAATTACGGCCTCCAGAACCGACAGTGTTCTGGCACCAACGGAGCCATCCTTGGAGAAGGCTTGCACTATCTTGGGTGTCGATGCGCCTGAATTTGCCAAGTGGATTGTCAAGAAGCAGCTAATCACACGCGGTGAAAAAATAACATCAAATTTGAGCCAAGCTCAAGCGATTGTTGTTCGTGACTCAGTCGCCAAGTTTATCTACTCTAGCCTGTTCGATTGGCTAGTTGATATCATCAACCACAGCCTAGCCACAGAAGAAGTCTTGAATCGCGTTACTTCGTTTATTGGCGTCCTTGACATTTATGGATTCGAGCACTTCGCCAAGAACTCCTTTGAACAGTTTTGTATCAATTACGCCAACGAGAAGCTTCAACAAGAGTTCAATCAACATGTCTTCAAACTCGAACAGGAGGAATACTTGAGAGAACAGATTGACTGGACCTTTATCGACTTTTCGGATAATCAGCCGTGTATCGATCTCATTGAAGGCAAACTGGGCATTCTGTCGCTTTTGGATGAAGAGTCCCGACTACCCATGGGATCCGATGATCAGTTTGTAACAAAGCTTCATCACAACTTTGCAACAGATAAGCAACATTCATTTTTCAAGAAGCCAAGATTTGGCAAATCCGCTTTCACCGTCTGCCATTACGCCATCGATGTCACTTACGAATCAGAAGGCTTCATCGAGAAAAACAGAGATACTGTCCCTGATGAACATATGACAGTCCTGCGGGCAACTGCCAATCCTTTCTTAAAACAAGTCTTGGACGCAGCCTCTGCAGTCAGAGAGAAAGATGTTGCATCTGCTTCCTCAAATGCTGTAAAACCTGCAGCTGGGAGGAAGATTGGTGTTGCTGTGAACAGGAAGCCAACGCTCGGTGGCATTTTCCGATCGTCTTTGATTGAACTAATGAATACCATCAACAATACAGATGTGCACTACATTCGATGCATTAAGCCTAATGAAGCGAAAGAGGCTTGGCAATTTGAAGGACCGATGGTTTTGAGTCAATTGCGTGCTTGTGGTGTATTGGAGACCGTACGCATCTCCTGTGCTGGATATCCAACTAGGTGGACGTACGAAGAGTTCGCTCTGAGATATTACATGCTTGTTCAATCCGAAAAGTGGACATCTGAAATCCGCGACATGGCGAATGCCATTCTTACGAAAGCATTAGGCACCAGCACGGGCAAAGGACTCGACAAGTATCAGTTAGGTTTGACGAAGATCTTTTTCCGAGCCGGCATGCTCGCGTTCCTAGAAAATCTTCGAACAAATCGTCTCAATGACTGTGCCATTCTCATCCAGAAGAACTTGAGGGCGAAATATTATCGTCGTCGATACTTGGATGCCAGAGAGTCCGTCATTCGTTCGCAATCTGCCGCTAGAGCGTACATTGCACGAAAACATGCCCAGGAATTGCGTACAATCAGAGCCGCCACGACGATACAACGTGTCTGGCGTGGCCAGAAAGAACTCAAGAAGTTCTTGGCTATCAGGAAGGACATGATTCTCTTTGACTCGGCGGCCAAGGGGTACCTGAGGCGAAAGCAGATAATGGAAACAAGAGTGGGCAACGCTGCGCTCGTCATCCAGCGAGCTTGGCGATCACGACGTCAACTGCAGTCCTGGCGTCAGTATCGCAGGAAAGTAACACTAATCCAAAGCTTGTGGCGTGGTAAGCGAGCTCGACGTGGGTACAAGAAAATCCGGGAAGAGGCTCGTGACCTAAAGCAAATCTCCTATAAATTGGAGAACAAGGTTGTTGAGCTCACTCAGTCATTGGGGTCGATGAAAGAGAAAAACAAGAATCTCGCTGGACAGGTTGAGAACTATGAAAGCCAGATCAAATCGTGGAAGAACCGTCACAATGCTCTTGAGGCGCGAACAAAGGAATTGCAGACTGAAGCCAACCAGGCTGGCATTGCAGTTGCACGACTCCAGGCAATGGAAGACGAGATGAAGAAGCTCCAACAAGCTTTTGATGAGTCGACTGCCAACATCAAACGAATGCAGGAGGAAGAGCGTGAGCTGAGAGAGTCACTTCGCTTATCAACCACAGAGTTGGAGTCTGCCAAGCAGACAAACAATGAGCGCGAAAAGGACAATAGTAGTCTCAGACAAGAGCTTGAAGCTCTTCGTGATGCATTAGAGGTAGCCAAGCGCAGTGGGCCTGTCAATGGCGAGCTTGTAAACGGTGCTGCTGCTGGATCATCGAATGCGGCAGGGCTGATCAATCTCGTTGCATCCAAAAAGCCCAAGCGCAGGAGTGCAGGGGCGGAACCAAGAGATTTGGATCGCTTTAGCGGCGCTTACAACCCTCGTCCTGTCTCTATGGCAGTTACCAACACTGCTCATCGACAGAATCTTTCCGGCACAACCTATATTCCTGGCGTGGACAATATTGAAATGGAATTGGAGACTCTTCTCGCCGATGAGGATGGTTTGAATGAAGAAGTGACCATGGGCCTGATTCGAAATCTCAAGATTCCATCACCTAGCGCGATACCTCCTCCTTCTGACAAGGAAGTTCTCTTCCCATCCTATCTCATCAATCTCGTCACGTCAGAAATGTGGAACAATGGGTTCGTGAAGGAATCCGAGCGTTTCCTGGCGAACGTCATGCAGTCAATTCAACAGGAGGTCATGCAACATGATGGCGATGAGGCTATAAATCCTGGAGCATTTTGGCTCTCTAATGTGCACGAAATGCTATCCTTCGTCTTTTTGGCCGAAGATTGGTACGAAACCCAGAAAACTGATAATTATGAGTACGACCGTTTGCTCGAAATTGTGAAGCATGATCTTGAGAGCTTGGAGTTCAACATCTATCACACGTGGATGAAGGTCCTCAAGAAGAAGTTGCACAAGATGATAATTCCTGCTATCATCGAATCCCAGTCGCTCCCTGGCTTCATTACAAATGAGAGCAACCGATTCTTGGGTAAATTGCTACAGTCCAACTCCGCGCCGGCGTATAGTATGGACAATCTCCTCAGCCTGTTGAACAGTGCCTTCAGAGCCATGAAAGCCTTCTATCTCGAGGACTCTATAATTACACAGACCGTTACGGAACTTCTTAAACTTGTGGGTGTAACGGCCTTTAACGACCTTCTGATGCGCCGTAATTTCCTTTCCTGGAAGCGAGGGTTGCAGATAAACTACAACATTACCCGTATCGAAGAATGGTGCAAGAGTCACGACATGCCCGAGGGCACACTTCAACTTGAACATTTAATGGTGAATTTTGCAATGATACCCAATGTTGTTGAGGAAAGTTCGTTCACTGACATCGTTGAAATTAAAGCAAGCAACGAAACTTTTACAGCTGAAGAAGGCGACACTCAACGATATTGAGATCATACAGGACATTTGTTGGATGTAAGTCCTTGATGTGGTCATCTCTGGAAACTCGGTAACATAAATTGCTCACTTTGCATTAGGTTGTCACCGAACCAGATTCAAAAGCTACTCAACCAATATCTGGTCGCAGACTACGAACAACCAATCAATGGCGAAATTATGAAAGCTGTCGCATCTAGAGTAACGGAGAAAAGTGATGTTTTGCTCCTCCAAGCTATAGATATGGATGATAGCGGGCCGTACGAAATAGCGGAGCCGCGAGCCATCACTGCTCTTGAGACGTACACCCCGTCTTGTAAGTTGTCACCCAATGAGCTCGCCTAAGCAAATTGGGCAACTTGACTGACCTCTGACGTAGGGCTACAAACTCCACGACTGAAAAGATTGGCAGAAATTGTATCTGCACAGGCCCTTGCGCAGCAGGAGAAGCTCGAGTACGGCAATAGTGACGGCTTTGATGGACAAGATGGTTCCATTCCCGAAGAAGTAGATGAAGCAGCTATTGAGCCCGCTCAGTGAGTATGATGAATATGCCAGAAACGTGGACAATGCTTCAATGGGTTGCAACTGGAAGAACATAGAGTAGAGCTGTATTATTTTCTCGCTGGGATACTTACGATGTAGGATGGTAGTGGTGCAAGCAGATAAAGACTTGTTGCTGGGCTCAGACTGGCATGGATTGTGGATTCGAGATATGGCCATACTGTGACAAGGTTCAATGTAGAAGACGGACGCTGTTATGGCCGAGGGCGAAACACAACACTATCCTTGACAAAGCCTTTAGTATTCAGGATGTGAGCCATTTATCTGCTAATGTAACTGTAGGTCTAATTAGGGAAAAACTGCTTGGGTTTAGCAAACACAGTTTCGTAGAACATATAATGACATGTGTCTACGTTCTAAGTAATTAATTCATATAGAAGTATTGCTAGGTTTCGTGGATGGGTGGAAGTGATTGCTTTGAATAAAAGCGGGTAGGCGGCCCGCCTAAGTGCATAGCTTGGACCCGAATCTTTGCAGTTTTGCAGGACAATCAACATGGCGAGAGGTTCAAATGTGCAATGGGCCATTTTGTTGACAGCCATCTCGAACTTCGGGATTAATCAATCCAAAGGAAACGTCTTCAAAGTAAAGTAGTGGAAGTATTTCTACTTCGCTGTTTCTTTGTCAAATATGAGAGAATCACCAAACATAATCGTGACGGGAACACCCGGCGTTGGCAAAACTACACATTGCGAGACTCTAGCCCAACGAACTGGTCTTCGACATGTATCTGTGAACCAGGTGGTTAAGGACAAAGAGTGCCATGAAGGGTGGAGTGATGAATTCCAGAGCTGGATTGTCGACGAGGACAAGGTAAGAATCTTACTCGATACATCCTGTTATGACGAGAACGAAGGGAGTGTTTCCATCTGACCAAAAATCGTTTTATCCTAGCTGCTAGATTCAATTGAGGAAGACTTCAAGGCTGGTGGATGTATAATTGATTGGCACGCCTGTGATCTTTTCCCCCGCAGCTGGATAGACTTGGTTGTTGTGTTGAGGGTGAACTCTTCAACCCTATATGACCGATTGACAGCCAGGTAAGTCCTCTGCCGCGAATTATCTTTCCGCCATAGCCACATGTCCTGACTTCATACTAGGAATTATGCAGAAGCTAAACTTCAAGAGAACTTGGACTCGGAAATTATGGAGGTTCTGCTTCAAGAAGCGCGAGAAGCATTCGATGAGGAGATTGTCATTGAGTTGATGAGCAATACATCAGATGAAATGGAATCCAATGTTGATCGAATTGTAACTTGGGTCAAACAATGGAAACATGACAATGCTTCTGGTGCCGAAAAATCATGAGGGTTTTCTCAATGAGATTACTGAGATAACAAGAGCGACTTGTTGATGCCCTGTCAATAGATACAAAGATTGTGAGTCAGATTATAATTCACATAAGTTTAATCCCTATTCCAAGCTACGTCTCATCTACTAACATATAGATTGAGTGAGTGTATCATGCTCTATGCATGAGCAAGTGATTCATGAAAATACATAACTTATGATAAAATGCCCACCTAGGCCCTTCCCAGTCATTCATTATCCTCTCTAGGAACAAATTGACACAAATGATATATGAATGCAATTAACGGGGCACTTTGGGGTGCGAGACTTCGCTGTGATCCACCAATCAAAACCCAATCAATCATTTCTCTTGCGACCATGTACGTGGTGGAAATTCTTCTACATACTTGCCTCATCAACTTGCCTTTCCCGAAGTCCCCAAACGCTTATGTGGTTGAGAGCCAATCGAACGTGAGTAAACAATCCGCTTGCGTGTAAACAGCAATATGGTCCTTTTTTGCAGACAATACCTTCTTTTTATTGTTGTCTAATTGAGCTGACAAGATTGAGTTTATTGGCTCTGGCTTGGCTGCTAGATACTCGCAATTACATACACATTCAAATAGAATCATGGCAAACTGTGTGAATTTTGTAACTGGCAACGCCAACAAGTTGCGAGAAGTAAAAACCATGCTCGAGCCTGGTATCGAGGTGCGAAGCCATCCTTTAGATATCGAAGAGGTCCAGGGAACAATCACAGAGGTGACCGAATCCAAATGTCGGAAAGCTGCTGAACTTCTTAACGGGCCGGTGCTTGTTGAAGACACAGCTTTATGCTTTAATGCTTTAGCTGGCCTCCCGGGACCATACATGTAAGACTGATGGCCCATTTTCAACGATCTTGGTCTCCTTTTCAACCATGATTAACCTGAGCATAGTAAGTGGTTCCTAGCAGACATTGGCCATGAAGGATTGAACAATCTCTTAGCCGCTTACCCAGACAAGTCAGCTGAGGCAGTGTGCACTTTCGGCTACTCCGAAGGACCAGGACATGACCCCATCATTTTCCAAGGAAGATGCCCAGTAAGTCAGGTAAACTTCCTGATGAAATTTATAGAAATGCATGAACGCGTTCTGACCCATTGGACGAAAGGGGAAAATTGTGCCAGCAAGAGGACCTATACTTTTTGGTGAGAAGCAAAACTGCTATTCGCCGTCTAAGCTATGTAACTTAGATAACAACACCTGGCAAATGCTGATGTAATTGCTGTGAACAGGATGGGACCCTATATTTCAGTATGAAGACAGAACGTAAGTTTTGCTGGCTTCGGAAATCGAGGGACTGGAATTAGATCGCTAACTACAATTCGTTACACAGATTCGCTGAGATGGACGGGGCCGAAAAAAATAAAATTTCCCATCGAGGTAGAGCGCTCGAGAAATTACGACAATGGTTTCAGGAAGAAAAATTGGTCAAGTAGAGTCGCAGGACCATTAGCTACCTCCTTACCTAAGCTGTTGCAGGCTCTTTTTGCAAGCTTGGACGACTACAATTAATAACTTCCCTTGCGAATCAACGGAGGCTAGTGCATTTAGGACTTACAACAGTAGCTCAAAGTTATCGTGCTTGCTAAGGTAACGTTTCCCTCGTCGATAGACGCCAATGACTGATTCTATTTTGGAACCGCCGTTTTTCAGACGATCGCTCCGACTATATTTCTTTATGGCCTGAGGGTCCCGACTTGACGGATCAAAAACGTAGAAATAAGATTCGTTTTTCCAATTCCTCTCAAAACCCACGATGGTAAGGGAATGTCCTGTGACCTTTCCTTTGAGCATTTTGACTCGGCTATTGTACTTGGAGGTTTCTCATCGTTTTCAATATTTACGTACCCTGATGCTGCAAATAAATAGGTGGGAGTTCAGTAGACCGTATTTTACTTTGGTCTGTGCTGCAGGCTTGTTCGAAATAGGCTTCTATTTCCTTCAGCACCTCTTGATATGACTTTCCGTCCTTAGTGCGACGAAAAGCTTTGACAAAGCATCTATAATTCAGTTAGAGAGCCAATAGGATGTGATAGACTTGACGGGCGTACGATAGGTCTTACGGGATCGAAATACTGTTGAAAAGGGCCTGCGCCTGAGTGATTTTTTAATCAGCAAAAAGCCCGTCGATTTTGTAGGGGGCAAAATTGCGACTGGTAGGTACCTCAGGTGTTCCAATGTATTTCCGAGTTCCCCTGATGCCACCCGTTTCCAAGCGGCCATTTGAGTTGAACCCCATATCCCAAGCCTTTTCAATAAGATCTTGAATCTGGAAGATAGATGGAAGATTGTTTCCGAAAGTTTCATATCCGGATGACCTCGTGCTTATAATATAGGATATCAATGATTGAATGTTCCTATATCCACAAAATCCTCCTAGTTGTCCGCATCGCTGGATTAACTTTGCTGGACCATGGAACGTCGTACATTTCGATGCCATAAACGCAACGCTCACCTTCTAGACGCAACTTGGAGACATGCTGTACGCAAGGATTGCAAAAATACGCGTACTTGATCGAACCACTTCGCTCAGCCAGCCATATGAGATCTGGAATCACGCCTGTGATCATGGTCAGATAAGCAACTACTGAGGCTGCGGTCCGCGGGGTTACGTCTCACCGTCAGTACGGACTTGGCCTCCTTTGATCAACATTCTTGCAAGCCAGTTTGGCATTTCGCGCTCATGAGCGAATCTACCTAGATGGTTTTTCTGGGACGCGATATTAGCGCAAAGTTTCTCTTCGGCCAGGAAAGTGAGAATCAGACCCCTAGTGGTGCAATCCCGTCACAACTTCTTGAGCCTCTTCCACCTGAATCTTCACGTGATGAGATATTAGCGGCCTTGATGAAGCTCTTTTTTGTGCGATGTGTGCGACGCGTCTCCTTTCTCTCCCGCCTCCCGAAGGTCAAAGCCCAGGCTATCATGATGACCGTCCGGGGTGAGCGATATGTGTAGATTCGAAATACTGTTTCATACAGGGATATGAGAAAAATTGACGCAGCTTATTTCAGATAGGCCTGAGGATAGCTCATGTGAAGGCGGAAAGGAAATTAATTATTTGACGCGCCACCATGAAGGCATCAGGTGTCAGGACGTCACCATGCGTGAACCACAATAACATACATTGTGTGGGTGGATATGCAACAATGATTCTCTTCGTGCCTTTTACAAGTAGAATATATAAACAACGGCCCGCACGGGAATTACTGACACTCAGCATGGTGCTTATGGTTGCCCAACCCTCAGATATTACCTAGGTACTTAGATACATGGGTACCCTCGTCTTGGACTTAATCATGGTACCTGCGTAAAAGTATTGCCAAGTGATATCTAGTTTCTAACTGTGCACACGCGTCCGTCCATTGATCTCAAGTCTTCAGTCTCCCATGCGCCCCCGCCAGCTCCTGTAGATTATTCTCACATTCGGTTTCCCCCTTTTCTACGGAATACTTATTTAATTTTTATGTGACTATTATTTTACGACCTTTATTTGCCACCCTTTCCTCGATTTGGAAGAGATTTATGCGACGTAGATTCCTTAGACAGTTCCTTGGCGAATGGAATAAAATCCGGGGTACCAGGGAGATATTTGCGAAGAGGTTCGGGAACGCGGAGACCCTGTAGTTGACAGGTGCTTAGCAAGTCACCTTAAAACAATTTGGACGGCGCCATATTAGACAGTTAAAGGCGGCATGAATTCACGTACCTCCCCAGTTTGGTAGTTCTCGAGAATACAGCACATGGTTCTCGTTGTGGCGCAAAGAGTAGAATTGAGACAGTGTACGTATTTCTTTTTAATATCGGTCTGGGTCTTCGTTCCAAACCGTATCTCCAGCGCGCGGGACTGGTAGTCGGTACAGTTAGAGCAGGAGACGAGCTCTTTGTATTCTCCTTGGAAGGGGAACCAAGCTTCCAAATCAAACTTCTTTGAGGCGGCATTGTTGAGAGCGCCGGAAACGATTGACACGATCTGGTAGGGAAGCTGCAAGGACTTGTAGAATTCCTCTGAGATAGCAATCATGTCCTCAAAAGCTTCCCAGGATTTCTCCGGATCGGTCAAAAGGAATTGCTCAATCTAGTAGTATTGTCAGTCATGTTAGTGATGTAAAAACCCGAGAGAGACGACAACGCCTGTACCTTCTCGAATTGATGCACACGGTAGATGCCCCAGGCATCTCGACCATGGGACCCTGCTTCTCGTCGATAACAGGTGCTATAACCAGCATACCTGTGTAGCTGTCAGAGTTGGGGGCATCGTTGCGGAAACATGGTTCAATGTCATCTTACTTGATGGGAAGTTCCTTCGGAATAAGCCACTCATCGGCATGGAACGCTGAGATTGGCTGTTCTGACGTAGCAATCAGATATTTGTCGTTTTTAGCATCTCCGTCGATGACCTTGTAGAGCTCTTCGTCGAATTGTTCTAGCTGGGCCGTCTTGCCCATATAATCCTTGAGCATGAATTGCGGGGTCTGTAAGGCGCTGTAACCTCGCTGGCTGAGGAACTCGAGTCCATAATTGATCAAAGCCTGGTTGAGAAACACACCCCATTGCCGCAGAAAGTAACCGCGGTGGCCAACTACTTTAACACCTCGATCAGGGTCGTAACCATCCAGCCTGAGGAGGACTTCATGGTGTGAAAGAACATTATCGCGTTTCTCAACCGAAACTCCATTCGGGGCCCAGGTGCGTTCCACAACATTATTGTCCTTAATGCTGCTGTTCAGCGCATGTCACTTCCAAGCAAGCACCAAAGACATCTATTTCCCAGGGTGACGACGAACCTCGTTGTTGCTCACAGGTACAGAGTCGGCCACGTAATTGCCCACAGTCCTGAGTTTGGCCTTGAGCAGTGCATCTTTTTCGGCAGCCGACTCGACTAGCGCCTTCTTCTCCTTCTCAAATTCGATCTTCTCTTGAAGAAGGTCGTCAGCGGGTTCCTTTGCCTAGAGATAGCAGCGAGAGTAAGCAACCATGGTCCGGAAATACCATGAGAATTTGTCCGGGGTATTTTTTTTTCTAAACCTTCTTCTTGGCTCCAATCTGCTTCTGAACGTCGTTGATTTTCCCGTTGATCTGCGAAGCACTATAGTTGGCTGGGGTTGAAACGTTTGGTATTAGCTAGTCGGTCGAGCGCGATGTACAGGGAGCAACCGGCATGCTCACTCTTGCGGTGGTCGTCGAAAAGGGCGATGATTTCATCAACGATTTCTACATTGGCGTAACGTCGGCGTTGGGACTCGCGAATTTTCTCGGGATTTCCGCCGCGTTCGGCGATGAAATCAACGACGTCGAGCATCGTGACTTGGACTTGCTGTTTCCAATGTGCTCTTATGACCCCTCTAATAATTATTAGATGGCTTTTGAGTCATAAGCAGTCAGGTACATCCCACGTACTCTGTGTGCTTTTTTTTAGGTGGGGGAAGAGGGGCAAGTCGAGTGAGGGGTCATAGAGCTGGATAGGTGCCAGACAATACAGATAATAATGCACTAAATGGCAGCGAGGTGTCAATATTCACATAGCGAGGCGACGTCAAAGGCTGCACATCCCATGTACGGCAAAACGCTACCACCTCGAAACCCCACATTGTTAAATATACATAACGGTTCTGATGGCAGAAGTGGTCGACCATTTCGCACTAACAGATGGCACGTATGCTATCGGGTCCAATATCATGTGTCGCGCAAGTCTTTTCTTCCATTTGTCCCGACGACAAATATCTTGATCAAAGCGCTCCAAGATACATCTGCTCTCCCTAATTAATTGTTCCCTTTTGCAGTCTTAAGAGCCATAATCCTCGCAGTACGTGTATGTGCTTCAGTGAATCTTGTGTAATCATATGTATGTATGTAAATAGTGCACAATCATCAACAACATCCCACCACTCAGCCACTCAGACGTAGTTCTACATGAGAGAGCAGTTGCCCTTTGCTGGAGCTTCTCCAGGGTTCTGCGACTTCTCGATCTGGGCAACGAGAAGTTCAAAGGCACGCCCGACATTCTCATTATATCGCGCGCTAGCCTCCGTCCAACCACATTGAAACTTCTCTGACAGCTTCTTCCCTTCCTCGGGGCTGACTTGGCGTTGCTCGGGTCGAAGATCACTCTTGTTTCCAACGATGACGATGGGTACAGACTCGCTTCCCTAGTTTTTATCGATGAGAAACGCAATTTCGCCTGGATAAAGGAGTTATTTCGCAGCATATGGCCAAAATCAGAAGGTGGTGTACTCACAAGGTGATTGAGAATCTTTTCCCTTATAACTTGAATCATCTCGAATGAGGGCAATGACGAGACCGAATAGACGAGCATATACCCATGTATCCCGATAAAGTGCTTCGAGTTTAATATACTATATTCATCTTGGCCGGCCGTGTCAACAATTTCGGTGGCATAGTCTTGTCCTTTGTGTCGAATCGTCTTGCTAAAAGTATTCTCAATCGTCGGATAGTAGCTATCCACGAAATGCCCATCGACGAATTGAACGGCAAGCGAGGATTTACCTGAAGTAATAAGTATAATTTAACATATAATCACATGCATCGAGCTCAAGACATACCCACGGACCGACTGCCGACGATGGCAACCTTTCTCTGCTTTGGCGCAGGCATTGCTACACTACTAGCGGGTGGTGGAGCAAATAAAGACCTAGAATCCGCAGCTATTAGCTCTGACTTGATGTCAAGAGCAAAGGTCCCCTGAGATTCTATAGGATCCCAGCTGTGTGGTCGATCGTGCGATCGTAAGTGATGTGTCAATTGGCGAGTTCACCAGATCAATGATGTAGGCTGCAGGATGGCCAAGTTCATCCGCCGGTACGTGATGGCCTGCCTCCCCACCACTAGTGGATACCGGGATCGGAGGGTCTTGCCACAATCCCCGACCTCACTTTTTGCCCGCCTTCTCAGAGGAAGGCTAAAATCCCATGGCTAGGCGCATGCGAACACGAGCCATTATTTTCACCGTGAAATCCAAGACATAGAGTTAGTCCCTTATTCGCGTAGGACAGAAAGGAGATCGGGCCGCGTTACAGTGCGCACTCGTATTTGGTATCAAAGGCTACGCCGCTGGCTAATCAAATACAAGCGCTGCAGTCTAACGTCAAACATGCATTGATATTCAAATCGTTATCTCGTCGAAGAGCTTAGCTTCGATGCGCAAGCTCGATGCACGCAACATTGCCTGAGGCTCATGTTCAAACCAATTCAGTCCAATCCGACTAAAGTGGTCTATAGCGAGCAATGGCGAGCAATGACGAGCAATGGCGGTGATATGTCCTCTTTGTTGGAGTTGGCAACAACCAAAGATAATATCCGGCCAGCTGACCAAGAATTATTCAACTCGTTTAAGCTCTTCCACTAGGTTATCCATGGCATGGGCCTTGTTATCGACAGCCTTGTAAAGGTGTACGAACTGCTGTATAGAGCTTCTCAGACTGTGCAGGGCATTACGTCCAACACGGTTCTCAAGGTGCTCTCTTGCTTGCCCAGCCAGACACATATATCCAAGTAGCACGGATAAATAGCCCACAGCCACGCTTAGCTTGGACTTATTCACGGAATCCGCCTGGGTCAGATCAGTAAAATGCCAAGATAATCCGTTATCAATGGGCAGGCTTACCTCGCCAACGGACTGCTGGTTCTCCTGCCAAAGCGTCATCAACTTGTCCATTGCGTTTTCATTCACCGCCCTCCGAGCCGGAGGGCAATGCTCCATAATGTTTATCATAACGCCCAGCATGAGCAAGAGTTCGTCGTACTTTTCACCTTCAAGCTTTCCTACGCCAATGGTGGCGTGGACGCTGGCAAACAATTCACTAATACGGATGGCCAATTTTGCCGAAAGGTGTGGATCATCGAATGCTGCGGCTTCATCCTCCGTGTTCGTTGTGTTAAGTGCAAGTTTCAGGATGGCCGAATCCAGCTCAATTCGCCCGCTAGGCCACCGCCGGATTGCTCGTAAAAGCAGGCTGGATATTCTCATCGGATGACCACCATCGCTGTTTAGCCTCGGGCTGACTCCCGCGCTAGATTGTGTTTGAAGCGTGAAGACAGTCAAGGCGTAATCCACATCATCAAAAGAGCCTTGTTCACTGGCCCATGTTGCAACAGCCACAATAGCCCGCTGCGACTCCAACAAGATCTGGTCTAAGAGTGCAGCATCCGCACATTGACTTAGCAGGGCCATCAGCTGGAGCGCTGCAGTTCGCGGCGAGATGCGAGTGGGCTGATAGCTGTGCCAAATTGGTAGTTGTTGCAGTATTGTCTTAACATCCCCGACAGATGATCTTGACATTCGAGACATGTTGAGCTTCTTTTGAGCAGCCACGACAGCGATATCCTCGTCCATGGAAAGTAAACCTGCCAATAATTTGCCTGCGCCATCATTCGCAAGCTGACGAAGCAGATTAGGGGCGGGACCAGAAGTTAGGAAGCAGATAAGGGCTGCTATGAGGGCGAAGCCGCAGATAGGATCCGTCTCTTTCCCGACATCCCGGACAACCGTATCACGAGATGCATGGTCTCTGAATTGTCGTAGAAACTCCTTTCGCTGAAGTTTTTGCACGAGCTCGCAGAGAGCATTCCTTCTCATAGTTGGGGTATTCGTGCTTGGAAGCCCAATTCTAGCTATTAAATCATCCATTTCGTCTGCAAATCGATTATTTGCACCCGCACGACGTAGTTCGTGAACGCTCTTGATTGCCGGCTGCGCACTCTCATCGTCGTCTGATTCGTCCAAGGCAAATGCATCTGTTAGAGGTGGTGATTTCGGACGCGGCTCCACGATCAGATTATTTTCGACACCCCTGACAGGGCTTTCAAAGACTTCGGGAGTTTGTGATTCGCTAGCAATGGTCCGCGATTGACTGTACGTAAATCGAACTTTTCGATTAGTGGGAGTTGTCCCACGACGGTCCAAATTTCGTACATGGACATCACAAGTAGATGAGCTCTGATGCAATTCTGCCTTGTAGCCACTGTGACCTGCCTCGTCGGAATTTGTGTCGTCGGTGGTCATCACTGCCTTCTGCGCTGCGAGAGCATCAATCAATCGTGGTCTCCGAGAAGGAGTGCTCGTGCGCTTAGTACCTTCGAAGCTATTGGGTTTCGAGTTTGGGAATCGTCTGGCAACAGACTCAGGCTTCGTAGCTGGCTGCTGGACCTGTGAATGGTCTGTCGTGAAGGCCACCGAATGATCTCTTTTGCGCAAAGGTCCATTATGTGACGGAGAGCCGTGAAAAGACGAAGGCCTGAACGTAGAATTCTCTGGCCTTCTTGGGCTTTCGTAGTATGAGTCTTTTAGCCTTGGTGATCTCGTCGGTCTCGGTGATTCTGACTTGTCAAAGGTTTGTTCCCGTCTGAGTGTAGAGGAGGAGCTTGACCCCAAACCACGGTCGATCTTGGCATTGAGAGAACACTTGCGCGAAGAACTGCCACCGTATGTGGCCAGCCTTTTCTGTCCCACAGTGCCGGATGAGTTTGGCATATGTGATGATGCCATAGTTTCTGGTGGTTAGGTGATCGTGAACGACCGGTGAAGGTTTCAAACACCACGACATGTACCGGCAACCAGCTAACGTAGGGCAAAGCAACCAGCTAACTAACGTAGGGCAAAGCTGTGCGCGCGCTCGAATCGTGATTGAGTTTTAAAAATCTTTTTTAGAAAAAAATCAACAGCCGTTTGTCCAAATTTCGTAATTACAAAAATGATTTAATCCAGGTCAGGCCCGCCTAAAAGCCCTCTATATTTTCATAATAGTGGGCTTTTTGATATTTTTAGGCGGCATTATTTCCCTCCCTGAGCGACCAAAAAAAAAAAAACCAATGCAATGAAAATTCACCGAATATGAATTTTTTTTCCGACGTGAGCTTCTTTCTACAAATTCGCGAACAGCGAATTCAGATTTAAATCCGTATAGAATTTTTAACGTACTATATAGGAAAATAGAAAACATTTTATTTTGTGTCCAGAACACACCCAAAAGTCTGCCCCTCCCAATCGGACGCGAGCGCGTGAGAGAGATGATTCGCGAGGAACGTGGTGGCGTCTCTCACACGTCTGTTGCATGTACCAAAGTGCGGGGAAGTCTGTAACTCGCTACGCCTTTTTGTAAGCAAGTATACGTAACGTTCTGTAAAGCCTATGTATATACTAGCTGCTGGCAAACATGATACTTAGTATATAAGTTGCTTCCCCTTCCCGCTGCTTTATCTTGTCATCTCTCATACACTCACGCTCGAACAAGCGGAAGAAATCTTAGTCACGATTTGTACGGCTCAAGTTCATAACAGAGCGCCAACTGTTAACACTAACACGTCGTCTAGGGCACGTCACAATTTTCCAACGTCATGCCTCACCGGATTGCCAGATTGCCCAGGGCCAAGCGCTCCGAAGTACTTTGCATGGGTGCTGCTGGCGTCGGTGTACTCACCCCCCTCTATCTTTTGATGCCTGGCGCCGAAGAAAGACTAGCTCGGCAGACAGCCAAATGGGCCCCAAGATGGGAGCGGAACATTACATATTTCACTCCGCCAGTGGAACGCGCCGTCCAACGCATCGAGCCTTCTGTTTCCAGGGCAGTACAACGTGTGGATAACCGCCTGCCACTGGAGAGAATGGCGAAGAAAGTAGACTCAAGCATCAGGGGCGGCATCTACAAATTCGGGGGCCCGAAATCTACATGATACCTGCGACGAGACCGTATTACTTGCAATTTGTATCTTTAACACTAAATTTTTCTAGAAATAAGAATTTTTGGTGACTCGTTTCTAGCTTTCCATCTGAATTTCCGCGGACAAATGCTGCTATCTGCTTCTGTCGAGACACTGTTTACGCCTCACTCACGTAGCTCCTCCTTGCGATGTTTACTTGGAATCGCTTTCCTATGTTTGTCGCACTAAGGCACATGATCATTTGGATATATGACGATCGTGTGTATCTCTCGGGAGCATCTTCGGCGCATGTCCTAGAGCAACTGCGTTTGTTTGAACCTTTATTAGTATCATGTCTTTTAAATTCCTCCTGCATCTGCTGTGTGACTTACGTCTGTCAAAAAGATAATAACTTGTTACTATAAGAATAGGGAGTGCTATCATGGTAGATACCCATTTTCTTGCTGCGGTATCATATCGTTCTTTGTTTTGTCTCCCTTCTGCCTTTGTCTTTTCAGCTGCGATCTCGGATTCTATACGCCTGTGCGCGCGGGATGCTTGCAGAGCTGATGATCGTGACTTCTGGGGGCTGGCAAGGCTTCTTGTGGTGGCAAACGATAAACGCGCTTGTCTGGCTGAAGAGTCTGCTCCAGTTCTGCGAATGCACAAGGCGGAGGCCGTTCTTCTTTTTAGTCGAGTAAAGGCTGGCGGCATCTTGGTGCAGATGCTGTGATCGAGTTCAGAGTGGTGGCACGCTGTGGGCTTAGATCGTGTAGAAGAAGTAGGCTAGGCACAGGGGCGGGTCTAGCACTTTGAGATTGGTTTCTCATTTTGGCAACCCGAAATCGTCACACACCAGAATTGTCATAACAGAGCACAATGATTATCGGATCTGTAAATAAAAACATTATGTTGCTATCGGTTCAATTACAAGTTCCTGAACGCCATGTCTTGCCCCAACCAGACTCCGCCTCATAGTACGTGCTTGCATGAAAGAGCAACCGGCGATGCTACAGGTTGCCCTAGTCATCGTCCGTATATCTGGGTCCGCTGGCCGCAGGAGTTTCAGGAGCACCACCATACGCAGCTGGGGTTGGAGCACCGTAATAACCACTCGCCCCCGGGGTCGGAGCGGCTGCCGCAGGAGTCGGAGCTGGATCTGCGCCCCATCCTCCTTGCCAACCCGCTCCCGGAGTAGGTGCATTCGCAGCAGGAGTAGGGGCAGAGTACGCTCCTGGGGTCGGGGCATTCAATGCGCCGGGTGTTGGCGCTCCAATAGCTGCACCTGGAGTAGGAGCATCGTAAGCGCCAGTGTTAGCACCGGGCGTGTATCCCCAAGAATCGTTTCCACTAGCCCCCGGGGTTGGCGCCGAAGCCCCCCAAGCAGGCGTCTTAGATCCATATGCCCAACAGTCGGGACCACCACCCGCATAAGCTGGCGTTCGTGAGCCGGCACCGAATGCATCACCAAGTGCGGGAGTTCGAGCACCGGATTGCCATGCCGGTGTTCGCGACCCAGAGCCATAAGCGGTACGACTGCCATCGTAAGGATTAACGGTCCTAGAGCCATCAGCCCAAGCTGGGGTGCGCGAACCGGAGTAGTCTTGGGCTTTCCAGGCCGGGGTCCTACCACCAGCTGCGGCAGGTGCTGCTCGCATTCCCGGGTCAGCGGCGAAACTGGAAAGAGTTGTCAATGTGATGGATGACTTACTGCGCGAACC
This sequence comes from Epichloe amarillans, assembly GCA_024072835.1. Lineage (NCBI taxonomy): Eukaryota > Fungi > Ascomycota > Sordariomycetes > Hypocreales > Clavicipitaceae > Epichloe > Epichloe amarillans. The sequence continues at coordinate 913,181 of CP099638.1, read as the reverse complement.
CCAAGCGGGCACTCTGTCGGAATTGTTAGCGCCCATTGGCGTTCTTGAGCCCCCTTGCCAAGCAGGCATTCTATCTCCTCCACCTCGGCCAGCACTTCCAGGAGCTCCACGACCTCGGCCATTGATATCGATTGTCGCACCCGTGGTCTTGTCCTTGAAACTCAACGAATCTCTTGGAACTGTAATCGTCTTGCCCTTTGTATGCAGCTCAACCCGAGCATGCGTATCTGTTGTATCCTTGACTATACCTAGTAGACCTTTGTATGGACCCTTCTTGATGATCGCAGTCTGATTGATGGCTCGATCGCGGCCAAACATCTTGATGGGTTGATTGGGCTTATTTTCGCCGCCATTCTTATGTATTTTCAAGGCAGGGTTCATGCTGCTAAGGTCTGGACCTGAGGTGGCCGCATTCACGCGTCCACCTTTGGCAGCAACAGTATTTACCATACTGGCCTTGGTTACAAAAACGCCAGCGTTTTCGTTGCTGTCATTGGTGTGTAGAAACACATAAGATCGATGTATGTGGATGATTTTCCCCTGTCTATGTTGCCCTGTGAATTCTTTCACAACATCGTCCAGCCGGATTTCTGAGCCGTCTCGATCAGCAGCTACAGCCTGTTTTCTTTTCGGTAATTTGTTCGAAATCTGAGAAGGCATGGCTTGCCTCGTGTCGCCATACTGGTCAAGTACCACCAGTGATTCACGATCAATTTTGACGATACATCCCACCGTAGTCGGGTCCAACTGCACCAGGTCGTGCAGGGAGAATTGTCCCAGCGATCCTTGACCGCCGATATCACTCGCTTCTCTGAGATCTTTGCTGAACACCGCCACTTCAGTATTTGTTTGGTCCGTCAGGAGGGTAACACGATCTTCGGATATCTTGACCACTGTGCCCACTTCATCGCGAAATTTACTTCCACCAATAACTTTAACATGGTCTCCGACTTTGAACCGCTTGCGCAATCCTTTGATAGGCACTTCAATAGTCTGTCCCCGTAGATCGCCTTCAGTTACGGACATGGTGACAATGTCTCCTTGAACATTTGTCGCCTTGCCTACCACACCCTTTTGCTCGCCAGAGTAAACTTCAATAATATCACCCGGAAGGTATGTCACGAGTGTGTTGCTATCCTTCAAACTAGCAGCAAGAGCCTTGAGGTCAAGATTCTCGGTACCGTCTTCGGCACCGGATGCAAATCGCGTGACTTCTTCCAAAGACGGGTTAACGTCAGTCACGACGAGTTGCTGTATCTTGACGTCTTTCACCTGGAAGCCGTTCTCGAATTCGTCTCCCATGTAAGACCATGTGTTGGTTGTAGGATTTCCTTGAATATATCTCGGATGCCGTTTTCGGGCTTCGATCTCACTGAACAAACGCTGAGGTGGTCTAGGACCAGCAGCACCGGTCCGTTTCCGTTTTCCGTCTGAAGATAAACTGGATAGGGCATCATCACGCATGCCATAGTCTAGTCGCGGGATGAAACGAACTCTTGCTTCTAAGCCGTTCTCTGTTACGTCTAGAACTTGTGCCAAGTCTCCAGAGTGCTTCGCGGGTCGGCGTAAACGAACCCAAGCGCCGGGTTCTAGTGTCGGAGTCTTGGTAACCCGCAAAAGCTCGGGCATGTCCTTGATGTCTACAAGAGTCATCTTAGACCGAGGATAAACATTGAGCATACCATCCAAGGCCACAAGAATGTCTGTTTGGCGCTGGGCTTCAACATAGATGAAACCCTTCATGACGGACTGAGTACCCCCTCGTTCGAAGGCCGCGGTGATAGCAAGCTCATCCTTTGTTCCAATACGCTCTTCTATCCGTTTCATGATAGAAAGAACAACTTCGCGTTCTTTGCCTTCTTTGCATCTTACGGCCCAAATACTTGGATCATCCACGCTTGGAAGCAATAAACGTTTGGGAACGACGGCAGCGTCACCGAAGCCTTTTGCCGGCCGTCTATTTCCATACCGCTGGCGGAGTATCTCTGCCTGCTTTTCGGCATCCAGACTAGACTCGAGCTCACGGCGACGATCAAGCTCTCGGTGTCTTCGATCATCATCTAGTCGGGCACTTTCAGCGATATCGTCTGGGTGTTCGTTGTCGATAAAATCCTCGATTTCCTCGCCGTCCTTTTCCTCGTCTTCTCCTTCATCTTCATCATCTACTTCGGCTTCTATGTCGAAGAAGGCATTGCGTCTATCTCGACGTCGTTTTCGCCGATGACCCTAGTAGCAATGATCAGTAACGCCTTCAATTCCGCCCCTTGCTTGGGAACAGAACAGATCGTGATTGATGGCAAAAGAAATAGGTACCTGTTGAATGTCCTCGTCTTCATCATCTTCATCATCTTCCTCGTCGTCATCTTGCTCTGCCTCATCTTCGATGTTGTCATTGTTTTGGTCATTGCCTCCATCCTCTCCAGCGCGTTGTCGACGATCTGTCACCTCGTCGTTATCTTCATTGTCGCTAAATCGAGATCGAGGTTTGCGATTAGTTTCCTCATCGTCTGCGTCGTCGTAATCACGAGTTAACTTTGATTTAGCAGGTGGGCTAGAACCGTCGTCGGCGGGCTCTTCATCGGACAAGTCCGCCGGCGCAGGGTTGAAGTCATCCTCATCTTCAGATTCATCAAACCGCGGTGGCTCATTTGACGCCATGATCCTGTTACAGAAGATGGGCTCAGGAAGATCTGAGGAACAGAGCTATGACAGGGAGATGAGCTTAGATAGAATGCAAAGTAGTGCTTCCTTTTTAGTAACAAATTGTCCACACAATAATTGAACAGAGTGTACACCGGTTAAGTGTCGGATGCACCTGTGCGTGAATGCTATGAATCAATCAATCCCTTTGGGTGTTCGGGAACCTCAGGCAGGGCGCGGACCCACACTCTTCGTAGTACTTGATATCGATAAGTAATCGTAGAGAAAGTGATAAGATAACTATTATTTAATATTAGGAAATCTAGATAAGGAGAAAGAAACTCAAGGGTTTAAGATTTATTAATGATTCAAGTTTCATGGCGTTTGGTGTCTCTTGACTCTGTTTTAGGGGTGACTTATCGCGCGACTTGTCGAGGCTAATGCCTGGGTTGGATATACACGTAACAGAGTATTTAGATCCCCAACTACTCCGTAGGTTACTGCTAGCTAGGGGCACGTGCTACGTCCTTTCTCTCATACCACGACACTACATATCTCGCTGCTAGGCTATTTCGCGTTACTATACTCCGTACGTAGCAATGCACCTATCCCACTGCTCCAGACAATTTACCAGTATATAAAGTATTCTTTATTTACCCTTATTCTAATTGGCCTACATTCCTATCTGTGACCTGTCCGAGGTCTTCAGACACCCAAAGGGACACTGGCAGCGAAAGGGAGTAGGATAGTGGATAATAGCGAAGTAAGCTCTAGGATTTTGATTAAGGTGTCCAATATCTGCTCCGTGATCCTTCGTGCCGGCGGCACTTGGAGTTAGAGCATAACGATGGGTGATCTTGGGAAGCTAGCTTGCTCTAGTAGACTGAGGAAACGGTGAAGGTGAGGGCGGCTGGTTCCAGCAGCATTATGCAAAGGATGCCTTCTTGACGCCGCGTCACGATGCCATGGAAGAGCTAGCTACCATTTTATGCCCCAACCCTGTTTCTATTTTTCTATTAGCCTTCTCTTCACTAAGCATCAGCAAACAACTGAACAAACAACAGTTGTCACCTGGAAGAATTCCGGATACCACCCATCGCGAAAAAGGCCACCTCCATGCCCAGATCGGATACAGAAATGGAGATGCTGGCTGGTCGCCCGAATATTTGACATTGATTTTCTTCGTGATAGAAGTAAGCATACGCTCTTCATACTAAGTAAATCCCCAGCCACTATATCACATTAATCTAGTTCCCCAGACGCCGCGACCGGCGCTAACACCCAGCCACTCGCCATGCTCGGCGTTTTGAAGGTGAGGAACCCATCCAAGATTCCCAACTTCGTATTCGCACTCCCAACTTGCTACTGTACTGCGTTGATTATCCTGTTGCTGAGATCCGTTGATTGCATGCCCGCCGACTGATGAGCTCGAATTCATGAGATCCCAAATAAGCACTTGGCAATCATCAGCTCCAGAAGCAAGAGTTCCCCGTCTGAGCGGTGACCATTCGACACAATTGATCGGGCCAGTATGTCCCTTAAGCTCGAGGAGGGCTTGACCTGGCTGTCGCACATCTAAAATGCGAATGGTACTCGAATCCTGCGCAAAGGTTGCTAAGAGGTGTGTGTCATGCGGTGAAGTCGCCAGGCGTAATAGGGGTGGGGGACTTCCCATCGATTGTTGAGCATGGGCTGGGCTTGACCGCCCGCTTCCATCTGTGCAGGACGTCAATATGATAATGTTCATGACAATTTTCAGAGGCTGCCTGAAATGTTGATTCGATGGAGGACTTACCTCGCTCTTCCTTGCCCGTCGGCTCATAGATAATTGTTGAATGCTCCAAGCTACGTAAATCAAACATTCGCACACTACCGTCCTGACCACAGCTGACGAAGACATCTACGCTGTTGGCGCAGAACCGCACATCATAAACTTCCTTATCATGGGCTATGAGCTGCGTTTTAGCGGTCAGAGATGGTATATCCCAGATTGTGCATGTCGTGTCAATACTCGATGTAATTATCAAGCTTGGCGAAACTGTGTTCCAGTCGAGCGATGTGAGCGGGGCCGTATGATCCGGTGTTTTCGAATTCGACAAGAGGGCCAATGGGGTCAATTTGGTGATGGAAGAGGCGTCTCTGCCCCCTCGAGTAATGTTATTGCCGGGGACCACATGTGACTCAGAAGGCAGTGACCACAGCCGCAAGTGATCACCAGAGGTAGCTAGAAGGTCCGTAGATTGCTTTTGAGATGAGGGAGGTTCCCATAATAGTCTCGTGACAGGGTACGAATGTGTAGCCTCAGCTATTTTCGTAAACTCTAAACTATATTTCGATGTGCCTGGCGTGAAGACATCCTGTCCTGTAGGAACGATTTGACTGTCGAGGATTTGGATCTGTCACAATCAGATGAACATTCCTCGATAGCCTAGTCACAACAAGTGAACTTACAAAATTGTGACCATCTTCGAGATAACTCCCAAGCGCTAATTTACCTGCTCCATTGCCTTGAGGCGGCCACTTGCACCAGTCAAAAGCATAAACAGCCCACGGCGCAAGGTAGTTGCTTGGTCCCGGTTGGGGGATTGAATGGTCTTGAAGAGCTCCTGATGCGCTATCTGACATGCTGGAGTCGGCGCGGGGCCGTATATCGGCAAGACCAAGCGGCGTATTAGAGAAGTGCCTCTGTGAGCCGGGGACATTGAATTTACCGGCCTCCGCCGGAGACGTGAGTTGAGAAGAACCGCCTGGTGTTGTTGGAGTATAAGCATGGTAGCTTGCTGCGCCGTCGTAGCCGGCAGCTGGACTCGAACGAGAATATGAGTGCGAGTGCGACATGGGAAGCGAGGGCTTGGGCGGCGTATGGAAATCGTAGGATATTGGTGATGGGTGATGATGTCCGTGTTGATTTTGCTGTGACGACGAGGACGACTGCGACGGCGGCTGCATTGCGCTGTACACTGTAGGAACAACTGGAGCTGTGTTCGAGGATGTGACCGGCGACCGTGCTGACAGTCCACCTGGTTGTAGAATGTTCGGCACGCCCGAGCCGCCAGATTGTTGCGGATGATGATGTTGAGATTGGGTCTGCGTTGTGGGGTGGGCGCCCGCGGGAGAATGGTCAAGCTTGATCTGAGGTGTGTAATCTCGCTGGGATCCAATCTGATTATGCGGAGTTGAAGTCATGCCAGACATATGCAACTCGTCTTGTTGGCCAACATGAGCTCCATATGAACCTGCACTCACCTGTCTCCATGTCGGAGGGAGCTGCTGTGACTGGCTCATTGACAAGCTCTGCTGGCAGCCAGCTGTCGACGTGAGCTCGTTATTATATATGTAGAATTCGGGAGAGAAACAAGAAAACACAGAGTTGAAGCTACCACTACAATAACCGCACTTAAAGGAGCGGGGGTTGCTAAATGGCTGCGAAACGACTGGCTGACTCGAGTGATACTCGAGCGATGCCCCTTCGTTCTGCGCAGTTACGGATAGTTTGGGGCGGCAACGATCAAACTGAACTTCCAGTCGGCCGCGGTGGAAATTGGCAGTAGCCTACGTGCCTAGGCTTCAGCATCAGTGTCTCGGTCGAACGTAACAGCAAATACAGGCCCAACATGCACCAGGCCGCACCAGCCACTTCACAGTGCGCTACCGACGAGTTTGTTCGACGAACCTGTGCAGTTGACCCCCCAGCCTTCACGACCGCATGTGCCCCCTGTCACACTTGGCCGAGATTTGTCCTAGCCAGGGTCTCGTGCGCTGTCAGGCAGTGTCAATGACCAGGTGCGATCAATCACCGTCCAAGCATCATATGTAGGTACATGATCAAAAACAAGATTCGTTGCATTGGTGTCTTTCGATTCACATTTTCCTGTCCCCCAAGCTGCTTCGCTATGGCGCTGACCTCGCCATCCCTAATGAACCAAATTAATGACGTCGCCCAAAGAGCTTCAAAGTTGTCTTTGACCTCATCTGCTGCCGAGCCATCAGCAGAATACCAGCTTCAAAAACTAGGACCCCGACCGATCGATGCATGGCAGCATGACGATGGATCTTTCAGTAGTAACGTTTCTCGCCATCGGACATCGGAGTTGTCGAAGCGCAAGCCGAAATCGTTGTTCGCTGGTCCACCACCTCCTATTGCCGCATCGATAATAGCTACGAATCCACCCTCTGGCGTGTCGCCTAATGGGTACGAATCTGATATAAAGTCTCATGGACCTTTCCGGATGATGGGACGGTCTATAGGCCATTTCATGTTCGATCAGTCGTGGTCTGAATATGGATCACATCATCGAAGACCTGATGCGCTCTGGCGTAATCTGCGGCGGCGCGAGCGAAATCTCGAAGACGACATTCAGCAGCTTCTAGACTTTCAGGCAGCTGGGTTGGTGTCTGGCAGTCAAGTCGACGAGACAACCTCGAGCGGGAATCCTAATAATTACAGTGACACGGAGAACAGCACACCAGCCGGGACCTTCTTCCCTACGGCAACATCAAGATCCCAAGTGCCAAAGAGCCTGTACCTAACTCCACGGTCCACTGCGGACGGCAACGTTGTCCCTGTCAGACAGCCGGCCAGAACTCGCCCACCTGGACTAGGAACTATTCGGAATGGCCTGCGCACTGCTATAGAATCACTCGAAGAACTTCGGCGAGAGGAATCTGAGTATATCGCCACAGCTATTAGAGAGAGGAAACTAGCCCTTCAAGAACTCCATAATCTTGGCACAAGGCGACTTGGTATACAATCCGAGCTTACAGCATCTGATAACGATGGAGAGGAACCATTGGCAAGAGAACTTCGGGAGCTTGGACAGAGGCATATTTTCGTGGATCAAGAGATTGGCCGGCTTGAAGAACAACTCACGGGATTGCGAAAACAGCGGCTCTGGCTGCAGGACCAGATGAGTCATGTGCGAGGGCAGAGGGAAGCATATCTTAGTGGGTATCGAGGCGCCCTCAGAGACGTGGACTCGGAGCTGAGTAACCTGATGAGGCGTCCGCCTGTTCTGCCCCTTGACCCAGCCATACACGGCGAAGGTAATGAGACTCTGCGCAGAGACTTAGCTTCAGCAGGAGGACCCGAATTTCTGAGTCTCACCCCTGAGCGTCGGAGTCCTGAGATGGCTAAGTCTTGGTGGGAAGCTGAACTCTCCGTGTTAGAAAAGAGGGCTATACACGTAAATGAGGATCGACGGGCACTAGAAGGAGGCTCTGCGTTATGGAAAGACGTGTTGGCGTTGGTTTCGAGCTTTGAATCTGACCTTCGACGGACAATGAGGGGTGGTGCTCCATCACAATTGGACTCATCTGCCAAAGGGAAGGAGAAAGCGCATACAGAGGAAGAGCTCATTCGCAATCAGGCAGCAAGCATGGGCAACATTCTCACGCAACTGGAGCAAGCCATGGAAGTGGCAGAGTCAAATAGATGGAATCTGCTTATATGTGCCATCGGGGCCGAGTTGGAAGCCTTTAAAGAAGCCCATGACGTTTTAACTACTCTTTTGCCTCGAAAAGACGAGATAACGTCGAGCCCTAGCAATATTCCACCGAACTGTGGCCAGTCTGCTCTCGCCAATCATGCCTTTGTTCACGTTGACGAAAGTGACGACGATGTGCCGCCGGATCTTCTCGAGTCACACACGAATGACGGCAAACAACACTCTACGAATATCGCGACAGCCGTGAATTTTGCCGAAGCTGAGGACACAGGCTACAAGAGGCCACTGAGCCATGGCAGTGGAAATGAAGTTCCTCTGGAATTTCTAGCGGAGCATGGATGAGACAGCCAGACAGCCAGAAGTAAATGCTGTGGAAATGTTTCATTATTCGGATGGTCATTTAAGCTAGTTTTTATCTTCAAGTTGCCGGGACTCTTTCGCGAAGCCATCGAACATGAGACAAAATATTTGCGCCTTACATTCAGCTTAAATGGGTAATGCCGATCTCACTCAGTTGCTCCCCAATCAAGACCAAATCCATAGCAACTGTTTCTAAGAGTGAGAAAGCCACCGGAGAGAAAAAGTGAAGTGGAAAGCAGTGGTCGCTTGGAGAACTTATACGCTCTAGCCACGAATGATGAAATCAAGTTTCATTCCGAAGTTGAGCGTAACGTGTCCACACGTAGAAGCGACCCCTGACTTGCAAATTAGATCATCGCCTTCGTTCAAAAAAACCACTGGATCCTGCAATAGCCACTGACTGGTCCATGACCCATTCGCCGACGCCAAGATACTTATCGATCCATTTTGAAACCTCTTTGTTTTCGCCAGCAACTTTATCTGTCTTGAAACTAGGCCTGGGATTTCCCGAAATCGGGCAGACGTAAGCAAATACAGCAGTTAACGATGTGTGGGAAGTCCAGTCGCAGAATACTCACGTCAACCCGGTGGATCGCTTCATGCCCGCCAAAAATGCAGAAACTGAGACCATGTTTGCTTAGCCGTTCCGCTTACGCGTTGTGTGTAGAACAGAACAGATCAACTTACTGAGCACGGCGTCGAAGGCGTAGTGCGTCAATCGTCCAACCTTTGACCATAACCCAAATGTCAGCAGGTTGAGAAGCTGCTATCTTCTTAGACTAATGGTGCTAAGAAGGGGGAATTTGTTCCTCTTGGCCATTGAAGGCGGCGCTGATGACTCCGCCGCCGATAAACAAAGCATTCGAGTTTCTGTACGTACCACCATAATGCTTATCGGGTCTGGATCAGTCAAGGCGTGTTGCCTGCCTGTTTGGCACGAATAAAAGCCAAGGGCACTCGGAAAGAAGACCGGTTGTGAGTTCGACTGTTGAGGCTAGGGTGCGACACGACCACAGTGATTCGAAGTCGAAGTTCGGTGTAGTTACGGACACACGCATGCTAAAGCTCGTTTTAGCTCGTTGCCAACTCACGTGCCCCTCTCAAACTGCTCGAACTGTCTCCGAGGGTGCCACTTTTGCTACAACACTTACTAGCTGGGCAGGGGCTTTCTGTATGTACAGACATTACTAAAAGGGCTGTGCATGTTAATAACGGTTGATGATTGGAGCAACGCTGAAGCCGCCACCAGACTACACAGCCAGTACCTACGGACGTACGGATTACATGCATAGGGAGGTAATATTCCAGGTACTCCGCCTTTAGGGGCGATGTGCCATGATTGTGGACTAGCTTCTATACAAATACGTCCGTAGGGGGGTTTCAGTCTTCTGCAGGGTCTGAGAGCGGGCTCCTTCCCGGTGCTCCATCGGTGCTTCATGGGTTCGGGCTCGGGATTGGAGCTGCGAAATCAACTTTAGTTGCGTCGTTTTACACGGAGGAGTTGGAGGGATCTTGATCAGCGCTTGTTGGAGGGATATCTACCAGGTCCAAGCTCTCTGCCTAAAACCGATTTTGTTGCAGATGGAATAGACGCGCTGGGCGAGAGGGGGATATGTCTGTATTCTTTTTCCTCCGCTTGACTACTGGACAACGACGGCACATTCGGGCAGTGGAAAGGACATGCTGTACGGATTATTCTGCATAGAGCTTTCATTCAACATGGTTGTATTTTTGTTGAGAGCTGGCGCTTGAAGGTTGCACCAGACAAGTCACACCATGGTCCCCGGAGATGGCAGGCCAAAACACCCACTTTCTGCTGCGTAAATTTATGACAAGTGTCAGGTTAGCTGATAGCTATGGCACAACCTCTACTCCGTGTAGCATCACAAATCCATTGGGGAAAAAACGAAACGCCCTTGACTCATATTGCAGGCTACTCTTAAACGTCGTTGTTCAGACTGGGTCGCAAGTCAAGTTTCCAAATAGCTGCGCTTACCTCGCAAAGGATTGAAAGGACTATTATATTCTAATTTTGGTGCGGACAGAGGTTTCAGCGACTCGCTAGAGTTTCCCTCATTCTTGACCTCTCAAGTTTGGCCGCAACCCCAACGAGGCCGTCTCCACGAGGGTAGTCTAATCAGGCGAAACCTCATTTGTTCGACAGTGGAATAGAAGCAATGAACGAGCTTTGACAAGAGGACTGCTTGCTTAAAGACCCGGCAAGGCACATTAATGTTTTGACGTATACTCCGTACTAGTGTCTTGTTTGTCAAGGGTCGATACAGGCGTATGTTGGCCCTATCCAGAGATAACGAACGCCCTGGGCTTCCTTATCCTTGACCGCACGACGAATGGAGACATCTGGATCTATGCACCTACTACTAAGAAATGCCAGGCCGGGCGTTCCAAGCTCTGTTCCGCCGTCGCGTCTCCGCCCCCCCAACATCACATTTGACACTTCCAAACCCCACCATTGATTGCCTGGTCTCAACCAAGGATTTTTTTCTTCCCTTTTACCTCATAATCCCCTCACCCATCCCCGCGCTTTCGTTCTTTCTTTCTTTCTTTCTTCTCATCATCCATTTATCTATAACTGGAACGAGCAGCTAGCACGAACAATCTGGCTATTAGTCTCTTCGAATCTTCTCCGCGGCTCTATTGACGAGTTCATTGCTCAGGTTTGTACCCTTTCTATTTGAATACTGCAACCCCACCTTTCGGTAGGTTTTCTTACCTACCTGCGTGTCTACCGTTACATGGGCCTTCACCGCACGTATCACTATATTGGCCAGGAGAGACCCGAGCACCAGGGTCAGAACATTACCAAATATAACCTCCTCTAACAACCATTCTGTACTCCAGGCCAGACGCGATACATATATTTCACAATGGCGGCTAGTCGATCGCGTTCGTTTAGCATCATGGCTGCTACCCAACAAGATCACCTCGACACTGGGGGTAGGGTCGCATGGCTGGCTTCGCTTGACACTGCCTACAGCCCCGAGCACAATTATCGCCGGTCCTCCATCATCTGCACAATTGGTCCTAAGACCAATTCCGTCGAAGCTATCAACAAGCTGCGTGACTCTGGACTCAACGTGGTTCGAATGAACTTTTCTCATGGCTCATACGACTATCATCAGTCTGTCATTGACAACACTAGAGCAGCCGTGGAGTGTCATGCTGGCCGCCCTGTTGCCATTGCTCTTGACACCAAGGGGCCTGAGATCCGGACTGGTAACACGACAAATGATGAAGACATTCCTATCTCGGCCGGCAAGGTGATGAACTTCACCACTGATGAGAAATACTCCACCAGCTGTGACACCGAGAACATGTGAGTCTTCAATATGTCTTCTTCGATCTCTTTGCGTGGACCATGTTCATGTCGCTGAAGACCACCACTTTCCATCTTTCGTACACTGTCAATATCGATCAAGAGCTGACAAAACTGGACCATTGTAGGTACGTTGAATATAAGAATATTACCAAGGTCATCGAGCCTGGCCGTGTTATTTATGTTGATGACGGTGTCTTGGCCTTCGAAGTATTGAGCATCAAGGACGACAAGACCATTGAAGTTCGTGCCAGGAACAACGGTTTCATCTCATCGAGAAAGGGCGTCAACCTGCCCAACACGGATGTCGATCTCCCTGCGCTATCCGAAAAAGACAAGGCCGACCTGAAATTTGGCGTGAAGAACAATGTAGACATGGTCTTTGCATCATTTATTCGCCGTGCTCAAGACATCAAAGATATCCGCGCCGTACTAGGCGAAGAGGGCAAGCAAATCCAGATCATTGCCAAGATTGAGAATCGCCAGGGTCTAAACAACTTTCCAGAGATTTTGGAGGAGACAGATGGTGTGATGGTAGCGCGAGGTGATTTGGGCATTGAGATCCCTGCTGCCGAAGTCTTTGCGGCGCAGAAGAAGCTCATTGCCATGTGCAACATTGCCGGGAAGCCTGTCATCTGCGCGACTCAGATGCTGGAGTCGATGATCAAAAATCCACGTCCCACCCGTGCCGAGATCAGCGATGTTGGCAATGCCATTACCGATGGAGCTGACTGCGTAATGTTGTCTGGTGAAACGGCCAAAGGCAGCTACCCCTGTGAAGCCGTCCAAGAAATGCACGAGGCGTGCTTGAAGGCCGAAAACTCCATCCCGTACGTCTCGCATTTTGAAGAGATGTGCACCCTGGCCAAACGCCCTGTCAAGACCGTTGAGTCTTGTGCTATGGCCGCCGTCCGAGCATCGCTTGACCTTGCTGCTGGCGGTATCATTGTCCTGTCAACCTCAGGCGAGTCCGCTAAGCTTCTTTCCAAATACCGCCCTGTTTGCCCCATTTTCATGGTCACTCGAACTGCCACTACTTCTCGATTCAGCCACCTTTACCGAGGAGTTTACCCTTTCCTATTCCCCGAGACTAAGCCGGACTTCAACAAGGTTAATTGGCAGGAAGATGTTGACAAGCGCATCAAGTGGGCTGTTAATCACGCATTAGAGCTCAAAGTTCTTACGCCTGGAGACACTGTGGTTGTTGTGCAGGGCTGGAAAGGAGGCATGGGTAACACTAACACGCTACGAATTGTCCGAGCTGACCCCGAACATCTGGGAATTGGTCAAGCGTAAAATAAATCAGCGTGCTTTATTCGACGACGACGAACCGACAGGACAAATTAACATGGTAATGAGCTGAAATTGGACCAAAAAATTTTGTTTGATAGGGTACATGTGCAAAGTTTACTAGGATCCAGAGTAGCGGGCTTAGAATGACACGAGTTCTAGATTTCGACTTCTATCTAAGCGCAATTACCTCGGAAAACTAGAGTCAAGACTCGATGCTCGTGAGCATTGTCAGAAGGAGTGCCGTTAGAGATTATAAACTCAAGATTCACCTCAAGATTCAACCTATTCCATGAACCTTTATTGAGCTAGAATCGCAAGTAAATCTTTAAATCCAAGAGAGCTATCATTATGAAGCCTAAACTTGTCGCACATTAGCAACTAGTCAAGGGATATATGTATATTTATTTGTATAGCTCTAGCCACTAGAGCGACCATAGCATTCGTCACCAAGACTAACGCAGCGTGTATATTGAGGATTCGTACAGTTGGCGTTCAGCAATGTTTAAGCGTCCCTCGAGTCTGGCATTCATTCTCTACAATACCGAGTCAGTGCTTTGCCAGTCTGATGGGACACCATGAGAAGCAAGAAGAGCCCTGGTAGTGGATCTGGCATAGCGCTTGGTCCTGGAAATTGTCTGGCAGACACTAGAGTAATCGCCAAATCAAAATATCTTCTACGTACAGTCCTAGACGCGACGAGGATAGACAGAGTGGTTCTTTGAATTGACGGTACTAAAAATTAGCCAAGAAGAGTAACCTCTCCAGGCTGCGACGGCAGTAAGCTCTCTCTTTTTTTCACAATACCGGCTAGCCTCGCTTGTGCCACTAAATTTGGATGGGAGTGTCGTGGAGTAAAAGTTGACAGGTCAAGTACACCCACTGTACAAAGGACTCCGTAGTGGTCGCAGCACAAATTTTCTCCACTATTCCTGTTCGGCAGACAGCTCCAAGTTGAGACGATCTGCCTGGGCTCAGCTCTGTCTGTCAGTTGAAGCTTCGAAGTAGATGGTCCTGCTGCATAGCAATAGGCGCATTTCCTGATAAATCAACCTAAACGGAGATCTGACACCATAACATTCGAAATGTTGCCTCAAAACTAGCCGTTATGTCTCTGATACCATACCACCCGAAGGAAGGCCGGGAGATCGTTCTGTAAGCACCTTTAGCCCCAGGAGCTTCGATATTGCTCGTGAACAGTTCCCCGTGATTGTTCTATTTCAAAGTCTCAGTCGAAGTGGACACGTACTGACGTCCTGATGTCTTCAGTCGCCATCGCAATGCCGTCGTTGTTCGAGATCGTGACTCTCAACGTCTCGAGATTCGGGGTTCCGAATGCCCGACATGTCATCAACTTCTAGCCCGCTCACCATCTCCTGATCGGTCATACGACCGGTCATTTGAAATGAATCACGAATATGTCGATCCAGAATACTTTAGAATGCTCAGAACGGGAAATTATGACTTCACCCTTGATAACAGACCCCCAAGTCCCGTTCGAAGACTAGTTGAGCCAGCATCGGTCGCAAGCTCCAAAAGACACTCCACGTCCCCTCCGGAAGTCTTGCAGGAACAGGGAGGAGCTCGGCTCAGTGCTAATGATCCCGAACCCCAACAAACCGAAAGAAGTAGAATACGACGTGAAGCTTTTAGCCCGAACTACTTCAAGACCTTTTTCGTGGAAGAAAGAATTCTCGGTAAGGGAGGCAAAGGAGTCGTGTTGCTAGTACGCCATGAGATCGACGGCTGTCCTCTCGGGCACTTTGCTTGCAAGAGAGTACCAGTCGGTGACGACCATTCCTGGTTGGAAAAGGTGTTGATAGAAGTTGAGCTTCTGGCCAAACTCTCGCACCCCAATCTGGTATCATACCGCCACGTGTGGCTCGAGGATGTTCGCTTGACAAGGTTTGGACCGAGTGTCGCCTGCGCTTTCATTCTACAACAGTACTGCAATAGTGGTGATCTCCACCAGTATGTTGTCGGCGGTGCCCCAAGGGAGGTGACGAAGGAGGAGTTGAAAGCGCAGATGAGACGACGATCCAGAGGCCACGCGGAGACACATCTGGACCCATTCATCGCTCGACCGCAACTCTCTTTTGAAGAGATATATTCCCTTTTTAAAAATATTACCTCGGGCGTGGCGTATCTTCATGGCTCAAATTATATCCATCGGGATCTAAAACCGAGTAACTGCCTCCTCCATAGTGAGGGTGGGAAATTGAATTGTCTCATCAGCGATTTTGGTGAGGTTCAACCTGAGAATATCGTCCGCAAATCTACTGGTTCCACGGGCACGATATCATACTGCGCCCCGGAAGTGTTAAGAATGGACGTGTCGGGCCAGTATGGAAATTTTACAACAAAGTCTGATGTATTCTCGCTTGGGATGATTCTCTACTTCATGTGTTTCGGGCGACTGCCCTATCAAGGTGCTAACGCTATTCAGGAGGAGCTCGAAGACATTGATCAATTGCGGGCCGAAATCACAGATTGGCAAGGTTTTCAAGATGAGCGCCAGGAACGCCCTGATCTGCCGTCTAAGTTGTATAAACTGCTGAAGAAGTTGCTTGCCTTGGACCCCGTAGAGCGTCCAAGTGCGAACGAAGTTCTGTTAGCAATGAAAAGCGAGACGAATTTCGACAATATCACGAAACATGATTGGATGACTACGAATTCCTCAACGCTCCGGGGCAACCGCATACAAAATCTGGACTCTCCGTTGCCGCCGGGAACTCCTGTCGCAGGTAATGTTTGACTAATTGACACATTC
This sequence comes from Epichloe amarillans, assembly GCA_024072835.1. NCBI lineage: Eukaryota > Fungi > Ascomycota > Sordariomycetes > Hypocreales > Clavicipitaceae > Epichloe > Epichloe amarillans. Next base: position 897,340 of record CP099638.1, on the reverse strand, counting down.
AATTTTCGGAGCATAGTCCTGTGCAAGTGGAAGCTGACATCGAACCAGATTCAAAAAAAGAGACTTTACGAGGGCGACAAGGAACAATAAACGAAAGTGCCGGTGTGTATTCACATCTTGCAGATGGCAGAAGAGCATCTCAAGAACTTGGTCCCTCATCGCCACGTGAAGAGGAGTTTGGGAAACATGAGCAACACAGCCGCAGCTTCGGAAGTATGCAACAAGAGCATGGTCAAATCAGCTCACTTGCAATGGAAGAGCTAACAGGAGTGGCCACCGCCGAGTCGACCAAACCTTCCACTCCACACCTGCTGATGGCACCGCCTCGGTCGCGAGGTGAGGAATTCTGGTATCAGCTGACGATCCTTAGCCACCGCGTTGCGTCTGGGTTCCAGATTGATGCTGAATCAATCGAACCTGTTATTCGCCTAATGGTCTTCTTACTAAAGCTTGTCACTTTATCCCGACCGTGTTGGCCATATGTAGCAAGCATAGAGGTGGGTTTTCCATTAATGACATTCGCAGCTTTAGAATTGGGATGGCCAAGCTCTGTCATACATTTGAGCTGGCCCCATAGTCACAGAAATAGTGATTTGACGCAGCGGGGGGGGCATATTGGGCTCAGCATCGGATTAAGAGCGATACTACTTGGATTTCACTTCGGGGTCTTGTGGACTGCTCGTCGCTGGGACATGCTGTGCACCGGAAGGCCTCGAGGCGAGTGGACCCAATGACGAGAATCGAGCAAGTCTAGCAGGTTGTAGGCACCAAGAGTCGTCTCAGATTTAACTCAGGTCTCTGAAGTGGTTCGCTCTGTCCGTCAGATGAAGACACTGGTAAACTGGGCAAACTGCTGAGTTTCAGGCGAATTACAACCACACATCAAGAAAACCTAGTGAACGTTGCAAACTTGCATCTAGCTTTTCGAATAGTAGGCTACCAATGAATCTCAAAATAAGTGCCAATCATAAGCAAAACACGACATGAATGAGAAACACAGCCCTACCTGGACCAAATCAATGGACTTGAAATTGGAACTTCGTGATATTACCTTGAGTCATATGGGCTTTAACAAGATCTTTATGTATGGCTGCCCGAATTTCTCGGCATCAAAGGCACAGGGAAAGCGTCGGTATCCGCCGGGGCTAAAGTCTATCTAATTTGTCTAACGACTTTTCTTGATGAACCCTAATAGGTCATGTGTTTACAAACTGTAGATGTGTATAAAACTTCATTAATCACATGCTCATCTGAGCATCGCTCTAGATCCAAAGCGTACCCGTCTATCCATTTCGGCGGCAGCCAGACCAACGTCGTAACCACCGGACTTGACCTTTTTACCCTCAGTTAAGCTCCCAAACCCAAAATCTGGCTCACCTCCGAGACTGCCAAATATATCGCCTACATAATTATTCGGTTTGATTCCCCGACTGAAAGTGCAGCCCCAATTGGAAACAATCCCTTTAACGATTTCGATGCCCGCATTATAGACGTTTTCGACTGCAATGAGAAAGCCATTTTGATCAGCCCTAACCAGATGCTCCCAGTCAGACAAATGAGGTGGCGGTCGATCGAAGTTAGAGCCTATACATCTACATCAGTCATAAGAGCTTCGAAAGAGGCGAGAGCGGACCACGTTGGCGCCCCCTGAGTGGACGGCGTACCAGTTCTCATTATGATCATCCTTGAGAAGTCTACCAAACCCTCGATGGCACCTCTCACCATGACTTCTAGCGTCGCGTTATCTTCTTGGGCACTCATACAATAGGTGCCTGTTCCATTCGTCCACAATCTAGTTGTGTTTTCAAACGCAATGGCGAGTTTTGTACCGGAGTAATAGACATCACTTGTAGCAATATCACATTTCACAACGCTCGGAGCCTTTGATGCCATTGCGTTATGATAGCCCGACCCAGAATACTTTGAGCGATACTCCTGGGGACCTATCCGATCAGTAAGCCTTGCTTTAGATGCAAGAATGTATGCTGTGTCTCTGAGCGCATTATTGACTTCGAACACCTCTGTACCGTATGTGATGGCAGGATACTGAAGGGGATAGTCACGTCCGTAAGAGATATATCCTGTTGGCCAATCCTGTGGAAGAGATCGAGGATCGATTTCGTACTGAAGAGCAACCTGAACAGTATATCGAGCAAGGGCAACGCTCCCGATTGTAGCATAGTGAGGGTTCACACCAGCTATTCCAGCAAAAAGAAAGTACGTCTGACGAAGATCGAATTTGTTTGATAGTACAAACGCCGTCATAGACGCAGCAGAATTGATCTCGCCCTCTCCAAGAGTCACTTGACATATAATACCCGTTTCTGTACAGAACACGTGAGGGAACAACATCGATAGTCCAGGGACTGCCATTGATCTTGCAGTTAAATTCCCTAGTCTTGATTCCTGAAATCTCTTGTGCCATATCTGTGCTTCTGGATGCCACTACCGTCATTAAAAGGTTAGAAATTCTGCCTCAAAAGCGTAAAGGCTGTTTTGATTTACCATGGATACGATCACAACTCGTGGTTTTATCAAACTTCTCGTGTTGTCATAGAAGCTAGAGCGCGAAGTGTAACTAGGCACAACTAGGGCGAGTAGAGAGAGCAGTCGTCCTAACATTTTTTAGACGGATGAAAGTCGAAAGACAAAATAATTTGCTAGTAGGATTTTACTTCATTAAGGTGCACTGTGATATTGTGTTAAACTCAAGATAATAAATTTTCAAATAAGAAATAGTGGCTATATTATAGTTTCTTTAATTGGTAGACGAGAAGCAAAACAAAAGCATAAATCTGTTACACTGTGTCCGAAACCAATTTGGGTTACCTTAAGACAATACCCTAACATTAGAGTGGCTGTGGTTAAATTTGCCGTATCTTCAAGACAGTGAATTGAATCCAGAGGGGGGCATGTAGCGGTGGCAAATGTGAGCTAAGCCAACTGTCAGGAAGAGCTCCTTAGAGCATTGGTTATATAAGGGCATTACGCGCATTAATCAGGATAAAACACTCTCTAAGATAATGAGTAAATATAATATATTAGAAGTACCTTTATAAACTATCTAGTACTATAGCATACTATATACCTTTTGTTAAAATAATGCTATTTATAGCACTATGTTATAGGCCCACTAGTTGCCTAGTTGTGTTGTTGCAACGTTAGTTATAGCGTTATTATTAGCTATAACTTGTGTTGCCTATAACTAGCCCACGGCTTATATAACTAAGCTAACTAGGTTACCCTATAGGGAAGCTGAAATTAACTATAACTAGGGAACTAGTAGTTATATAAAAGGCTGTTATAGGCTTGAGCTACGAGCTTAGGTCATGTTCAGAGCACGGAAGCATCTTGAGAGGTTCTAGAAAGGGGGCGGGTTATGTGCGGGTAAACACAGGTTAGCGCGTGGTTCACGCACTAACTAAGTATAACCCCTATAAAGCAAGACGCTATATAACCCTAAGCTTAGTTTTCTTCTTTTTCTATAAGAATATTAATTACATTTTAAACGCTTATGTGCAGTAGCTATAAGGCTAGTTTATAACAAAGGCTAAAGTATACTATCTAAATCCTTGATTTTTTCTAGATTTAATAGTATATTTTATTTATAGGGTTATTTATTAAAGTGCTTAGTTAGGCTACGTAAGTAGCTAGATTATATAACTATAAGTTAATTTTTTAGTTTTCCTATATAAATAAATTTCATAGAAAATAAAAAGTAACTTCTAAGACCTCTCTAGTAACTTATTTCCTTACCTTCACGCCCTTACCTATAGCTAGTATCTTTCTACCAGTGACTAAGAATCTTAGCCTTCACTCTGTTTTCATAACCTAGGCCGTAAGCCATAACAGACGGTAAGGTTATAAATTTAATTAAAAATTAGTGCATATAGGCGTCTATGTTATATAGTTTCAAGGCAATCTCTAGCTTTACTGTTGGACCGCGAAGCTAGGGTTCAATGTGATGACCTCTATTTAGTTGTCTGACCCTGTAAGATGGTGCGGACTACGGTCTAAATACCTAAGTACCTGTACTATTAGTGGGGTACTAGTACATAATAAAACATACTATAAAACTACGGAGGTCTTAGAAAATAACTTGCGTAGGGTGGATTCCTATCTTAGCTAGTTAAATAGTAAGACTATTATGCGGTAGGGATTAATTATGCCCTTATAGGTGTAACACACCCCCCTAGGGGACCTTATTTAAGGTTCCCTATAATAATTCTAAATTAATTAAATTAGTTAAATTAACATTATAACATTTAAAATTAATTCTATAGTGCAAAAAGGTAGTTAATTAGTTATAATCCTATCTAAATTAAGGTTATTATATAATGCTTATTCTTTAGGTTCTTTACTAAGTATACTAGCAGGCAGTTATATAAGCCCTAGTGCCTTATAAAAGCTTATAAAAGCAGTCCCTATAAGAGGCTTTATAAGGCTATTAGTAATTATCTCTATTGAAAATGGAAGGGAATCTAGCTAGAGGGATAGGAAGACCTCCCTAGTAGATTCTGATGCAGCGGCTTCTAGATTCACTAGATTACAGCGTATTCTTCTAGATTAGGAGCTTTTAATAGTTAAATATAGTTAATTCCTAGCTAACGGACAGTCTAACAAGTAATAAGAGGATTTCTAGTCCCCTCATAGACCTACTAACCGTATTAGAGAATCTAGACTGCTAGAGAGGTCTTAGGAGTTACTTTTTATTTTCCGCAAAACCTATTTATATAGGAAAAATAAAAAATTAACTTATAGCCATATAAACTAGCTACCTAGGTGGCCTAACTAAGCACTTTAATATATAACCCTATTAATAAAATATACTATTAAATCCAGAAAAATTTAAGGATTTAAACAGTATACGTTAGCCTTTTATATAACTACTAGTTACCTAGTTACAGTTAATTTTAGCTTCCCTATAGGGTAACCTAGTTAGCTTAGTTATATAAGCCCGCGGGTTAGTTATAGGAATAACGTAGGTTATAACAAAACGCTGTAAGCAACGCCTATAACTAACGTTACAATAACGCAACAAGGTAACTAGTGGGCCTATAAAATAGTGCTATAAATAGCATTATTTTAACACTCCCTCTAGAAAAGTATGAGATAACTAATTTAATACCTAGACTTAGCTCTTTAATAGATATCTAAGTCAACCATAAATTTAATAATAAATCCAATAACTTTTAAACTAAAAACAGTAACCCTTTTAAATCAATAACTTTTAGGCGTAATTCCAGTGTTTTTGTTGATCTTTTTTCGGTTTTTTAACTTTTTAGTTAGTTTTAAACTAGGCCTTTGTATTTGTAAGACCTAATAGTTAGATAAATTATTAAAATTTATCATTAGGCAGGGGCTTAGTTAAACCATTTACAGGCATCTCTTTAGTGTTAATGTAAATAACCTTAGCTATACCCTTCTATACCTTTTCTCTAGTATAGTTAAATTTTAGTAGGGTATGCTTTATTTTGCTATAAAGAGTAGGGTTATTAGCAGTTATAATAGCGCCTTAGTTATTACTAAAAATTAGTACTAAAGGTGCTATAGGTAGCTTTATCTCTTTAAAGAGACTATAAAGCCACTCTAGCTCCCTAATAGCTTCACATAAGGCATTAGATTTAGCCTCTAATATAAATAAAGCTATTATAGTTACTTTCTTTGATTTCTAGCTAATAGGTCCTTTAGCTAGCTTATAGAGATAAGCATAGGTTAATTTAGAGGACTTATTACCCGCGAAGTTACTATTATAGAAGCTAATAAGGGTTATAGAAGCTATAATAGCAGATTTAGACCTTCTATAAGTTATAAAATAACCTATAGAACCTAACAGGTACCTAAGCAAATGTTTAGAAGTATTAAGGTGCTCTATAAATAGCTTAGATAGCGCTATAGAAAGCCACTAAACTAGAAAGGCAATATTAGGTCTTGTAAGGAGCATTAGGTATATAATAGTCCCTATAATACTCTGATATAGCTTGTGATTAGGGGGGGAAAGAGGTTTAGTTAGGTAGTCTACCTGTTTTATAATTCTAGGTTATAGGGGAATTTTAATAGGTCTAGCATCCTTTATGTTAAATCTTTCTAGGGCTTTAGAAATATACTAGGACTAGTGGATAGTTAGGGTCCCTTTCTTTTGATTTCTAGTGATTTAAACGCCTAGGAAAATTTAGCTAGCTCATAGTCTTCTATAGGATAAGCTTTATAAAGTAGCTTCTTTAGCCTATTAATATAAGCTAGATCTAGTCCTATTAGAAGGCAGTTATCTATATAAGTCGCTATATATATAGATATAGTTAGGTTAAAGAAAATAGCTAGGTTAGATATAAGGGGTTAAAAGCCTAGCTTCTAAAGAAGGTCCTTTAAAACCTATTGCCACTCTCTAGAGCTTTGTTTTAATCTATATAAAGCTTTTTATAGGAAAATAACCTGCTTTTAAGAGGGTTTATAGCTATACTTCTTAAGTAACTTAGCTACTTTAGGTGTAGAAGACTTAGCAAACTTAGTGAATCTATTAGGAATTTGCATATAGATAGCTTCCTTTAGTGGACTATTTAGAAAGGCCTCTATAAAATTAACCTGTTTATCTTCCTAGTTATTACAAGCCACTAGGGCTAGTAAAATCCGCTAACTAGGGGGAATGCTAGTTATAGCGTAGGTTTTAATATAATCTTAACCTTCTATCTGCATAAACCCTTTAGTAATAAGTTAGGCCTTATACTTTAGAGGATTATTTTCTTTATCCTTTTTAAGCTTATAAACAAGCCTATTCTTTAGAACCCTCTAGCCCTTAGGAATTTAGTCTATCCCTATAAATTTGAAGGTTCTAGCAGCTAGAAGCTGTTTAAATTCGTTAAAAGTTATATCCATCCATTTTTGACTATCCTTGCTTTTTAAAGCTTGTTTCTAGGTCTTAGGGGTATCTAAATCGTTGTTGTTTTTAGTGGATAATTTAGCCTTTTGTTATGCCTTGAAGCATATCTCCTTGACGTATAAAGATATATTAAAATCATTAATATCTATAGAATTAGAATTAATTAAAGAATCCAAATCTGAAAACGGCTTTTTAATAGCACCCTTATTAGGGGCGCTAGAGCTAGGGCTCTCTAGGGGTAGCGCTAGAGGCATTGCAGGCGTTGTAGGGGTTGTAGGCGCTGTATTAGTCGCCCTAGGGGCTGTTAGTACAGGCGCTACGGGCGCTGCAGGCGCTAAGCTTTTAGGATGCTTTAGGTAACTATCCTAAACTTCTAGATTATCTTGTAAGATATTAGCTTCTCCCTCTAAAGGATTAGTCCCTAAAGGCTTAGGGGACCTTACAAAGCCTATATCCTCTATAATTTTAATAAAGCTAGTCTTTATAACTAACTTTTTAGAGGGAATATAAATAAGATAAATAGTAAAACCTAGAGTAGCTAGCAACTAACTAGGAATAGTCCTAGGGGCTAGCTTTTAAAGCTTAGATCTCTGCTCTAGAGGTATTAGAACCTTACAATAAGACCCTATAGCCCTAATTTTTAAGAAGTTAGGCTTATAGGAAGTCTTAGGCTCTAAATTAGCTAAAAATAGCTGCTTAGGGGTCAAAGGCTTAGTTATATTAGCTATAATATTAACTAATTCCACTATAGCTAGAAGGATATAAGACTATAGATATAAGGGCAGCTTAGACCACGAAAGTGTAGCCCTAAGCTAGTCTAGGATAACCCTAATAGCCCTCTTAACTAGCCTATTCTGTTTATAAATATAGGGGTAAGAGGTGCTAAAGTAAATTCCTTTAGAAGATAACTATAACTAAAGTTTGTTATTAATTTCAGTACCTCCGTTAAAGTGAAGGTGCCTAGGATACGCGTTATATTGGTTTTTTAGGGCCCTAAAGAAGCCCTTAATAGCTAAAGAAAGGGTTAAACCTTCTTTATTAGCTAATAAAAAGCACTATTTATACTAGGATTTTTGATTAATAAGGATAAGGACTACTACCTTCTTATTATATAGTATAGGTTTAATTTTAACTATATCTCCCTCTAGAATATCTAGAACTCTAGGGGGGTCCTAAATAGGTTATTTAGTTAGTCTTCTAATAGCTTTAGATTGCATATAGGCTATGCAGTTAAAATCCTTTTCTTTAATAGCGGAAAAATTAGGGATCCCTTTAGCTAATTTTAATGACTTCTTTAGTAAAGGGAGGCCTATATAGCCTAATCGAATGTGCTAAAGAAGGGCTAGATCTAGTAACTTCTTGTAACTAGGATCTAGGTTAGATTTAGGGCTATTATCCCCTAGCTCCCTCTATTACTAGGCCTCTTAAGAATCACAGGCCTCTGGGGGCAATAGATGGCCACTATTGTCACCTAAGTCATTAGGGTATAGACCTTCTAAACCCCCTATAGAAGGTGCCTAACTAGGAGGAGCTTTAGTAGGACATAGGGCTAAATCATTATCTTCTAGCTCTTTGATTTGTTAATATTCCTTGGGATTAAAAGCTAGTTACGGAATTTACACCTCTATAGGGTAGAAAAACCCTAATTTAGTCTTATAAGCTCTTAGTTATTGTTACTATTATTAGTTACAATATTAAGAGCCTATAAAGGAGAGGTAGGTTAAATGCTTACAGATTGTAGGAGTAGGTTGCCCCTTAATCTATAGAAAAAAGCTATGTTTAGCAAGTTCTAATAACCTATAGGGGCTTTTATTAGCTAGGAATAGCTAGTCTTTAGCTAGATAACCTCCCTTTAGATAGTGAGATAACCCACTAACTAGGTTAGTATCTATGCCTAGGAAATATAAAGCATCTAGCAAAGCTAAGGGCCTATATTCTAGTGGATTTTTCTTAACTAGAACGTTAAAAACAGCTATGCCTCTTCCTTTAGGAAAAATAAGTCCTCCTGCTATAATTATAGCGCTAGTTTTACCTTTCTTTAGAGGTTTAAAGTCCCTAAAGGAAGCCCTATTATTACAAATATAATAGGAAGAACCTATATTATATAAAAGGGAGTTTTTAACTATATTGTTAGAGTAGCTAAAAGTAGGCTTGCTAGTAGTGTTACTAGAAGAGGTACTAGAGGTATCTAAGTTAGACTTAGAATTACTACTATTATTACTACTAGATTTATTAGAATCTAATTCTTTAACATATCCTATAGCTAGGGTGTAGCCTAAAGCAAAAGTAGCTTCTTTTCCTTTCTGTTTTTCCCTATTGCTACTCTTTTTCTTCTTTTACTTCTTTTTAGAGGCTTTAGAAGGGTTTTAATCCTTCTTATCCTACTCTTTAGTAGCGTTAGAGTCCTTCTTAGGGTTAGGATTAGAAGAATTCTTTTCCTAGTCCTTAGAATTTCCCTTGTTATTATTAGAAGCCTTATAGCTAAGGGCTTTAGCAATAGGGGAGGTCTTATCCCTTTGTTCTTCTAATAAATCCGCTATAAGGAACTGTAAATTTAGGGTATTTATAGGCAGTCCTTATGCCCTAGAAGCTCTAATAGTAAATCTTTATCTCTTAGCCTAACTAGGAAAGGTCTGCTTTAATGCATTAATATAATAATTTACTTAATTAATAGCAGCAATCTTTACACTATAAAGTTATAGTCTAGCTAGTAAATTATTAAAATTAGTATTAAAAGCCTCTAAAGATCCCTTATAACTTAAAAAGTTTAGGGAGTAGTAGCTAGCGTATAGTGTACCACGCTAGATTTTAGCACTTTGCGAATACTACCTAATAAGGACTTTATAGGCTTCTTTAGGGGATTTTTGCTAGCATATAGTAGCCTATAGTCCTAGTTAATAACTATCTCTTAATATTATTAAAAGAATAGCTTAATTACAGTTAGCTAGATAGCTTGCTAGGCTTAGATTATCTATAAATTTAGGTAATCCTAGGGCTCTAAATTATATGCTTAGGGCTTGCTTTTACTAATTATAGTTTTTAGGGCCTTTTAGCTTAGCTCCCTCTAGAATAAAGTAAACCTTCTTGTTTAGTTCCTTTATAGCACCTATATTAAAGGTAGCTTATAAGTTACTAGAAAGTACGCTTATAGAAGTAGTAGCTAGGTCTTCTTCTAGAACCTTAGTATTTTCTTCCTTAGGTTTATTAGAAGCCTAAAGACCTTGTATAATAGTTATAGTTTGCGTTAATTTCTCTAGAAGATTATTAATGCTAGCCTTGTTTTTAATATAATTATCCTTGCTATGCCTAATAAAATTAGCTAAGGTCTTGCCTTGTTATTTAATTTGACTTTGTAGGTGTAAAGTACTAGCCTAAATAGCTAGTTAACCTTCTATATCTATCTTACTAGGGTCCCTAGGGGGGCTAGAAGACCCTATGGCAGGGGCCTTACCCTTATAATTAGGTAGTGCTATCTTCTAAAAGTCCCTATATTAAATCTCTAAATTTGTTCCTATTGTAAATAACGCACGCTAGAAATTACTTATGTTACAATCTAGTCGCGCACGCAAATTATGTGGCGGGACCGTTTAAAAGGGCAGCCCTTAGGTCTAAAAAGTGGGTCTTTGGTATGCGCGGGCAGAAAAATAACGGAGAAGAATCTCCGAGAAAAATTCTTAACACTAAGGATAGGAATCGTAGATAATAGGTATTACAGAAGCTGCAACGCAACGCAACGTAATGTATAGTGCGTGTAACGTAGTGTAATAGGTTAAAAAGCCTAGTATATAATATTGTTAAAATAATGCTATTTATAGCACTATTTTATAGGCCCACTAGTTGCCTTGTTGCGTTATTGCAACGTTAGTTACGAGCGTTGCTTGCAGCGTTATTTGTTGTGACCTGCGTTCCCACAACTAACCCACGGGCTTGTATGACTAAGCCGACTAGGTTACCCTATAGGGAAGCTAAAATCGACTGTAACTAGGCAACTAGTAGTCGTATAAAAGGCTAATGTATACTATTCAAATCCTTGAATTTTTCTGGATTTAATGGTATATTTTATAAATAGGGTTATTTATTAAAGTGCTTAGTTAGGGCACCTAGGTAGCTAGTTTGTTTAGCCATAAGTTAATTTTTTATTTTTCCTATACAAATGAGTTTTGCGGAAAATAAAAAGTAGCTCCTAAGACCTCTCTAGCAACCTAGATCCTTCGATATAGTTAGTAGGTCTATGAGGGGACTAGAAATCCTCTTATTGCTTATTAGACTATCTGTTAGCTAGGAATTAACTATATTTAACTATTAAAAGCTCCTAATCTTAAAGAATAAGCTATAATCTAGTGAATCTAGAAGCCGCCGCATTAGAATCTAGTAGGGAGGTCTTCCTATCCCTTTAGCTAGATTCCCTTCCTATTTTTAATAGGTTATAAGCCTAGAAGGCCTATAGATTACTACATTACTACATTATTCTATTGCAATTACTGCTTGATTTTAGGTACTAGTTATTACCTACTATACCTATAGGCTCTTAAGATTACGAAGGAAACCACTAGAATTTAAAGCTCTTTATTTACTAGCGCCACGCATTATAATATTAGACCTTTAGTGTTAAAAATCAACTATAGCCACACCCGCAACCACCACATTGCAACCATAACTATCTAGTTATAACTATAACCTCTTGTGATTCTATTTACTACTATAACCGTTATATTTAATATTATCTACAATAGTAAATACGCTACATCCTTCTGAAATCATTAGATATCTAGTATATCTATACTAGGCTTTTTAACCTATTACACTACGTTACATGCACTATACATTACGTTGCGTTACGTTATAACTTCTATAATACCTATTATCTACAATTCCTTTACTTAGTGTTAAGAAAATTTTCTTAGAGACCCCTCTCCGCTATTTTTCTACCCGCGCATACTAAAAACCCACTTTTTAGACCTAAGGGCTACCCTCTTAAACAGTCCTGCCACACAATTTTTGTGCGTAACTAGATTGCAACATAAGCAATTTCTAGCGCGCGTTATTTACAATAGGAACAAATTTAGAGCTTCTACATAGGGATTCTTTTCCTTTTTAGGGGATTTTTTAGAAGATAGCACCACCTAGTTATAAGGGTAAGGCCCTTGCTATAGGGTCTTCTAGCCCCCCTAGGGACCCTAGTAGGATAGATATAGAAGGTTAACTAGCTATTTAGGCTAGTACTTTACACCTATAAAGTCAAATTAAATAATAAGGCAAGACCTTATCTAATTTTATTAGGCATAGCTGTTATGGACTGGCCCCTAGGCTGCTGCGATAGGGCGTTAATATAGTATTAAGAAACTTAAGGAGAGGAAAGAGGAAGGTAGGAAACCTATCCTCACTAGGGCCCCTTATACCCCCTAACTACCTTATATAAGCCCCCTTTTCTACGTCCTTACCTATGTAGGACTATCCCTACCTATATACGCTATGTAAATACTTAGGCAAAGCCTAAGCCCTTATATATACCCTTACTCCTCCCCTTCTTTTTCCCTTACCTATAGTTAATATAGGTGCTTACCCTTTGTAATATATTATAAGTGCTTATTATTTTAACCTAGGTCTAGGTAAGACACGTAATGCATGCTTTTAGCTACTATATTATTATTATAATAACACTAGCCTTACCCCTACTTATTTATTCCCTTACTTACTACTTACTATTTATTTTTATTTTATAGCCTTAACTTCCTTACACTAAAAATATTTTTTAAATATTATAACTCTATTACTCCTTCCTATCCTATTATTCTAAATAATTATTATTCCCCTATTAGACTTATAATAAATATACCTTATTATAGAATAAATACTTATAGGTTTACTTAAGCTCTAGCTACTACTACTATATCCCTTGCTACTATTACTATATCCCTTACTACCCTTATTACACTAATAGCTAGGTCTATTAGTAAGTTCCTTATAGAGAGGGACTCTAATAATAATAAGTATGCTACCCCTTACACGCTTTTTTAGCCCTATAGGCCTTATATTAAACAATGCCTTACTATAGGTGTGTTAAACTATTACCCCCCTAAAAGTAATAAGTCCTATCCCTTATATTAGTAATAATATATAACCTATATCTAGTTAACTAGGTACCTATTTACTAACCTATAGCTTTATTATTACCTTAAGGATCTTAAGGCTTTAATTGCTATAGGTATGTATATTATTATGCCTAGGGTTAAAAGGACTCTAACTACTAAAAAGAAAATACTAGTTCTCTCCTAATAGTTTCGCGCCCTTATAAGCTAATAGAATACGCTCCTAAATTAGGCTTAATTTAATCTAGCACCTATTTGCTTTACCCTTAGGCCCCCCCCCTCTTATAACACTCCTACTATAAATATAACTAGGCTTAAGGTTATCCCCCTTAGTAGTAGTAGTCTTACTAGTAGCTATAGTATAGGTAGCTTTATATAGTAAGTTACTAGTGTTTTATTCTAATAGAACTAATAGATTATTAGCAAACTAAACTCTATATAATAAGAATTCTATAATTAGTTTATGCGCCTCCTTAAGGCGCTCTCCCCCTATTACTATAGTAGCACCTAGGGCTACTAAAGGCTTATTAAAGCTAGTAATAATTTGCCCTTATATTAGCGCTAGGAGCGCTCCTAACCTAGGTCTATCCTAGGTCTAACTAATTACTATGCTAATTACACTATAAGTAGTAGCTATCCCTTTATAACTATTATTATTTACTAGTCCTCCCCTAATAAAAGTTAATCTAATAATATTATACCCCTACCTTACACTTGCTTCACGCTCCCTAACTACTATTTCGCTCTTACTATCTAGAACTATAGTAGTAGCTATAGTAGCTATAGTACTAGCTATAGTAGCTATGGCACCTAACGTAGCATAGGTTATATCCACTAGATATAAGGTAACACTAGTTACTATCCTATCTAATAATAATAGCCTTACTAATAGCCTAACTAACCCCTAGTCTAAGTAACCCTTATACTATAGGGGGTAAGGGGGTTTAAATACGCTTTAGTAACTATAAGGAATTAGCTAGGTTTAGGATAGGTATGCCTTATACGCTAGAAGATATCTCCTTTAATAGATATATAGTCTATAATTAATTTAGTCTATTATTATAACATATATCTCCTTACTTTACTTTAAACTTATTAAGGGCTTATATCTATGTTATACTTTCTAGTAGTTCTTATGTTAGCTATATGTAACCCGCTTACTTAACTAGAATATTACGCCTCCTGCCTTAGCCTAGGGCATTTTAAGCCACTAAGATCCGTTTAACTTAGTATTTCTCTATAAGTTTATTATTATCCTTTGCTAGGACTTATTCTAGCCTTAGATAGGAGTCCTAGAGCTTCTAACTAAGAAGAGGGTTCTCTATAGCCTATTTAATAAGGTCTATGTAAAAAACTAGGTAAATGCCCCTTAGGATATCTAACTATACTATAAGTAGCATTAGTATATTAATAACTATATACTTTACTATAACCTAGTTAAGTTTCTATAAGGGGTGGTTTATCTTAATATTCTTAAGTAAAAGCTATACCTTATCTCTAACCTAAAACCATTTCACTAGACATTAAGAAGCTAAGATAGCGTCCTACTGCCTTTATTAAACATAGGCTATTATAGCTTATGCTAGAAGGGTACCCTCTTGTTAAAATAATGCTATTTATAGCACTATTTTATAGGCCCACTAGTTGCCTTGTTGCGTTGTTGCAACGTTGGTTACGAGCGTTGCTTGCAGCGTTGTTTGTTGTGACCTGCGTTCCCACAACCAACCCACGGGCTTATATGACTAAGCCGACTAGGTTACCCTATAGGGAAGCTGAAATCGACTGTAACTAGGCAACTAGTAGTCGTATAAAAGGCTAATGTATACTGTTCGAATCCTTGAATTTTTCTGGATTTAATGGTATATTTTGTTAATAGGGTTGCCTATTAAAAATGCTTAGTTAGTGCACCTAGGCAGCTAGTTTGTATGGCCGTAAGTCGATTTTTTATTTTTCCCATACAAATAGGTTTTGCGGAAAATAAAAAGTAGCTCCTAAGACCTCTCTAGCGGTCTAGATCCTCCGATACGGTCAGTAGGTCTATGAGGGGACTAGAAATTCTCTTATTGCTTGTTAGATTATCCGTTTAGCTAGGAATCAACTGTATTCAACTATCAAAGCTCTCTATCTTGCAGAATACGCTATAATCTAGTGAATCTAGAAGCCGCCGCATTAGAATCTAGTAGGGAGGTCTTCCTATCCCTCTAGCTAGATTCCCTTCCCATTTTCAATAGGTTATAAGCCCAGAAGGCCTATAGATTACTACATTACTGCGTTATTCTACTGCGATTACTGCTTAATTTTGGGTACAGTACCTACTATACCTATGGGCTCTTAAGATTACGAAGGAAACCACTAGAATTTGAAGCTCTTCATTTACTAGCACCACGCATCGCAACATCAGACCCTTGGTGTTAAATTAACTACAGCCGCAACCCGTAACCACCACATTGCAACCGTAACTACCTAGTTATAACCACAACCTCTTGTGATTCTATTCACTACTACAACCGTCATATTTAATATTATTTACAATAGTAGATACGCTATATCCTTTAAAATCATTGGATATCTAGTATACCTATACTAGGCTTTTTGACCTATTACATTACGTTGCACGCACTATACATTACGTTGCGTTGCGTTATAACTACTGTAATACCTATTATCTACGATTCCTATTACTTAGTGTTAAGAAAATTTTCTTAGAGACCCCTCTCCGCCATTTTTCTGCCCGCGCATACTAAAGACCTACTTTTTAGACCTAAGGGCTGCCCTCACAAACAGCCCCGCCACACATTTTACGTACGCGACTAGATTGCAATATAAGCAATTTCTAGCGCGCGTTATTTGCAACAGGAACAAATTTAGAGCTTCTACATGGGGATTCTTTTCCTTTTTTAGGGGATTTTTAGGAAGATAGCACTACCTAGTTATAAGGGTAAGGCCCCTATAGGGTCTTCTAGCCCCCCTAGGGACCCTAGTAGGATAGATATAGAAGGTTAACTAGCTGTTTAGGCTAGTGCCCTACAGCTATAGATGCAGGGCCAAATTAAATAATAAGGCAAGACCTTAACTAATTTTATTAGGCATAGCGAAGAAAATCATATTAAAAACAAGGCTAGCATTAATAATTTTCTAGAGAAGTTAACGCAAACTATAACTATTATGCAAGGTCTTTAGGCTTCTAATAGACCTAAGGAAGAAAATACTAAGGTTCTAGAAGAAGACCTAATAGCTACTACTTCTATGAGCGTACCTTCTAGTAACTTACAAGCTGCCTTTAACATAGGTGCTATAAAGAAACTAAATAAGAAGGTTCACTCTATTCCAGAGGGAGCTAAGCTAAAAGGCCCTAAAAACTATAACCAGTGGAAGCAAGCCCTAAGCATACAATTTAGAGCCCTAGGATTACCTAAATTTATAGATAATCTAAGCCTAGCAAGCTATCTAGCTAACTGTGACTAAGCTATTCTTTTAATAATATTAAGAGATAGCTACTAACCTAGACCACAGGCTGCTATATGTTAGCAAAAATCCCCCGAAGAAGCCTATAAAGTCCTTATTAGGCAGTATTCGCAGAGTGCTAAAATCCAGCGTGGTACGCTATACGCTAGCTACTATTCCCTAAACTTTTTAAGTTATAAGGGATCTTTAGAGGCTTTTAATGCTAATTTTAATAATTTACTAGCTAGACTATAACTTTATAGTGTAGAGATCGCCCCTATTGATTAAGTAAATCATTATATTAATGCATTAAAGCAGACCTTTCCTAGTTAGGCTAAGAGACAAAGATTTACTATCAGAGCTTCTAGGGCATAAGGACTGCCTATAAATACCCTAAATTTACAGTTCCTTATGGCGGATTTATTAGAAAAACAGAGGGATAAAACCTCCCTTATAGCTAAAGCACTTAGTTATAAGGCTTCTAATAATAAGGGAAATTCTAAGGACTAGGAAAAGAAGTCTTCTAACCCTAACCCTAAGAAGGACTCTAACGCCACTAAAGAGCAGGATAAGAAGGATTTAAACCCTTCTAAAGCCTCTAAAAAGAAGTAGAAGAAGAAAAAGAGTAGTAACAGGGAAAAACAAAAAGGAAAAGAAGCTGCTTTTGCTTTAGGCTACACCCTAGCTATGGGATACGTTAAAGAATTAGATTCTAATAAATCTAGCAGTGATAATAGTAGTGATTCTAAATCTGACTCGGATACCTCTAGTACCACTAGTAACACTACTAGCAAGCCTACTTTTAGCTACTCTAATAATGTAGTTAAAAACTCCCTTTTGTATGATACGGGTTCTTCCTATTACATTTGTAATAATAGGGCTTCTTTTAGGGATTTTAAACCTCTAAAGAAAGGTGAAACTAGCGCTATAATTACAGTAGGAGAACCTATTTTTCCTAAAGGAAGAGGCATAGCTGTTTTTAACGTTTTGGTTAAGAAGAATCCACTAGAATATAGGCCTTTAGCTCTGCTAGATGCCCTATATTTCCTAGGCATAGATACTAACCTAGTTAGTGGGTTATCTCACTATCTAAAGGGAGGTTATCTAGCTAAAGACTAGCTATTCCTAGCCGATAAAAGCCCCTGTGGGTTACTAGAACCTGCTAAACACGGCTTTTTTCTACAGATTAAGGGGCAACCTACTCCTACAATCTGTAAGCATTTAACCCACCTCTCCTTTATAGGCTCTCAATATTGCAACTAACAATGGCAACGATAACTAAGAGCTTATAAGAATAAGTTAGGGTTTTCCTACCCTATAGAGGTTTAAATTCCGCAACTAGCTTTTAATCCTAAGGAATATTAACGAATCGAAGAGCTAGAAGACGATAATTTAGCCCTATGTCCCACCGAAGCTCCTCCTAGTTAGGCACCTTCTATAGGGGGTTTAGAAGGTCTATACCCTAATGACTTAGGTGACGATAGTGGCCGTCTACTGCCCCCAGAGGCCTATGATTCTTAAGAGGCCTAGCAATAGAGAGAGCTAGGGGATAATAGCCCTAAATCTAACCTAGATCCTAGTTACAAGAAGCTACTAGATCTAGCCCTTCTTTAGCACATTCGATTAGGCCATATAGGCCTCCCTTTACTAAAGAAGTCATTGAAATTAGCTAAAGGGATCCCTGATTTTTCCGCCGTTAAAGAAAAGGATTTTAACTACATAGCCTATATGCAATCTAAAGCTGTTAGAAGACTAACTAAACGACCTATTTAGGACCCCCCTAGAGTTCTAGATATTCTAGAGGGAGATACGGTTAAAATCGAACCTATACCGCATAATAAGAAGGCTATAGTCCTTATCCTTATTAATCGAAAATCCCGGTATAAATGGTGCTTTTTATTAGCTAATAAAGAAGGTTTAACCCTTTCTTTAGCTATTAAGGGATTCTTTAGAGCCCTAAAAAACCGATATAACGCGTATCCTAGGCACCTTTACTTTAACGGAGGTACTGAAATTAATAACAAACTTTAGTTATAGTTATCTTCTAAAGGAATCTGTTTTAGTACCTCTTGCCCCTATATTCACGAACAGAATAGGCTAGTTAAGAGGGCTATTAGGGTTATCCTCAACCGGCTTAGGGCTACACTTTAGTGGTCTAAGCTACCCTTATATCTATAGTCTTATATCCTTCTAGCCATAGTGGAATTAGTTAACATCATAGCTAATACGACTAAACCTTTAACCCCTAAGCAGCTATTTCTAGCTGATTTAGAGCCTAAGACTTCCTATAAACCTAACTTCTCGAAGATTAGGGCTATAGGGTCTTATTGTGAGGTCCTAATACCTCCGGAGCAGAGATCTAAGCTTCAAAAGCTAGCCCCTAGAACTATTCCTAGTTAGTTGCTAGCTACTCTAGGTTCTACTGTTTATCTTGTTTATATACCCTCTAAAAGGTTAGTTATAAAGACTAGCTTTATTAAAATTATAGAGGATATAGGCTCTATAGGGTCCCCTAAGTCTTTAGGGAGCAATCCTTTAGAGGGAGAAGCCAATATCTCACGAGATAATCTAGAAATTCAGGATAGTTACCCAAAGCCTCCTAAAAGCTTAGCGCCCGCAGCGCCCGCAGCGCCTGTACTAACAGCCCCCAGGGCGACTAACACAGCGCCTGCAACCCCTACAACGCCTGCAACGCCTCTAGCGCTACCCCTAGAGAGCCCTAGCTCTAGCGCCCCTAATAAGGGTGCTATCGAAAAACCGTTTTCAGATTTAGATTCTTTAATCAATTCTGATTCTATGGATATTAATGATTTCAATATATCTTCATACGTTAAGGAGATATGCTTTAAGGCACAACAAAGGGCTAAATCATCCACTAACAACGATTCGGATACCCCTAAGACCTAGAAACAAGCTTTAAAAAGCAAGGATAGTCAAAAATGGATGGATGTAACATTTAACGAATTTAAACAGCTTCTAGCTGCTAGAACCTTCAAATTTATAGGGATAGACTAAATTCCTAAGGGCTAGAGGGTTCTAAAGAATAGGCTTATTTACAAGCTTAAAAAGGATAAAGAAAATAATTCTCTAAAGTACAAGGCCTAACTCGTTGCTAAAGGGTTTATGCAGATAGAAGGTTAAGATTATATCAAAACCTACGCTATAACTAGCATTCCCCCTAGTTAGCGGATCTTACTAGCCCTAGCGGCTTGTAATAACTAGGAAGTTAAACAGATTGATTTTATAGGGGCCTTTCTAAATAGTCTACTAAAGGAATCTATCTATATGCAAATACCTAATGGATTTACTAAGTTTGCTAAGTCTTCTACACCTAAAGTAGCTAAGTTACTTAAGAAGTATAGCTACAAACCCTCTTAAAAGCAGGTTATTTTCCTACAAAAGGCTTTATATGGATTAAAACAGAGCTCTAGAGAGTGGCAACAGGTTTTAAAAGACCTTCTTCAGAAGCTAGGCTTTTAACCCCTTATATCCGACCTAGCTATCTTCTTTAACCTAACTACATCTACATATATAGCGACTTATATGGATAACTGCCTTCTAATAGGACTAGATCTAGCTTATATTAATAGGCTAAAGAAGCTACTTTATAAAGCTTATCCTATAGAAGACTATAGGCTAGCCGAATTTTTCCTAGGCATTTAAATCACTAGAAATCGAAAGAAAGGGACCCTAACTATCCACTAGTCCTAGTACATTTCTGAAGCCCTAGAAAGATTTAATATAAAGGATGCTAGACCTATTAAAATTCCTCTACAACCTAGAATTATAAAACAGGTAGACCACCTAACTAAACCTCTTTCCCCCCCTAATCACAAGCTATATCAGAGTATTATAGGGACTATTATATACCTAATGCTCCTTATAAGACCTAATATTGCCTTTCTAGTTTAGTGGCTTTCCATAGCGCTAGCTAAGCCGTTTATAGAGTATCTTAATGCTTCTAAACATCTGCTTAGGTACCTTTTAGGCTCTATGGGTTATTCTATAACTTATAGAAAGTCTAAATCTACTATTATAGCTTCTGTAACCCTTATTGGCTTCTGTGATAGCGACTTCGCGGGTGATAAGTCCTCTAAATTAACCTATGCTTATCTCTATAAGCTAGCTAAAGGACCTATTAGCTGGAAATCGAAGAAAGCAACTACAATAGCTTTATCCACATTAGAGGCTAAATCTGATGCCTTATGTAAAGCTATTAGGGAGCTAGAGTGGCTTTACGGTCTCTTTAAAGAGATAAAGCTACCTATATTACCTCTAGTACTAATTTTTAGTGATAACCAAGGCGCTATTACAACCGCTAATAACCCTGCTCTCCATAGCAGAACAAAGCATACCCTGCTAAAATTCAACTATACTAGAGAAAAGGTACAGAAGGGTATAGCTAAGGTTATCTATATTAATACTAAAGAGATGCCTGCAGATAGTTTAACCAAGCCCCTGCCTAATGATAAATTTCAACAATTTATCTAACTATTAGGCCTTACGAATACAAAGGCTTAATCTAAACTAACAAAATCAACTAAAAAGTCGAAAAACCCCAAAAATCAACAAAAACACTGGAATTACGCCTAAAAGTTATCGATTTTACTGTTTTTAGTCTAAAAGTTATTGGATTTATTATTGGATTTATTATTGGATTTATAGTTAACTTAGATATCTATTAAAGAGCTAAGTCTAGGTATCGAATTAGTTACCTCATACTTTTCTAGAGGGAGTGTTAAAATAATGCTATTTATAGCACTATTTTATAGGCCCACTAGTTGCCTTGTTGCGTTGTTGTAACGTTGGTTACGAGCGTTGCTTGCAGCGTTGTTTGTTATGACCTGCGTTCCCACAACCAACCCACGGGCTTATATGACTAAGCTAACTAGGTTACCCTATAGGGAAGCTGAAATCGACTGTAACTAGGCAACTAGTAGTCGTATAAAAGGCTAATGTATACTGTTCGAATCCTTGAATTTTTCTGGATTTAATGGTATATTTTGTTAATAGGGTTGCCTATTAAAAATGCTTAGTTAGTGCACCTAGGTAGCTAGTTTGTATAGCTATAAGTCGATTTTTTATTTTTCCCATATAAATAGGTTTTGCGGAAAATAAAAAGTAGCTCCTAAGACTTCTCTAGCGGTCTAGATCCTCCGATACGGTCAGTAGGTCTATGAGGGGACTAGAAATCCTCTTATTGCTCGTTAGATTATCCGTTTAGCTAGGAATCAACTGTATTCAACTATCAAAGCTCTCTATCTTGCAGAATACGCTATAATCTAGTGAATCTAGAAGCCGCCGCATTAGAATCTAGTAGGGAGGTCTTCCTATCCCTCTAGCTAGATTCCCTTCCCATTTTCAATACCTCTTATAGGTGCTTTAGGAAATGTATAGCCTACCCCTTAGGTAATGTTATAGAAGCAAAATAGTCTAGTTATAACTAAATTAGTTCTAAGTTATATCTATGTAGTAATTTATTTAGACTTACCCCTATTACTAAAGAAAACCTATTATTAATTACAAGCTAGTAAGTAGCTAGATATTCTAGCTAATTAAACTGCAAGAAAGAAACTATTACACGTAAGATTACCTATACTTCCTAGTTTGCCTGCTCTATGCTACTATTAGTCTATAGGTAATATAAAGTGGAAAGTAACTAATTAATCCTAACTAGGGAGCATAACATTATCTAGAATTTCCCTAGCTAGTCTAACCCTTAGTCTATAATAATAGATTAGGGAAATCCTTAGAACCTTTACTAGACTATTTTAAATTATTTCGCGCACTCCTTAGCCCTAATAAAGGTTATAGCTTCTAGCTATATAAACTTTAAGAGTTAATTAGTAATAACTATAAGGTATTATAGCTTCTCTAAGAACACTACTAGTAAGTCTATTATAAAGTTAATAGAAATCTAAGACTAGAACTAATTAGGGATTAGTAAGGGTTTTAGTAAGCCCTACTACTATTAGTAGCTCTTATAGCTACTAAAGCAGTAATAGTTATAAACAAACTAAGTAATATCCTATAATATCCTATTCTAATAGAACTGCTATTATAGAATCTAAAACGTGGTGTTATAGCCTAGGTATCCTACTACTAGCAAGTTATAGCATTATTATATAAGGGTTATTATAAGGGGTTCCTAAGCTAGGATTTAAGTATAACCCTAAAACTAAAGCGCCCTATATATGCTTATAAAGCAATCTATAACCTACTCCCTTATTAGTATATTAGGGGGAAACTTCTAAGCCCCTTCCTA
The DNA here is from genome assembly GCA_024072835.1 of Epichloe amarillans. NCBI lineage: Eukaryota > Fungi > Ascomycota > Sordariomycetes > Hypocreales > Clavicipitaceae > Epichloe > Epichloe amarillans. The sequence continues at coordinate 874,665 of CP099638.1, read as the reverse complement.
TATAGCTTTTAATTAAATACTATATATAGGGTTTAATGCAATAGCCTAGTCCTATAGGGTTTAGAGGTGTTTTAAGGTAAAGAGGGCCTCTCCTACTAGTAGTGGCATATATAGTGCTAGTTTAGAGCTATCCCCTTATATAACTAGTAATAGTAAGAGTTATATAATAGTAATAGGTTATAAGATTTGCCCTATCCTTAAAGCTAACTTACTTTAATCCTATTCCCTTTAGGAAAGGGCATCTAGGCGTTAAGCTTATATACTAGGCCTATAGCGAAGGTAAAAGTTAAATAGCGTAAGTGTATTTGCCTATTAGGCCTGCCTCTCTAATATAAGTTAAGGAGTTATAAAGTATTCTAGGTTTTTATAATTAGTGTAAATTATAAATAGATAGGATACACCCTAAAGCTTTGCTAACTATGCCTTAAGATATAAGATAATAGCTAATAGTTCCTTATTATAAATTATATAGTTTTTCTATAAGGGCGTAAGACTAGCGAAATAGTAAGCAACTAGATATAAGATATTATTAGGGCCTTGTTATAAGAGATATTCACTAAGAGCTATGCCTAAATAATTAGCTTCTACTACTATAGGGCAGTCTAGGTCCTATTATGCTAGCACTAGATACATAATAAATATAGCTTTTAGCCTCTTAAAGGCCTTATCCTCTTCTAGTCCCTATTAGAAAGGGATATTCTTCTTAGTAAGCTATATAAGTGAGGTGGCTAGCTTAGAGAAGTCCCTAATAAAGTTATAGTAAAAATTTATAAATCCTAAGAAGCTATAAACCCCTTGTAATTTTATAGGTGCTGCCTATTCCCTTATAGCTATAACCTTTACGGGATTTAGGCGGACTAAGCGTCCCGCTATAATAATGTATCCTAGGTACTAGACCTCCTTTATAGCAAACATTAACTTATTAAGATCTAGATATAAGCCTGCGGCCCTTAGGCAGCCTAGAACTAACTAAACCTTAGCTATATAGTCTTTTCTTAACCCCCCTAAGTAAACTAAGATATTATTAAGGTAAGCTATAATAAAGTCCCCTAATGTATCCCCTAAGGATTAATTAATATAGCGCTAAAAGGTTACTAGGGCGCTAGCTAGGCTAAAGGGGCAAACTAGCTACTTAAATAGGCTAAACCTTATATAAAATGCTATAAGGTGCTTCTTACCCTTAGCTATTTATAGTTTATAAAACGCTATATAAATATTTACTTTAGTAAACTAGCATGCCTAGAATAGGGATTATAGTGTTTTCTTAATTAGTAAGAGAGAGTAATAATCCTATGCTATTATCTTATTAAGAGCGTAATAATCTATATAAAAACGCTAACCCCTATTAGCCTTTTTAATAAGGAGAATAAGGGCTATGGCTAATAAGGAGCTAGCATAAATCTAGCCCTTATCTATTAAGTCTATAATCTAGCGCTAAACCTCTAGGAGCTAGTCCTATAGTATATTATATAATAGTCCCTATAGGAGTGCTAGCTTAGAGCTATCTAGGTTCTTATATAGGCGTATATAGTGATTAAGAGAGCCCTTATAGGGGGGTAGTTTATTAGCCTTAGCCTTATTAAAGAGGTTTATAAAGTCTAATAACTCCTTAGGTAATATTAATATATTAGGACTAGCTAGATCCTTCTTAGGTGCTATAATCTATAGCACTATTATTATCTCTCTTAGGCTTATAGTAATAAACCTTATAGTAGTATCCTTATTCTATTATGCCTTATAAGCCTTAGTAGCGTAAAGGGATCTAATAATTCCCTATATAGGTGCCTCTACCTTATAAGTAGTAGCCTTAGAGATATAAAGGCCCTCTGCTGCTCTAATAACTAATTATTATTTTGCTATGTAAATTACTATATTACATTACTTTAACTAAGGCATTCTAAATATTATATCCTAGGTAAGACCTAGGATAATATATAAGTATATAAATAACTCCTAGCTATCTATATTAATTCTAGTGCATATTATATAGGTAATAGAAGAGGAGTCTTCCCTAACCTACTTCCCCCTCTATTTTACTTCTACTATAGTGTAAACACACCTTTATTTTAGTAACTATATAAGCTCTAGGCCTAGCTATCTTGCTGCTAATTCGCTTACTATACTATAGTAATTATAACTATAATTAATCTAGATATTAATATAATAATATATATTAAAGAGTATAGGAATTAAGAAAGGTAGTTAGTCTATGTATTATGCTATATCCTATTCTATCTCTATATAGTAGTTATAATTATCTTATAGTATAGTAGTTAGCTAGCCTCTTTACCCCTATATAAGACTTTACTTAGAGGCTACTTATTTTCTATAGAGGGAATATTTACTTCCTTATCTATGCTTTCCTTATTTGCCTTATATAAGTTAATACTAATCTTTAGGCAGTAGGCTAGGAGGGTAGTGCACTCCTAGATAAAGTAATCCTTAGATATATACTATAGGCAGTATCTCTCTTAGTAGTATTTAGCTAATTTTGCCTCTAATACTTATTTTGCTTATTTTATATTTAAGGTAGCCTTTATCCCCTTCTCCTTCTTAGCTAACTTATTTAGCTACCCTAGGCAGGTCCTAGCTATGTAAACCCTAGTTATTAGTGTATTGCCCTTATAGTTAACCTAGGCTACTAGTTTTACTAGTTAGGGTCCGTAATAGGTCTAGTACTTATCCTCTAGGGCAAGGGCTTCTATATTAACCACGATCTTATAATATTACCTAATAGCTATATACTAATCGCTCTAGCTAATACCCTATCCTACGCTAATCTCTCTTAGACGCTTATTAAGCATATATTAGAGCTTTACTAGCTTTACCTTACCTATCTAGTGTTTCCCTCCTACTAGTAAAAGCTTCTTAGAAAAGCAAATAAAGAATATAGAAAATATCTCCCCTAAACCCTACTTTATCTAGTTAAGCTTTATAAGGGCTATCTCCTATCTATAGGGGTTAGAGAATATAGTCCCTAGGTAATCTAGAAAGTAAGCGAGGTTAAATCTAATAGCACTGCCCTATTTAAAGTAAGTAGCTACCTAGGACTAGACCTTAGAAAAAAGGTTTTAATAAATAAGTATCTATCTATCCTTATTAGAACTAATAAAGCCTTAGTCTACCTATAACTTATATTCTATTAGAAGCCTCTATGTAGTAAATAAGGCTTTATTGCTATTATATAGGTTACCTAAGGGGATTAGCTTTTGTTTTATTCTAGGTATAGGAAGGACTAGGTTAGAGGCACTAGGCTAGTTAGGGGCGCTAGGCTAAGCTAGAGAGGGTGCCTAGGCTAAGGGTCCTAAGGCATTTGCATGCATATGCTCCTAAAGGCGTTTAAGCTCTGCTACTTATTTATATAGTATAAGTTAAAGCGTTTTAAATTAGGCTTATTAGGCTGCCTATAGTACTATAGCGTTAGATAGGGGTATTACTATCCTATAGCTAGGTTAGTCTTACAGGTAAAGCGTATCTATTGTGTCTATTAATATATTGTGTGGCTAGGAATGTGACCCCTAGAGACCTCTTTCTCACGAGGCCTCTAGCCCCTTAGACCTCGGCTCGTTGGATCCCTCGGAAATTGGCCACATCGGATCCCTAGTCATGTGGCCTAGCAGACCTCGTATCCGATGAAATTGGCCACATCGGATCCCTAGTCATGTGGCCTAGCCTCTGACCTCTTAGCTAGATAAAAGCCCTAGATTCCCTCCCCTTTTATAGAAAAATAACTCTCCCTTCGTTGCCTTTGGCATGGATTGTTCAAATTATGGTGTTTTTACCTGCCTTCCCCTTTGAGATTATGAGAAGATTTGAGATTATCTAGCTGCCTAGCTAGGCTGCTTTTCTTGCTTGGATCCTCGCGATAGATTGAAAATATCGCAGACCTAGATCCCGTTATCTAGGTTTAGTTATCAATATCGTTAGGTCCCTCTTTTCCGTTGTTTTGGGGTGGTTGTTTTTCCCTGACAAAAATGGTGGAGAAACGGGGAATGGTCCTGTCAGACCTTTCGCTGTTAATTTTGACGATAGCCTCCTAATATCCCCTCTAGTTATCCCCTCGTACGATTATTATAATCGTTAGCTACTTCTTACCTCTTTTCCTTTCGATCTAGGTTAGCTAGACTAGACCCCTTCGTTCTAATTAACTACTACGACCTTTTTCCCCTTTAATCCAGGCAGCTAGATTAAATTCCTTCATTCCGATCAATTAATCTAGGTCATCTGACTAGTCTAATATCGTCAAAATCATCGGATTAGTTAGACTAATTAATCGCGACCGCTACGACCTTTTTCCTCTTAGCCTGGGTTAGCTAGGTTAAACGCTTCCTTTCTATCCTTAACCTTTTCTTCTGACTTTTTAACCTTCCTTTCTATCTTTAACCTTTTCTTCTAATCTTCGACTTTACCTTCTGATTTTCGACCTTCCAACCTGCCCTAGCTAGCTCGCTAGCTAGCCCGAATTGATTTGATACCCTAGTTTTGCTTAGCTATCCGTTGGGGAGGCAAGCAGCTAGACCTTTGAATTCGATCTTTAATAAATCAGGTCTTTCTCTTTTTATCGGATTGATTGATCTGTTATCTGACGAGGCCTCCGACCGTTGAAGACCTCTCTGACTGATGATTCCTCTGACGATTGACGAGGAATCTGATGTCAGAAGGTCTGCTGAGGGGGTCTCTGATGATTGAAAAGGTCCCTTTTTATTGGATTGGTCTGACAAGACCTCCGACCGTTGAAGACCTCTCTGACTGATGATTCCTCTGACGATTGACGAGGAATCTGATGTACAGAGGGTCTTCTGAAGAGGTCTCTGACCGATTGAAAAGGCCCCTTTTCATTGGATTAGTCTGACAAGGCCTCTGACCGTTGAAGACCTTTCTGACTGACAATTCCTCTAACGATTGACGAGGAATCTGATGTACAGAGGGTCTTCTGAAGAGGTCTCTGACCGATTGAAAGAGCCCTTTTCATCGGATTAATTGATCTATCATCTGACGAGACCTCTGACCGTTGAAGAGCTCTCTGACTGATGATTCCTCTGACGATTGACGAGGAATCTAATGTACAGAGGGTCTTCTAAAGAGGTCTCTGACTGATTAAAGGAGCCCTTTTATTAGATCAATTGATCTATCGTCTGACAAGACCTCTGACCGTTAAAGACCTTTCTAACTGACGATTTCTCTGACAATTGACGGGGAATCTAATATACAGAGGGTCTTTTGAAGAGGTCTCTAATGATAAGGAGGGGGGGCCTGAATATCACGATTTTTTTTTTTTATCTGATAATTGTACTATTTATTCCCCTTCTTGTTAGTTACTGTTTTCCCTTTCCTAGGGACTAGGAAGGGAAAACAGTTAGGGAGGTGTTGTGTGGCTAGGAATGTGACCCCTAGAGACCTCTTTCTTACGAGGCCTCTAGCCCCTTAGACCTCGGCTCGTTGGATCCCTCGGAAATTGGCCACATCGGATCCCTAGTCATGTGGCCTAGCAGACCTCGTATCCGATGAAATTGGCCACATCGGATCCCTAGTCATGTGGCCTAGCCTCTGACCTCTTAGCTAGATAAAAGCCCTAGATTCCCTCCCCTTTTATAGAAAAACAACTCTCCCTTCGTTGCCTTTGGCATGGATTGTTCAAATTGTGGTGTTTTTACCTGCCTTCCCCTTTGAGATTATGAGAAGATTTGAGATTATCTAGCTGCCTAGCTAGGCTGCTTTTCTTGCTTAGATCCTCGCGATGGATCGAAAATATCGCAGACCTAGATCCCGTTATCTAGGTTTGGTCATTAATATCGTCGGGTCCCTCTTTTCCGTTGTTTTGGGGTGGTTGTTTTTCCCCGACAAAATATCTATTAGTGTATCTATTATGAATTTTAGTAGCTATTATAAAGGACTAAAGGAAGTTTCTTAATTATTATAGACTAGCCCTTAGGCTACTGTGATAGGGCATTAATATAGTATTAAGAAACTTAAGGAGAGGAAAGAGGAAGGTAAGAAACCTATTCTCACTAGGGCCCCTTATACCCCCTAACTACCTTATATAAGCCCCCTTTTCTGCGTCCTTACCTATGTAGGACTATCCCTACCCGCGTGCACTATGTGAATGCTTAGGCAAAGCCCAAGCCCTTACAATAGCGAAGAAAATCGTATTAAAAACAAGGCTAGTATTAATAATCTTCTAGAGAAATTAACATAAACTATAACTATTATATAAGGTCTTTAGGCTTCTAATAGACCTAAGGAAGAAAATACTAAGGTTCTAGAAGAAGACCTAGCTACTACTTCTATAAGCGTACCTTCTAGTAACTTATAAGCTACCTTTAATATAGGTGCTATAAAGGAACTAAATAAGAAGGTTTACTCTATTCCAGAGGGAGCTAAGCTAAAAGGCCCTAAAAACTATAATTAGTAAAAGCAAGCCCTAAGCATATAATTTAGAGCCTTAGGATTACCTAAATTTATAGATAATCTAAGCCTAGCAGGCTATCTAGCTAACTATAACTAAGCTATTCTTTTAATAATATTAAGAGATAGCTACTAACCTAGACTATAGGCTGCTATATATTAGCAAAAATCCCCTAAAGAAGCCTATAAAGTCCTTATTAGGCAGTATTCGCAGAGTGCTAAAATCTAGCGTAGTATACTATACGCTAGCTACCACTCCCTAAACTTTTTAAGTTATAAGGGATTTTTAGAGGCTTTTAATGCTAATTTTAATAATTTACTAGCTAGACTATAGCTTTATAGTGTAGAGATCGCCCCTATTAATTAAGTAAATTATTATATTAATGTATTAAAGCAAACCTTTCCTAGTTAGGCTAAGAGATAAAGATTTACTATTAGAGCTTCTAGGGCATAAGGACTGCCTATAAATACCCTAAATTTATAGTTCCTTATGGCGGACTTATTAGAAGAACAGAGGGGCAAAACCTCCCCTATAGCTAAAGCCCTTAGTTATAAGGCTTCTAATAATAATAAGGGAAATTCTAAGGACTAGGAAAAGAAGTCTTCTAATTCTAACCCTAAGAAGGACTCTAACACTACTAAAGAGTAGGATAAGAAGGATTTAAACCCTTCTAAGGCCTCTAAAAAGAAGCAAAAGAAGAAAAAGAGTAGTAATAGGGAAAAATAGAAAGAAAAAGAAGCTGCTTTTGCTTTAGGCTATACCCTAGCCATAGGATATGTTAAAGAATTAGATTCTAATAAATCTAGCAGTAATAATAGTAGTAATTCTAATTCTGATTTAGATAGTTCTAGTGCCTCTACCACTAGTAACACTACTAGTAAGCCTACTTTTAGCTACTCTAATGATATGGTTAAAAACTCCCTTTTGTATAATATAGGTTCTTCCTGTCACATTTGTAATAATAAGGCTTCTTTTAGGGACTTTAAACCTCTAAAGAAAGGTAAAACTAGCGCTATAATTATAGTAGGAGGACTTATTTTTCCTAAAGGAAGAGGCATAGCTGTTTTTAACGTTCTAGTTAAGAAAAATCCACTAGAATATAGGCCTTTAGCTTTGCTAGATGCCCTATATTTCCTAGGTATAGATACTAACCTAGTTAGTGGGTTATCCCACTATCTAAAGGGAGGTTATCTAGCTAAAGACTAGCTATTCCTAGCCAATAAAAGCCCCTGTGGGTTATTAGAACCTGCTAAACACGGCTTCTTTTTACAGATTAAGGGGTAACCTACTCCTATAATCTATAAGCATTTAACCTACCTCTCCTTTATAGGCTCTTAGTATTGCAACTAACAACGACAACTAAGAGCTTATAAGACTAAATTAGGGTTCTCCTACCCTATAGAGGTTTAAATTCCGTAACTAGCTTTTAATCCTAAGGAATATTAACAAATCAAAGAGCTAGAAGACAATAATTTAGAAGATTTAGCCCTATGTCCCACCAAAGCTCCTCCTAGTTAGGCATCTTCTATAGGGGGTTTAGAAGGTCTATACCCTAATAACTTAGGTGATAATAGTGGCTGTCTACTACCCCTAAAGGCCTGTGATTCTTAAGAGGCCTAGCAATAGAGGGAGCTAGGGGATAATAGCCCTAAAAAGCTAGATTCTAGTTATAAGAAGTTACTAGATTTAGCCCTTCTTTAGCACATTCAATTAGGTCACATAGGCCTCCCTTTACTAAAGAAATCATGGAAATTAGCTAAAGGGATCCCTGATTTTTCCGCTATTAAAGAAAAGGATTTTAACTGCATAGCCTATATGTAATCTAAAGCTGTTAGAAGACTAACTAAATAACCTATTTAGAACCCCCCTAGAGTTCTAGATATTCTAGAGGGAGATACAGTTAAAATTAAACCTATACTACACAATAAGAAGGCTATAGTCCTTATTCTTATTAATCGAAAATCCCGGTATAAATGGTGCTTTTTATTAGCTAATAAAGAAGGTTTAACCCTTTCTTTAGCTATTAAGGGCTTCTTTAGAGCCCTAAAAAATCAATATAACGCGTATCCTAGGCACCTTCACTTTAATAGAGGTACTAAAATTAATAACGAACTTTAGTTATAGTTATCTTCTAAGGGAATTTGCTTTAGCACCTCTTACCCCTATATTCACGAATAGAATAGGCTAGTTAAGAGGGCTATTAGGGTTATCCTAGACTAGCTTAGGGCTACACTTTAGTGGTCTAAGCTACCCTTATATCTATAGTCTTATATCCTTCTAGCTATAGTGGAATTAGTTAATATCATAGCTAATAGGACTAAACCTTTAACCCCTAAGCAGCTATTTCTAGCTGATTTAGAGCCTAAGACTTCCTATAAGCCTAATTTCTTAAAAATTAGGGCTATAGGGTCTTATTATAAGGTCCTAATACCTCTAGAGCAAAGATCTAAGCTTTAAAAGCTAGCCCCTAGGACTATTCCTAGTTAGTTACTAGCTACTCTAGGTTCTACTATTTATCTTGTTTATATTCCCTCTAAAAGGTTAGTTATAAAGACTAGCTTTATTAAAATTATAGAGAATATAGGCTCTATAGGGTCCCCTAAGCCTTTAGGGACTAATCCTTTAGAGGGAGAAGCTAATATCTCACAAGATAATCTAAAAGTTTAGGATAGTTACCTAAAGCCTCCTAAAAGCTTAGCGCCCGCAGCGCCCGCAGCGCCTATACTAACAGCCCCTAGGGCAACTAACACAGCGCCTATAACCCCTGCAACGCCTCTAGCGCTACCCCTAGAGAGCCCTAGCTCTAGCGCCCCTAATAAGGGTGCTATTAAAAAACCGTTTTTAGATTTAGATTCTTTAATTAATTCTAATTCTATGGATATTAATGATTTTAATATATCTTCATACGTTAAGGAGATATGCTTTAAGGCATAACAAAGGGCTAAATTATCCACTAAAAACAACGATTCGGATACCCCTAAGACCTAGAAATAAGCTTTAAAAAGCAAGGATAGTTAAAAATAGATAGATGCAACTTTTAACAAATTTAAACAGCTTCTAGCTGCTAGAACCTTTAAATTTATAGGGATAGACCAAATTCCTAAGGGCTAGAGGGTTCTAAAGAATAGGCTTGTTTACAAGCTTAAAAAGGATAAAGAAAATAATTCTCTAAAGTACAAGGCTTAACTTATTGCTAAAGGGTTTATATAGATAGAAGGTTAAGATTATATCAAAACCTACGCTGCAACTAGCATTCCCCCTAGTTAGCGGATTTTACTAGCCCTAGCGGCTTGTAATAACTAGGAAGTTAAACAGGTTAATTTTATAGGGGCCTTTCTAAATAGTTCACTAAAGGAAGCTATTTATATGCAAATTCCTAATGGATTTACTAAGTTTGCTAAGTCTTTTACACCTAAAGTAGCTAAGTTACTTAAGAAGTATAGCTATAAACCCTCTTAAAAGTAAGTTATTTTCCTATAAAAGGCTTTATATAAATTAAAACAAAGCTCTAGAGAGTAGCAGCAGGTTTTAAAAGACCTTCTTTAGAAGCTAGGCTTTTAACCCCTTATATCTAACCTAGCTGTCTTCTTTAACCTAACTATATCTATATATATAGTGACTTATATAGATAACTATCTTCTAATAGGACTAGATCTAGCTTATATTAATAGGCTAAAGAAGCTACTTTATAAAGCTTATCCTATAGAAGATCGTGGGCTAGTAGAATTTTTCCTAGGCGTTTAAATCACTAGAAATTAAAAGAAAGGGACCCTAACTATCCACTAGTCCTAGTACATTTCTAAAGCCCTAGAAAGATTTAATATAAAAGATACTAGACCTATTAAAATTCCTCTATAACTAGGAATTATAAAACAAGTAGACTACCTAACTAAACCCCTTTCCCCCCCTAATTATAAGCTATATTAGAGTATTATAGGGACTATTATATACCTAATGCTCCTTATAAGACCTAATATTGCCTTTCTAGTTTAGTGGCTTTCTATAGCGCTAGCTAAGCCGTTTATAGAGTATCTTAATGCTTCTAAACATTTGCTTAGGTACCTTTTAGGCTCTATAGGTTATTCTATAACTTATAGAAGGTCTAAATCTACTATTATAGCTTCTATAACCCTTATTAGCTTCTATAATAGTGACTTCGCGGGTAATAAGTCCTCTAAATTAACCTATGCTTATCTCTATAAGCTAGCTAAAGGACCTATTAGCTAGAAATTAAAGAAAGCAACTATAATAGCTTTATTAACATTAGAGGCTAAATCTAATGCCTTATATAAAGCTATTAGGGAGCTAGAGTGGCTTTATAGTCTCTTTAAAGAGATAAAGCTACCTATAGCACCTCTAGTACTAATTTTTAGTAATAACTAAGGCGCTATTATAACCGCTAATAACCCTGCTCTTTATAGTAAAATAAAGCATACCCTACTAAAATTTAACTATACTAGAGAAAAGGTACAGAAGGGTATAGCTAAGGTTATTTATATTAACACTAAAGAGATGCCTGCAGATAGTTTAACTAAGCCCCTGCCTAATGATAAATTTTAACAATTTATCTAACTATTAGGCCTTACGAATACAAAGGCTTAATCTAAACCAATAAAATTAACTAAAAAGTCGAAAAACCGAAAAATTAATAAAAACATTAGAATTACGCCTAAAAGTTATTGATTTTAAAAAGTTACTGTTTTTAGTTAAAAGTTATTGGATTTATTGTTAAATTTATGGTTAACTTAGATATCTATTAAAGAGCTAAGTCTAGGTATTGAATTAGTTACCTTATACTTTTCTAGAGGGAGTGTTAAAATAATGCTATTTATAGCACTATTTTATAGGCCCACTAGTTGCCTTATTGCGTTATTACAACGTTAGTTACAAGCGTTGCTTGCAGCGTTATTTGTTATGACCTGCGTTCCTATAACTAACCCACGGGCTTATATGACTAAGCCAACTAGGTTACCCTATAGGGAAGCTAAAATTAACTATAACTAGGCAACTAGTAGTCGTATAAAAGGCTAATGTATACTGTTCGAATCCTTGAATTTTTCTGGATTTAATAGTATATTTTATAAATAGGGTTGTTTATTAAAGTGCTTAGTTAGGGCACCTAGGCAGCTAGTTTGTATGGCTATAAGTCGATTTTTTATTTTTCCTATATAAATGAGTATTACGGAAAATAAAAAGTAGCTCCTAAGACCTCTCTAGCGACCTAGATCCTTCGATACGGTCGGTAGGTCTATAAGGGGACTAGAAATCCTCTCATTGCTTGTCAGACTGTCCGTTAGCTAGGAATCAACTGTATTTAACTATTAAAAGCTCCTAATCTTAAAGAATAAGCTATAATCTAGTGAATCTAGAAGCCGCCGCATCAGAATCTAGCAGGGAGGTCTTCCTATCCCTCTAGCTAGATTCCCTTCCCATTTTCAATACTAGTATAAGTAGTGCTTTTTATTAGCTAATAAAGAAGGTTTAACCCTTTCTTTAGCTATTAAGGGCTTCTTTAGGGCCCTAAAAAATCAATATAACACGTATCCTAGGCACCTTTACTTCGACAGAGGTATTGAAATTAATAACAAACTTTAGTTATAGTTATCTTCTAAAGGAATCTATTTTAGCACCTCTTGCCCCTATATTCACAAATAGAATAGGCTAGTTAAGAGGGCTATTAGGGTTATCCTTAACTAGCTTAGGGCTACACTTTAGTGGTCTAAGCTACCCTTATATCTATAGTCTTACATCCTTCTAGCCATAGTGGAATTAGTTAATATTATAGCTAATATAACTAAACCTTTAACCCCTAAGTAGCTATTTCTAGCTAACTTAGAGCCTAAGACTTCCTATAAGCCTAATTTCTCGAAAATTAGGGCTATAGGTTCTTATTGTAAGGTTCTAATACCTCCGGAGCAAAGATCTAAGCTTTAAAAGCTAGCCCCTAGGACTATCCCTAGCTAGTTGCTAGCTATTCTAGGTTCTACTATCCATCTTGTTTATATTCCCTCTAAAAGGTTAGTTATAAAGACTAGCTTTATTAAAATTATAGAGGATATAGGCTCTGTAAGGTCCCCTAAGCCTTTAGGGACTAATCCTTTAGAGGGAGAAGCCAATATCTTACAAGATAATCTAGAAGTTTAGGATAGTTACCCAAAGCCTCCTAAAAGCTTAGCGCCCGCAGCGCTCGCAACGCCTGTAATAACAGCCCCTAGGGCAACCAATACAGCGCCTATAACAGCGCCTGCAACGCCTCTAGCGCTACCCCTAGAGAGCCCTAGCTTTAGCGCCCCTAATAAGGGTGCTATTAAAAAACCGTTTTTAGATTTAGATTCTTTAATTAATTCTGATTCTATAGATATCAATGATTTTAATATATCTTCATACGTTAAGGAGATATGCTTTAAGGTATAACAAAAGGCTAAATTATCCACTAATAACAACGATTTAGATACCCCTAAGACCTAGAAACAAGCTTTAAAAAGTAAGGATAGTTAAAAATAGATAGATGCAACATTTAACAAATTTAAATAGCTTCTAGCTACTAGAACCTTTAAATTTATAGGGATAGACTAAACTCCTAAGGGCTAGAGGGTTCTAAAGAATAGGCTTGTTTATAAGCTTAAAAAGGATAAAGAAAATAATCCTCTAAAGTATAAGGCCTAACTCATTACTAAAGGGTTTATGCAGATAGAAGGTTAAGATTATATTAAAACCTACGCTATAACTAGCATTCCCCCTAGTTAGCGGATTTTACTAGCCCTAGCGGCTTGTAATAACTAGGAAGTTAAATAGGTTAATTTTATAGGGGCCTTTTTAAACAGTCCACTAAAGGAATCTATCTATATGTAAATACCTAATGGATTTACTAAATTTACTAAGTCTTTTACACCTAAAGTAACTAAGTTACTTAAGAAGTATAGCTATAAACCCTCTTAAAAGCAGGTTATATTCCTATAAAAAGCATTATATAGATTAAAACAGAGCTCTAGAGAGTGGCAGCAGGTTTTAAAGAACCTTCTTTAGAAGCTAGGCTTTTAACCCCTTATATCTAACCTAGCTATCTTCTTTAACCTAACTACATCTATATATATAGCGACTTATGTGGATAACTATCTTCTAATAGGACCGGATCTAGCTTATATTAATAGGCTAAAGAAGTTACTTTATAAAGCTTATCCTATAGAAGATTATAAGCTAGTAGAATTTTTCCTAGGCGTTTAAATTACTAGAAATTAAAAGAAAGGGACCCTAACTATTCACTAGTCCTAGTATATTTCTAAAGCCCTAGAAAGATTTAATATAAAAGATGCTAGACTTATTAAAATTCCTCTATAACCTAGAATTATAAAGTAAGTAGACTACCTAACTAAACCTCTTTCCCCCCCTAATCACAAGCTATATTAGAGTATTATAGGGACTATTATATACCTAATGCTCCTTATAAGACCTAATATTGCCTTTCTAGTTTAGTGGCTTTCTATAGCGCTAGCTAAGCTGTTTATAGAGTATCTTAATGCTTCTAAATATTTGCTTAGGTACCTTTTAGGCTCTATGGGTTATTCTATAACTTATAGAAGGTCTAAATCTACTGTTATAGCTTCTGCAACCCTTATTAGCTTCTGTGATAGCGACTTTGCGGGTGATAAGTCCTCTAAATTAACCTATGCTTATCTCTATAAGCTAGCTAAAGGACCTATTAGCTAGAAATTAAAGAAAGTAACTATAATAGCTTTATTCACATTAGAGGCTAAATCTAATGCCTTATGTAAAGCTATTAGGGAGCTAGAGTGGCTTTATAGTCTCTTTAAAGAGATAAAGCTACTTATAGTACCTCTAGTACTAATTTTTAGTAATAACTAAGGCGCTATTACAACCGCTAATAACCTTGCTCTTTATAGTAAAACAAAGCATACCCTGCTAAAATTTAACTATACTAGAGAAAAGGTATAGAAGGGTATAGCTAAGGTTATCTACATTAATACTAAAGAGATGCCTGTAGATAGTTTAACTAAGCCCCTACCTAATAATAAATTTTAATAATTTATCTAGCTATTAGGCCTTACGAATACAAAGGCTTAATCTAAACCAATAAAATCAACTAAAAAGTCGAAAAACCGAAAAATCAACAAAAACACTGGAATTACGCCTAAAAGTTATTGATTTTGCTGTTTAAAAGTTATTGGATTTATTATTGAATTTATGGTTAACTTAGATATCTATTAAAGAGCTAAGTCTAGGTATTGAATTAGTTACCTTATACTTTTCTAGAGGGAGTGTTAAAATAATGCTATTTATAGCACTATTTTATAGGCCCACTAGTTGCCTTGTTGCGTTATTGCAACGTTAGTTACGAGCGTTGCTTGCAGCGTTGTTTGTTATAACCTGCGTTCCTATAACTAGCCCGCGGGCTTGTATGACTAAGCTAACTAGGTTACCCTATAGGGAAGCTGAAATTGACTGTAACTAGGCAACTAGTAGTTGTATAAAAGGCTGACATATACTGTTCGAATCCTTGAATTTTTCTGGATTTAATAGTATATTTTGTTAATAGGGTTGTCTATTAAAATGCTTAGTTAGACTACCTAGGTAGCTAGTTTATATAGCTATAAGTTGATTTTTTATTTTTCCTATATAATTGAGTTTTGCGGAAAATAAAAAGTAGCTTCTAAGACCTCTCTAGTGACCTAGATCCTCCGATACAGTTAGTAGGTCTATGAGGGGACTAGAAATCCTCTCATTGCTTGTTAGACTATCCGTTAGCTAGGAATTAACTGTATTTAACTATTAAAAGCTCCTAATCTTGAAGAATAAGCTATAATCTAGTGAATCTAGAAGCCGCCGCGTTAGAATCTAGCAGGGAGGTCTTCCTATCCCTCTAGCTAGATTCCCTTCCCATTTTCAATAAATATACTAGATGTCTAATAATTTCAAAGGGTGTAGCGTATTTACTATTGTAGATAATATTAAATATAATGGTTGTAGTAGTGAATAGAATCACAAAAGGTAGTTGTGGTTATAACTAGATAGTTACGGGTTGCGGCTGTAGATGATTTTTAACACTAAGGGTCTAATGTTACAATGCGTGGCGCTAGTAGATAAAAAGCTTTAGCTTTAACTTCTAGTGGTTTCCTTTGTAATCTTAAGAGCCTATAGGTATAGTAGGTGGTAACTAGTACCTAAAATTAAGCAGTAATCGCAGTAGAATAACGCAGTAATGTAGTAATCTATAGGCCTTCTAGGCTTATAACCTATTGAAAATGGAAGGGAATCTAGCTAGAGGGATAGGAAGACCTCCCTAGTAGATTCTAATACGGCGGCTTCTAGATTCACTAGATTATAGCGTATTCTTCTAGATTAGAAGCTTTTAATAGTTAATTTGTCGGGGAAAAACAACCACCCTAAAACAACGGAAAAGAGGGACCCGACGATAATGATAATGCCAATGAAAATGATCAAAATGATGATATTGATGATGTTGACGATTTTGACGATATCAGCGACTGAACCTAGGTATCGGGATCTAGGTCTGCGATATTTGCGATCCATCGCGAGAATCCAAGCTAGAGCAGCCTAGCTAGGCAGCTAGATAATCTTCTCGAATAATCTCATAATCTCAAAGGGGAAGGCAGGTAAAAACACCACAATTTAAACAATCCGTGCTAAAGGCAACGAAGGGAGAGTTGATTTTCTATGAAAAGGGAGGGAATCTAGGGCTTTTATCTAGCTAGGGGGTTAGAGGCTAGGCCACATGACTAGGGATCCGATGTGGCCGATTTGATCCAACAAGCTAACAGAGCCGAGGTCTAAGGGGCTAGAGGTCTTGTGAGGAAAGAGGTCTCAAGACGATAGATCCGACAAGCCGAGGTCTAAGGGGCTAGAGGTCTTGTGAGAGGTCTCAAGGGGTCATATTCCTAGCCACACATTAAATATAGTTAATTCCTAGCTAACGGATAGTCTAATAAGTAATGAGAGGATTTCTAGTCCTCTCATAGACCTACTAACTATATCGGAGGATTTAGACTGCTAGAGAGGTCTTAGGAGCTACTTTTTATTTTCCGCAAAACCTATTTGTATAGGAAAAATAAAAAATCAACTTATAGCTATATAAACTAGCTACCTAGGTGGCCTAACTAAGCACTTTAATATACAACCCTATTAATAAAATATACTATTAAATCCAGAAAAAATCAAGGATTTAAATAGTATACGTTAGCCTTTTATACAACTACTAGTTGCCTAGTTACAGTTGATTTTAGCTTCCCTATAGGGTAACCTAGTTAGATTAGTTATACAAGCCCGCGGGTTAGTTATAGGAACAACGCAGGTCACAATAGAACGCTGCAAGCAACGCCCGTAACTAACGTTACAACAACGCAACAAGGCAACTAGTGGGCCTATAAAATAGTGCTATAAATAGCATTATTTTAACAGGTACTAGAGGTATCCGAGTTAGACTTAGAATCACTACTATTATCACTGCTAGATTTATTAGAATCTAATTCTTTAACGTATCCTATAGCTAGAGTATAGCCTAAAGCAAAAGTAGCTTTTTTTCCTTTTTGTTTTTCCTAGTTACTACTCTTCTTCTTCTTCTGCTTCTTTTTAGAGGCTTTAGAAGGGTTTAAATCCTTCTTATCCTGCTCTTTAGTAGCGTTAGAGTCCTTCTTAGGGTTAGAATTAGAAGATTTCTTTTCCTAGTCCTTAGAATTTCCCTTATTATTAGAAGCCTTATAGCTAAGGGCTTTAGCTATAGGGGAGGTCTATTCCCTCTATTCTTCTAATAAATCCGCTATTAGGAACTGTAAATTTAGGGTATTTATAGGTAGTCCTTATGCCCTAGAAGCTCTAATAGTAAATCTTTGTCTCTTAGCCTAACTAGGAAAGGTTTGCTTTAATGCATTAATATAATAATTCATTTGATTAATAGGGGCGATCTCTACACTATAAAGTTATAGTCTAGCTAGTAAATTATTAAAATTAGCATTAAAAGCCTCTAAAGACCCCTTATAACTTAAAAAGTTTAGGGAATAGTAGCTAGCGTATAGCGTACCACGCTAGATTTTAGCACTCTACGAATACTACCTAATAAGGACTTTATAGGCTTCTTTAGGGGATTTTTGCTAATATATAGTAGCCTATAGTCCTAGTTAATAACTATCTCTTAATATTATTAAAAGAATAGCTTAGTTATAGTTAGCTAGATAGCTTACTAGGCTTAGATTATCTATAAATTTAGGTAATCCTAAGGCTCTAAATTATATGCTTAGGGCTTGCTTCCACTAATTATAGTTTTTAGGGCCTTTTAGCTTAGCTCCCTCTAGAATAAAGTAAACCTTCTTATTTAGTTCCTTTATAGCACCTGTATTAAAGGTAGCTTATAAGTTACTAGAAGGTACACTTATAGAAGTAGTAGCTAGGTCTTCTTCTAGAACCTTAGTATTTTCTTCCTTATGTCTATTAGAAGCCTAAAGACCTTATATAATAGTTATAGTTTATATTAATTTCTCTAGAAGATTATTAATGCTAGCCTTGTTTTTAATACAATTATCCTCGCTATGCCTAATAAAATTAGCTAAGGTCTTGCCTTATTATTTAATTTAACTTTATAGTTGTAAAGTACTAGCCTAAATAGCTAGTTAACCTTCTATATCTATCCTACTAGGGTCCCTAGGGGGGCTAGAAGGACCTATAGCAAGTGCCTTACCCTTATAACTAGGTAGTGCTATCCTCTAAATCTTAAAAAGAATCCCTATGTAAAAGCTCTAAATTTGTTCCTATTACAAATAACGCGCGCTAGAAATTACTTATATTGCAATCTAGATACATACGTAAATTATGTGGCAGGACTATTTAAGAGGGCAGCCCTTAGGTCTAAAAAGTGAGTCTTTAGTATACGCGGGTAGAAAAATAGCGGAGAGGGCTCTCTAAGAAAATTTCTTAACACTAAGTAATAGGAATTGTAGATAATAGGTTATAGAAGTTACAACGCAACGCAACGTAATGTATAGTGCGTGTAACGTAGTGTAATAGGTTAAAAAGCCTAGTATAAATATACTAGATGTCTAATGATTTCAAAGGGTGTAGCGTATTTACTATTATAGATAATATTAAATATAACGGTTGTAGTAGTGAATAGGATTACAAGAGGTTATGGTTATAACTAGATAGTTATAGTTACAATGTGGTGGTTATAGGTGTGGCTATAGATGATTTTTAACACTAATAGTCTAATGTTACAATGCGTGGCGCTAGTAGATAAAAAGCTTTAACTTCTAGTGGTTTCCTTTGTAATCTTAAGAGCCTATAGGTATAGTAAGTGGTAACTAGTACCTAAAATTAAGCAGTAATTGTAGTAGAATAACGTAGTAATGTAGTAATCTATAGGCCTTCTAGGCTTATAACCTATTAAAAATAGAAGGGAATCTAGCTAGAGGGATAGGAAGACCTCCCTACTAGATTCTAATGCGGCGGCTTCTAGATTTACTAGATTATAGCGTATTCTTTAAGATTAGGAGCTTTTAATAGTTAAATATAGTTAATTCCTAACTAATAGATAGTCTAACAAGTAATAAGAGGATTTCTAGTCCCCTTATAGACTTACTAACTATATTAGAGAATCTAGGTTACTAGAGAGGTCTTAGGAGCTACTTTTTATTTTCTATAAAACCTATTTGTATAGGAAAAATAAAAAATCAACTCATAGCTATATACACTAGCTGCCTAGGTGGCCTAACTAAGCACTTTAATATATAACCCTATTAATAAAATATACTATTAAATCCAGAAAAATTCAAGGATTTAAACAGTATACGTCAGCCTTTTATATAACTACTAGTTGCCTAGTTACAGTCGATTTTAGCTTCCCTATAGGGTAACCTAGTCGGCTTAGTCATACAAGCCCGTGGGTTGGTTGTGGGAACAACGCAGGTCATAACGGAAAACGCTGCAAGCAACGCCTGTAACTAACGTTGCAACAACGCAACAAGGCAACTAGTGGGCCTATAAAATAGTGCTACAAATAGCATTATTTTAACAATAATCTAAGCTATACTAACGCTATAAGCCTTAGTAACACTATAACCTACCTAAATTCTAGGTTATTAACTATAATTAAGGTCTATAAACTAGCGTTTATTATTAAAGATATAGATTAAGGTGCTACTATTAAGTATAACTTGCAATTTGCCCTAGGCAAGGAAAGCCTCTAAAGACTCTAACTTTTCTATAGCTAAAAACGCTATATTAACTTCTTTAGGCTCCTTTGCGCTATTATCCTTAGGTTCCTTTACGCTATTATCCTTTAACCACGCGTTATATGCCTTCTTTATATTATTAGGCTAATAATTTATTACTTCTTTTGCTTTCTTTAATAGCTTTTTATTAACTTTCTAGTCCTTTATTAGGTAGAGTGCCCTATAGACCTTTTATAAGTCTCTTAACTTCTTTACTTTATGCTTCTTATAGTAAATATAGTCTTTCTTTACTAACTTCTTTACTTTATTCTTTACTTTACTATTAAGAGTTAGCTTAGCTCTAAAGGCATTATTAGACTTTACCTAAGATCTCCCTTAGGCTTTAATTAGATACCTAATTTTACTTATAATACTATAGAAATCTAGGACCTTTCCCTTACTCTTTACTATATAAATTAATAAGTTAACTTAAGCTAAGATAGTAAGGAATTATGCCTTAATAGCGTTATTAATTATCTCTATAGGTAAGTTACCTTTAGTAATAGGGTAGTTTACTTAAAAGTATCTCTTATAGCTAATTAAAGTATCTATAAGCCACTTATTAATATTAACCCTTAAGAGGTTTTGCTTAATAGTCTTATTAAAATTAACTTTAGCGTAATGCTTAATAGTCTTACTTAAAGGCATTATATTCTTTATAAGCTCCTTAAGCTTATTATAAAGGGATATATACCTAAGGTTATTTACTTATACTTAGGACTAAGCATTATTATAAACTAGGTATAATACTCTTATAGGGCCTTTATAAGGCTTTAGAATTAGCTATTAAATACCTAATAATAACTACTAAGAACCGCAAACTAAGCGCTATCTTTAGCATTATTAGGTTATTAAGGGTACTAAAAATAACTCTCTCTAGCTATATTATAACCTTTAGAAAAGCTTTAGGGTTACTATACGCTACTAATTATAGTTCTACTGCTTTATAAGCGCGTTTAAACTCCTATAGTATTTATTATAAATAATTAACTCTATATAGCCTTTACTGCTCTTCTCTTTACTAGAGTCCTATTTCCTATAAGGATTAGAGGCTTAGGAGGGTAATCTAGCTATATAATTAAATTAGGATTAATAAAGACCTAGATTTTATCTTTAATAGCTCTTGCCTTAACTATCTTATACTATAGGTCCTAGTGGTAGGGCTCCTATAGCTTAATAGCTAGCTTATTGCCTTTAGAAGACTCCTTAGATATTGTAAGGATGCCTGTGGTATTATTGCTATTAAACTAATAGATAGTGATATTAATCCTAGCGTGCTAGGGTTGCCTAATCACGATGTTAATAAATTAGGCCTCTCTTTTGCTATGTTTATACTAATTATTTAAAGATTAAATAATAGGTTAATTTAAAGAGAAGAGTACTAATTTAGAAGAAAGGTATAATTATTATAAACACCACGCAATTGCTACTATGTTAGACCACGAAGCTAGGGTTTAATGTAATAACCTCTATTTAGTTATCTAACCCTATAAGAGGGTGTGGACTATAGTCTAAATACCTAAGTACCTATACTATTAGTGGGGTACTAGTATATAATAAAACATACTATAAAACTACGGAGGTCTTAGAAAATGACTTGCGTAGGGTGGATTCCTGTCTTAGCTAGTTAAATAGTGAGACTATCGTGCGGTAGGGATCAATTATGCCCTTGTGGGTGCAACATTTACCTATACAAATCGATTTGCAAAAAAGACGAAATAGCTCCTAAGACTTTACTACTTAGTGACCTAGAGGCTAGATCCACTAATACGGTTAGTGGGTATGTACCGTATATGAGAGACATTTTATTACTGCTAGTCTAGCTAGACGTCTTAACCATACAGCCGTATTGTCTGCATATCCTAGCTAAAAATCAATTTGATTAATTAATTAGTTATGATAATAATAATATAAATCAAATTTTAATAGTGATATTCGCCATAACCCCCTACTGCATTGCATTATTGCAATTCAACGCTGCGGGCCCTGTTAGTCCCTGACCGTAGAGCTTGCATTGTACGGCTGTTGCCAGCCGGCAACTAGTCTCCTACATTTGGGAAAAATGTGTGGCATTTTATTTTAGACTCAAGTTTGCGTTCTTCTCGCTTACTGCCACCGGGAAACATCTGCGACTGCTCGCAAGAGCCTTAGTCACAGTGATACAAGGTGAGACCCTAGGGCAAACACACTACTCCGTAGACCGGGTGCCTGTCCTCTCTCGCTAATAGTCTTACAATCATCAATGACGAAAGTTAACAATATAGAGGTCTTGGGTAAGTAAGCTTCACGAGGCGCTATAAGCAAAACCTACGGATTTAACGTTGCCTTAATGAAATAAAAGCAAAAAAAAGGCAATACAGAGCTTTTTCGAAATTCCAGTCACGATGTATAGATATTAGCGCCTGAAGATAGTTCCAAATATACATGTGTAGTTGTAGCTTTAACCAGCGAGACAACTAGTTAGCGAAGTACTGCCTTTTTTAGAATCCTTATGTGACCTATTCATATTATATAGAAAACTTTGCATATACCTAGAAATACAAGTAATTGCACATCTCTTTAAAGGCCTCAGGGCTACAATTAGGTATCGCAACCCCACAGGGCCCTTAACAGCGTTATTGACCTATAAATACAGTAGCAACTTTACTTAATTAAGACACAGTGATAAATTTATGGCATTAAGTACTTAGGCTAGCACCTATATTAGCAGTCAAAAAGGTGCATCACTTTTGTAAATGTGGCTGGAGGGAAATCCCCGTTAGCATGAAATTACGGCCTTCGGCCTTCAAAGAGAAAGTACAATCGGCCAGCATCCTAGGACAGTACACCTCTGAGGCCTTACCACTGTGAAAGGGATTGGAAACCACTGAAATATGATGGTGCGCGTTATGACTCTGAGCACAATGATTCTTCCTTATCAAATATTCCATGGAGGAGCACTAGAGTCCTTGCAGTCCCTTTTTTCTCTCTTGCCGATTCCCCACTCCGCATTGCATCCTCCTGCCATGTCTTTTCTAACAACATCGTGCTTACAGTGGGTTTCGCCGCTCGCCGCTCGGTCGCAACAGCACCGCACTTGCCGTAATCACTGGATCCGGCGGTTTATTAGCAGGCTTATACAGAGTTAGCGCCGCCATCAGAGTCGGGTTGGCCTGGCTGGCTCTTACAAATGATCTGCGCGATTAAACCCACCAACGAAAGTCCCTCTCTCAGCTGGCCGCTGTGTGGGCCGCTGTGCGGGACTTGGTGCGGGCCGCTCATATCTAGCTAGTCGTTTTCAAACTAATGAGTCGCTCTCATGTTTAGCGATTGTGATATTGCCATTTTGAAAATGCTTAGCCAGAACACCTTCACGACGTAAACTATCGAGACGATCTAGTCCTTGAGGAATTACATACCTCCCAAGGAGGCTGCCGATTAGGTCGTGCCCTTATGGATCCGATTCTCATCGAATCAGCACAGCGCCGTGATAACCATGGCCCGACCGAAAGACCTAGTGCTACACCTCTATCAGAGGAACTGCGCGAGGATTCTCCCATACCATCCAACAACTTCGCCTTCACGCCCTCACAACTACATAAACTCCTGACCCTGCGAAACCTCGAAGCTCTTGATTTCTTTGGCGGCCTTCGAGGTCTCGCAGCCGGTCTTCGGACCGATGTTGCCGCTGGTCTCAGTGCCGATGAAACCAACCTCGATGGCTCTGTTCCCTTTGACGAAGCTGTAGCCGCCGGTCGTGAATTACGTCCTGCCGTTTTGCAGAGAATTCCACCGATGGCAACGCACCATCTACACCATACTCTGCGACTTGGGGACAATTCTGCCTCTCCGTTTGCCGATCGAAAACGAATATTCGGGGCTAATCGTCTACCTCGCCGAAGACAAAAGTCCTTCTTCAAGCTCATGTGGATCGCATTCAACGACAAACTGCTGATACTCCTCACGGTTTCGGCGTGCATATCGTTGGCCATTGGCATCTACCAATCCGTAACGGCAGAAGAAGGGTACTCCAACATCGAGTGGGTAGACGGCGTAACGGTTGTTGTTGCTATCGTCATCATCGTCTTGGCAAGTGCTGCCAATGACTGGCAAAAGAACCATAAATTTGAAAAATTAACTGAGCGGAAGAAGCATCGCGAAGTGACCGTGTTCAGATCTGGCAGAGCTCAGCAAATCGATATCACCCAGGTTTTGGTCGGAGATGTTATGCATATCGAGGCGGGAGAAGTCATCGCAGTGGATGGGGTTTTGATCGAGGCTTCTGGCCTACATATCAACGAGTCTTCAATCTCCGGTGAATCTGGTATGGTTCAGAAGACTGTTTCAGTGGACCACGACGCTTCTCACGCGGTTCTTTCTGATCCCTTCATTTTGAGTGGTACTACTGTGTCGCGAGGCTTTGGACGGTATCTCGTTCTTTCAGTTGGTGCAAATTCCACATATGGTCGCACACTCATGTCTTTGCGCGAAGATGTTGAGGAGACGCCCCTGCAAGCCAGGCTGGGCCGACTTGGCAAGCAACTTATTGTTTTTGGCGCCATCGCTGGTGCCATTTTTTTTGTGATATTGTTCATTCGATTCTTATTCCGCCTGAGATCAATGGCCAACAAGGGGCCATCCAACAAAGCGGAGGCTTTTTTTCGCATTCTCATTTTATCCATCACTGTTGTCATCATCACGGTCCCTGAAGGATTGGCACTAAATGTCACTGTTGCCCTTGCTTTCGCTACGACGCGCATGCTTAAAGACAACAATTTGGTTCGGCTCGTCCGCTCGTGTGAGGTCATGGGCAATGCTACTAGTGTTTGTTCCGACAAGACGGGGACCCTCACGCAAGACAAAATGTCAATTGTTTCTGGCCGCATTGCTCTTGACGGTGCTTTCGATGATATGGATGCACCCGCTATCGAATACGGACAGTCGGCACCGGTTCCTGTCATTGCGCAAAAGGGCGGGTCATCTCAACTTGTAGCAGCCATGTCCCACGAAGTGAAAGATCTCATAAAAGATAGTATTGCATTGAATTCCACTGCTTTCGAAAGTGGTGACTCGAAAACTCCGGACTATTTTGGCTCTAGTACCGAAACCGCGTTGCTGAAATTCAGCCGGGACCATCTTGGTATGGGACTTTTAGGCACTGAAAGAGCCAACACACCTGTCGTTACTATGCTTCCCTTCGAATCATCGCGAAAGTGGATGGCAGTTCTCATCAGACTTCCAAGCGGGAGATACAGACTTCTAATCAAGGGAGCTGCTGAAATTGTCTTCGAATATTGTGCTTATGCTGTGGAAGATCATACGTACCAGCTGACGACTGCTCGTTTATCGGAAGATGACAGAGGTGGCTTCCGGGACACCATCCAGGAATACGCTAACAATATGCTTCGCCCTGTCGCGATTGCATACAGAGACTTCGACGAATCCGAAGTATTCGAGCATCCTGATGACGATCCAGCTTCCATCAATCTTGAGTGGCTTGCATCAGGTTTAATCTTCATCGCCTTCTTCGGAATTCGTGACCCACTGCGACTCGAGGTCATCAATTCTGTTAAGAAATGCCAGGAGGCTGGAGTTTTCGTACGTATGGTCACAGGAGACAACTTTCTAACAGCCAAGGCTGTTGCCATCGAATGTGGCATTTACTCAAGTGGTGGTATTGCAATGGACGGGCCAACGTTCCGCAAACTTACTCATGAGCAGCTTGATGCCGTCATTCCCCGCCTCCAGGTTTTGGCCAGGTCCAGCCCTGAGGACAAACTGCTCCTTGTCACTCATCTGCGCTCCATGAAAGAGACAGTGGCCGTTACAGGAGACGGCACAAACGACGCACTAGCTCTCAAAGCAGCAGACGTTGGTTTTGCTATGGGCATCCAAGGCACTGAAGTCGCCAAAGAAGCGGCTTCTATCATTCTGCTTGATGATAATTTTGCTTCTATTGTCAAAGCACTAAGTTGGGGTCGTACGATCAATGATGCTGTTAAGAAATTCTGCCAAGTAAGTCCATGAATGCAAAAGTGACTGGCTGCGGCTTTGGTGGAATAAAGACTAATTAAAGCTAGTTTCAGTTCACCATCAATATTACAGCAGGTATTCTTACAATTATCTCCGAACTCGTGGGTGACTCTATTTTCACAGTCGTCCAGCTGCTATGGATCAATCTTATTATGGATATCTTCGCATCTCTAGGACTCGCCACGGATCATCCATCACCAGACTTCCTCAAACGTAAACCAGAACCTCGCAATGCTCCAATTATCAACATAACGATGTGGAAAATGATTCTGGGGCAAGCGCTGTATCAGCTCGCAGTTGTCTTTGTCGTGCATTATGCTGGCTGGGACATCTTCGACCCACATACTCCGGCGGAGATTGAGAAGCTGCAGACTCTTGTGTTCAATATGTATGTCTGGATGCAGTTCTTCAACCAGCATAACTGTCGCCGCGTCGATAACAAGCTCGATATTTGGTACCAAGGAGTTCTCCGAAACCCTTGGTTTATCGGTGTCCAGATTCTCACTCTGGTTGGTCAATTCGTGATTATCTTCAAAGGTGGTGAAGCTTTTGACACTGTCCCTCTAACAGGGGCGCAATGGGGATGGAGCCTGCTCTTCGGAGTACTCACGATTCCACTGGGCGCTTTGATCCGACAAGTTCCTGACAGGTACATTGCCTCGTTCTTCCACAAGGTCGGACATGTCCTTCGATGGCTCACGCTGCCATTTCGAAACTGGTGCTCTTGTCTGTCTGTTCTGCACATCCGAAGCAGGCAAAAGCCAGCTGCCTCCAAAAGCGGTACCAATGCCATTATCGATACTAAGACTTCTAAGCGACGAGCGAGTCGCTCAACCCAAAGCGAAACCTCAATTCACCAAAGACACATGTCGGAGGCATTTACGGAAAGAACTGGCGACGGTGATGAGAGAGATCTAGATCTCCACGCGCTGATATATGCCGCTCGCTTCGGTCGCCCCATGGGCAAGCACATACTGGAAATACATCCGCAGACATTACCAAACGACCCTATCCTTCAAACAAGGACCAATATTGATACACCACCTAGCCAAGACCCGTGCATCATGAAATATATGAGTAAGCCTCATGAGGAGGAAAACCCACGCCAGCCACGAAGGCAACTGGCAAGACATATTTGGGTAGAGCCCACGCGACCAAGATCTGCTGCCCCTGCAACCCCCAAGAGGCGAGGTGTAACTTGGGAGAGCTTTCTGCGATCTAAACGGAGGTGAGGAGGTTCCGTTCTATGGAACGACCGGGCTATGTCTACATCGGACAGCTAGTCATTTTAAACGGCACTTAATAGCATATACGGAGAGTGCAAATTTGTATTTCACTACATTTGCCACGATGACATGACATTCATATATGCAACATATAGGCATTTGATCCATTATATGTATAAATATATCTTTATTTTTCAAAATGGGAAGTTGTTGATTTTGAACCATATTTCATAAAATTAAGCTCAAGTTTTGGACACATTAAATGGTGAAGTGCCGTTCGGCGAGATCACGCACTGCCTTCATTGATGAGTCTCCACAGATGGCTTCGACTTGCCATTAGAGTACCATATGTTCCTTGCTCGACCTTGACCCCTTTATCTAAAACCACTACCTCGGCAGCCATTTGTATCATTTCGATACTGTGAGTTGCAATGACGAGGGCCATGCCGTCCTCTTGCCAGCAAGGCGATCGGATCAACGATCTTAGGGCAATGCGGACATCTAAAGCACTCTCCGAATCCAGGGCACTAGTAGGCTCGTCTAGAATGAGGAGGCGAGGCCGCTTGGCCAACGCGCGAGCTATGTTTACTAGTTGAGCTTGCCCCCCCGATAATGTCTGTCCCCCATCCCCAACGACCGTGTCATATCCATCGGGAAGTGAGACAATGAACTTGTGAATGCCTGATGATTGAGCTGCCTGTACCACTGCTTCTTGGACGAGGTTGGGGCATGTCGACGAGACGCCATAAGCTATGTTATCCCGGATGGTGGCTGGAAACAAGAATGGTTGTTGGGGCACATAAGCCATCATTGAGCGCACATGTTGCAAGTCGAGAATGGAGTATGGCACACCCCCAAAACAAAGTGTGAATTCTGATTCCCGGCCATGAACATAAATCGAAGAGTCTGGTGTTGTTAAGCCAAGGATGAGTGACAACATCGTGGTTTTGCCACTTCCCGAGGACCCAACAACTGCTACACATGAGCCGGGGTCGATGACATGAGAAAACTCATTTAAAACCTTAGCTGAGCTTTGTTCAGGAGTAAAGTTGACATTGTGCATCTCGATCGGCAAAGGAGAATCTGGCTGTATTAGAAAATGTTTGCTTGTGTCCATAGTTCTCGTTGAATTTGTGTAGTGAAGGAGCTCGGTCGCTGCTACTCGTGCGGCTGTAAGCTGAGGAAGTCCATTTAGAAGCTCAAAGGATGTCCCGATGCTGAAAAGCAAGAGGTTGATGACCTGAAGGACGTCGTTGACGTTTAAATCGCGTGTATTTTGCGATGTGAGGAAAGTTCCGTAGTAGAATACCAACGCAGTGAGCGGTAAGGTAATGGACTGGTAGAGTCCGAACCAGGGGCCGGTGTATAATGCCCTTTCAAGTCCAACTCGCCATGCCTTATTCGCTGTGGTGGTTTGCTTATCATCAAAGTACTGGCCTAATCCAAAGACTCGGATAAGCGAAAAGTTGAGCAGTACTTCTTTCAATGTGGCGCTCGATTCCGAAGCAGCTTCGTTGCACTTTTGTTCCCATTTTGAACTGACCACGATGTACATCTTGATAGCCAGAACAAAAAGAGGTAGAGGAGATAGCGCAACTAATGTGAGTTTCCAACAGATTGACATTGCCCATACCACAGATATGGACATGATTGCAGCAACCACTATCGAAACTGGCAAGAACTTTCCCACTACGGTACGCATTTCTTGGGCGTTTCTATCGAGGCACCGGCTGAGATGTTCTGGACTGTGCTGTGTCGCTTGACGCCACAACTTCGGCTGGATCAATACTTTCCCAAAGATCTCTCGCCTAAGGTGATCAATCCATGTTTGGCTGACTTTGTCGAACAAATAGTGTCCTCCGCCAGTGCAAATCCCGTCTGTGATAGCAATTCCGATAAGAAATGATGCCCATCTGAGCCCTTGTTCGACCTTGTCTGTCTTGGACCACATCGCACCCAGCAACCTAGCCAGGCAGAAGGAAAATGCAGGAGTGGCAGCTGCAGCCAATAGGCAAAGGAAAAGAGCCAAAACACAAAGAATACGATCTTCGAAGCCTAGGGACGGCCAAAAAGTGGAAAGTATGCCTCGAATGGAGTCATATGTACGTGGGTCTGGTTGGCTGGTTCTGTCTTCAATTTCTGCATACCTATAGTTGCAGTTGAGCTTTCTCTCCATCGAGCTATCTCCTGTTAAATTCGAATCAGACGACTCCGAGATTTGATCATTGTTGTCAATTGTCTCCTCCGGCGCAAAACATGCTTTCGTACATGCATGACGTTTCTCGAGTACATAACTTGTCTCGGTTGCGCAAAAGTGTCTGTCTAAATAGGTTGAGAACTGCTGCTGCTTTCTTTCCACATCGTCTGTTATTCGCCAACCTTCGATTAGGCTTTTGCGTGTATCTTTTGTACGAGATCTTGAGATGCTGGCATGTCTACCAGCTGATTGGATGAATGAAGATGAGCGCAATGTAATTTGTTGATACTCTGTTTCGGAGACATTGGCAACACTATGGAATGAGCCTTTACCATGTGGTTTCAAAGTACTCGAAGCCGGCATCAAGTTGGCTTGATCAGACCTGATACAACTTTTCGGAATGCAAGGCGCGGTCACCGCGTTTCGAAGGTCTTGCATGCGTCCCTGACGAATAATCGTACCGCTTCTCATGACAAAGACAAAATCTTCGTCTCGTATGCTTGAAATGTCGTGTGTAACGACTATTGTAGTCTTGTCTTTACGCCACTCCCTGATGGCATTCATGACGATGTTTTGACCGATTGG
The DNA here is from genome assembly GCA_024072835.1 of Epichloe amarillans. Taxonomy (NCBI): domain Eukaryota; kingdom Fungi; phylum Ascomycota; class Sordariomycetes; order Hypocreales; family Clavicipitaceae; genus Epichloe; species Epichloe amarillans. The sequence continues at coordinate 845,004 of CP099638.1, read as the reverse complement.
GTCCAGGGCACTCGTTGGTTCATCAAGAATTAGTATCGCGGGATCGCGCATCCGAGCCCTTGCAAGAGCAAGTCTCTGTTTCTGTCCACCGCTGAGACTGTGGTTGTCAGCACCGATAATGGTGGCTAATCCGCTGTGTAATTGCGATATCGTGGACTCTAATTGCACAAAAGCACAGGCTTGTCGAACCTCCGTTTCAGAGACAGCGTCTGGGCATCTGGAACCACATGCCACGTTGTTGAAGAAGGAATCGTGCATAACAGAGCTGTTTTGATGTATCAACGAGACATGCCTGCTCAGGCAGCTTGGCTGTATATGATCAACAGGGTGTCCATCGATGGACACTTCTCCTGCGATAGGCGTGAGTAGGTTGGCCATCAGACTGCACACAGTACTTTTTCCTGACCCGGACTCTCCTACCAGAAACGTAAATTGTTTTGCTGGTATGTGCATGGTCACACCTCTTATAATGTTATCCTCGAGGTTTGACTGGTAGGCAAAATCGACCTTCGCTTATTGTAAGCCAGAGATGAAAAATTGTAACACGACGAAAAGCTTACTTGATTCAACTGGATACTGCCAGCACATGTTCGAAGTATGACAGAAGGCTCGGCACGAGCAGTGATGTCTAGATCCTTCTTCGACCGAGCCAAATGTACGAGAAAATGCGCTGCAGACTTTCCTTTCGATAATGTGAGCCAATGACCGGTAAATGATTCGACTCCATTGAATGCTGTGATGACCGCATAGAAAGTTGTAAGGACGTGTCCGGGCAAGAGACCTTGTTCCACCAGAACGAGCCCGTACCAAAATCCCAAGACGAAAATTGATATCGACCAAAAGGCGAGATATCCCATTTGTATCGAGTTACAGCGAGCTTGCGACAAGAAATGGCGAGCAGCGAGTCTCAAAGCATCACCGTACTTTTTTTGTTCTCGATTAAAACCGGAAAATACTCGGACGACGTCTATGCCATTGAAAGAAGCGGCGGCAATTGTAGATGCCTTTTGCAAGGATGGCCTTTGAGACAAGACTTCGGAATCTAAGTTCCGAGTGGCGATAGCCAAGACCATGAAAGATACTGGTAGGGTAGACATGAGAACCAAAGTCAATTTCCATGAGTAGTAGAAGGCGATACCGAGTGATGCACATGATGTAACAGTGTCACAAATGACGAGGCCCAACACTTGCGAGAGCGCTAACTGGAGATCACGCGTCTGTCTGTGCAAAACGAAAAGTTAGTTGACAGAATACATCGAGGGACAAGTGATGCTGAGTTATTCTGCAAGCGTCCTGAACCTACGTATGAATCCTGATATGCAGACCCTCGATTCCATCTTTGAGATTTTCTAACCATTCAACATCTCTGGATAGAAGATTTGAAGTGACGTGTTTTCTCACTTCATTGGCCTGCAGCTCGCCAAATACAATCCAAAGGCTGAGGAATGAAGCACTTGCCATCCAGTTGCCAACTCCGAGCCCTGCAAGGACAATACACCATTTCGACACCTCGGCAAGAGCGGAATGTCCAGAACGGGATCCCTCTCCAAGCTGAGAAACAACATCAAATATTCGCCCTAAGAACACTGATAAGAGTGTTTTTAGAAACGCATGCAAAGCAGTCGCCACGAGCGCAGCCAAGAGAATACCTGCGTGAGTCTTCTTTGTGAACGAAAATAGACTCCCCCATGAGCAAGAATTGCCAGCTTTATGAGAGGTCGAATAATTATGAAAAACATCCGAAGCAGACCCTTGGTCTGAGAACGATGAGCTGCTCTTGGAATCCATGCTCCGGCCATTCGATGGAGTACAATCTTTCAGAGCAGGCATGGATCGATCACATACTATGTTGATGTTGAAAAGAGAAGGCCGGATTCGATCATAGTCGTGATAAGAAAGTTGGTGAGCGATGAGCGCTCCCTGCGATGCAACATGGTTCCGATGTGCGACCAAATCCAAGGGTGCGATGGACGGTGCTTAGTATAATGCCAGGCACCCATTGTGTGGAGGTGAGAGCATTACTATTGTCTGAGGGCAGATTAATTCTTGTGGTACTAAAACGACATTCATAGAGGACAGACAGATTCCCAACAAGCAGTAAGAGCGCAAGATGGAACATAATGAGCGGTTAGACCACACAAAACTACTTGTTGTGTTAGGATATCAACAAGGAAAACAGTTGATGCACATGGCGGGCGATGCTAAAGACGGCGTCGTTGATGCTCTTAACTGACTCACTCACCCGCACAGATGTAGTAGAAGCAGCGTTTTGTGAGCTTCAATGCTTCGCACCGCACGTTACGATCACACCAGCCTGACCAAAAAATTGAAAATTTGAAGAGAGTGAACACTGCAGATTGAGTTGCGCTCAGCCGATGGTGTCTAGAATACAACATGCCATTCATTCATTTATGCAGGCATTATTATGTACTATATTCCATGGGGAAAGGTGGCAGACAATGCCAATGCCAAGACATCTGGCCAATAAAGTGACAAAGCACAGTGTTAGAACAGTTTTCCCCGTCGCCTTCACTGTGAGCTTGATGTCATCGTGCAAGGATCGATGCCCCTCTAATGAACAGGCTTGACCCCCCACGTTGATAGGCCCTCAACCCAGAATTTTTGTCGCGACGAATGCATAAAGATCGACGACTGCCTTTTCTTAACAAGATAAAACGCCAAAAAACGCCAAGTCGCGTGACACGCTCTCACAGAGTCAAAGCAAGCAAAACGTACAGGACATCATAACAAGAATGGATCCAATGGATAGCATGTCCGTTGCCGCAGGCCCTGTGCCGAAGGACTTCAACGCGGAAGAAGCAGTGAACATGGAAGATGTGCGTTAAAATCGCACCCCTCACCGGTGTGGCCAAGCGCTGAATGCAAAAACGATCTTGAGCTAATTCAATGCAGATGGAGAAGCAATTTGCTGTCAAAGGTTCGCGAATCCTTCCTCCCGCCCCCGAAAAGTGCATCGGTCGCTAAGTCTGTCGGCAGTCGTTCAACACATGCAGACATACTGGTCAATACTCGAAAAGGTCAAAGGCTCGTCGTTACGACTCACCAAAATGGACGATGAAATTTATGACCACCTCAAGGAAGCTTTCCCCGAGTTCAACCCCGCCGCCACCATCGACGAAGACGAAATGAAGAGCAAGAGCGGAAAAGAGCGCTGGAGAGATTTCATGATGGCTTACGAGAAGAAAATTGACGATTACAACTTTGGCACAATGGTCCGAAACAATCCCAAGGTGGAGTATGGGGAGAGCACAACCGTTTTCGGTGTGTATTCGTTCAATATTCATGCTCAGCCACCTTCAATCGACTTTGCCTAACATGTTGTGCAATACAGTTCCGCGAATGCAGTTTTATGCCATAGAAATTGCAAGGTGAGCAAATTCAAGGTCTTGAGAGTAGTACTTCAGCGCCTTTCAACTCTGACATGATGCCGAACTCAGGAACAAGAATGGATTGAACGACTGGATTTACGAGCAGGCCCAAGCTGAAAAGGCCAGGTCGAAGTAGACATGCAGCTTCATGCGGCTAGCCTTATGAGGCTCAAAGAAGAAGGAAAGTACATAAAATATACGTCCAGAAATGTTGCAAATCTGGATATTGATAACCGATCTTTGTCAATTGGCCAATGCCAGTTGCATGTCGCCAACCCACTGGATCATGAGCATGGTTTCTGCGGGGGTCGTATTGGACTGCGCAGTCAAGAGTAATGCATCTTTCATTATGCTGAGTCACACGAACAGTGAAGAGCACAGATGATGTATCAAAAGACCGCATTAATTTCTAGCTGATGCAGGAATGTTCAAACTAGATAACTCGCCGGCGCGGATATGGAAAAAATAGCATTGTAGTCCGATGCGCGTTATGCGACTCTGGTCTTTTGATCACTTGCTTCTGAGGCCTAGGCCTAGCGTAAGCGGTTTCACATTTGTTCTCATGTGATTCATTTACTTTGCTGCTGTTCAAAAACACTGTAAAACTATCATATCTTGCCATGTCCGACGCATGGCCATGATTCCAATGCCCCGAACGGTGAATGAACTACCACGGCATGCTCATCACCAAGTTTTGTCGTGGCCCTAAATTCCTCGATTAAGGAAGGCTTAAATATTCATCGTCTTAAACAAAACATGGAAAGCCAACCTCTGATTAGCGCAGCTATTGTTGCAGAGACTGTGAAGTTGTTAGGGAAGTCATGTTGCGTATCCAATATTATCATGAATGATTACTCACAATTGCAAGTTTGCTTTTTGACCTGATCTTTTTACCAAAAATCAACAGCACCCAGGGAATGACCGAAAGAACTAGGGCGATCCCACCGAGCATGCCTCCAGCGCCCTTCAGGCCCAGGTTGCCAAACATTGCGTTGACAATGAGTGGGAACACACCGCCAAGAACATTGCGGCAAAAATTATGTGCAGCTAATGCCGAAGATGCGTATACGTGGTACGTGTCGGCAAGATAATTGAATGTGGCAAGGTAGATTGAATAAATGCCCCAGATCGCGAAACCTAACCCAATGACTTCTGCATGACCAGTCATGTAATCTGGGCTTAGGAAGCCTCCAAACAAACCAGCAGGAAGAAACAAACTTGTAACGCAGGCGAAATACAGGCGTGCTTCCGGTGAGTCGGCAGGGAAGTTCTTCCTCATGAATGCCCCAGAACTTTGAATCAGAGTACATGAAATCCTCACCATAAGTCCGCCACTGAGGATGTTTGAGCAGATGCTGTTGAAGAATGCTGACCGTTGTGGCGACAACTGAAGCTGCCATAATAGCTCCATATACTCGACTGGACAGATCGAAACTGTTCTGGTACAGAAAAGGAACAACAGAAAATGATAGATAAAGTACTGCCCATGAAAAAGCTGCCCAGAGGGAGAAACAGAAGGTCACTGGTTCGGTTAAAAGCATGTGAAAAGGACGTCTTACAGAGGTGGCCATCATTTGGAGCACAGAAGGTCGGTTTTCATCTTCCTCGACGACCCATCGAATGCGCAGAAGACTTCCTCGCTTCAAAGATGCATTAACAGAGTCTTTTCCCAGGTCATTCGCACCAGAGGACAAGCAGGTATCGCTGGAGGATGCCGATCGTGCAGCAATCGGCATCGAAGAGCCTAGCAAGTACATTCCAAACACACCGTTCGCTTCCAACTCTTCGTACCACTGATTCAGCTTTTTGGCCTTTTTGCTCAGCAAGACAGAGGCCCGACTCTCCTTGAACAAAAAGATGAAGGAAATAAAAAGCATGCCGTCCATTATGACCTGGTGCCAGAAGGTCCATTTCCAAGCGAACGTTGTTTGCCCAAGTGTTTCCATGAAGGCTGAGCCAACCAATGGGCCAGCGCCAGTCCCAGCAAGTACAAAGCCACTGAATAGAGCCATCGGCGTGTTCCGTTCGCTTTTATCCCACAGGTCTGCAATGACTCCACCAACAACGGAGCTGAAGACTGACGCGCCAACTCCAACAAAGAATCGGGCTATGAGAAGTCCCGCAATGTGAGGCACGACAGAACAGACTGCTTGAAAAACGACAAATATTACACCGGCAATGACAAGGACTGGAAAACGACCCCAGATCTCTGAAATCGGGGCCAATGCCATGGGTGCAAATGCGAAACCCATGCAAAACGTAGTGATGCCAACCGACGTGACAAGGCGAGTTGTATTGAGGTCATGGGCAATAGCACCTGCTGGTGGTGAATAGCATCCTGCCGTGTATGCTGTGAGGAATGTAGCAATGCATGAAAGCGCTAGAGAGACGTTCTTCCTAGCTGAGCTCCATTTCAAAGGAGAGATGTAAGGCTTCAAGTCGGGACATAACGGAAGATTGTTCTCATTGCTGAATCCAGCTTGCTGCGGGGTCGGGATCGTTGGCATGACCGTATCAAAAGACAAATAGAAATACTTGATGGAACTGGCTTCGTCAAATTGCGCCCCACGACTTGAGGCATCGTGTGATTTCCCATCCATTGTGGCCGTTAAACATTGTCGAGGAGCATTGCAGAAGGATGGTCTTGGCTGATCTTTTCCCAAGACCTTGCGGCGTCCTTCTTCAGAGATGCGAGTAGAATTGACGACCGTAACCATGGCGGATTACTCAAGAGTATTGGGGGGGGGGGGAGAAAAAAAAATGCACCGGCAATAACAGCTGTGAAGATGAGTGACCTTTGTTGAAGATGGGTCAATCAGAGGCATACATAGCCGTCCACACGCAGGAGCAGCGATGGCTTCCTACTGTAGGCCAGACATAGGGACAAAAATATGCCGATGTGTTCGGCCAAGACGAGACGATGCGGACGCGGCTTTTATCTGTGAGTGAGAGAGGAAACAGTTGCAAGAATCGGGAGTAAGTCGGGGTTGAACGGGAATAACGTGCCGGTCGTGAGGAGTTGCCCTCGCACCTCGCTGTGGCCACCCCCCACGCTAATAAAAGGCGCTATGGAAGTCGCAGCAATGCAGGAATGATGCAAGACGGGGAGACGGGGGGGTTATAGGGGTTTCGCAACTCGTGGTGAAGCGATAATGGGGCTGAAATCCAGCCTCTACCCTCTACAGTTTCTACAGAGGTCTAACTGTTGGTTCAAACGGAGACAAACTAGACTCGCTGGAACGAGAACTACCGTGAAAATAAGATGAATAGTGAGGGGGGGCGCTAGCTTATCTCAAGAAGACTTTGGCCAGAGAAAACTCGACAGGTGTCGTGCGGTAATAAGTTTCACTGCCATACTCCCTCTGTCTGATCACTCAGCCTCATTTGCTTTTCCCTGTGTCTTGTTCTGTGTAGTGATATCCTTCAAATATAACTTTGTGTTTCTCCTCGGAGATATGAGAAAGAAAGGGAAAGAGAGAGAGAGAGTTGACGAAGAAGTTTTGTTTCAAAAAATGCATTAATCGATATTTGGAGTTACCTTTTGAATATACACAAGCTCGACGCTACCTAGTGGCGAACAAAGTGATGGGAGTGGAAGGCGGAAACCAAGTCATTTATTCCCTCGCTGCCATATGCAAGGCAGAGAGACTACGAAACATAAATTAGTCGACATCATCCGCGCTTGTTTCATTGCTTGCAACTTTTGGACCTAGTTTCGCCTCGGTCTCTTTCAATGCCTTGTCTTCATCATGATCCTCGCGACTCCTGCTTTCGCCATCTATTCCTTCCACAACTCGTTCCGCGGCGCCTTCTTTGAGTGTTCCGTCCTTGTTGACGTCTTCCCGTAGGTAAATGGTGAATACGATTACTAGGTATACCTCCTCCGTTCGTTTATTTCGCAGGACATATCTAAGTTCGTGTGAGCGCCTGGGGGATACAAGTTAAACCAGAAAATTATCAAAACATTGCACAAACGAAAAGAAAAGAGAAAAGGAAGAAAAGGTTGATCCCATAGAGTAAGAAACAAATCTTTGCCTTGTGAAGAGCAGAAAAGCAAGCCAATGATGAGCAAACTTGCACAAAGGCTAGACTATATTGAAGAATACAAGGAGTGGATTATCATACCTTAGGCCTTGGCCATCCCAGTATTTTACAATTGGCAAATGAAAACCAGGCAGTTTCAGAGCCAAGTTTGTAAAGTCGATGTAGGGATTGTAAAAATCGAGCCCGTATGACTTCCCATACTCAAAAACCCATTTTGTCTTGCTGTCGTCTCGTAAGGCCCACTTCATGCGTGCTTTACGGTCGTCCGGCATGCCTACCGCTTGTCGGGCTTTTATGCCCTCTTCGTCGCCGCCTTCCTCGAACCACAGACCGCCCTTATCCGCATCGCAGACGCCAGCGCCTACGTGAATAGAGTTGAAGGAACTCAGAGCAGGGCCATACAGGTATGGCCTGTCTGCGTAGGCGTCTCCATCGAGGCCAGGATCAATCCACCATCTGACAATTCTCAAAGCAGTGTTGAATCCGGGAGGCAGTTTGTCACGAATAGGACGGTCAAAATCATTGCCGAACTGGAGATCATGACCACTTATTCCTTCACTCGCCGTCTCGTTATCGGTGACTTTGTCTTTACCATCTTCGGCGTTGCGCGACAGGTTGTCTTCGGAAGAGGCGCGATTGTGCGGCGTAAATTGAAATGAAATGCTGTACTGGTCCTGGCTATGTGCGTGGGGCTCCGTTGAGAAATACGCTGATGTAGACGGCGATCCCAGGGGGAGACCATGGTAATCCTGTATTCTCACATTCAGTTCGATATCGGCGCCGTCGCCCTTGATGCTTGTTGGCTCGGATTTGTTCACAGGAATTTCAACGTGCGTCGTTGCATCATAGCTTGGGCCAGCGGTAATCCGCAGCACGTACTTGTCCGCCATGTCGATATTCGGGTTCTGGATAATTCAATTATTAATCAAGGAAGAAAATTTTCAAATTCGGAATTGCCAAATTTGCCATGTTCAATTCTGTTGGGGAGACCATTTTCCTCCCATGACGTCGACATATTTTCAAGGCTGGTGGGGAATCTTGATGGGTGCCACCGTTGCAAGACACAAAGGGATAATAAACATACGAATTAGTCAGTCGGCTGCGCCTTTTTGTTCGTGCAACAGCCACTGCTTAATAAGTGCTGCGGCCAGCAGAGCACCACATACATGCAACTTGAGGTGAGCGCAGATCGATTCTTCACTGAAAACAACCAAGCCATCGTAACAGCAAATTTGGATCAATCATTGTCATTATCACCAGATGCCTAGGAACATCTCCATACCCCCCACAAAAAAAAGAAGGCTATTTCGAAAATGAGTAAAAAATAGGAGAACAGACCAGACAGAGGAAGGCTTAGTACTAAGGCATGTCTTGGTTGTTTTATGCTTGTAACAGGGCTATGTCTCGCATTCAATTCAACAACTTCCGTTCCAACGACTGATAAAAACGCCCATCCAGTCCCATCCTACAAAATCTACAGAGTGTAATTCTGTGAATAAAGTTTAGTCAATTCTAACTTGGTTCCAAATCTCGCGGGCGCGCAGCAAGCATTCACCAGCCTAGAGACGCTCCGTGATTAGAATTTGGCAACCTCCATATTATCTGCCCAGGTGAATCTTCAGCAATGCGATTGTGGGCATTGGACGTTGCATTCATAGTGATCTCGACCTGTTACTAGTGTCTCAGAGTGTCCGCGAAACAATACGAAGCACCAAAAAATGATTGGAACATCCGTGAGCGAACTGGTGTTCATCCGTCTCTCGATCCTCGTTTTTCGCTACATGCCCGTTCTCTATATCGCTTTGCTTGCCTCTACCTTGCTCATTAAAACCGACTCTAGCTTACTTCGGAGGTTCAGAATAGTGTTGTCGGTTTTGCTCTTGGCCGAGCTCTTTTTCTTCACTCTTATCTACGCTCCCCACAAACAGAGGCTACGTCGAGCAGCGATTCATCCTGTTCCTATTTCCCCAGCAGACCGGAAAGCCTTGTTCGAAAAATGCATTGCCAATACCCCTCATCCCCAGGAATATCTGAGGTGGTGGTTCCTGGGTGCCCGTATGGAAGATATCCGGCATGATAACCTCCAAGAATTTTTCTTGTGGGCTTTCTTCGATACTGACATGCAGAGTCAAAGTCCTGGACTGATCGATGAAGACATCTTGAATGAACTCGAAGAATACATTACTTTGACTGAGAAGCAGCTCGGCCATCCGCTAGGGGAGGGAAGAGGTGCCGCAAAATGCCTTCGTTTGACATTTGACGAGGTCCCCTCTGTTTATAGGTGCCTTCTTTGGTATTCTATCATATATTTGATCGATATGGCTACACATGCCGCTCTTTCCTGGTACGGATTCTGTTACTATGCTCGTTCATCTGAGATGTCATGGGCAACTTTTCCACCCCGACCACAAGAATTATTCGCCAAATGTCGCTCACCCGAGCCGGAACTGGGGTACTGGTTTAAGCCTCACACTTGTCCGAATTCACGGCCAATTGTTTTCTAGCATGGTATCGGAGTTGGATTGTGGACTTATGTGCGGTTTCTCACACAATTAGGCCATTCAGCCAGATCGGGCGACGTGGGATTAATCGTGCCAGAGGTGCTCCCGATCTCCTTTCGACTCACTCACCCACTGCCGCGAAAGCACGAGCTTCTGCGAATGATCATCGGCATATTAGATCATCACCACGGATGGGAGACTTTTAAACTTGTTTCGCATTCCTATGGGTCTGTTCCGTCCACGCACATGTTGCATTCCCCCGTTCTTCAACAACGTATAGCCGCGGTGATTCTTATTGACCCGATCACCATTCTCCTTCATTTGCCTGATGTGGCTTACAACTTCACTCGAAGGCCACCCAAGATGGCTAACGAATGGCAGCTTTGGTACTTCGCCAGCACTGATCCTGGTGTCGCCTACAGTCTTGGTCGCCGCTTTTTCTGGCGCGACAATATTCTATGGCGGGAAGACTTGTTTTCGGATCCTCTGCAATCGAGAGCTGAAAGAGCTCAATTAGGCAGGCGAAAAGTAGCTGTTAGCTTATCTGGAAGGGATTTGATTGTCGACACTGCATCAGTTACAAACTATTTGACGTCCAAGCCGCGAATCATTACTGGTGATGACGCTATTGGCCACCCCAAAGAATACAGCGAGGTGCCCTCGGACGAGGTTGATGTCGTGATTTTTCCGCTTCTAGATCATGCTCAAGTATTCGACTGCAAGTATGCGCGAGATTGGGTAGTGCAACACATTCATTCGTATGGTTGACGTGGTGTTGGCAATGGATAGAGACGTACGAAGTGGAAAAAATAGAAAAGATAACTATTTTTAGCACGTACCGTACCGGACATGGCAAAGATATACGATGTCTGTTTCATGTGCCTGTCGTATCTTCACATTTACCCCAGTCTACAAGCGTGGCTCCCACCGGCTGTGGCCCTCCGTGAATTACAACACAAACGAAGTCTGCATCTTGTGTATCGAGGACTTGATGCTCCGTCTATGCGGGGAAAAAATGCAAAACCCCCGGCGCCGATGTCGTGCTTTCGCAGCTCTGCCTCGAATCCTTCATTTTCAATGAGGGTACCGTTCCCGGATACGGCATAGACAAGTTAGGGTCCAGGACAATACGTACGACATGCCAAAAGTTCGTGAAATGCAGGTGCACAGAACAATGAACATAATTCGTCGACGTTGTGCCGCACACATTCACACTCGTGCTCCAAAAGAGCGATGACCAAACTGGACGGGAACAATGATGATGCACACAGTCCTTGCTCACTATTATGCTGGACTGGCGTCTCAGACCGTGGCCGAATAGTCATGACTGTTCGCGAACGTTGCCCCAGAAAACTTATCAAAGAAGCCGTTGACCACAAAAGTGCTTCTCCCATTCGTGTACAGAGATATCTTGCACAATTGCAGGTCCCGCAGTCACAGCCCCATCTACGGTCGGAAGTTCGGACTTGATATAACTGGCCCTTGTAATAAGAGTCCCGTGAGGAAGGGGAAGAGCTTCTCTCATTCGGGTAGGGATCCGTAGATATCTTATCTTGCACAATTGCAGGGCCCGCAGTCACAGCCCCATGGTTAGACCGCGAAGCTAGGGTTCAATGTGATCGCATCTATTAAGTTGTCTAACCCTATAAGAGAGCGCAAACTACGGTTTAAATACATAAGAACCTTTACTAGAGGTAAGGTACTTATATAGTAGTAAAATATACTATGAAGTTATAAAGGTCTTAGAAAATAACTAGCTAGGGATAATCTCTTATCTTAGCTAGTTAAGTAATAAGACTTTTATATAGCTTAGGGATTATTATACTATAGTAAGTATATATTTATTTATTTATTTAATTACGCTAGTTAGCCTTCCCTAGCTATTTCTAGTACTCCTATAGATTAGTTAAAGAGAAAAACCTTTAGAAAGACAAAAAACCCCCTTATATCTTTATTTAGTCTAGCGCTAGCCCTAGACTAGGTTAGCGCTACTATTAGTGTAGCTATTTGTAGTTATTTATTACTAGCTTACACTAGCCTTATCCCTTTATCTAAGTTTTTTAAGTTAGAAAGACTACTAACTCTTTTTCTTTACCTAAGTCCTAGCCCTTCTCTAAGCTAGTGCTAACCTAATTAATATTACTACCTATAAAGTAAATTTAAGTTTATAATAATAATTTACTTTTCTCTTATAGTATTACTAACTCTTTTATTACCTTACTTTTTAGCTAAATCTACCTCTCTCCTAACCTAGGTTATTTATAAACTTAAAGCACCTAGTTTTATAAAACTTTTAGAAAAGAAAGGTAAGGCTAGCCTATAGTTACCTTAGTATTAGCACTTTTCTATTACTAGAGTTTTTATTTATTTATAATATTAGTATATTATCTTTATATTTATAATAATAACTTATAGCCCCCCCCCCTTAGGGATTATAAGAAGAGTTCTTCCCCCCTTAGAATCCTAACCTTTTTTCTTCCTCCTATATTATACTTTCTTATAGGTTCTTTTTCTCTTTTTCTTTTAAGAACCTATAGGCCTTATCCTAGGTTAGAGCTAGTTTAGAAGCTAATAATTATAGTAGTTTTATATATATATTCTTACTATTATAAAAATATCCCTTTCTTAATCTATATTACTAGTAAGTTTGCTTCTATTTCTATATAGACTAGATGCTAATCTATTAAGGAACCTAAGTTATCTCTTTATTATCTAAAGAAATTACTTACCCTAAAGTAGTTATAGTAAGCACTTAAATATAAGCTTTAGGTAAGTCTTCTTTACTTTAGTGCTAGGCTTATTTTAACGCTAATTTAGTGTAGTTAGGTAAGCCTTAATAGTTCTAGTGTATATCTTATTATATATAGTCTATTAAAACTCTAGGCTATTAGTGCTATAATATTATTAGTATGTTTTCTCTTTAGTTCTAATATAGTAGTAAGGCTAATCTATTTAGTTAGGGGCTATAACTAATACCTATTTTAATTATTAGGTTAGAAATAGCGGTTATAAAAAGGTTTAATATTACTACTTCTAGGCTAGCGCTACTACTAATCTATTTAATAGGTTAAAATTACTAGATATTAGGCGAAATATTAGTAGCTAACTAAAATATTAGCTAAGATTACTAGTGGTATAGGAGTAAGTGCTTCTCTAGTAAGTCTATTCTAGCTCTAAATTAGTGCTAATTTATCTGTTTCTCTAGGTCCCTAAGGACTTTAATACCTATATTAAGAAATTATACGCTAAAAATTAAAGCAAAAAGAAATAGTTTGCGTTAGTAGTAGGCCTTAACTAAGGTAGTTCTAGGTTTACTAGGGACTAATATAATAAGACTATCTTTTAGCTATATTATCTAGATATATAAATAGTGGAAATAAACTAGCTTCTAGTTACCTCCTTACTAGCTAAGGGCTAGGCTAAAATTATAGAAGATATAGTTCCTATCCTAGAGAAGGAATAGGTTCTTTATTTATTTTCTTTTATTTTAAGTTAGTATAAGGGCATAATTAGTTTAGAGGTAGCCTAAGGGGGGGCTAATATACCTAGCGTTTAATAGTTAGTTATTTTTTAATCTAATAAAAAGTTTTAGAGTGTATTTTATTACTTATACGTATTATAGTAGCCTTACCTCTAGTCTATTTTTACCCCTAAGTTATTTACACTATATTTTAGTTTTTACTATCCTTACTAGTTATTATTTTTATAGCCCTTAGTTTTAGTCTCCTATATCTAACGCGCTCTAGTTCTAGCTCTAGAGCTCTTAACTTAGTGGCTAGGTTATATGCTAGCATGTAATATTATAGTCTCTTTATAGCTAGAAACTATTTAGCTATAATTTTCGCTTACTAGGGGTTATTTAGGGCTAGCCTTACTTCTTATATGTTTATAAGCTAACGTTATTAGGGTTATATATAACTATATTTATAGTAATTAACTATTATATAGTACTAGTTTTCTTTCGCTTAGCTATAGCTATATAAAGGTAAAGCTACCCTAGAGATATTTTAGAGAAAAAGGAACTTATTAAGGCTAATCTTTCCTATTTATAATTATATAATTATAGAGGAGATATGCTTATCTAGGTTAGTGTGAAATTTCTAGATATCTTTTAGGTAGCTTAGTGGTTAGTCCTTAGCTAGTTCTCTAATACGCTAGTCCTAACCTAGTCTTTCTCTATTATACTATACTTCCTAGTGGCTTTTCCACTTATTATATAAGTTTATATTAGGTTTATCTTCCTTATTATTATATTTTCTCTATAGCCTCCTTTAGGGTAGGATAGTTACTACTAACCTAGCTACTATTCTAATTACCTTTACTATCTTACTATTAATAGTTTTATCCTTAAATCTCTTTTTTAGGTAGTTTAAGTATAGGTTAAGTAAAGGGACTTTAGTTTTAGCTTCTAGCTATATAATTAAGGTAGCCTTAAACGCCCCTATAATAACTTAGAGATAGGCTAACTAGTTAGTTATAAAGCTCTTTACTATGCCTTTTAGTTTCCCTCCTTTCTTAGTTAGTATATAGTAAGCACTTACTCTATAGGTAATAATAAGGCAGACTACCTAGGTATATAAAAGGCATATATCCCTAAAGCTATAACCCTATGCTAACGCTACTAGTAAGGTAAGTATAAGTTACTACTAGGCTAATTTCCCCTTAATAATCTTCTTATAAGCGCTTTAGGTAAGTTTTTTATTAACCTAGATTCTAAGGAAATAGTAAGCCTTTATAAGCGCTATTTTTTTTACTCTAAGCTAGACTTTAGTCTAGGGGGGTTAGTAGGATTTACTAAAGTATATAAGTTTTATCTTAGCTAGGTTAAACTTTACTTCTACTTCCTTTACCTAGTCTTTATAGATCTTTTATATAGCCTTAAGCCTTTTCTAGGTCTAAGCTATATTCTTTCTAAAAGCTATAATATTTATATTATTAGTAAAGCCTATTACTACTATGCCTAGTATAGCTTTAAGATAGATATAGAGTTTTACTAAGTATAGGAGAAAGAGAATAGGGGAGAGAGGGGATCCCTATAGGGTGCTAGCCTTAGTTTTAAAGGGTCTTAAGAGTTCTCTATTAAAGCTAAGCTAGCTTATTCTCCCTATAAGGAAGCTATATATTATTATAACTAGCTATTATAGGATGCCTATCTTAATAAGGAGGGCTATAAGGTATAAGTAGCTAACCCTATTAAATACTAATAAAATATCTATTTATATAAGTAAGGCTAATTTTGTTAAGGCTTCTAGGCCGGAATGGATAGAATAGGGTGATAGTATAGATAAGTAGCAGCTAGATAGCTAAAGGTAAGTAGTAATGCTTAAGGGTTTTAATCTCTAGCCTCCTATATTCTATATATATAACCTTCGCCTAAATACCCCCTTTACGCGCATGTAATTAGCTTATAGTAGCCTTATAGCTAGGGCACTATAAGCCCTAAGTAAGTCCTACTATATATAATGCTATTGCCTTTATTGCCTATATTACTCTATAGCCTCTATAACCCTAATATAGTACCCCCTTTACTTTATAATTACCCTTAATTATACTTACTACCTAGTTAGTGTAAACTTACTATTCTAATTTTCTTATATAACTCTTACCTTATATATCCTAACGTAAGGCGTAAGGAGATAATAGCTCTATTAATAATAGGTTTAGCTATTATTTCCTACCTTACCTATAAGCTCTTAGTTATAATATAGTTATAGCTATAAAGTTACTTTATAAATACTTATATTCTTATTCTTACTAGTTCTATAAAAGTAAATACCTTATATTATATTTTCTTATTAGCTAAAAGGGATAGGGTATTAGACACTATATATTAGGGTGTATTTAATTATAAGTTCTAGTAAAGTTACTATAAGCTTACTAAGTGTGCGTAGTTAGCTATAACCTTAGCTATTAATAGCTATAACGCTAGCTTTTTAACCTATAGCTTACTTTTACTATCTATGTAAATTACTTAAGGGGTCTATAGTTAATATAAAAAAGACTAAATTTCCCCTCCTTTTTCTCTTCCTTTTCTTCTTATCCCTCTTAATTTTTAATATTAAATTTATAAGTTAGCCTTACTAGCCTTATAGTAGTATTCTTACTACTACTACTTAGTAGTTACTAACCTTATCTAAAGTCTTCTTCTTATTATCTTATATTTTATTTACTCTTATAGTTAGTATTTTATTACTTTGCTTCCTGCTTGCTTACTACTAACTTATAGCTAGGTTATAATATTATTTATTTGCCTAATAACTCCTAGACCCTTAGCGCCTACCCTAGAGAAATCCCCTTATAAAAGGGCTTTATAGGCTTTAAAAACTTCTATATAAGTTTACCTCTTATTTATAGTATTATAGCTACTAACTTACTAAATAGTATAATTAAAATTCCTTACCTTTACTATAGTTAGTAAGTGGTAATCTAGTAGATTACTTCTAAAGATAATAGAGCTAGACCTTAATATATTATAGATAGGAAGCTAGTCTCTAATAAGTATTACTATTCCCCTAGTATAACTAAGCTACTTCTCTCTTACTCTTATAATGCTAACTTAGGTTAGGTAATTCCTTAAAGTGCACTTACTATATAAAAAACAATAAAATATATATTAGTATAAGTGTCTATTTAAAGGCTATTGCTTTTAGCTAGCTAACCTATTACTAGTGTCCTATAAGAATTATAATCCTCTATTATAAGTTCTTTAAGATTATAAAGGAGGTTCCTAAAGGTAGCCCTTACTATTAGTGTTTAGTAAAAACATTAATTCTAGTAACTTAGTTAGAGCTAACTTATTACTAGGCTTTAGTGCGCGTAAAATATAAATTATATAATACGCTTCTTACTATAAAGAATATAAATTACTATAGGAGAGTTTATTAGGCCTATCTAACTATAGAAGCTACTTATAAAGCTAATGCTAATAAGCGCGCTATAATGTTATAGCTCTTTAACGCTACTAACCTTAAGGTGTAGATTAATATTACTAATAGCCTATGCTTTATAGCTTAATATGCCCCTATAGTAAGTCCTATTATCTCTAGTATAGCTTTTAATTTACTAACTTATAGCTAGTTTGTAAATTACACTACCTAGCTTCTTACTTATATTAGCCTCTCTAAGCTCCCTAAAGAGCTCTATTTCTTTATCTATAAGGATAAGGAGGGGTCCTTTAATAATAAAGCTCCTATAGCTATAGTAAAGGAAAATATAGCTATAGATATAATAATAGAGTAATAGGTGCTTAGTAGCTATATAGTAGTTTACTTTTAAGAAAATATAACTTTTTATGTTATAAAATTTTATATATTAAATTACTAAAGTAATAATATCTTTATAAACTAGCTACTTAATTACCGCTTATAATTATTTATAATATCCCTTATAATAAAATCTCTTTTTAATACCTATAAATTCTCTAAGCTATTATAGCCCTTCTATTTTACTAAGAATTTCCGCTATTTTCTATTATACTAATATAAGATAATTCTCTTAACTTTAAACTTCTCTTTATTATCTTTAATATTATCTTATAGTAAGGATATATTTATATAGCTAGTAGGATCCCCTCTAAATAGTTTAAGGCTTATAATATTAAACACATTATAAAGTCTTAAGCTAGCTAGTAATTATAATTAATAGGCTAAGCTATAATTACTAACTACCTTCTTAATTTTATAGGGCCTTAGGTACTTAGCTATAAGCTTCTAGCTTAGTTATCTTAGGTTAATATTCTTAGTAAATAGTAAAACATAGTCCTTAACCTTAAACTCTATTAGTATTCTCTTATAATTATAATACTTTTTTTGCTATGCTTATATGTTATAAAGTAGCTACTTAATCTCTAAGTATTTTTATCTTAATTCTAAGGCTTTGTTTTTTACCTAGTTATTTACTAAGTTAGGCATTAGAATAGCCTAATATAGTCCCCTTAGGTTATACCCTTATAGTGCCTTTACTAGTATTAGGCTATAACTACTATGCTTACTTATATTATAGGCAAACTATGCTATTAGTAAATATTCTACCTAATTATCCTATTTAGCGTATATATAAGCTCTTAGATAATGCTTAAGAACCTAGTTTAATTATTTATTTACCTATTTATTTAGGGGTAAAATGCGGTGCTTAGTTACTGCTTTATTATAATAAGGTAGTAGAAAGTCCTCTAGAATCCACTAGTAAATATTAACCTATAGTCTATAATAATACTTTTTAAGGCATTATAGTCTTTAAAAATATTCTTAAGGAACACTATAGTAAGGCTATTACTAGTTAGGTATATAGACACTAGTATATAAATACTATACTTTAAGAATTAGTCTATAATAACTAAAATTATATTATATAACTAAAACTTCTAATCCTTTACTAGTAGTAAGCCTATAATAAAGTCTATTAATAATTCTTAGAAGGGGCAATTAGGCACTAGTAACATAGCTAACTTACTATAAGGTTTATATAACCTTAGCTTTAAAACTTAATAATTAACATAAGACTAGATATATACCTTAATGTCTTTCTTTATTAATAGCTAGTAATATTAGCCTATAATATAATAGAGAGTCTTACTAACCCCCTAATAACCTACTATAGGATTATTATAGGTTAATAGTAAAATTTCTTTTTGTAATCCTAGTAGGATAAAAACATGATTTTTATACATTAGTAACTTAGAGGATCTTATAGTCTATGTCTATAGCTCTTTAGCCTCTAGCTTAGAGGGACTAATTAACTATAGTCCTAACGCACTAAAGTTATTACTTATTAGTAATAACTTTCACTATATAATAAAGGCATCCCCTTACTACGCTTCTAATAATAAGACTTAAATTAGGGCTTCTAATTTTACTACCTTACTCCTAATATTAGAGTTAAACTTAGAAGAGGTTCTCTAAACCACTAAGATTCTTATTATAACACTACTATAGCCTAGTGGCTCTTTAGTAGCGCTCTTAGATAAATTAACTAACCTAGTAGAGATTAATATAGAAAAGGTTCTCTTACTTACTATTACTTTTATAAATATAGTAAAGATTAATATAGAAAAGGTTCTCTTACTTACTATTAGGTAATTTGCCTTAATACTACTATAAGCATATAGCTCCTTAGTAGCGCTCTTAGACTTTTTAACTAGTATAGTAAAGGTTAATATAGTAAAGGTTAACTTACCTACTATTACTTCTATAGGCCTAGTAAAGATTAATATAGGAGAGGTTCTTAAACTAGCTAGTAAGGTTTAATTACTATAAACCTATAGCTTTATTACTATATACTTAGGCCTTTTACCTAGCCTAGTAAAGATTAATATAAAAGAGGTTTTCTTACTTACTATTAGGGTTTTTACTTTACTATTAAGGGGTAGTAAATATAGATATAGGGTACTTACTAAGTTACTATTACTCTTACGCTACTCCTTAACTATAAACCTAACACACTATAGACATACCTAACTAGTAGTTAAGCTATTACTAATATAGTGCCCTTATAGCCTAATAGTAGTAAACTTAGTAAGGAAGGTTAGTAACTAAGATATAAAAGCCTTAGCCTTCCTTTTCTTACTAATATAGTCTAGTCTTTATAATAAAGGATTAGTAGGATTTAGCTTTCTTACCTAGTGTTTAATAGTAAAGTTAAATAGGTATAGCTTATCTAATATAGTAACCTAGTAACTAGTTAGCTTAGGCTTTATTATAAGGTACTTATAGTTTAGGTAATCTATAATTATAGTAACTAAGTACGCTAAGTAAGTAAGGTAATGCCTCTAAGTCTAAAAGGCCTCCTAAATTACTAGTAGCTTTATATCTAGTGTTATATAGCGTAATTTAGTGTCCTTTAACTTCCTTAATATAAACACTATAGGGTGCTAGTAACCTAGCACTAATATTATAAGGATAGCTCTAATTACATATCTAAAGGCATTAGTCTTTACTTATAGTAGTAACTTTAGGTTAAAATAAACTAAAATTAGAGCCTCCTAAAATAGCTTTTATAGTTCCCTAAATACTACTAGCTTACTATTATCTAGCTTAAACTTTGCTAGTTAGTTCCCTTATAGGTAGTTTATTAATAGGATAACTATTTTGCTATATAACTGTTAAAATAATGCTATTTATAGCACTATTTTATAGGCCCACTAGTTGCCTTGTTACGTTGTTGCAACGTTGGTTACGAGCGTTGCTTGCAGCGTTGTTTGTTGTGACCTGCGTTCCCACAACCAACCCACGGGCTTGTATGACTAAGCCGACTAGGTTACCCTATAGGGAAGCTGAAATCAACTGTAACTAGGCAACTAGTAGTCGTATAAAAGGCTAACGTATACTGTTCGAATCCTTGAATTTTTCTGGATTTAATGGTATATTTTGTTAATAGGGTTGCCTATTAAAAATGCTTAGTTAGTGCACCTAGGCAGCTAGTTTGTATGGCTATGAGTCGATTTTTTATTTTTCCCATATAAATAGGTTTTACGGAAAATAAAAAGTAGCTCCTAAGACCTCTCTAGCGGTCTAGATCCTCCGATACGGTCGGTAAGTCTATGAGGGGACTAGAAATCCTCTTATTGCTTGTCAGACCGTCCGTTAGCTAGGAATCAACTGTATTTAACTATTAAAAGCTCCTAATCTTAAAGAATAAGCTATAATCTAGTGAATCTAGAAGCCGCCGCGTTAGAATCTACTAGGGAGGTCTTCCTATCCCTCTAGTTAGATTCCCTTCCATTTTCAATAGGTTATGAGCCTAGAAGGCCTATAGATTACTACATTACTGCGTTATTCTACTGCGATTACTGCTTGATTTTAGGTACAGTTACTACCTACTATACCTATGGGCTCTTAAGATTACAAAGGAAACCACTAGAATTTAAAGCTTTTCATTTACTAGCACCACGCATTGCAACATCAGACCCTTAGTGTTGAATTAACTACAGCCGCAACCCGTAACTACCTAGTTACAACCACAACCTTTTTAGTGATCCTATTCACTACTACGACCGTTATATTTGATATTATTTACAATAGTAGATACGCTGCATCCTTTGAAATTATTAGACATCTAGTATATCTATACTAGGCTTTTTAACCTATTACACTACGTTGCACGCACTATACATTACGTTGCGTTGCGTTATAACTTCTGTAATACCTATTATTTACGATTCCTATTACTTAGTGTTAAGAAAATTTTCTTAGAGACCCCTCTCCGCCATTTTTCTGCCCGCGCATACTAAAGACCCACTTTTTACACCTAAGGGCTACCCTCTTAAACAGCCCCGCCACACATTTTGCGTACGCAACTAGATTATAACACAAGCAATTTCTAGCGCGCGTTATTTGTAACGGGAACGAATTTAGAGCTTTTACACAGGGATTCTTTTTAAGATTTAGAAGATAGCACCACCTAGTTATAAGGGTAAGGCCCCTATGGGGTTTTCTAGCCCCCCTAGGGACCCTAGTAGGATAGATATAAAAGGTTAACTAGCTGTTTAGGCTAGTGCCCTACAGCTACAGATACAGGGCCAAATTAAATAACAAGGCAAGACCTTAACTAATTTTATTAGGCATAGCGAGGAAAATCGTATTAAAAACGAGGCTAGCATTAATAATCTTCTAGAGAAGTTAACGCAAACCATGACTGTTATGCAAGGTCTTTAGGCTTCTAATAGACCTAAGGAAGAAAATACTAAGGTTCTAGAAGAAGACCTAACAGCTACTACTTCTGCGAGCGTACCTTCTAGTAACTTACAAGCTGCCTTTAATACAGGTGCTATAAAGGAACTAAACAAGAAGGTTCACTCTATTCCAGAGGGAGCTAAGCTAAAAGGCCCTAAAAACTATAATCAGTGGAAGCAAGCCCTAAGCATATAATTTAGAGCCCTAGGATTACCTAAATTTATAGATAATCCAAGCCTAGCAAGCCATCTAGCTAACTGTGACCAAGCTATTCTTTTAATAATATTAAGAGATAGTTATTAACTAGGACCATAGGCTGCTATATGTTAGCAAAAATCCCCTAAAGAAGCCTATAAAGTCCTTATTAGGCAGTATTCGCAGAGTGCTAAAATCCAGCGTGGTACACTATACGCTAGCTACCACTCCCTAAACTTTTTAAGTTATAAGGGATCTTTAGAGGCTTTTAATGCTAATTTTAATAATTTACTAGCTAGACTATAGCTTTATAGTGTAGAGATCGCCCCTATTAATCAAGTAAATCATTATATTAATGCATTAAAGCAGACCTTCCCTAGTTAGGCTAAGAGACAAAGATTTACTATCAGAGCTTCTAGGGCACAAGGACTGCCTATAAATACCCTAAATTTACAGTTCCTTATGGCGGACTTATTAGAAGAACAGAGGGACAAAACCTCCCCTATAGCTAAAGCCCTTAGTTATAAGGCTTTTAATAATAAGGGAAATTCTAAGGATCAGGAGAAGAAATCATCTAATCCTACCCCTAAGAAGGACTCTAACGCCACTAAAGAGCAGGATAAGAAGGATTTAAACCCTTCTAAGGCCTCTAAAAAGAAGCAGAAGAAAAAGAGTAGCAACAGGGAAAAACAGAAAGGAAAAGAAGCTGCTTTTGCTTTAGGCTATACCCTAGCCATAGGATACGTTAAAGAATTAGATTCTAATAAATCTAGTAGTAATAATAGTAGTAATTCTAAATCTAACTCGGATACCTCTAGTACCACTAGTAACACTACTAGTAAGCCTACTTTTAGCTACTCTAATAATATAGTTAAAAACTCCCTTTTATATAATATAGGTTCTTCCTATTATATTTGTAATAATAGGGCTTCTTTTAGGGACTTTAAACCTCTAAAGAAAGGTGAAACTAGTGCTATAATTACAGCAGGAGGACCTATTTATCCTAAAGGAAGAGGCATAGCTATTTTCAACGTTCTAGTCAAGAAAAATCCACTAGAATATAGGCCCTTAGCTCTGCTAGATGCCCTATATTTTCCAGGCATAGATACTAACCTAGTTAGTGGGTTATCTCACTATCTAAAGGGAGGTTATCTAGCTAAAGACTAGCTATTCCTAGCCAATAAAAGCCCCTGTAGGTTATTAGAACCTGCTAAACACGGCTTCTTTTTACAGATTAAGGGGCAACCTACTCCTACGATCTGTAAGCATTTAATCTACCTCTCCTTTATAGGCTCTTAGTATTGCAACTAACAACGACAACCAAGAGCTCATAAGAACAAATTAGGGTTTTCCTACCCTATAGAGGTTTAAATTCCGTAACTAGCTTTTAATCCCAAGGAATATTAACAAATCAAAGAGCTAGAAGATAATGATAATTTAGCCCTATGTCCCACCGAAGCTCCTCCTAGTTAGGCATCTTCTATAGGGGGTTTAGAAGGTCCATACCCTAATGACTTAGGTGATGATAGTGGCTATCTACTGCCCCTAGAGGCCTATGATTCTCAAGAGGCCTAGCAACAGAGGGAGCTAGGGGATAATAGCCCTAAATCTAACCTAGATCCTAGTTATAAGAAGCTACTAGATCTAGCCCTTCTTTGGCACATTCGATTAGGCCATATAGGCCTCTCTTTACTAAAGAAGTCATCGAAATTAGCTAAAGGGATCCCTGATTTTTCCGCCGTTAAAGAAAAGGATTTTAACTGCATAGCCTATATATAATCTAAAGCTATTAGAAGACTAACTAAACGACCTATTTAGGACCCCCCTAGAGTTCTAGATATTCTAGAGGGAGATACAGTTAAAATCAAACCTATACCGCATAATAAGAAGGCTACAGTCCTTATCCTTATTAATCGAAAATCCCGGTATAAATAGTGCTTTTTATTAGCTAATAAAGAAGGTTTAACCCTTTCTTTAGCTATTAAGGGCTTCTTTAGAGCCCTAAAAAACCGATATAACGCGTATCCTAGGCACCTTCACTTTGACAGAGGTACTAAAATTAATAACGAACTTTAGTTATAGTTATCTTCTAAAGGAATCTGTTTTAGTACCTCTTGCCCCTATATTTACGAACAGAATAGGCTAGTTAAGAGGGCTATTAGGGTTATCCTTAACTGGCTTAGGGCTACACTTCAGTGGTCTAAGCTACCCTTATATCTATAGTCTTATATCCTTCTAGCTATAGTGGAATTAGTTAATATCATAGCTAATATAACTAAACCTTTAACCCCTAAGCAGCTATTTCTAGCTAATTTAGAGCCTAAGACTTCCTATAAACCTAACTTCTCGAAGATTAGGGCTATAGGGTCTTATTGTAAGGTCCTAATACCTCCGGAGCAGAGATCTAAGCTTCAAAAGCTAGCCCCTAGGACTATTCCTAGTTAGTTGCTAGCTACTCTAGGTTCTACTATTTATCTTATTTATATTCCCTCTAAAAGGTTAGTTATAAAGACTAGCTTTATTAAAATTATAGAGGATATAGGCTCTATAGGGTCCCCTAAGTCTTTAGGGAGCAATCCTTTAGAGGGAGAAGCTAATATCTCATGAGATAATCTAGAAATTTAGGATAGTTACCTAAAGCCTCCTAAAAGCTTAGCGCCCGCAGCGCCCGCAGCGCCTATACTAACAGCCCCCGGGGCGACTAACACAGCGCCTGCAACCCCTACAATGCCTGCAATGCCTCTAGCGCTACCCCTAGAGAGCCCTAGCTCTAGCGCCCCTAATAAGGGTGCTATTAAAAACCCGTTTTTAGATTTGGATTCTTTAATTAATTCTGATTCTATAGATATTAATGATTTTAATATATCTTTATACGTTAAGGAGATATGCTTTAAGGCATAATAAAGGGCTAAATCATCCACTAACAACGATTCGGATACCCCTAAGACCTAGAAACAAGCTTTAAAAAGCAAGGATAGTTAAAAATAGATAGATATAATATTTAACGAATTTAAACAGCTTCTAGCTACTAGAACCTTTAAATTTATAGGGATAGACTAAATTCCTAAGGGCTAGAGAGTTCTAAAGAATAGGCTTATTTATAAGCTTAAAAAGGATAAAGAAAATAATCCTCTAAAGTACAAGGCCTAACTCGTTGCTAAAGGGTTTATGCAGATAGAAGGTTAAGATTATATTAAAACCTACGCTATAACTAGCATTCCCCCTAGTTAGCGGATCTTACTAGCCCTAGCGGCTTGTAATGACTAGGAAGTTAAATAGGTTAATTTTATAGGGGCCTTTCTAAATAGTCCACTAAAGGAATCTATCTATATGCAAATACCTAATGGATTTACTAAGTTTGCTAAGTCTTCTACACCTAAAGTAGCTAAGTTACTTAAGAAGTATAGCTACAAACCCTCTTAAAAGCAGGTTATTTTCCTATAAAAGGCTTTATATGGATTAAAACAGAGCTCTAGAGAGTGGCAACAGGTTTTAAAAGACCTTCTTCGGAAGCTAGGCTTTTAACCCCTTATATCCGACCTAGCTATCTTCTTTAACCTAACTATATCTACATATATAGTGACTTATATGGATGACTGCCTTCTAATAGGACTGGATCTAGCTTATATTAATAGGCTAAAGAAGCTACTTTATAAAGCTTATCCTATAGAAGACTATAGGCTAGCTGAATTTTTCCTAGGCGTTTAAATCACTAGAAATTAAAAGAAAGGGACCCTAACTATCCACTAGTCCTAGTACATTTCTGAAGCCCTAGAAAGATTTAATATAAAGGATACTAGACCTATTAAAATTCCTCTATAACCTAGAATTATAAAATAGGTAGACTACCTAACTAAACCTCTTTCCCCCCCTAATCACAAGCTATATTAGAGTATTATAGGGACTATTATGTACCTAATGCTCCTTATAAGACCTAATATTGCCTTTCCGGTTTAGTGGCTTTCTATAGCGCTAGCTAAGCCGTTTATAGAGCATCTTAATGCTTCTAAACATTTGCTTAGGTACCTTTTAGGCTCTATGGGTTATTCTATAACTTATAGAAGGTCTAAATCTGCTGTTATAGCTTTTGCAACCCTTATTAGCTTCTGTGATAGTGACTTCATGGGTGATAAGTCCTCTAAATTAACCTATGCTTATCTCTATAAGCTAGCTAAAGGACCTATTAGCTAGAAATCGAAGAAAGCAACTACAATAGCTTTATTCACATTAGAGGCTGAATCTAATGCCTTATGTGAAGCTATTAGGGAGCTAGAGTGGCTTTATAGTCTCTTTAAAGAGATAAAGCTGCCTATATTACCTCTAGTACTGATTTTTAGTGATAACTAAGGCGCTATTATAACCGCTAATAACCCTGCTCTCTATAGCAAAACAAAGCATACCCTGCTAAAATTTAACTATACTAGAGAAAAGGTACAGAAGGGTATAGCTAAGGTTATCTATATTAATACTAAAGAGATGCCTGCAGATGGTTTAACTAAGCCCCTGCCTAATAATAAATTTCAACAATTTATCCAACTATTAGGCCTTACGAATACAAAGGCTTAATCTAAACTAACAAAATCAACTAAAAAGTCGAAAAACCCTAAAAATCAACAAAAACACTGGAATTACGCCTAAAAGTTATCGATTTTACTGTTTTTAGTCTAAAAGTTATTGGATTTATTATTGGATTTATAGTTAACTTAGATATCTATTAAAGAGCTAAGTCTAGGTATTGAATTAGTTACCTTATACTTTTCTAGAGGGAGTGTTAAAATAATGCTATTTATAGCACTATTTTATAGGCCCACTAGTTGCCTTGTTACGTTGTTACAACGTTAGTTACGAGCGTTGCTTGCAGCGTTGTTTGTTGTGACCTGCGTTCCCACAACTAACCCACGGGCTTGTATAACTAAGCCAACTAGGTTACCCTATAGGGAAGCTAAAATCGACTGTAACTAGGCAACTAGTAGTCGTATAAAAGGCTAACGTATACTGTTTGAATCCTTGAATTTTTCTGGATTTAATGGTATATTTTGTTAATAGGGTTGCCTATTAAAAATGCTTAGTTAGTGCACCTAGGTAGCTAGTTTGTATGGCTATGAGTCGATTTTTTATTTTTCCTATATAAATAGGTTTTGCGGAAAATAAAAAGTAGCTCCTAAGACCTCTCTAGCGGTCTAGATCCTCTGATACGGTTAGTAGGTCTATGAGGGGACTAGAAATCCTCTTATTGCTTGTCAGACCGTCCGTTAGCTAGGAATCAACTGTATTCAACTATCAAAAGCTCCTAATCTTGAAGAATAAGCTATAATCTAGTGAATCTAGAAGCCGCCGCGTTAGAATCTACTAGGGAGGTCTTCCTATCCCTCTAGTTAGATTCCCTTCCATTTTCAATAATAACTTAATAAAACACCTATAGAATCTAGTAAACCTAAGGAAAGATTAGATATTAAATATATAAATAAGTATTAGCTATATTATAATTACCTTTACCTTGCTTAGGTTTATTAAGATTCCTTTTAGTAAGATTATATAACTAAGGAATTTAACCTCCTTAATAAAGAATTAGCACTTATCTAAATTAATAAAAAGGTTAGCCTTCTAAAATCTCTTAAGGATCTTTTTAATATTACCCTTATGCTCTAAGATCTTATAGCTAAATATTAGGGTGTTATTAAGGTAAATAATATAAATAAGATTATTAAGGCTTTCTAAAGCTTTATTAATATACTCTTAGAAGAATACTAGTGTATTAATAAGCCTAAATAGCATTATAAGATACTTAAAGTAACTATATTTATATTAGAAGGCTATTTTTCACTTATTACCCTTACGGATATATAGCTAATAGTATATATCTTTAAGGTCTAACTTTATAAAAATCTTTACACCCCCTAGTTAATCTAAGATTTCTAATATTAGGGGTAAAGGGGCCTTATCTTTAACTATAATCTTATTAAGGCCCCTATAATCTATATATAGTTATAGCTTTCCCCCTTTTTTTAGCATAAAAAGGATTAGGGCGCTTACTAGGCTAATAGATCTTTAGATCTATTTATATTCCTATGTAGTTACTAGGTACTTATAGAGTACTTATAACTCTTTCTTAGCTAGGTTATATATTAGACCTTATAGTAATGCTTTTCCTTTTTCTAATTTAATAGTATAAGTTTAGCTACCTAAGCTAGGAAGGGTACTAGCCTCTTTATTTAAAAACATATCTTTAAACTCCTTATAAGCTTCTAAAAGTTTTACTTTCTTAGGTTTATTAGTTAGTTCTATTACTATATTATTACTACTTCCTTCCTCCTTATTTACTATAGGTCTAATAGTAGCTATATATCTAATTATATATATTACCTATAGGTTAAGTACTACTATAATAGATATATATTTCGCTACTTTCTAACTATCCTATAACCCTATTACTAATAAGATATATTCCTTTATTATAGGGTATTTCTAAAGTCTATCTTTCTATAATATTATTATAGGTTTATACTCTCTTACCTAATTAACTCCTAAAACTAATTTTTTACTACTATTAGTAATATAATAGCTAAGTTAGTATATCTTTATATAGCCTATGCTATCCCTAACTAACACTATTTTCTTTAAAATCCTTTAATATAGTATAATATTACCTAATATACTCTTAAGTGTATTATTATAAGGTTACACTTTTAACTAATTAAGGTCTATTAGTATATTAGGGTAGATTAAGGAATATATAGCGCTAGGGTTAAATAGTGTTAGCACTACTACCTAGTGGTTATCTTAATATAACTTAATATCTATATAAATTCGTGGATTTAGAAGACTATTCTTATTAAGTTAAGTTATATTAAGAGCGTTTTCCTAGGGTTTTACTACGCTAATTAGGGCCTTATTTAGGTTTAAGTAACTCCTAGCTTACTTAGTACTAGCTTAGTGTGTCTTAGTAGTGTAAGTGTTTTTCTAGTAAATACTATAGTCTAGTTTAGTATACCTAGTTAAGGGGTAGTCTAGTTTCCTATACTTATAATAAACTAGCAAGCCCCTTACTTTTATATAGTATCCTTCCTATAGCTCTTTTTCTAAGGATACTAAGTAATTCCTTCTCTTTTACTAGTTACCTCCTTAGTAGCCTCCTTAGTAGCCTTTATAAGAGATCCCTTTTTTTTCCCTAGTTATTACTTTTGCTTTCTTTCCTTAGCTAATAAGGTAGTTTTAACTTATAGGGTACTCTTAGCTAAATACTTACTTCTTTATAGTGCTATTTAGGTACTATATAAACTAAGTAATTCTTAGAGGTTTAGGTATAGGTTTAGGTAATTTTACTTTTACCTTCCCCTAGATTTTAATAAATACCTAGAATAACTAATTCTTACCTTAATAAAGGGTTAGTAGTATTCCTATAGCTTCTAGGTAGTAACTATCTTTATCTATTCCTTTAGTTTTTAGCTATTAAATAAACTTTACCTAAGTGTAGCTCTAGTAATTTATATAACTATTTATAGTAATAAAGCATATTTACTATTACTTTACCTTATTTACTAGGTAGCTACTAGTATATATAACTTTTATTATATTATTAGTAAACATATTTTAATCTATAGTAAAGGTTATATTTAAATCTACTAGAAATATCTATAGGTTTTTATAGGTATCCCCCTTATATATAGGAGCTTTAAGCTATATCTTTACTATACTATATTTATAAAGTCCTAGTAAGGGTAATGCTTCCTAGGGAATAGGGGTAAAATCTTAAGCAAAAGGTATTTATAGGGTAGGAGTAAGGCCTTTATTAGCGTTAACTAATTAAGGAGGGGTATTTATTTCCTATAAATTTTTCTATAGTTATTTAAGTTTTTACCTCTTTTAAGTAATTTATAGCTATATCTTTGCTTATATAAGGCTATAGTTTAATATAGCTTCTTTACTATTAATAATAGGTTCTAACATATAGGAATTCTCTAGTGTAGTTAGATAAGAAGACTTATGCTCTAAAAGTAGGTTTTAATTTATAGGTATACCTTTATATAGCGTGTTTACTCTAGAGTTATTAGTACCCCTTAAGTAAGTGTTTATTCTTTATAGTGCTAATATTCTTACCCTACTAATAGCCTATTACCTTAATAGGAAAAGAGATTAACTTATTAAGGCTTCTAGGCTAAAATAGATAGAATAGGGTAATAGTATAGATAAGTAGTAGCTAGATAGCTAAAGATAAGTAGTAATGCTTAAGGGTTTTAATCTCTAGCCTCCTATATTCTATATGTGTAACCTTTGCCTAAATACCCCCTTTATACGCACGTGACTAGCTTATAGTAGCCTTGTAGCTAGGGTGCTACAAGCCCTAAGTAGGTCTCACTATATATAATGCTATTGCCTCTATCGCCTGTGTCGCTCCGTAGCCTCCACGACCCTGACAAATGTACCCCTCCCCTAGGCCTCTCTAACGCACTTTATTAGGGCTTTTATTATAGTCTTTATTAATCTATTAATCCTATTTCCTATTTAGAGCTTAGGGAGAAGGCTATTTATCTTAGCGTAAGTTATAAGCTACCTTACTATTACTACTTCTATAACTTTTCCTACTATATTAAGTAGTAAGATAGGTCTCTAGGCATTAGTGTGTCTTATTTCTTTAGTTATTTTTCCTAGTTTCCTAATTACTATTACTTTAGTAATGTAGAAGTAGGCTAGGAAATAGCTAACTATAATAGCTATGTTTAGTAGCCTAGTTATTATAAGATAGGCTAGTTTGCTATAAGCCTTAATAAATCCTATAGGGAGTTTATTATTACCTAGGGCTTTCTAATTACTTATATTTACGAGGATATTTATAATCTCCTAGGGGGTAAATAGGTCTAGGTCTAGAACTAGTATATTATTAAGCTTAGGGAAAGATAGATCTAGGATATAGGATAGGTTTACTATAGGTTTAGGGAAAAATCTTTATGCTAGTACGCTTGCCTTATCTTTATATATAGTAGCTAGGTTAGGGTTATTATTAGACCTCTTAAGCTCTAGTAGCCTAGGGAGCTCTAGGGAAGCCTAGCTCTAAAGCCTAGCCTATCTCTCTAGCCTCTATACTACTCCCTCCTTACTATTAGTATTAGCTTGCCTTAGCGTATCTCTCTATGTGTTTCTTCTCTCTTTTTTAATAACTCTTTCCTAGTCCTTATTTACATTAGTGTATGCCTGCTAGTTTGCTTTAGTTCTCTAGTGCCTCTATTATCTCTTAGCCTAATTAGCTTTAGTAACTAACTCTTTAGCCCTTTTAGACTACTATACTTTTAGTCTAGGTAAGCCCCTAGGTTTTTAGGGGGCTACTATCTTAGCTATTTCCTAGAGATTTATAATTAACTATATAGTGTAAGCATTAATACTTTCCTTATTATATAGGTCTAGGGCGTTTTCTAGTAGTAGTTAGTTAATTAGCTTTGCCTTTATAGTTTCTTTATCTCTAGCGCTCTAAGTATGCCTAAGGGTTAGGGGGGTGGCCTCCTAAGGGTTAGTAAAGATATAAATTAGTTATAGTATATAGTTAGACCCTATTAGGTTATTAGCTCTATTATAATATACTTAGATATTAGGGGTTACCTACGCTAAATCTATTGAAAATGGAAGGGAATCTAGCTAGAGGGATAGGAAGACCTCCCTAGTAGATTCTAATGCGGCGGCTTCTAGATTCACTAGATTACAGCAGTATTCTTTAAGATAGAGAGCTTTAATAGTTAAATATAGTTGATTCCTAGCTAATATAGATAATCTAACAAGCAATAAGAGGATTTCTAGTCCCCTCATAGACTTACTAACCATATTAGAGAATCTAGGTCGCTAGAGAGGTCTTAGGAGCTACTTTTTATTTTTCGCAAAACTTATTTGTATAGGAAAAATAAAAAATCAACTAATAGCTATATAAACTAGCTGCCTAGGTGGCCTAACTAAGCACTTTAATATATAACCTTATTATTAAAATATACTATTAAATCCAGAAAAAATCAAGGATTTAAATAGTATACTTTAACCTTTTATACGACTACTAGTTGCCTAGTTATAGTTAATTTTAGCTTCCCTATAGGGTAACCTAGTTAGCTTAGTTATACAAGCCTATGGGTTAGTTATAGGAACGCAGGTTATAACAAATAACGCTGCAAGCAACGCTTATAACTAACGTTGCAATAACGCAATAAGGTAACTAGTAGGCCTATAAAATAGTGCTATAAATAGCATTATTTTAACACTCCCTCTAGAAAAGTATAAGGTAACTAATTTAATACCTAGACTTAGCTCTTTAATAGATATCTAAGTTAACCATAAATTTAATAATAAATCCAATAACTTTTAACTAAAAACAGCAAAATTAATAACTTTTAGGCGTAATTCCAGTGTTTTTGTTAATTTTCGGGTTTTTCAACTTTTTAGTTAATTTTGTTAGTTTAGATTAAGCCTTTGTATTTATAAGGCCTAATAGTTAGATAAATTATTAAAATTTATTATTAGGCAGGGGTTTAGTTAAACTATCTGCAGGCATCTCTTTAGTGTTAATATAGATAACCTTAGCTATACCCTTCTATACCTTTTCTCTAGTATAGTTAAATTTTAGTAGGGTATGCTTTATTCTACTATAAAGAGCAGGGTTATTAGCGGTTATAATAGTGCCTTAGTTATTACTAAAAATTAGTACTAGAGGTGCTATAGGTAGCTTTATCTCTTTAAAGAGACTATAAAGCCACTCTAGCTCCCTCATAGCTTTACATAAGGCATTAGATTTAGCCTCTAATGTAAATAAAGCTATTATAGTTGCTTTCTTTAATTTCTAGCTAATAGGTCCTTTAGCTAGCTTATAGAGATAAGTATAGGTTAATTTAGAGGACTTATTACCTACGAAGTCACTATCATAGAAGCTAATAAGGGTTATAGAAGCTATAATAGCAGATTTAGACCTTCTATAAGTTATAGAATAACCTATAGAGCCTAAAAGGTACCTAAGCAGGTGTTTAGAAGCATTAAGGTGCTCTATAAATAGCTTAGATAGCGCTATAGAAAGCCACTAAACCAGAAAGGTAATATTAGGTCTTATAAGGAGCATTAGGTATATAATAGTCCCTATAATACTCTAATATAGCTTGTGATTAGGGGGGGAAAGAGGTTTAGTTAGGTAGTCTACTTGTTTTATAATTCTAGGTTATAGGGGAATTTTAATAGGTCTAGTATCCTTTATATTAAATCTTTCTAGGGCTTTAGAAATATACTAGGACTAGTGGATAGTTAGGGTCCCTTTCTTTTAATTTCTAGTGATTTAAACGCCTAGGAAAAATTCTGCTAGCCCATAGTCTTCTATAGGGTAAGCTTTATAAAGTAGCTTCTTTAGCCTATTAATATAAGCTAGGTCTAGTCCTATTAGAAGGTAGTTATCCACATAAGTCACTATATATGTAAATGTAGTTAGGTTAAAGAAGATAGCTAGGTTAGATATAAGGGGTTAAAAGCCTAGCTTCTAAAGGA
The DNA here is from genome assembly GCA_024072835.1 of Epichloe amarillans. Classification (NCBI taxonomy): domain Eukaryota; kingdom Fungi; phylum Ascomycota; class Sordariomycetes; order Hypocreales; family Clavicipitaceae; genus Epichloe; species Epichloe amarillans. The sequence goes on along the minus strand of CP099638.1, from coordinate 811,707 downwards.
GGTCTTTTAAAACCTATTGCCACTCTCTAGAGCTTTGTTTTAATTTATATAAAGCTTTTTGTAGGAGAATAACTTGCTTTTAAGAGGGTTTGTAGCTATACTTCTTAAGTAACTTAGCTACTTTAGGTGTAGACTTAGCAAATTTAGTGAATCCATTAGGGATTTGTATATAAATAGCTTCCTTTAGTAGACTGTTTAGAAAGGCCCCTATAAAATTAACTTATTTAACTTCCTAGTTATTACAAGCCGCTAGGGCTAGTAAAATCCGCTAACTAAGGGGAATGCTAGTTATAGCGTAGGTTTTAATATAATCTTAACCTTCTATTTGCATAAAACCTTTAGCAACGAGTTAAGCCTTGTACTTTAGAGAATTATTTTCTTTATCCTTTTTAAGCTTATAAACAAGCCTATTCTTTAGAACCCTCTAGCCCTTAGGAATTTAGTCTATCCCTATAAATTTAAAGGTTCTGGCAGCTAGAAGCTGCTTAAATTCGTTAAATGTTATATCTATCTATTTTTAACTATCCTTGCTTTTTAAAGCTTATTTCTAGGTCTTAGGGGTATCCGAATCGTTGTTATTAGTGGATAATTTAGCCCTTTATTATGCCTTAAAGCATATCTCCTTAACGTATAAAGATATATTAAAATCATTAATATCTATAGAATTAGAATTAATTAAAGAATCCAAAACTAAAAACAGTTCTTTAATAGCACCCTTATTAGGGGCGCTAGAGCTAGGGCTCTCTAGGGGTAGCGCTAGGGGTGTTATAGGCACTGTTATAGGCGCTATAGGCGTTATCGCGGGCGCTGTATTGGTTGCCCTAGGGACTGTTAGTATAGGCGCTACAGGCGCTAAGCTTTCAGGAGGCTTTAGGTAACTATCCTAAACTTCTAGATTATCTTATAAGATATTAGCTTCTCCCTCTAAAGGATTAGTCCCTAAAGGCTTAGGGGACCCTATAGAGCCTATATTCTCTATAATTTTAATAAAGCTAGTCTTTATAACTAACCTTTTAGAGGGAATATAAATAAGATAAATAGTAAAACCTAGAGTAGCTAGTAACTAACTAGGAATAGTCCTAGGGGCTAGCTTTTAAAGCTTAGATCTTTGCTCTAAAGGTATTAGAACCTTATAATAAGACCCTATAGCCCTAATTTTTAAGAAATTAGGCTTATAGGGAGTCTTAGGCTTTAAATTAGCTAGAAATAGCTGCTTAGGGGTTAAAGGTTTAGTTATATTAGCTATGATATTAACTAATTTCACTATGGCTAGAAGGATGTAAGACTATAGATATAAGGGCAGCTTAGACTACTAAAGTGTAGCCCTAAGCTAGTCTAGGATAACCCTAATAGCCCTCTTAACTAGCCTATTCTATTTATAAATATAAGGGCAAGAGGTGCTAAAGCAAATTCCTTTAGAAAATAACTATAACTAAAGTTTATTATTAATTTTAGTACCCCGTGGCGTGGTGGTTACACGCTGTGGAGACCTGTTCCGGGTCGCAGGTCGTGGGTTCGAATCCCACACGGGGCACAATTTTGGAGGTCTTGGTCACACCTCTAAGATTGAACCAATCGCAAGGCGAGGAAAAGTGGGTCCGGCCGCCCCACTTTTCCTTGCCTTGCAAGCGAATTAAACAAGCTACTTCGCTATATAAATTAGCTAGGATACCCAGAGCTCTAGGGTTTCAATTTGAGCTAGGGTTTGCAACTATATTGCATAATTAAGGGTTTTTGGGAACCAGATTGTAGAAGACGGGGATAGTTGGAGGGGTCAAAAATCGTTATATCTAGCTTAGGCAACAAACATACACGAGTCAGAACCATGTACGTAGTTATAACATACCGTTAGTAGGTTTTTCACCTAACTAGGCAACTAACTAGTTATCTAGTTATCTAGATAACTAGCAACCTAGTACGGTTTTCCTACTACAAAGCAAATACCATCGCAGGAGTACTAGTAAATAGCATAAATTGCTATCTAGCGTAAATACATAACATAACATATTAATTTTAGTACCTCTGTTAAAGTAAAGGTGCCTAGGATACGTATTATATTGATTTTTCAGGGCCCTAAAGAAGCCCTTAATAGCTAAAGAAAGGGTTAAACCTTCTTTATTAGCTAATGAAAAGCACTATTTATAGTAGGATTTTCGATTAATAAGAATAAGGACTACTGCCTTCTTATTATGTGGTATAGGTTTGATTTTAACTATATCTCCCTCTAGAATATCTAGAACTCTAGGGGGGTCCTAAATAGGTTATTTAGTTAGTCTTCTAATAGCTTTAGATTGCATATAGGCTATGCAGTTAAAATCCTTTTCTTTAATGGCGGAAAAATTAGGGATCCCTTTAGCTAATTTCGATGACTTCTTTAGTAAAGGGAGGCCTATATAGCCTAATTAAATGTGCTAAAGAAGGGCTAAATCTAGTAACTTCTTATAACTAGAATCTAGATTAGATTTAGGGCTATTATCCCCTAGCTCCCTCTGTTACTAGGCCTCTTAAGAATCACAGGCCTCTAGGGGCAATAGACAGCCACTATTATCACCTAAGTTATTAGGGTATAGACCTTCTAAACCCCCTGTAGAAGATGCCTAACTAGGAGGAGCTTTAGTGGGACATAGGGCTAAATTATCTAAATTATTATCTTCTAGCTCTTTGATTTATTAATATTCCTTAGGATTAAAAGCTAGTTACGGAATTTAAACCTCTATAGGGTAGGAAAACCCTAATTTAGTCTTATAAGCTCTTAGTTATTGTTTTTAGTTATAATACTAAGAGCCTATAAAGAAGAGGTAGGTTAAATGCTTATAGATTATAGGAGTAGGTTACCCCTTAATCTATAGAAAGAAGCTGTGTTTAGCAGGTTTTAATAACCCACAGGGGCTTTTATTAGCTAGGAATAGCTAGTCTTTAGCTAGATAACCTCCCTTTAGATAGTGAGATAACCCACTAACTAGGTTAGTATCTATGCCTAGGAAATATAGAGTATCTAGCAGAGCTAAGGGCCTATATTCTAGTGGATTTTTCTTAACTAGAATGTTAAAAACAGCTATGCCTCTTCCTTTAGGATAAATAGGTCCTCCTACTGTAATTATAGTGCTAATTTTACCTTTCTTTAGAGGTTTAAAGTCCCTAAAAGAAGCCCTATTATTACAAATATAATAGGAAAAACCTATATTATACAAAAGGGAGTTTTTAACTACATTATTAGAGTAGCTAAAAGTAGGCTTGCTAGTAGTGTTACTAGAAAAGGTACTAGAGGTATCTAAGTTAGACTTAGAATCACTACTATTATTACTGCTAGATTTATTAGAATCTAATTCTTTAACGTATCCTATGGCTAGAGTATAGCCTAAAGCAAAAGTAGCTTCTTTTCCTTTCTATTTTTCCCTATTGCTACTCTTCTTCTTCTTTTGCTTCTTTTTAGAGGCCTTAGAAGGGTTTAAATCCTTCTTATCCTACTCTTTAGTGGTGTTAGAGTCCTTCTTAGGGTTAGGATTAGAAGACTTCTTTTCCTAGTCCTTAGAATTTCCCTTATTATTATTAGAAGCCTTATAGCTAAGGGCTTTAGCTATAGGGGAGGTCTTATCCCTCTATTTTTCTAATAAGTCTGCTATAAGAAACTATAAATTTAGAGGTATTTATAGGCAGTCTTATGCCCTAGAAGCTCTAATAGTAATCTTTATCTCTTAGCCTAACTAGGAAAGGTCTGCTTTATACATTAATATAATGATTTACTTAATTAATAGGGGCGATCTCTACACTATAAAGTTATAGTCTAGCTAGTAAATTATTAAAATTAGCATTAAAGCCTCTAAAATCCCTTTAACTTAAAAAGTTTAGGGATGGTAGCTAGCGTATAGTGTACTACGCTAGATTTTAGCACTCTGTAAATACTGCTTAATAAGGACTTTATAGGCTTCTTTAGGGGATTTTTGCTAACATATAGCAGCCTATAGTCTAGGTTAGTAGCTATCTCTTAATATTATTAAAAGAATAGCTTAGTTATAGTTAGCTAGATAGCTTGCTAGGCTTAGATTATCTATAAATTTAGGTAATCCTAGGGCTCTAATTATATGCTTAGGGCTTGCTTCCACTAATTATAGTTTTTAGGGCCTTTTAGCTTAGCTCCCTCTAGAATAGAGTAAACCTTCTTATTTAGTTCCTTTATAGTACCTATATTAAAGGTAGCTTATAAGTTACTAGAAAGTATGCTTATAGAAGTAGTAGCTAGGTCTTTTTCTAAAACCTTAGTATTTTCTTCCTTAGGTCTATTAGAAGCCTAAAGACCTTGCATAATAGTTATAGTTTGCGTTAATTTCTCTAGAAGATTATTAATGCTAGCCTTGTTTTTAATACAATTATCCTCGCTATACCTAATAAAATTAGCTAAGGTCTTGCCTTATTATTTAATTTAACTTTATAGTTACAAAGTACTAGCCTAAATAGCTAGTTAACCTTCTATATCTATCCTACTAGGGTCCCTAGGGGGGCTAGAAGGACCTATAGTAGGTGCCTTACCCTTATAACTAGGTGGTGCTATTTTCTAGTTGCTTATGTAAAATCTCTAAATTTGTTCCTATTGTAAATAACGCACGCTAGAAATTGCTTATGTTACAATCTAGTTGCGTACGTAAATTGTGTGGCGGGGCCGTTTAAGAGGGCAGCCCTTAGGTCTAAAAAGTGGGTCTTTAGTATGCGCAGGCAGAAAAATAATAGAGAAAAATCTCTAAGAAAATTTCTTAACACTAAGGATAGGAATTGTAAATAATAGGTATTACAGAAGCTATAACGTAACGTAACGTAACGTAATGTATAGTGCGTGTAACGTAGTGTAATAGGTTAAAAAGCCTAGTATAAATATACTAGATGTCTAATAATTTCAAAGGGTGTAGCGTATTTACTATTATAGATAATATTAAATATAATAGTTACAATAGTAAATAGAATCACTAAAAAGAGGTTATGGTTATAACTAGATAGTTATAGGTTGCAATGTGGTGGTTACGGGTGCGGCTATAGTTGATTTTTAACACTAATAGTCTGATGTTATAATGCGTAGCGCTAGTAGATAAAAGGCTTTAACTTCTAGTGGTTTCCTTTGTAATCTTAAGAGCCTATAGGTATAGTAGGTGGTAACTAGTACCTAGAATTAAGTAGTAATCGCAGTAGAATAACGCAGTAATGTAGTAATCTATAGGCCTTCTAGGCTTATAACCTATTAAAAATAGAAGGGAATCTAGCTAGAGGGATAGGAAGACCTCCCTAGTAGATTCTAATATAGTGGCTTCTAGATTCACTAGATTATAGTAGTATTCTTTAAGATAGAGAGCTTTAATAGTTAAATATAGTTAATTCCTAGCTAATACAGATAATCTAATAAGCAATAAGAGGATTTCTAGTCCCCTTATAGACTTACTAACTATATTAGAGGATCTAGGTCACTAGAGAGGTCTTAGGAGCTACTTTTTATTTTCCACAAAACTCATTTATATAGGAAAAATAAAAAATCAACTTATAGCCATACAAACTAGCTGCCTAGGTGGCCTAACTAAGCACTTTAATATACAACCCTATTAATAAAATATACCATTAAATCCAGAAAAAATCAAGGATTTGAACAGTATACTTTAGCCTTTTATACGACTACTAGTTGCCTAGTTACAGTCGATTTTAGCTTCCCTATAGGGTAACCTAGTTAGCTTAGTTATACAAGCCCGTAGGTTAGTTGTGGGAACGCAGGTTATAACAGACGCTGCAAGCAACGCTTGTAACTAACGTTGCAATAACGTAACAAGGCAACTAGTGGGCCTATAAAATAGTGCTATAAATAGCATTATTTTAACAAAATCTATAGTGCTATCTCTATTGCCTTTATTCTATCTAGTAGGTTTACCCTATAGTGTTACTAATCTAAGCCTTTACTAGCCTATAAACTCTAGTAGTTCTTTTGCCTTATTACTAGTCCTATTAAATCTATCCTATAGTGAATGCTTCTAGTTAAAGTCCCTAATAAATACGCTTTAGTTATAGGGCTTTTCTATGTTAATAGTGTAAATAGGGGTGTTCTAATTATTACTATAATTTTCTAAGTAAAGAGAGTAAATATTTACACTATATATTTTTACTAAAGACTAGTTAGTTTCTCCTTAGGCTACCTATAACCCTATAGTATGCTTCTTATTAATATATATAGTATTATATCTATTATAGTATATAAGTTAGAAGTAAGTAAGGCTTAGAGCTAGGGGCTAAGGGTTTTTTATATATTCCTATTTTTAGATTGCTATTATATCTATGTTAGTGTAGTGTTAGAGCGCTATATATATAAGATTATCCTTCTTATTTATATTTTAATAGAGAACTTATAATATTACTATATTAGTTAGGGGGGTTAGGGGTTTTCTTTATTCTATGCTAGTTCTATATTAGCCCTAATTTACTTTATGTATTATCTAATGCTATTTACCCTTATAGCTCTAGGCTATTTTACGCTTTGCTTTACTAGGGTTAGGTAGTCTCTTTTCTTTCCTACTATAGTTATTAGTACCTAGGCTATAGTAAGTCTCTCCTAGCTTAGGAATAAGCTTTTATTTAAGGGATAGGTAGTAAAGTATACTAGCTACTCTAAGTATCTTACTTTTACTATATTTTATTTCTCTTTTAAGACTAAGTAGTCTCTAGATTAGGCTAGGTAAGGGCTAGAATATAGGATGCATTTCTCTTATATTTATTTATTAGTAGTTAGGTAGGTTATTTCCCTACCCTTATAATAGCTAGCTTTATACCTCTTACACTTTAAGGCTACCTTATAGTACTTTATAATATATCCTATTTAGAAGTAATTATAGTATTATTAGGGTTATAGGGTCTTATTATATAGTTTAGTGTAAAATAGCTTTACTTTAAAGACTATTTTATCTCTATAGATCTTATTAGTATCTTTAACTTTAGCTAATCTAAGAATAAGAGTGGTTTTTAGGGCTTCTTTACATTAGGGGCGTCTTACTATTACCTTAATTATATTAACTTTATTTACTTCACCTAGCTTTACTACTAGGTTTTTAATAAAGGTATACTTTATAAGGAAGCCCTTAACTATAACACTAAGGATATAGTAGTAAAGGGCTACCTTTAGTCTAAAGGTAGTAGAAATCTATTTCTAGTTATCTTTATACTAGGTAGTAGTCCTTTTAAATATAATAATTATATTTTTACTTAGGAGTCTTTTAGCTATAACTACTATAGCTTAGCCTATAGCTTTATTTACTACTATTACTATATCTTTAGTAGTCCTAGACTAGAGTAATTCCTATATAGTATTTCTCTTAATAAGGACTTCTCTATCCTATTTACCTAGGATTTATAAGGGGGGTAAAGTAATATTAAGTTATTTTAGTAAAGTAAGTCCTATAGTAATACTTACCTAGGTTAGAGTAATACTACTCTTTATTACTTTTTTAATTACTTTCTTAAGGACTTATAAGAGTGCTTCTTTAGTTATATAAATATTACTATTATTATTATTTTTCTATTCTAGTTTAGCTTAGATATAGTTTGCTATTAGAAGGGTTATAGCCTTAGTAATACACTAGACTTTAGCTATATTATTACTAGGGATAAGACTAGCTATCTCTTTATAGAATTTCTTTTCTTTAAGGTAATTAAATTAAATCTATCTTACTATAGGTCTATTATTACTTCTATAGATATTAAACTATCCTATGCTAGCGTTAGGGTAGTGGTAGCTCTATGCTAGCCCCCTTTCTCCTTTATTAATAACTATTAGCACCTTATCCTTACACCTACCTCTAAATCTATTATAATATAATATTATAGAAGGGGGTAATTAATAATAAGGAATTTAAATATTAACTTAGTTTGTATTTTAGAGGCAATTCCGTACCTTTAGGTTAGTGCGGAAAAGTATGCAAAGGTACTATAGTAAGTATAATATACCACCTTAGGAGACCTTGTTTAAGGTTTCCTATAATAAATCTAAATTAATAAAATAAGTTATTTAATTATTTATTCATTTAAGTACTCTAGTTAGCCCTCTCTAGCTAGTTCTAGTACTCTTACAGATTAGTTAAAGGGGAAACCCTTTAAAAGGATAAAAAAACCCCTTGCGTCTTTGTGTGGTTTAGCGCTAGCCCTAGATTAGGTTAGCGCCGTTGTTAAGGTGGCCTTTTGTAGTTATTTGTTACTAGCTTACGCTAGCCTTAATAAAATAAGTTGAATTAAGCTTATAATAGTTAAATTAAATCTTTACTGTAAAAATATAGTTAATCTATTATTGTGATGGTCTAGGCTTAGCCTAGACCTTAGTAATATAGGTGTCAATTGCACAAGTGAATGACGACTTGTGCAATGCGTATCCTTTTGCATAGCGCAGTTGGATTAGGCACATCACCCATATAGTGGCGCAGACACCCGCGATTAGCCCTGTGGGCTAGACTATGACAATTGCACAAGTCACCTAAGGTCATAGGTTTGAATCGGCTACGTGCCACAACGGGGTTCTTCCTAGGCTTACAGGGGAAAAAGAGTGGCCCTAGGGGATGTGCGGTATTACTACCTAAGAGGTTACGTGGGTAAGAAGCCTATGTGATAGTCTAGGCTTAGCCTAGACCTTAGTAATATAGATGTTAATTGCATAAGTGAATGACGACTTGTGCAATGCGTATCCTTTTGCATAGCGCAGTTAGATTAGGCATATCACCTATATGGTGGCGCAGACACCCGCGATTAGCCCTGTGGGCTAGACCATGACAATTATAGACTTATTTAAAGAAAGGTCTTTATATATTACCTATTTTGTAAGTTCTTTGCTAAGCATACTAGAGCGTAGTTACTAGAGTATTGCACTACAATGTGAAGTGTAGTGTAGTTTTTGTATTGCAGTGTAGTTACTACACACTACTCTAACTACAAGCTAGAAAAACTTGTTAAAATAATGCTATTTATAGCACTATTTTATAGGACTACTAGTTGCCTTATCGCGTTATTATAACGTTAGTTACAGGCGTTGCTTGTAGCGTTATTATAGCCACGCATTACGCATATAACTAACCTATAGGCTTATATAACTAAGCTAACTAGGTTACCCTATAGGGAAGCTAAAATTAACTACAACTAAGGAACTAGTAGTTATATAAAAGCATAAAGTATACTATTTAAATCCTTAAATTTTTCTAGATTTTATAGTATATTTTATTAATAGGGTTATATATTAAAATACTTAGTTAGTATTTATAGGTAGCTAGTTTATATAGCTATAAGTTAATTTTTTACTTTTCCTATATAAAATTATTTTATAGAAAATGAAAAGTAGCTTCTAAGACTTCTTTAGTAACCTAAATTCTCTAATATAGTTAGTAAGTTTATAAGGGGACTTTTAAAAAATCCTCTTATTACTTATTAAACTATTTATTAGCTAGGAATCAACTACTTTTAACTATTAAAGCTCTCTATTATAAAGAATATAGCGTAATACAGTGAATCTAAAAGCCACCGCGTTAGAATCTACTAGGGAGGTCTTCCTATCCCTCTAGTTAGATTCCCTTCCATTTTCAATAAAACTATAATATAATACACTACTATTGAAATAATGCTATTTATAGCACTATTTTATAGGCCCACTAGTTGCCTTGTTACGTTATTGTAACGTTATTTATTTACTTACGCTAGATAGCATTTTATGCTATTTACTAGTACTCCTGCGGTAGTATTTGCTTTGCAGTAGGAAAACCATACTAGGTTGCTAGTTATTTAGATACCTAGATATCTAAATAACTAGTTAGTTGCCTAGTTAGGTTAAAAACCTACTATAATATGTTATGCTACGTACATAGTTCTAACTCGTGTATGTTTGTTACCTAAGCTAGATATAACGATTTTTTCCTCTCTAACTATCCCTGTCTTTTATAATCTAGTTCCTAAATCCCTTAATTATGCAATATAGTTACAAACCCTAGCTTAAATTAAAACCCTAGAGCTCTAAGTATCCTAGCTAATTTATATAGTAAAGTAGCTTATTTAATTTGCTTATAAGGCAAGGAAAAGTAAGGACCTAGGCCCACTTTTTCTTGCCTTGCGATTGGTTTAATCTTAGAGGCGTAACTTAGAGGCGTAACTAAGACCTCTAAAATTATGCCCTATGTGAGATTTAATAGGTTGTAGGTCATAGGTTTAAATCCCACATAGGGCATAATTTTAAAGGTCTTAGTCACGCCTCTAAAATTAAACCAATCGTAGGGCGAGGAGAGGTGGGCTAATGTCCTTACTATTCCTTGCCTTATAAGCGAATTTAATAAGCTATTTTACTATATAAATTAGCTAGGATACCTAAAGCTTTAGGGTTTTAATTTAAGCTAGGGTTTATAACTATATTACATAATTAAGGGATTTTAGGACCTAGATTATAAAAGATAAGGATAGTTAGAAAAATATTATTATAAGAGTAGTAGCTTAGGTAACAAGCATACACGAGTTAGAACTATGTACATAGCATAACATATCATAGTAGGTTTTTTACCTAACTAGGTAAATAACTAGTTATCTAGATATTTAGATAACTAGTAACCTAGTATAGTTTTCCTACTACAAAGCAAATACCACCGCAGGAGTACTGGTAAAGGTATTTATATAGTACCAAAATATACCATAAAGTTATAGAGGTCTTAGGAAATAACTACCTAGGGGTAGTCTCTTATCTTGGCTAGTTAAGGAGTGAGACTATCGTGCGACGTAGGGATAATCATGCCGTAGTAGGTGCAACACTCATCTACAGTCGGAAGTTCGGACTCGATGTAACTGGCCCTTGTAATATATATGGAGGGGTTAATCATTTGCCGGCAAGAGTCCCGAGATAAAGGGGAAGAGTGACGCCATAACCATTATGACCGAGACTAAACTTGCTCAATGCTTGTTACGTGAGGTCCGCTATGCCTTCGTTCCTGTTCGCCACGATGGTCGTCGACCTTTTGCCGCAGAAAAAATAGAGGCTTGTGGCTACACGACGAAAATCAATTCATATGCCAAATCTTTTCTTGGGAGGAGACCTTCTGCACCACATCGGGATCAAGCAGCTCAGAGATCGTGGCTCTCCCACGCTGCCGGGATAATAAACTATGTTGTGTGGGTCTTCAAATTCAGGAAGGGGGGGTGAACGACCCAATGGGAGAGTTAGGAAGACGAAGAGAGAGGTCGGCTGGAGAGGAATTGGCATACATGTAGTTGTCGTACCGAGGTCCTTACCGCAGGACTGACAAACGATTTTGTGGAATATCACCCACGTGGCAGTGCAACGGAAGTTACGGAACTTCATCATAGATGAGCAAGTAAGTACGCAATTTTAGCCTTACGGAAGCGAAGGAGTTATTAATAGTATACTTTATGATTAGTACGACAAAAGGCACATGCTCATCCTCACTGCACATCCCTTGCTCTATAATGTATAGAATAAAAGAAGTATATCACTATCACTATACAAAAACATATGTTAAAGCACCTTTTCTATTTTGGGTTTAGTTGATATCGCATGATCATGAATCCGTTGCTGCATGTTTGTGTACTTATTGTGATAGGGAGAGTACTTGTACGTGGCTGACCCGTGGGGTTCCGCGTAACAACTTGTTCCTGTACTTCCGAGCTCGGATGATCAATCCAGCTTACAGGTGGCCGGGAGTGTCAGCTCGTGGTCTGGTGCTTCAGTTCTTGCCACCACGCGCGCCAGCTAACTAGACCAGCATCCCCTGGTTATATTATTGAATGCACACGTTCAGACCCCGTCTGACTTCATCCTCGGAGTAACACTAGTCCTGTTACTGCTTTCTGATAAACAGCTCAAAAACGTCGCCCTCCTCTCTAGAGCCGCACGACAGTAGGCAATTTTTATTTACTTTTTGACACTTTCCACAGTCGTCATTCCGTGTCGCTGACGTCGCCAACTCCTCTCTCCAAACTGCGGGCTTCCAAATCAACCATCTTCATCCACCTCTTTACGAGGACTTTCAAGCACATCTGGAAAAGAACCGCTTGATCTGTTGCCTATAATGCCGACATTGGCCACTACATCGCTCTCAAATTACGGTCGTATCAACGCAGACAACGAAACCAACTTGAGCCTGATGGAGGGCATACGTTTACATCTGGCCTTTGACAGCCAGCATAGCAGCATGGTCGACCTCAACAGTCCTGAGATTAGAAATCACAATGCCGGCCTTGGAAGATCAGGTATATGGCTGGCTTTTTTTTTTTTTTTTTTTTTGCTTTGCTGTTTCCATGGCAAATGGATCTAACTTTTTTTCTTTTAGTAAACTATGCATCATGCCAGGATGAGACGGCCAGTAATCATAGCCTGATAGAAAGAGCAATGTGGCAAGCAGATAGATGTCCATTACTCAACCTGCCACCGGAATTGGTTGACGCAATTCTGACGCACTTGTCTGCAACAGAATTGTGCTCCGTCTCCGCAACTTGCCGTAAGCTTCACATTCAAGCTGGGTGTGATTTTCATTGGCTCCGTTGCGTACAGCAAAATGTACCTGGCTTGGTTTTATCCAGCCCTGGACCCTGTAAGAGTTTTCGGGAGCTCTACATGGTGCATGACCCAATTTGGTTTCTCCCCAAGCACAAGATCTGGTACTGTGACAGGGGTCTGATGGGTAAGCTGATTATCGTACGGTTTGACCCACGGCGAGGTTGCATTGAAGGCTACCAATTGTTGGCAGTAAGCAAGAAAAAAACGTTTGAGCAATGGTCAGCGGACAGTGATGTTACTATTCACGGATTCGAGCCACAGGTCAAACTGCACTTGGACAAACCTGTCCTGCAACTCAACATCCGAGACAGGCAGGAGGTTCGATGTCATGCCACAAAAACCGGCGCTCATCATTTCGCTACCGAAATACCGATGATGCTTGGAGATCGCAAAGATCTCATGTTCAGCAACTTTCTGCTCACACGCCCCATGGACCCCGAAGCAGCGGATGCGAAGCTTAATCTTGATTACCCTTATGACTATGTTTGGCCTCCACCGACTGTGCCGGCTGGCCATCGCGTATCTGGTGCGAGATCTGGTCAAGCTGTGGCAGACCTGTCACGGGATGATCCCCCCCGGTCCAGAGATGAAGTTTCCGACCAGACCTTCCGAATTCGGCAATGGATGCAAATGCCTGGGACGCCATCGCATCCGAGTCTGATGGGTGGTCGGACGGGACGATTTGCCGGGATGGCACAAGTTTTCAACGGGCTAAGCGATGTGGTCAACGGCACCGCTATACATTTCGCCGGCGCCGGCGGTATCCACACTGGTGAGGAAGTCATCACGTATTCGACATTGGATCCAGTACTCTATACGCCAACAGAAACTAAGCCATGGCGAGGTATTTGGGTCGGCGATTACAGCGGACACGGATGTGAATTTTTACTCATTAATCAGCCAGATGGTCCTCCTGTGACAGATGCAGAGCTTGGTTTAGTACGAGAGATAGATGAGACGGACGAGGCTTGGGGAAAGCGCCGAAGAGAAACTTACATGTATCGTGGCCGTCTTGAGGCTATAAAATTGACCGGGGATCCCAATGTTCCCCGGGGAGAGTATACATTTGTAGCCGATGACCTTGGCCCAGACGGCTATATTGGGGTAGCCTCAGGTCTTCCTTTTGCAGGAGCAAGGGTAGTGAAGAGCAAGGGACACATTGCTGCTACGGGCTTCGTGCAAGGTATGTGCGAACTCAACTTGCCGTTCCTGAGCAGATTGGTTTCGTTTCTGAACCCACGGAACTAACGATGTTGGCTCGCGCCCTTCTACAGACAAGTACATCGAGAGTCAACTCTTGCTCATCGGACCCAACCGACTTGCCCAGTATTGGGTGGGGTTCGGTCACATCAGTTTCTTTGAAAGGGTTCAGGTTGACCAGTTCATTGTGCCGCCATGATTGGCGTTGAATCCACGGCATGCCAGCAAGCCATATTGTTGAAAAAAATAGTCTTTCCGGAGTACTGTTCGGCGCAAATACCAGTAGACCGGATTTTGGAAAATAGCATTGTTGTAATTGATAGTTGGCTGTCATGGCGCGCATTCCCGATTGCTTCGTACTCATGTTGGTTGGTACCCGTTTCGAGGGGCACAGTTGATTTTGAGAGATCGAAATGGTGTCTGGGGTGAAACGACCTCATAATACCTGTCATATTAAGCTAGGTAGGGATTTTGATGCATTAATCGCGCCACGCCCTGATTAGCGGGAGTTTGCTATTCTCTCATGCCGCATAAACAGTCGAGGGACCCAGCAAATTACTCCGTAGCTATTAGTCCGCACAGTAACATCAAGAAGTCACCTGTGCCTTCCTTTGACGTGACATGGCAGCGCCTGACCCAGCTGACCGCCCGACTAAAATCCAGGGTGACACCGTCGGCCTCACAGGGGAGGAGGGGTACGCCGATCCCTCGGTAACAACAACAACAACAACAACATACTCCGTACAGTGGGTGTACAAAGCATCGTACGATGTCTTGCGTGTCTGTTTCTGGTGTCGTCGGGTGACCGACCACACCTTCTTCTTCGTCTCAATCAAGACTCAATTGCTCTTCTGCAGATGCCTGGTGCGCACCGGAACCAAGCGACAACCGTTTTTATCCCAAAGCACCAAGCAACGACCCGGTGCCCCGCCGCAACCTGCAGACACCACCCACCCGTCCACTTTCGGAAGGGGCTCCGTGTCCAAAATTTTCATTGTGCTTCAATCCCAGAACAACATCTCGATGCTGAACGGCCTGCGAGCAAGTCGAATCAGACTTATCCTGCTCCGAGCCTGGAACCGCTCATATGCAGCAGCCTCTGGGACGCTACAGCTTACTCTCAACTCTGAACGGAGTAGTTCTCGGTGCTGTGATTTCGCCAGCCATCAGAGGCCACGGTCGGTTAGCCTCGACATTGAACACCGAACGTTCTTTTCGTCTTGCATGAACTTCGTATCTCACGGGGGGGAAGGCTGGATCTCTCCGCACATGATATTCACACAACTCCTCCAACAACAAGAAGTTGAAGTCATTCGACGATCAGTCTAGGCGCTTGCTGGGTTAGCATTTGGCCGTTCTAACCGACCGAGACCAACTCACGGTTGATACTGCCCCGGTAATATCCCGCCATGAACTCTCGTCAAGCTTGCTCTGTCGCTCAACGACTCTTCAGCCTCCGCACACCTCAGCTACGAGCAACCTCAGAGGCCGCATCGACGATCATTACTCGACGTGATTTTAGGTGCTCGACGAACAGCGCGGGAAATGGTTCTAACAAGGGCCGGTCGATCCCCCGCGTCCGGCATTCGGTCCGGCCCCGTTCTCACATCGCGGCTCTCATAGCCGGAGCTGGCTTGCTTTCCCTCGCAATTTATCTGTATCCCGCTTCCCGCACAACATTTGATGCTCATTATGCGAGCTCCACCCCAGTCACATCTTCACAATTCAACCGTCAATCGGGGCCTTGTCAGATCAGTGCCGCCGACGGCCGGGATCCAACTCTTCCTCAGTTTCGTTTGGATGAAATACGTAAACACGGCGCTGACTCTGACAATCCGTGGGTCATCCACGGCGACAAGGTATACGACATCACCGAATGGATACCAGCACATCCTGGAGGCCAAGTTATTCTTCGAGCTGCTGGGGGCTCCATTGACCCGTACTGGGACATTTTTACAATCCATAAAAACCAATACGTCTACGAGATTCTGTCGCAATACCTAATTGGATATGTTGATCAAGAAGATCTAATCAATGGAAAGCCTGCCCAAGACCAGATCGAGGACCCCTTCCAAAATGAGCCAGAACGACATCCTTCCCTCATAACACGCACAGCCAAGCCGAGGAATGCAGAGACGCCTAGTGAGGCACTCAGCGCGCAGTTCCTAACTCCGAACGAACTTTTTTATGTTCGTAACCACATGTGGGTGCCCAATATTCAAGCAACCGAGTCGGATAATTATCGCTTGACTGTAGAACTTCTGGACGGCACCATCCAGGAGTATACACTCCAAGACTTGAAAACAAAATTCCCCCGTCGGAAAGTCACTGCAGTACTACAATGCTCTGGAAACCGCCGAAGTCATATGAATGAAGGCTCGGGGCGAAAAACAAATGGGCTACCGTGGCAAGCAGGTGCCATTTCAAACGCATCGTGGGAAGGTGTTTTTCTGTCCGATGTGCTAGCAGATGCTGGATTTGACCTAAACGAGGCTAGAAATGGCCTATGCGAGACAAAACATGTCCAATTCATGGGGCTGGAAGCCTATGGTGCATCTATACCTCTCAAGAAAGCTATAGATCCTCTAGGGGATGTACTGCTAGCTTACAGTATGAATGATGAGCCCCTTCCACGTGATCATGGCTTTCCACTTCGAGCCATCGTTCCAGGACATGTCGCCGCTCGGTCTGTCAAGTGGTTGAATCATGTCACACTTAGTGACGAAGAGAGCACTAGTCAGTGGCAGCGCAAAGATTACAAATGCTTTGGCCCCAACCAGACAAAAGTTAACTGGGAAGATGCCCCAGCCATCCAAGAAATGCCCGTTCAAAGCGCCATCACGACGCTACAGCTAGGAAAGTGGAAAACCCCAGGCGCAGAAAACAATGTGCTAAAGGATCACAATGACACCGCATCTTCGCCGCAGTGCGCACCGGAACAAGAAATAAACATGAGCGGGTATGCATTCTCGGGGGGGGGACGGTCAATTATCCGAGTTGACGTATCCCTGGATGGCGGCAATTCTTGGGATCAAGCGTATCTGTTACCCGACTGTGTATCCAAGAACGGGGCTCCTTCGCCATGCCAGGGGCATGGGGCTTGGGCCTGGAAAAGATGGAGCTATGAGGGACATATTCCCCTCGATAAGTTGAGGCAGAGGCCCCGAGACAGGTCTGGCGATACGACTGCAGAAGTCACGCGTGCTCACAGTATAGACATAGACACAAGCGACCAACGCTGTACCACCGTCTTAGTCAAGGCGACTGACGACGCGTACAACACACAGCCAGAAAGTCATGCGGCGACGTGGAATTTGCGTGGAAATCTCGCATCGGCATGGCATCGAATACAAGTATGTACAGACTGCACCCGTGCGTCGACGAGTAAAGCCAGGGTAGTCAAGTGATGAACATGTCGTGAGATGCCACCATTTCGAATTTATAAATCGAGCACCTCGATTGCTTTAGTAAGTTTTTCTTTGATTTTTGATGTACAATACACGTTTTTTATCAGTGGTTGTGGCCAACGCATTGGGTTTCTAATAACATATTCTCACTTCTCGTAACTGGATATACCCAGCTAGGGGAATGATTGACATAGATTTTCATATCACTATAGATCTGCATTATATTAGGCTTGGGGATCTTCTTAGCGTTTGGCAGTTTTTTCGTTATAAAGCAGCGATTCAACTCTCAAAAAGAATGCCTACGCAGTTCATTTCTGAATCATCAGTGTGCTTGTACCACCTGTCCTATCGAAGCAACTCCGACTGGCTCCATGATTTTCATCAAAGAGGCATACCAGAATTTTCTTTCTCCACGATGCACCGTTCTGCTGTGGCATGCTTACTTGGATAAGTCTTGTATGTTACCTCTGTCACAATACAACGTGCTACAACACCGCCTCTCTAGGCGTTTGCCGAGGTAAAAAAAGAAAAAAAGTCATCATCTTCGAATCCGATCTGATAGTGATACATGTCGAATACACGCCCTGCGTGCCGAACGTGTTCAGCCGGGTCGAATAAAGTACAGTTTCCTCCCACCTTTAGTCTTCGCTAGATTCAGCATCCGAGAAGTACTCGAATTCCCCAGGAGTCTGCGCCTCCTCATCTCCCTCGCCGTCCTCGTCAACTGCTGTCAGCACACCTGCTGCTGCTGCTGCCCCAACGCCGATTCCGAGATTTCCAACCCCACCAAGAGTTTGAGGGTCAGCTACCCCGAATGGAGATCGTCCTTGGCTACGCAGAAGCTGATCCATCACTTGAGTACCAGTGTTCGATCGTGCCCGTCCCGAAGCACCAGACCTGCCACCAGCGCCATTTCTGCCTTGAGCGGCGACAGGAGCCCGCTCGGTAGTAACCTTCTTCAATTTCTCTTCTATAAGTGTTTTTGGCTCATTCGGCTGCGTATCATCGAGTAGAAGAGGGCCTCCGGTGGGCTTGATTCTGAGTCAGCAAATATAGTTCAAGTCAAGACTGGCAGAGCGCATGAATAGAATACCTTTTTGACGGGCCTATAACGGCCACCTGAAAAGCTGACAAACTTCAGTTGACCAGGCACAACTCGAGTCATGTTCTCAATATCGTAGCCTATCTTCTCTTTCTCGGGCTTCTTCTTGGTCTCGGCCAAGCTAATCTCCTTATCATCACCTTCTTTCTTCTCCTTGTCATCCTGGTCATCGTTCTTTTTATCATCGTCCACGTCCATTTTGTCACCAGCCTTTAGGCCGGTATGGTCGAGATCCATACTCTCTCGTCGTTGGGCACGCTCCTTCTTTTGCGCTCGGCGTTTGGCTTGAGCCGTTGTTGACAGAATGGCAGTAGCTATCAGAGCTGGCCCCTCTTCAACCTTGATTTCCTGCTCAGGTGGATAGTCGAATAGGCTCTGGCGAGTAGCGCAGTGAAACTTAATGTCAGGCATCTCCAAGTCGTGGTCAAGTCCAATGATTGCAGTAGGGGAGAAGCTCAAAGACAGGAAGTGGGTAAATGGAAACCAGTACCAATATTGCGTGAAGACAGCCATGCCAACAATGCCTGCCATGTTGAGATTGCCGGTCTGGGTTTGTAAACCAATGGTGCAATTGCGGCCACCAGCGTCAATGATTCCGACAGCGAGGGCCGCACCAAACTTCGTCATTGCATCTTCGTGACGATCACCCACAACCTTTTTCAGGGTTTTGCGAATAGATGACACCTTTGGATTCATGACGTCATTCTGTTGAACCATGATCATCGATAGGGCGATTAAAGCACCTTGTCTAACAAAATCGGTAGGATCCTTCATCATGGGCTCCAAGAGGTCAATGGCTTCATCAAGCCCAGTTCCAGCACATGATATTCCGAGGGCCATTGCAGAACCGTAGCGAACGTGAGGATTGTACGACTCTGAGAGCAGTTCAACCATACGAGGGACACTACCCGGTTTTCGGAATAGAATAAAGCCCAAGCTCATGACGGCAATTCGGCGAACATCGTCGTTCACATCACTGACGGCAGTGTGCAACAACTTTCTTATGGCCTTGTTGCTGCCAGTTCCGCAATAAGCCATTGCAACAGTCATGATACCGCCATATCGCAAGGTGGGGTCGGGGTCATTGAGCAATCCGTCAATGAGTACATCGGCACCTTCCTGTCGGCCAAACATAATCAAAGCCATTCCCAAAGCAACGCCACGAACGATTTTTTCATGTGTGGTCTCGTGAGCATAGGTAATCATGTCTTCTAGAGCTTTCACATTGCCGGTTCCGAGCATGATGAGACCCATGGACAGCCCAACAGCCTCACCATTAAGGGCAGAGTCCTGGAACAGTATTTCTTTAAGCTTCTCGAAAACATCACTGTCGCCGGTTGCCATGCCAGCAATTCCTAAGCCGAGGGCTCCTCCATGTTGGACGACTTCTTCTTCAGCTTGACTGAATTGACCTTTCAAGTAGTCTAAGGCATCTGCGCCGTGATTAGCATGAATCAATCCATATGCGTACAGAGCGCCGCCCTGACTAAAGATAGAGCCGCTGCTGAGACCTCCCTGCCGAGGGAGATAAGGCTCGAGGAGCTTCCTAGATTGCGACAAGTTGCCTCGATGAATGACTCCCAGTGCTGCAGTAGCTGTGAACTTGGACCAGTTGACCGCCTTGCCTAACCATTCGAGGTTGTCACGGAAGAATTTGTCATTGGTGGTACCTTGGTTCATAAAGGCGTTGCAAAAAGTGACGGCGGTGTGAAAGATGGAGTTGCGTCCTTCAAGGCTGTCGCGAACCTTGTTCAAAATACTCAGATCGGTGTGATTATTGCGGTATAAAAATTCGAGATTCAGGCGGATGGTCTTAGATCCGTTGAGTATGGAACGGATGTTTCTATAGACTTTGGCATCATTTTCGGAAAGATTGTCTCCAGAGGAATCTCCTTGATTTTCAAGTAGCGGCTCGCTTTCCGATGGCGGCTCGGACGCCTCAGCATCCTTCATAG
The DNA here is from genome assembly GCA_024072835.1 of Epichloe amarillans. Lineage (NCBI taxonomy): Eukaryota > Fungi > Ascomycota > Sordariomycetes > Hypocreales > Clavicipitaceae > Epichloe > Epichloe amarillans. The sequence continues at coordinate 791,493 of CP099638.1, read as the reverse complement.
GTTCCTTAGGAGCCGGTAAAGATGCCAAGACTTTGATCAGAAACTCTTGGGTCCCGTTGTCATAAAGATCGAATGCTATTTGGTAGGCATTGGCAATGGACGTACGATCGTCGTTGGCAATGAGGGTTTTAAGCATGCGAGATGCCTCATCGTCGGAATTCAGATAGACGACACATCTCGCGATGGCGAAATAGTCGGGATTCGGAATATCGTTCAAAAGATCGAGGATAAGTCGCAGAATCTCAGTGCGGAAGCTTCGTTCTTGTACAATGTCCATGCAGATACCCAGTATGTATTCCATCAGTTCCTCAGCCGGACCTTGGAGGCCCCCTTGAGTCTTTGCTTTTGATGTCTTTTCATCTTCACTGGCTTGCTTAATGACCCGTCGCAAAACCTCCAGGTTTCGAGCTTCGACGGCGATGCCAACTACTTGCCGATAACGACCTTGCTTCAAACAGCTTTTGAATAGGCGGTCGATAATGCGCTGCAGGGAAGCTTCAGTGGCTTTGTCGGGCAGATCCGTGATCGAGCCAGAGCGGCCCTGTTTGGCAATGGGCTGAAAGGTGGCGTCAAGGATAGTGTTGTCAAGAGAGGCACGCGAGAGCAGAGACTTGGACGGCAAAGTTGTGTGGGAGAACGGCGTTGTAGGAGACATCACAGCACTGTCGGACGCACTGGAGAATGTTGTTGTAAGTTCGGGAAGGTCGATCTTCTTCGCAGTTCGTGGCTTATTATTCTTTGCGGCAGTTGTAGCAATATATCGATCGACGCACTTGGAGATGATGGTCTCCTCGAATTCGCCAGGGGCGTCTAGCTTGAAGAGATCCCCAGCAGCTAACGCGAAGACCATGCTGTCGTTATATGCCTGGAGATGGTAGTAGACCTTGGCCAGAACAAGAGCAGCCAGCTGACGCTCGGGAAACGAGTTGTCTTCATACAACGCCTCTCTGCACATGGTATCAATACTGACTTGTTCGATGGTTGTTTGCGGATCATATTTAGGTTGAATGGGGACTTACATTTGGCTCAAGGAACTAGCAACTTCAGTCCAAACCGTATCAATATCATCATTCAAAGTCTGAAGTGCGAAAACTTTGAGTTCAGGCTCTTCATCTGCCAGGAAGGCCAGAACGCCGGTGGCTGATACGAGTCCAGGCATGATGAAAGAGTTGATGACGAATGGAAATTAAGAGTAATTTCCAATATCGACAAGACGTGGGCTGGCCGAGCCAAACGCGAGAATCAGGCAAAGATATAGTAGTGCGTGGGGGATTTTGGGCAATATGTGGTCGCCCTGGGGGGGGAGGGGGGAGGAAAGGGCCTGGTTGTGCTGGAATTGTTCTTGATGAACAAAAAAAAACTCAGGGAAGTGATGGATGATATGCGCACAGCAACGCAGGTGGCCGAAGGTAAAGAGAAGGCAAGGATGATCCACGTCAGGCACAGCTCTGCCTTGATGATGCACGGACCATTGTGCAGCTGCTAATAGAAACGGCGCCAGCCAGCCAATTGGCCCCTTGGGCTCAGATTGTCAAGGGCGTGACCATTCACGTGATGACGTGTTTGCTGGCTCTGGGTTGGAGGTTGCCGTCGCTTGCTAGTGATTGATTGTCCATGAAGATTAGCCAGCCAGTCGGTTTGAACATGCGCTAGGCACTCGGTTTATTCGGTTTATCGACAAATTAAAAATCACATTCTTATACGATTGGCCGTTGTCGTGATTCGGAGAGGTGGTTTCTCGTGCTTCATTTGCGGAGCGATATTATGTGAAAAGGATGCCGCAATCCATCGAGCCCAGCATACTACCAACGTTCACCGTGAGCGGATGTCCCTGTTGACCTTCTCGTGGAGGAAAGCGTCGTCATATCAGAAACAGACAATGCCAAATATACATCTGCTATGTCCATGACAGGGGTTTTACGTTGCTTCTGGCGACAGTATCAACAGAAAATTATCTATCGGGTAGGCAGGTGCCCCTGAATGCGTCCTATCGCGAGACAATTCGAGCATTTGTTGCAGACCCCGAATCGATCTTGGAGGCAAATTGTAAGACTCTTCTCGGACACGTGTCCGGCCTACCCAGTGCTTTTTCATCATTGTTACATTTTGTTGTCCAGTCAGTCAAGGTCATTAAATTCAACGTTTCAAATAAAAGCCGATGAAAAACGCACGACGCACCATTACCTCCCCTAGAATAAAAAGATTATTGCTATATTTTTCGAGGAGCCCGTTGGAAATGTTGTTAGTTGCTTAACAGTGGTTCCAGCCCGAATCCAGTCCGCACTTGGGCCCGGTACCACAGCCACCACAGCCCGGAAAAAAAATGGCAAGACCGGCGCATTCACATATTTGCCCGACTCCCCCATCTGTCCTCAAATCATCCATCCCGGACCTCAGCCACTATTATACTACCATACAACGTACTACTTCATTGCCCTCGCCGTTATATTAACCAGCCGTTATGCCCCTTCCAGAGTCGACGTAGAAGCAGCGCACTTGTTGTCTGCGTCCGGTATTGCGACAGCGCCGCCGTCAGTGCCACGACTGCGTCAAGCTTTGTTTTACCCCCCCGCGCTAACGCCACGTCACGTCTGAACGTCGAGACATAGCGGGCAATATATTTTTTTCGATCAACTGCCGCGACAAGGTGACGATGTCAAATTGCGATTCCGACTCGCCGAACTCGATCGCATCTTCCTCGCGCCCGATGACTTACTGAGCTTGACCCCCTTTTCAATAAGTAGTGAATACGAAGTCGACCAGGGAGCACATCGAGCGCGCTCTCGACAGCTGCTGATTCCCATTATACCCCCTTGTTGATCCTAGACCTTGGTCAACTGGGACAGCCACCTCGATCGACAACTTCCAGACCACTCATCGAGAACTATCATGGACCTTCGTTCGGTACTCAATACATCAGATAATAGCGATGGTGGGCCGCCCAAGGCTCCGCCTACGCCGCAACAACAACATCAGGCCAGACCTTCTCGAAACCCAGCTCAAATCGCCTATCGCGAGTATGCTCAACCGCCGCCCCATCCATCTCCTGGCAAAGCAGCCGGGCAGGAATATCCTCGCCATGTGCAACAGCAGACACAGAACGCATACCCTCCCCATCCTCCTTACCAGAACTCCGGCCCGCAGTACGCAACGCGTGCACCGCAGACTCATCATGCCCATCACTCTGGATCGTTCCACGATGCACGATCTCCTGGAGGCATGCCAGCGCCGGCGCAGTCCCCCTTTCGTCCAACACATATGTCAACTAATGCTCCAGGCGGCGCATCAGGACATCCATTCCCTCCAAGCCAAGGCGTTCAGGACATTTCCAGCCCAAGCCAACGGCACCACTATCTCCCAGGACATTACGCGCACCAACATCCATCACAAGATGGCTATATGCAAAGAGAAGCTGCGCATTCGTCAGGCACCTACGTGCAACAGCATCAAGTCCCACAAACACCTCCCATAAGCACTGCTACTGGGCCTTCGCAACAATACTTGCACCAACGATCTCAATCTGCGCAATCAACACCGACTCCAACGTCGGCGCATAGTCAGCAACCATTTGGCCCGACTCCAACTCGCGGAAGCCCGATCCAAGGGGCGCGCGCCAAATCCGAATATCGGCACCCTTCACAACCGCCGACACCACTTGGACCACCTCAGTCAACCAATTCTCGTCCACAGCCTGGACCACCTACAAATTTCACACAATCCCCAAGCCCATATCAACAGCGGATGACGTCTGTTGGCGGTGGCCAGCAGCCACAGTCGCCAGCACCAGCGAGCACGCATCTTCGTCGAGTGTCTGGATCTGTTCACCAAGAGCCCCCCGTCACTGAACCGCACCGACGATCCAAGTCTTTGCACTCGCGGGAACATAGCTTGTCTGTAAGCCCACGGACTCGGGTCGCCTCTGTCGCCAGCAACTCTGATCGCGCTATGGCTTCTCCAGTCGAGAGCGGCAGAAAGCCCCTACCGGCAGCACAGGGCGGCGCTGGAGACTCGGACCGCGCATCAACGCCGGCGAAGCGCAAGCTAGACGATCGCAAATTGAGTCCAAAGGAGCTGGAACACAAGTCTTTGCGACCACCACCAGGCCAAGTGAATGGCGGCAGTTTCACCAACGCACAGCCTTCGTCCTCCCCCGCCGAACCAAGAACCAAACGTCTCCGTCGATCGCATCCGCCGATATGGGCCCAGAGTGCTGCCGTTCTTGGAAATAAAATGCCGAACCAGGCGAACTTTGTTCTTCAGAAGCGAGCACACTCTCATATAAATGGGAAGATTGATGGGGTTGCCAAGGCTGATCGACGAAGCCGGCATACATCGCCGGAAACAGCAAGAACATCAGCTTCGAGCGCGTCTAAACCGCCGCCACCACCACCACCGCCCGTAGAGCCTGGGCCTCAAGACATTCTGGGGCCATGGGAAGCTAGCATTACAGGTGTCAAACCGTACGAGGAGATATCAAAGACAGTCGCCGACTTCATATTTATTCACGTTATTAACAATCCTGACTTCAAGGAAATCATTAGTCGAGGGATTCAATTCGAGATTGAGGCAAAACTTGGAACACTTATCGACAAGGACACCAATTTCCGTGTGGACAGACTCTTGGACACAGAGTGTGTGCTGCACGACAATGGCCGAGTGGCCTTTAAAAGCAGCATGACAGAGGTAATATACTCCGCGTTTGCTCTACTGAGATTGACCAAGCAAGACCGGCCACCCTTAGATTACGAACTGACAGGTTTCAGGCGCATCATAAAGCGTTCAACGATTTCCTGAACGATGTGGTTATCAAAACCGATCCCCGGGCCCCGAATGGAACCGGCCGCGTTCAAGTACACTACAAGCACAGGCGCGAGGTCGACAGGTATTTCGAGCTCACTCCAGAGCTGCAAAATCGACTTCCGGGCTGTGTCAGATCCAGACTAGGGTCGCGTGTGAGGAATGTCAAGGCTCGTGTGACTTATGATCAAAGAACTGGGGAAGTGCTCAACAAAATTGTCAAAGCAAGAATAGCAGATATTGACATACACATGCCGACAAATCCAATGGACTGCCGACTCAGCATCAATCTAGAAATGAACTGGGAGGGTCCAGTGCAAGAGTTGGAGCAGCTCGGACCAGCCCAGAATGACAAATCTTCAGATAGGCAGAAGGATCGTCTGAGTTATACACAGGGCCACTACCAGATTGATTTAACACAAGTCACTTTGTCAAATTCGGTTCCGGGGGTAAGCTTCTTTTACGTTTGTGGACAACGAAATGTACGTTCCCGCTAATGCCAGACTCTAGATCGCACAAAAAACGGACAAGGAACACGAACTCGAAATCGAACTGGCGTCTCCGATTGTACTAGATCAAGGTGCAAAGGCCATGAATGGGGCACCTCACAGGTACCAAGAGTTGATCGAAGGTTTCTTGGACAATGTTCGAGTACTGGCGCGGAAAGCCAGAGATTTCGGCTGAATTACAGAATTTCGCCATTGTGTTTAGGCTCTCCCGATGCAGACAATGCTTTACGATGTCAGAGGCGTTGCTTTTGCGAGCGGCCCGGCCTCTTACATGGCGGCGTAGCATGAGGGAAAAAAAAACGATGATCCAGATGCCCATTGTATCGCCCATTAGCAGCGATACGTCGCATTTGATATGCTCCAAAGTAAGGCAAGGTGGCATGAGGAGGAGGTCTTGTACATAAGGAACGAATGGATATGTCAGCTTGGTTAGTTCACGAAAAGGGAAAGGATTGAATCAGGTCTTCAACGGGTCACAGGCATATGCCGAATTCTTGTTGGCGCACGAATAGCGTTATCGCATGTTCGTTACTCAAAACTCGTGTCTTTTCATATGATGTTCGGAAACCCCAGAAGTAGCAGCCTCATGAGCTCTCTACGTCGAGTTTCCTGCCGTATCCAGTAGACCAGACACTTCATCCGATGCGTGTGGTATAAAAAATTGCCGCTCCAATCATCCATCTGTCACTTATGTACAATGTGGGTTTGCAACCTCGTCGCCCGGACGCCGCAGTAAGAGCCAAGCGGCTATCATGTCTGGCATGTTCTACCCGGACTAAATATCGAGTACTGCTTGAACGGTTGACGATCCAGCTGATTTGGGTGAGCTGACGACGAGCTCGTTGAGAAGCTGGACAACAAGCTCGTCAAAAACGCTGATATCAAGATGCTGCTTTATTCGGGCAAACACAGGGCTCTGCTTCTATTTCCGCGCCCGATGGTCGTCACTCCCACATTCAACATTGGGCCAGTCGCTGCGTTCGGCGCCAGTGACCCGTACAATCCGGTGGCTATAAGCCCCGTTATCGTCGTTGACGGCCAACTCCGACCCAGCAACAACGTTGTCAGCATATTCCGTCCCGTCGGCCCCGGCCGTCACCGGCGGGAGCATTCCTCTTGCCGAATAAGATAAAAGACGCCCGGTGATGATAACGCTACACTTGGGGTACTCTGACTTCGTAACTGCCCAAAGGGTTCAGAGATCATCAGCCTCAGCACCGAAGAGATGAAACGGAATCGGCCTTCCTGCCGACCTGATTTTGATGTTACGATACTCTCTCTGGTCACGCTATCAGAACTCTGCTCCATGATTGACATCAATTCACACCTAGTTGGCTCAATTCTTTGCATGCAACGTCACTTCTGTCGGCGACTGATATTCTCTATCGGACTCTTCATTTTTGTAGTCACCTTGAATCTGCGCCATGCATATCAACTTCCTCGTAAAAGGTTGAATCATCTACCAAGGTCAATATTACACCAGAAGACTTGTTCCAGAGAAGCAAGTCTGAAGTAAAGATGAAAGAGATAAAAAAAGGCTCCCAAGTGACAAAACACAACTTCAAAACCAGATACAAGGCCAACCGGACAAGGGAGGCCATGACCTTATCCCGGCTTCAGCAGGTATTCGGCCAACAACCGCTAGAACTCAGCAGGTTTGCCTGATAAATTACGACTCTTCTTTCAAGCTCCAACAAGACCACGGCAAAATTTCTCTCTGGTGGCCAAGTGAGAGCGCGACAATACGGCTACCATGGACGAAGATCAGGGACCGGACACCATCATTTCGCAAAAAAAAAAAAAAAAAAAAAAAAAAAAAAATCCAACAGATAGTGGCATTATGGATCGAATTAAGGGTCGTCTTCGATCAGTGTTTCGGTCATTCACCACGCGAGATGGCCTTGTCGGCGATTACGACTATGTATTTCTGCTCCGACCAAATCTTCCGTTCATGACCAAGAGCACATCCAGAAGCCCCTTCAAGATGTGCGAATCGCAAGGCTGGCCTGGCGTGTTGCTTCTTTCTCGTTATTTTGGGCATATTTGCCAAGTTTGCTGCAACCTTGGTAGCCATTCCATCGCCGGTTCTGTGAAGGCATGACCATCTTTTCTATTTACTGCAGTGGCAGTATCTGGAATGGCCATTATCAACCGTGGATCTTTGTTTGATCGACGCACTCGGTTTATTCTCACAGCTGGCCTAGCCTTGGGCTACGGCGCGACGTCAGTTCCGACTTACTTAGCCCGTTGACGTGAGGGGGGTCCTGACGAGCCCTCTCAACACCAAGACCAGCGCGTCGCGATACTTTGCAGCACAACTGCGTTCTATCAACTACATAATGACCAACGAATGTTGTTTCTTATCTAACTAATTATTATTATTGATTCCTCCATCTCCATAGGACGACCTTATTTTAATAGGAGGGAAAGTGGGATGCTGCCACACACAGCTCCCTTCTTTCCCCGACTTCCACAGCTCCGAAAGCGCAGGATGGTGTAGTGGTGGTGGGCCGACAGTTCTCGGGGGAGCAGTGACTGCGTGCGCGATTTTTTCCCGTGACCTTTATTACATAATGGGGGGACCGTACAGACTACAAAGACCGAGACAACCTCATCCTGCGCATGGTCCCTCATGAGTCAAGCAAAGAAATCATCGTAGTGTTCGTTTCACCGGATTTGACTAAAACTGGACATTTGAGAAATTGCAGTAATACCGTAATACCAGACCTTCAAGGAAATAGTTCTGTTTCCGTGTGCTTCGTGGGCCCTTGCCACACAGGGGCGGAGAAAACATCATTGTAATATCCTGGAATGGTATTCCAACATCCAACATGCCTGAATGAACAAAGCGACTTCTCCAGAACCATGAATTCCTGAAATGCCACCCGGAAGAGCCCCATGCAGCGAGATCAGCATCCTGCCGGACAAGATGCTCCTTTCGCCACTGTCACCTTCTCCACCTTCTCCGCTCATCCTCTCACACCACCAATCGCACGCCTCGGCTATTCTGTCCAAAACCTGCCATGTTCCATAAATCCACGCCTTTTTATCGTTAGTTCCTCGGGCATTCTTGCTTGTGTGGCCTGCTAAGAAGATGGGGCTCGATCTCCGGACCTTCCACCAGACCCGAGGATCGAGAAGCCATTTCCGCTCCGTTCAACCTTCAATTCACCACCGAACAGACCGTTGAAACGCCGTGCCCGAGTCCGAAAAGAGTGTCAGTCTATGGAACCAGTGATGAGACAGACCCCTTCCGCCCAAGGGTTATGAATACAGCTGCCAAACCTTCCTCAGCCGATGAGGATACCGCATCAACCTTTTCGACAACAACTTCGCCTTCTGCACCGGCTTCGAGCCGCCTCTCTTCCGAGGGCGGGGAGATTGCTGGCAGTGGCAGTGGCAGTATAACTGCTGCTACTGCTGCGAGTTGGCGCAAGAGCTCATCATCGACTGGATCTGGACGGCAGGGTCGGAAGTCGTTAGTTGGGTCGTCATCAGGCTCATCCAGAACTACACCGACCGAGGAATCACATTCAGAACTTGCCATACCTCGAATAGTGTATGGTCCAGGCAAAATCAGTCGTCTACCCACCGAGCTCGGCCGTTTGCGCGTCTCCGCACCACTCATCGTTTCTAGCCCTTCAAGAATATCTCTGGCCCGCCGCATCCAAAGCTTCATCCCAAACCTCAACTCTCGGATTCTCGACTCTGCTGTGGTTAGCGTGCCGGCCCATGTTGTGGACGATGCTGTATCTCGCATAGACGATCGAGACGTGGTTATTAGTGTCGGAGGCGCTTCCGCTGTTGGACTGGCTAAAGCCATCGGCTATCGAAAGTGTATCCCCCACGTCTGTATTCCTACCACCTACAGCGGGTCCGAAATGATGCCTCTCTTACTTGACGCATGCCCTGCGAGACACAGCAGCATGATTCAGGGTATCAGTCAGAGTAGCAGCAAGTCAGAGAAGCCCCACCGCCGACATCGTGGACGGGAATCATCAAGCCACAGCAGCCGCAAAGGGCCGCGTACCACTTCCTTTCGTGATCCAAGAGTGCTACCGGCGGTTGTCATTTATGATGATGATCTTACCACGAGCGAATCGAAACGATTCTCAGCGCCCTCCGACGAGGTAGCCATGGCACGATCAATTGAAATAAGGAAAGAAGACGAAACCTCTGAATGGAGCTATCTCCATCTTCCAGGAGTCTAAGGTAGACTTGAATCTCATCATCTGAATAATTTTCTCAAACATTGATACTCGGTCACTTAACATTCACCCTGTTCCACCCCACTGCAGCTCGTCAATACTCGACGATGGGCCCAACTCGAATTTGTTTCGCGCTGTTGTTGGATACTACATCAAAGCGCAGTTTGATACCACTCGACTTCAACCACAGGATGGGAGGAACACATACGACTACCTCCTTTCCTGTCGCGACTCACCCTCGCTTCAGCGGGGCTCGGTGGCTTGCCAGAGTCAGACGCCCCTGTTCTGAAGCAATTTGAGTTCAAGTTACAGAGCAGCAGGCTTTATTAGAAGCAGCTCCCGGTATCGTGGCAAGTTTTTCACTAGGTACTTCAGCATAAAGTTCTGTGAAATAAATCCATGAGCATGCAAGCAGTGTCTCGACTCCCTCAGTCAATATCGATGAGAGAGTGACAGCTTTCGCCTCTAAGCTTGGCGCTGTCTGTACTATTGGCAGGATTCAAGTTACGAGAGACAATGCGACCCCGGTGGTACGGCAACTCTTCTACTATTATGATTCGATGGAATTTCTGCTCACTCAGAACTGCTACGGGACGAATTTTTTTCTGAAATCTTTGCATTCTCGGTGGCGGATTCTTGTGATGACTTTTTCCTAAGTGATGACACAGCGGTTGGTTATGAGAAGCGTTCGTAGGGACTGGAGTACTGACTGGGTTGGAAGGCAAACCAAGGCAACAAAACTGTACCATGTATTTTGGGTTGAATATGAAGAAATTGCTTGTCACATGACTCTTGACTGTCAGTCACTAGTGTGTATGTCTCTGTATTGATGACGTTCGGAGTGTTTGCTATCTATAATCATGTATTCTCTACACGTGCAACATAATTCGTTTTTTTGTATCTGTCAATGATGGAAATCTTGGTCTATTTCTTACCCGTGCTTGGCCAAACCGCGAAATGCAAAAGAATCAATCATTTCTTCTTCCCCATCCCGCACCGGATCGTTGACATTGCCCTTCTGTTTTTATATAAACCGAACTCAATCTAGTCCGTCAAACCCCATAACACCATGTGCGCCCATTGGTCCCAGTTTGTTCTTCTGACTATTCTTGCGTCTCTTCGCCCGTTGCTTCATCTCTTCAACCCCGTCGCCATCACTGTCGTCGCTGTCGTCCCCATCCTTGTCGTCGTCTGCCGACCTCTTTCGGTTGTCGCTAGGTTCCTCTTCATCGTCCTTCTCATCTTCGCTATCCCCGTCACCTTGCAATTCGGATAGTTCTTCCCACACTTTGACGGTCCGACCACCAGCGGTGATTAATCTGTTGTGGCTATCGAACCCAAGAGATACCACAGCCTCGATGTCATCGTGTCTCAAGTTGGTCGACCTGTCCACCTCTCTGCGAACGAGGTCAATGATTCTGAGGCCGCCATCACCCATTCCACATACCAATTTCTTGCCGAGCCCCATGTCCTGTGGGACTCTCACCATGGCATCGATGCTTTCGCCTCCTCCTTTACCGCCGTCAACTATGATACGCTCCTGTTGGTCGTCCCATGATCCCTTATCCCAAATCGTCAGGACTCCGCTGCCAGAGCCAACGGCAACGACACCATTGTTGCGATTATGCTTGGGTCCCAACCCCGGCATGAAGCAAGCACTCAAAAGTTCGTCTTCCTGGTCTTCACTGCGCACTAGTACGCCACGACGCACATCAGTCACGGCCAGTGTCGTACCACCAGTGCTGACCCATTGCTTTGGAAACCCGCTTGTGCTTTCGTCGGAGGCAGGCAGGGGCGTGATCGATGACACATAATCAGAATGAGGAAAATGGGACTGGGCTGGTTTTTTCCCTGGAGCGCCGTCCCGCAAATCGAAGATGTGAAGAGCTCCAGAATCGGTCGCGAGGAGGAGATTCTGAGGATTCAGGACATGGAGCAGGGTCGGGGCATCAGGTACAGATGTTGTGCTAGGGATCGATACTTTCGAAACGACCTTGCCGTTTTTTGGGTCGAAGTACTTGACTAAAGAGTCAGTTCCGGCTGAATACATGGCTGCAAAATGGCATATTAGCAAACGAACTGGACGGAGGGCCCTACCCTCGGAAAGCAACATACCTTGACCGTCATGGTTGTACGCTAAACACCGGCAGCTTCCCTTGTGTCTCCTGGTCTTCCAGATCGTGCCCACCGTTGCCCGACCATCGCTCAACACGCTATTGTCACCGTCGCCATCGTCGTCTGAAGAATTGCTCTGGGGGAGTCTGAATGTCTCAACGCGCCCATTAGAGAGGCCGACAGTGAGAAGCGGCTCTGTCGGGTGAAGGGCTGTTGCAAATACATCCGACTCAAGAGGGAGAGTGCACAGGTTTTCAAACATGGTGGCGAACGAATCGTGTGGCGGCGTGGACAACGCTGCCTGATATGCGTTGCGACTGGTGGCTATAAGCCGATGCACCTCCAGTGAGACGGGTTTTTTTATGAATCTAAGAACGGAGGTTTCTAATAAATAGGATAGTGGAGCAGCCAGATGATTTGGCGAATCTTTTCGTTGAGCAATCCAGCTTATGGAAGTTTCTCCCCCATATTTTTCCTGATACAAAGCTTGGAGCTCACCCACCCGACGTTGAAGCTTTATTATTACATTTATTAGCTCCACTTTAGGCTTACAGTGCCAACAACACAAAGTAACACGGCTCGCACTGTAGTTCTATACAAAGCTCCAACGCCTCCCATTCCAAATCTACCTTGCTTTGAATAACTACTAAAATAACCCTCTATACTCCTCGAAAAGTCAGCCAATGCGGGAATACACATGGGATGTGTACGGTCAACACAGGTTCTCATCCAGTCAAAAACCTATGCAGGGATCGGTAGCAAGCAACGCAAGAATATTGGATGCTGCAACGAGACAATCGTGTGAAATGAGCATCTCGGCGATCAATGCCGTAGTATGGCTTTTTCTCATGCGGGCGATTGCAATACTTGCTTCTGATATATCCTCTCTCCGATGCATCATGTACCTTACTGGGTGAGTGTTCACTTGTTGAACGCGATGGCACCATAGATTCTCAGGTCTGACATCTGCATAGCCAGCACACAGATTTTCCGTCAAATGTTGGCATGCAAAAGGATATAACGCACGTCGTCTTGGCGTTTATGAAATCAGACACATTCAATTCCGAGGAAGAGGCCCCCAAATTTCCCTTGTTCACCACTGTGGAGAAGACTCGACAACGATTTGATTCTGCTACCAATATTATGATAGCAATCGGTGGATGGGGGGATTCTCAGGGCTTTGAAGAGGCTTGCCGAGACGAGGCATCCAGAAAACTGTGGAGCAACAACGTGAAGAAGATGATGGACTTCACAGGGGCTGATGGAGTGGATATTGATTGGGAATATCCAGGGTGAGCTGCTGAGAGGATTATTACACCCAATACTCGAGGCTTTTACTGACGGATATGCACACAGGGGTAATCGCGACGACTATAAGCTCATTCCCAACAAGAAGCGAGAATGGGAGATTGAGGCTTTTGTGCAGCTGTTGACCGATCTACGCAGAGCGATTGGCAAGCAGAAGATCTTGTCCATCGCGGTGCCAGGACTTGAGCGAGACTTGATGGCCTTCACCGCCACTACTTTACCACGCATTGTGAAACAAGTCGACTTCATCAATGTTATGACGTACGATCTCTTGAACAGGCGCGACACAGTTGTGAAGCACCACAGTGGAGTTGCAGCGTCGTCAGCATCCATCCGAACTTATATGGAACGAGGAGCTCCCTCAGAAATGCTCAACTTGGGCCTCGCCTACTACGTGAAATGGACCAAGACTCAAGACTGTGATCCAGATCAACCACTCGGGTGCCCTACAGAGCTATTGGAAGACCCAAATACTGGAGCTGACTTGGGCAGAACGGCAGCCTTCAGCTGGCACGATGAAGTACCAGACGATCTGAAGCCATCGTTTGCACGTGCCACATCCCGAGGGAGGTACTTCGAAGATGGCAGTTTTGGCTACTGGGATGCCGAAGAGAGGAGATGGTGGACTTTTGATACACAGAGGGTGATTGGCCGCAAATTCAACGACATTGTTGCGCCACTGAGACTGGGTGGTGTGTTTGCATGGGGCTTGGGAGAGGATGCACCGCAATTCTCCCACTTATTCACCACGCTGAACAGTTTGAGAGACTTGAAAGGTATTCAGAGTCGGGACGAATTATAGTCTACTCGCTTTGCACGCTTTCTGTTCCATTATAGGGGTTTTTTTTTCGTTTTTTTTGTTGAAATAACAAGACGCAGGAGACCAATACGATACCACCTCGTGGCATTTCCGTACCGAGATTACATTCATTCAAGTTCCCACCTCTAATCTGGACGATTCGTTGCCAGTTGCTCGCTGCAGATGTACGTACCTCGTATGAATAGATATCAACTTCTCCGTACTCCATAGAAACAGCGAGTTTCTGCACGTGCGTGTCGAAGGCGTGCATGCAGATTGGGTTTGACGAATCAGGCAGCTCGTTAAACTTTTTTTTTTTTTTGAAAGTTAGCCCACGCAGGAAGTATGTATGATGCCCTCGCATGCAACGATCGACCAAGTTTAGGTTCGGTCAAGCCCACGTTCTCGTTAGCTTTGAAAAAAAAAAAAGAAGAAAGAAAGAAACCATGTTATTGTTTGGCAGCCTCTTTGTGTCTTCTTTTCTTCACGTTTTGAGTCTTAACCCGCGATGCATCCCGTCGTATCATCACTGCTGGTTGGCTTTGCCGCCATCAGCCACGTCTCAGGGTCGCCTTGTCCGACTCGTCCCAACAAGCCCGTCAAGCACATCGACTTGGGCCCAAGACCCTATTTCTTGGTGAACGACATGAGCGATGGCCCTCTCAAGTCCAAGCTTGAGTCGTGCAAAGAGATGACGGCGAAGCCATCGACCTTTTCCATCGGCCATCGTGGAGGAGGCTGCCTGCAATTCCCCGAGCATTCAAAGGAGTCCAACATGGCTGGGGCTCGCATGGGAGCCGGTGTGCTCGAATGCGACGTGACATTCACCAAGGATCGTCACCTCGTCTGCCGCCACAGCCAGTGCGACCTGCACACAACCACCAACATCGTCGACGTGCCGGCCCTCAACGCAAAGTGCACCAGACCATTCGCCGCCGCAGAGGATGATGGTCATGGTGGCAAGCCCGCCTCGGCCAAGTGCTGCACCAGCGACATCACGCTCGCCGAGTTCAAGTCTCTCTGCGCCAAGATGGACGCATCCAATGCCACGGCCACCACCCCCAAGGACTACCTCGGCGGCACGCCCGGCTGGCGCACCGATCTGTATGCCACCTGCGGCAAGCTCATGGACCTGAAGGAACACATCGCCTTGGTCGAGGCTCTGGGCCTTCACCACACACCCGAGCTCAAGGCCCCCGAGGTGCCCATGCCATTCGCCGGCGACTACACCCACGACATGTTCGCGCAGCAGATGATCGATGCCTACAAACGTGCCGGCGTCCCCGCGTCCCGCGTCATGCCGCAGAGCTTCGAGGCCGAGTCACTCCGATACTGGCTCAAGAGCGAGCCCGACTTCGGCAACAACGCCATTCTTCTCGATGAATCGGGCGACGTGGGCGACATGACGGAAGCCGTCGACAACCTGACCCTGTATGCCAACGAGGGCATCAAGTCAATGGCTCCCCCCATGCACTACCTGGTGGAGGTTCGGAACGGGACCATGGTGCCCAGTGCGTATGCCAAGAAGGCCAAGGAGCTGGGGCTGAGGCTGATCACCTGGAGTTTGGAGCGATCTCCTCCTCTGGCCCTGGTTCACGCAAAGGGGGACTACTACTACACCAGTGTCCAGGACGTCGTGACCAAAGACGGAGACATGTACAACTACGTTGATGTGCTGGCAAGACAGGTTGGCGTTTCTGGCATGTTTTCCGATTGGAGTGCCACAGTCACGTATTATGCCAACTGCTTTGGTATCCAGCTCGTCTAGGCATGGGCATTCTTCATCATTCTTGTTGGTTTTATCATTTTTCGGCAAAACTTCTCTGTATGTGCTAGCCATCCATTTTTGGGCAGGGACAAAAAAAAAAAAAGGGGCCAGTTCTGTGAATTGCAACAAAGTTCATGCAAATTGGCATGGGCTCGTCCCAATCCAATTGTCCAACAAACGCGCCTATGCCGTGTGCTGTTGCCCCAATTCAGTAGTTGCTGCGGAACGCCATGCCCCCCACCCCCCCCCCACAAATTTGACTGACCGAGACCGGCACTTGATGCTATACTTTGACTTCCTTTAAGCCTTTTCACAAACGAGCCGAGAGTCTAGACTTATTGCCGCTGCAGCAGCCGCCAGATGGCGAGAACGCATTCCTAGAGGAAGCGTCGTTCTTGATCTGGGAAGGTGGAACCCACAAGGCCGGGTTCTTCCGGAAGAAATTGCTTGCACGAATCATGATGCCGACAGGCTCGGCGGGCATGATGGGGAAGTCCTCACAGCGCGGGAAATGAGTGAGACCGAACTGCAGGTAGCACACGATATCTGTGTTCTCGATGGACTCATCCCGGTTTGACCAGTCGATCACAGTACCGTTGTGCGGATGGTTCTCTTCGCCGTTGGACTGGCAGACATAATCGCCTGCAGGGAATAGCTCGTAGTCCCTGTACGGCACTACCCAAAGACTCTTGCGGGCAAAAGCGGCTCTGTTATACACGACGCTGCCAGCCTTGGCTAACAACGGAGGGCAGCTGTTGTTGATGATTTTGTAGCCGATTGGCTTCTTGCACGACTCGTTAATCTTATTGGGGTTGATGATATCCCAGGCTCGCTGAGTCTCGTGACAGTAATTAGCAGCGCCCTCTTTGGCCGTTTTCAGGAGTGTCTTCTTGCAATAAAACCCATTGCCGTAGAGATTCTCTGGGGAGCCGACTGGGGCATCGGACGATACAGCATCGCTCTGTAGGACAGAGTTATTGGGTCCGTCGATTTCGGGGTCAACACGAAGCGAGAAGATGTGTTGATGATTGTGAGCATTGATGCCGGGGGCGACTTCAGTACCATATGGCCCAGCAGTCTCAGACGGATGCATGCAGTATGTGTTGAGGACACCGGTAAGCTTCATCTCGAGCTTGTAGGTGCCATCAAGCGTAAAGGTGTGATAGAAGCCATACTCGTAGTTGGCAGCGGTGATGATTTGCGAAATGATGAGCTTGCGGTCACGGGCAGAAATGACGTTGGCATCAGGGAAGTCAGTGTGCTTATACAGCAATCCGTTGTCTTCCTCGTGGATGCAGATGGCGTTGGGAATGACGGCAGCCTGACCCTTGGAAGTAGAGACCACGCCGTCAAGATAGTGGATGACACCCTTGCAATCACATCCAAGCTTCAGAGAGTTGGTCATCAGCCCAGAACCATATTCACCGACATCAAAGGCGTGCTTTTTGTGGTGAGGAGGGTCTGGGTTGCCGTATGGAACCACCATTTCTACAACACTGATGCGGTTGAAGAGGGTGCGCTCGCGGTTCTCATAAGGGTCATGAATGCGGACGTCAGAGAGAACAATTCCTTCGCGATAGTTGAAGCCAATGTGCATCTTGTGGCTGGCCCAGTGTATCTCATTGCCCTTCATTTGGAACGACACACCCTCAGGCTGGGTAACGTCGATGGAATTGAGCTTGTGTGGCTGATAAGTGTCGCTGATGAATTCCGGCAGGTAGTTGTGCTGTTCTAGGGGAATCTTGGTGCGCTCTCCGTTGACTCGGCGAACGTCGACGGCCAAAACCTCTTCGGTCTCAGTGTCTACAACGACGTTGAAGTCGAGCGGATGGGCATACTGATTGTCGAACTCGGAGGCTCGATAGTAAGGGAGACCTTGCTGAAGACGGCGCTCAAATCCCCATCGGCGATCAACACCGATGGCCCAGGCGTCGAGATACACCTTGGACATGTCGGTGATGCCGATCTCAGCGCAAACTTCAATGACGCGGGGGTCGACACGAGCGACACGCTCCATGACATCAAGGTCCTCGAGAGTGAGAATTGGCGCAACATCGCTTACAGTCTTCCAGTCCTCAACCTGTGATTTTGTCAAGTTGACAATGACCTCGGCCACAACGGGATTTCCCTGCTCAATGACGATGGCGAAGGCACGCCTGTGCGGGCGTGGGCCCGTTCTTGACCGAAAAGCAGCATACTCGTTCTTCTTGGGCTCACGCAGAGTAATGCAATTGAACTTCAATTGCTTGGGGCTTGCAAAGTCTCGGATCAGCTTTGCAGATGTGGTGATTTCTTGGACCGAGAGTTGGTCTAAAATTCCCAAGTCAGTGGTGGTCCTATCATCTATGAATGCCGAGCCCGAGGGGTCCAACTTCACTTACCAAGCGGATGAGCTCGCGAACGTGGTGCAGCTCCGGCTTGCGGTGCTATATCATTCTGTTCCGGAAAGATTACATAGCCCGGTATTGACGTAGTGTCCAGTTCCTCTTGCATAGCGGGGGCGGCCATGATATGCGTTTCGAGTTGAATGTCTTGTCCTGTGCAAGGCTTTCTGTATTCCCCGTTCTCTACCGTATGGTTTTAGAAGTCTTGTAGAAGCAAGAGGCTGAGAAATGGTAGATTCCGGCCATGTTTGATCCAGTCGGTCAAGGGCACAAGAATATATACCCCAACCTGAAGACAGTTCGCAATCTTCACGTTTGCATGAAGAGCTTCCCCAAGCCGTTCTCGATTCGGACGGGGTTGCAGTAAATCGGGCACAAGAATATATACCCCAACCTGAAGACAGTTCGCGATCTTCATGTTTGCATGAAAAGCTTCCCCAAGCCGTTCTCAATTGGGACGGGGTTGCAGTAAATCTCGGCTCTAATAAAGTCCGTCTTGTATCCAGGGTGAAGCCTTTTAACTAGTAGAATAGCATATGCCTAGCTTCCCCAAGCCGTTCTTAATTGGGACGGGGTTGCAGTAAATCTCGGCTCTAATAAAGTCCGTCTTGTATCCAGGATGAAGCCTTTTAACTAGTAGAATAGCATATGCCTAGCTTCCCCAAGCCGTTCTTAATTGGGACGGGGTTGCAGTGAATCTCGGCTCTAATAAAGTCCGTCTTGTATCCAGGGCGAAGCCTTTTAACTAGTAAAATAGTAGATACCTAGTATATACTTTAGATTTGTGGTGATTTTTGGTGACGGAACAAGTCCACTTCGCCCTCTCCAATCGGGCTCGCGGTCGCAGTAGCAGCTAATGACGATCCAATTGTCGTGACACGGTTGCATCGCGGGGGACCCGAGACAATGTTTGTCTTCTTTGCCGCCACGTTTGTTTAAACTCTAATGAGCCGTGTGTTGCGACGAGCCGACGAGGAAACAAGACGGACGATACAATTCTTCATCACAGTTTGATCACGGACTCCATCCACGCCCACCTGTGTGTGTGTCGCTCCTTCCTTCCTTTGGCTTCGGCTTCGGCTAATAGGCCCGCTTTTGGACGCACACCAACACCAATATCCCAATATCAAAATTTCGACGGGCTGAGAGTCATCCGTACGTGCGCTTACTCTTCTCTCTTCTCTCTTCTCATGTCCTCCATCTTGGTTCCTGTTTTCTTCCAACTTGCAAGCGGCGCGATTCGCTGTGGCCCCCCTAGTCCCGCGTTTGGGCATTCATCACTGATCACTTGTGATAAGCCATGACGGCCAACCACTTTGCGTCGTGGACGAAGGGCATCGTCGCGATAACGGCGCTGCGTTTGATCTGGTGTGCTAGGGGGCTGTGACTCCTTCTCAGTCACACATTATAAGATGGACCAAGACAAGCCCGCCCTATTCTTACCTCGTTGAGAGTTACACAAACACGCCCAGCCCGGCCGGACTGTTTATGGCACACCCATTGCGGATTACCCGTGGCTTCATTGTATCTCGTGGCTTTTCTGCGACTTTCGTCTCTCGCATTCAGTCCCCGACCAGCATCTGCAACCCGATTGGGGTTCTTTGTCGCACGCAGCAATCATTCCCAAGTACTTAACTAGACCTGGTGGCCAATTTGTCAACTACAAAGCTGAACCAGCAAGTTCTCTTAATGCCACCTGGCTGAAGATTACCGACGTGAGCAACCAAATCGTGTCTGGAGACGTAGTTCATGAAGTTCAGTGTCTTTGCCCGCAACCTGCTTCTCTCTTCTTTCGTACATACCCGTCAGCATATCTAGTCATTCTGGACCAGACACTCCCGAGAATATATAATTAGAGAATGACAGCGGTCCTATCGTTGAAAATAGCATGGAGCAAGCAAACCAGTTGTATCAGGAAGTCATCCTTGACTCGAACGACCAAGCCACCCGCGATGCACAAGATCTCGCGGCCATGGGCCACGTCCAGACCCTTTCACGAAAATTCGGCCTTTGGAGCATGCTTGCTCTGGCGTTTTGTGTGTTAGGAACATGGTCTACTATGGCACAGGACTTGGCCACTGGGCTGAGTAATGGTGGCCCGGTCGCCATTCTCTGGGGTCTTCTGCTCGTCACGGCTTGTAACACTTGTGTTGCCGTTTCTCTGGGCGAGCTAGTGAGCAGTATGCCAACAGCTCTCGGCCAAGCCTACTGGATCTCTTCCCTCTGGAGTACACCGACCGGCCGATTTACATCGTATTTGTGCGCATGGATCAACACGTTTGGATGGTGGACGTTGGCGGCCTCTCAAGTTGCTTTCATGACACAGTTTCTCCTATCCATGAAGCTCATGTTTGATCCAAACTGGGAGGGTACCAGTAAAGGATGGCTGCAGCTCGTTGTCTACGTGATGACAACTGTCTTCTGCACCCTTATAAACTATGGCGCCTGTCGAAGGGATTGGGTTCTTCCCATGTTCAACAATTTTGTCGGCATTAGCTTTGGTGGTCTCTTCATCGCCTTCTCGCTGGCACTCCTTATCTGTGTTGGAACGACCAGCAACCTCTCATTCCAATCAGCGTCCTTTGTATTTGGACAATGGATCAACCGGACAGGATGGGGTGATGGTGTCGTATGGTTCCTCGGCCTCGTCCAGAGTGCATACGGCCTGACAGCTTTTGATTCTGTCATTCACCTGGTGGAAGAAATTCCCACGCCAAGACGCAATGCCCCCAGAATAATGTACCTTGCGGTTCTGATTGGCGCCTTCTCGGGCTTCATTTTCATGATCGTCTGTCTCTTCTGCATTCAGGACGTAGAGAATGTCCTGAAACCGGCTTCCGGCAACCCATTCATCGAACTTCTTTTATCTACCGTTGGGCTGGTCGGCGGGGCTGTCATGGTTGCACTCTTCATCTTCAACGGCCTAGGGCAGGGGTCTAGTGTGCTCACGACGTCGTCCAGACTGACATGGAGTTTTGCTCGTGATGGTGGACTTCCTTCCAGCGTTTGGTTTTCAAAAGTGGACGAAACTTGGAAGGTGCCTGCACGCGCCCTCTGGCTGCAGTGCTTCATCATATGCCTTGTCGGCATCCTTTACCTGTTTTCCAACACTGTCCTACAGGCGATTCTCAGCGTGAGCACCATTGCACTCACAATATCCTACGCTTTGCCTATAGGAGTGCTCATGGTCGTTGGCCGTGACAGACTTCCCAGCGGAGGGGAGTTTCAACTTGGCAGACTCGGACCCTTTGTCAATTGGGTCTCCGTCATCTACTGCTCCGTCACTACGGTTTTCTTCTTTTTTCCAAGCGCTCCATACCCTGCCCCGAGCGACATGAACTTTGCCATCGCCGTATTTGGCACTATGCTGGTCCTCTCCCTAGGCTTCTGGTTTGTTCAGGGGCACCGAACCTTCATGCAGATTGCAGAGACAGCGGAAGATATTTTGTGCGCGCAAGACTGCGGATCAAGCCGGAACAGCAATCTCAGCGCTGTTCCCCAGCCCAGCAAAGGTAAAGGACTTGCACGCCAGGACCAAGATCCAAGCATACATCGGGGACGGAGCAGTCAGACGCCGGCCTGACAACTGAAGCCCGAACGTGGAGTTTTCTAAACGTCGTTTGGCCTCATGTGAGACGAGACTCATTTGCATGTGCTGTGTAAGGCAACTAGCTACCTGCCGAGGTATGAGTTGGGGGCTGTCTGTCGTTCTCAGGCGAGGCGAAGGACATGACTGATACTATTTTTCATTCATTGATCCATTCATGGTAGCTTTGTGTGCCAAGGTCTACTCAAGTATGTATTTCCAGGATGACCGTTCTAAACAAGCGGTCTCTGGTACCCTTTCCAAGCGAAGTTGCAAAATGATGCAAAATTTTCACAACCTTGATCCCAAATTGACGTGCACTGCCTTGGTCTCAGTATAAGCAGCCAGACCAGCCTCTCCCAACTCACGACCAATGCCGCTCTGCTTCACACCTCCAAAGGGGACTTGAATTTCAGAGTCGTTGGACGAATTGACCCATACCATGCCCGCTTCCAGCGCAGCAGCGACTCTGTGCGCGCGCCCAATGTTCTGGCTGAACACGGCGGCGCCCAGGCCGTACATGGACTCGTTGGCCAGTTCCACGGCATCACTCTCCTCCTCGAACGGGGTGATTGCCACAAGAGGCCCAAAGACTTCCTCTTGAAAGAAGACCTTCATATGCTTGGTGACGTTGGAGAAGGCGGTGGGCTCGATGAAGAACCCCTTGTCGTTGCCGGCAGTCTTCCGGGCCGACGAACCGCCCGTCTCGAGCTTTGCGCCTTGGTCCTTGGCCGACTCAATGTAGCTCCAAATTTTGTCATACTGGACTTGCGAGACTTGAGGGCCGTGCGTCGTCTCTTGGGCAAACGGGTCGCCAATCCTGACAGACGTGTTGACGACTCGGATGAATGCCTGGACGAACTCGTCCACGACGGACTTTTGCACCAGCAGCCGAGAGGTGGCGGTGCACACCTGGCCTTGGTTGCTCATGATGCAGACGTAGGCCCATTTGGCAGCCTGCTCGATGTCCGCGTCGCCGAAGACCAGCAAAGGTGATTTGCCACCAGTCTCGAGAGTGACGTTCTTCATGCTGACGGCGGCCGTCTTCATGATGTCGCGGCTAGTGAGGGTCGAGCCCGTGAAAGCAATCTTGTTGATGCCCGGGTGAGAGGCGAGCGCGGAGCCGGCTTCGCGGCCGAAGCCATTGACGACGTTGATCACGCCGGGAGGGAAACCAGCCTGGCGGACAAGGTCGGCCACGTACAAGATGGACAGCGGCGTCTGCTCAGCCGGCTTCAGGACGACGGTATTGTCCGTGGCCAGCGCGGGGCCCAGTTTCCAGGCAGCCATGACGAGGGGATAGTTCCAGGGGATGATCTGGGGACACACGCCGACGGGCTGCTTGAGCGTGTAGGCGAATTTGGCAGCGGTGGTTGGGATTGTCTGGCCGTGGATCTTGTCTGCCCAGCCAGCGTAGTAGCGAAGACAGCCGATGACTTCCCCGAGATTCCTCGTGGTATGAAGCGCGGTATGGCTTGCCGTTGTCCCAGGTTTCGATGGTCGCAAGCACGCGCTGGTGTTGCTCAATCAGGTCTGGGAGCTTGTGCATCAGCGCTCCTCGAGCACCGCCGGTGATGTCGCGCCATGACGGGTCTTTGAAGGCTGCTCGAGCGGCGGACACGGCGCGGTCGATATCCGAAGACGATGCTGCCTCGACGGAGCAGATTTCCTCTCCGGTGCTGGCAAGTTGTTAGCTGCGCTGGCACACTGATGCTGAAGGAAGCAAGGAAGCAAGCAAGCAAGCAGAGTGGCTGGGTGAGCGAAGAGCGTACCTTGGGCTGATGCTGCTGATTTTCTGAGACGAAGTTGATTTCACGAAATCGTTATTAATGAAGAGGCTCGTTGGCAGGCTGAATTCCACGCCGTCGGGAGCCTTGAGCTGGACTTTTTGAGCCATGGATGGTTCTTTGATCTGGCAACAAGATCGCGTTGGGGTTATGGGTCCTTCCTTGGTCATCCGGATGTTGGAAGATGAGAAGAGAAGAGAGAATAAAGGTATGGCCCATTGTCGAATTGTTGTGTTCGACAATATACACCGGATATGAAGCCGTTGGCTGACTTGTCTGGCTGGGGTCGAGCTCCCTACTCGGGATGTCACACGATGCCACATGATGTCATGATATGATGATGCCACTTCATCCCCGTCTTGCCCCCTCGAATAACATTCCTGTGTGCCAGTGTGAATAGATGTATTGTTCTGCGGCACGGCTACTGCACATGGACAGGAGGAGGGTAGCACAGCTTATTCGTAGTGTGAGTGGAGAGAGACGAGTTGAAACTTGATGATTCGAGCGTCCCGCGGAGGGGAGGGGGGCGCCCCAATGCATCGAAGGCGGAGGTGGGGGAGAAATATGGGACAAGTAGCACCTGCCTTTCGTCTCGTCTCGTTCGTTCGAGACCTGGCCACCATGCGCATGCAGTTCGTGTAATACGGATCCGTAACTATTCTCGAGTTGTCGTACCCATGTCATAATTTAATCTACACCACCACATCTCGTATACAGCTGGAGCAGCACCAAAGTCCGGCAAGGCAGGAGGAGCAAATCCGTTACTCATCCAGGATCAGACCGCCCGCGAAGGCGCCAACCGTGTCGTTCATACCATGCAAAACACCGTCTTCCGCCCAAAAATGCCCAGCCCGAGGTATTTCATGCCCAGTGAATCGAGACTTATCCCTCGAAGAAAGCTTCCTCGTCCACGTCCGGAGCTTCCCGACCGGCACGAAAACATCATGATCCCCAAAGACGGCCAACGTCGGGGTCTCCACCAGTTTGTTCTCGGCCGCATCACCCTCCCGTGTCTTGTGCCTCGACGGGTAAAGAGACATGGTGGCCAGGTGCATGACTAGTCCCTGCAGAGGAGACACCAGGATATATGCCGGCCGAGGATACACGAAATTCGCCATGGCGGGGAGCCTTTCCGGCTCTGTCTCATCCGTCGCATCGACGGGCTGTTTTGGGGATTCTGATGCCTCCGGTGTCTGATGCTGTAGAGATGGCCCGACGTCTTGGGGTCCCGGACCACTCATTGATCGTCGCTGGGTCCAATTGAAGCCATGTACGCCGTGCTTCGCTTTCCTCTTGGCCATGAATTCATACACTCCTCTTCGAACCCTGTCTTCGGCATCCAAGGAGAAGCTTCTCCGGCCGGGACTGGAGAAGCTTCTTCGGCCATGACTGTCATGGCTTTTCCTGGGCGAGCGGTCCCCCTCATCGCCCCCAATTCGTACGCCGCTTGAACGCTTCCTGGGGCTGTGTGGGTTCTTCACCTGTAGCATGGCGGCTCGCATGCTCCCAAGTATCAAGTTCTGTTGCTCTGCCAAGTGTTGGGCTCGAAGTCGTATCTGGGACGCGTTGGAATCAGTGTCTGGCGCGGCAAATGGGGAGAGAATGTCCTCGATGGGCGGTAGTTGTGTCGTCACCATTGCGCCGTATGAGTAGCCCCCCATCAATAGGACCGGGGGCTCAATTGTCTCCGAGGAGGAAAGAGTTGTCGTCGTCGTCGTCGTCGTCGTCGTCTCGACCTCGGCGGTCAAGGGTATTGGTGGTGAAAATGGATTCAGGAAATGTACATAGTGCGCCACAAACCCAACAATGCTCGCGTAGTCATCTCGCTCGGGTTTCGCCGTCCAAGAAGTCCTTCCTGCAGAGTGCCCTGCGCCTCTTCAGGGAAATGCAGTCAGCAGTGGATCATCACATTCCCTCCAGATCGCACGCGCCTCGCGCTTGAGCGACGCCGTCTCTCAGACATACCGGAAATTAAAGGTCCCCACGAGGTAGCCAGCCCTCAGCAGCCTGGCGGCAATGCTCTCCAAGATGGCATCATCGTAGCTTCCGCCCATGGGCGCATACGGGTGCGCGACCACAGCCGCGTGCTTCTTCCATGGTGGAGCTTTGGTGTTTGTCGCAGCCAGCGACGCGGGGTGGTAGACGCGACAGTCAAGGCTTGTTCCGTCGTGGAGACTGGGTATGGTGAAGCTCAAAGCTGGCTCGGGCAGCATTGTTTCGCTAGTATCATTTCACATCGTGGTGGAGAGTGGCCAGTATTGAAGCTGCGGCTCGCACCGTCGCCTTGTTGTTGAATGAAGCTTTACATGTACACAGCTGCTGCTAGCGGAAGTGCGTAGCGAGAGTGGTACGTACCTGAGGACGGCACGGTCCGAGGCCCAATCACGTGCTTACGACAGCGACAAACTATTGTATACGCCAACGGAAATTGAAAATTAAACGTAATTCTAGGAGTCATAAACGCCCATCGTTCCCATCGTTCTTGATTTAGAGCTACGTCTAGTTAGCTTTCTTTTCTTTAGCCTCCTGCCCTCTCTGCTTCCGTCTCTTAATCCAATTCTTGAACTCATTAATCAGGCCGAGCACTAGTGGTACTCCTGTTGGTCCAAGTAGAGGTAAATAGACGGCAATTTTGTGCTCATCTGGGAAGTAGAGCTGGCCAACCATGCTCTTTTCGAAAAAGGCCCTTTCGGCCTCTTCTTCGGCTATCCGCGCATGCAGCAAGCCCTCTGCGCCAGCGAGATTGGCGCAGGCTTGCTCTAAATGCTGCAGCGAGCTTGACACCCCATCCGCAACGCTACGAGGTATGGAAATTGAAGGGAGACTAGGAGACAGACGGGCCAGGGAGCCGAGAGAGGATGCAGCTCTGAGCAGCAAATCTGTCGTCCGTATTCGAGCAAGAGTGGACAGTCGCAAGGGAAGGGAACCAGACTGCGGCGTGCCCAGAAGAGTGAGGAGATGGCCGCCGAACATCAGCATGGGTTGCTTGAGAGCCTGAGTTGGAACGTGCTTCTCGCTGGAGGGCATGTGCAGAAGATATACAGAGCCCCATTGCGGTATCATCCATGACTGTGAGTTCTCAACTTGTGCGTCATTGGAACCAATGGTTTGGTTTCCCACAAAGATGATGAAGTTGATTGTCGGCGCCCCACCGATTGACGGCGACAGTGGCCACTCTGCAGCATTGACAAATGAAGCTAGGTGTTCCTTGTTCAGGGTCTGAGACTGTACGCCAGGCGTGGCATACAACTGGACTTGCGTGTCTATTGTGAAATTATGAATCGGCCCGAGCACATCCAACATTGGTTTCATATATTCACTAATGGCGGCGTCGATGTCCCATGTGTTGGGAATGGCGCCATCTGTGAACAAAGAAAAACTCAGGTGGTAAGTTGGTGCGTAGCGAAGCGACCTCGTTGTTCGCTTGGAGAGTACTTCTGCAGTCTCCGCCGTCAAAGCTTGCTGTCTTGCGGTAGAAGACATTGAAGATGTGGAGAGCAGATAGGAAATAATCGACTGTTCCTCAGAGAAGGTATGTTGTAATTCGTTGGCTATGAACGTGGCCAAAGTGGACGAGGCGGAATTTGGAGACGGAATCGAGTGTGGGGCATACGTCATGTCGAGGATTGGCGACTCTGGACTCAATGAGGCCGAGTTGGCATCACCCGGTGTGAGGTTGATGGTGAGTGTCGAGTCAGAATCGTGGTGTCTCGAGCTGGTGGATTCCTTGTCCCAATTCTGGTCAAGCTTGAGGCGCAAATGGTGACCAGGGAAATCATTGAGGTCGTCGAGGGCATGTTGCGTGAGACGAATCAAATGTTGGGCATCTTGATCGGCTACTGCATCAGCACGGATGGAGATCTGCAGAGGGAAAGTCGGACGGCAGGCCTGTAGCGTTTCAAGCCAAATTAGAAATTTCTCGCGCTCGCAAACTCTCGTCGGTGGCATAAAGCATCAATGACAACTTACCTTTCCATTAGCCCATTGCAACATTCTCTCCAGCGGCAAATCTGCTCGATAGATTGTCGTTGTTCTCCACCATATAGGCAATCCAAGCGCGAGGACGATGAACCAAAATGAGAGAATAACGTATGTTCTTCGGCGCGTCTCGCTAGGCTTCTCTGGAGGGGGCTGTTTGGGTGTGGATGTGGACTCTGCTGGTGGCAGGGCTGCCACCTCGGCCGGCGGCGATGTCATCGTCAAGTTGCAACCAGAGGGCTGTCTTGTTCGTGATGGAGAGCTTCAGCTGATACAAGACTCTGAGATGTCAGAATCGCAACGACGGGGCGCGCAGAGATGTATCGACAAGAGCGAGCGGTGCGTATGGGGATGCCGACCGGTGAGGTAGGTACGACCTGGTTGCGCTCGTATGTTGCTTGTCTTCAAAGCAGCCAGGGGCCTAGTAAGGACGATGTCGCTTGAGCGGTGGCATTCGAATTGATGCCCGTCAGCGATGCGCAAACCCGTCGTCGGCTGAGCTGTCATGAAGCTTCGTGGCATCAAATCATGGCCAACTTAACGAAGCTCCCACATGGACAGCATGGCGGCGTTTGACCCGCCCCACGCCCACAGCCCCTTCCTTGTCTGACGACGCGCCATCACGTGGACCAGCGCTCCACACCAGTCTTCACGTTCAAATCAAGCGCATTCACCATCATCAGCTGTGCCATCAAACTGCCAACTTTCTACAGTTCTGCTTATTCATACAGGAGCTCAGTTTCCATCGACGGCGACGTCGTGACATGCCCAGCCCTTCTTCACCCTTGCTCGTGCGGGTAAGACTGGGTTCGATGCCGTCAGGATTGTCAGGTTTTATTCGTCACCGGACAACAGCAGACAGACACAGGAACTGATACACTTGCCAAACCCTGACAATCCGAATCTCGACCAGCTCGCTCGGACTTCTCCACAGCCCATCTATCTCCGAAGCCATGGCACAAGTTTTCCCCACCAAGGTGATTCAACGTTGCGAGCCGAGGCATCTTTCCATCGTTCCGTCCGTCAAGCTTGCAAGCGGTGCGAGATGATGCTAGGCTAGGCTAGGCTAGGCTAGGGTCACGGATTTCAAAGATTCCAAAGATTCCCGTCGCCATTCACGATGGGTCCAAGCGCTGCCAAAATGGACCAGTCACGAACCGACGACTCCTTGACATCAAGGACGAATCTGTCGCAAAAAAAAAAAGAAAAAAAAACCAAAAAAAACCGAGGCTTTCCGCGACGTGTTGCTCTATCTAGCAAATCCAGTTCTAGGTAGATGACCACTGTCGACTTCCCTTGGCTTCTACGCTGCTGCGTCTTCCCAGCCGCCACATGGCTAGCAGCCACAACATGTTGCTCATGGCGTGGCACATGGCATGGCACATGGCATGGCACTTGGCATGGCACTGTAACACTTCAAGCCACCAGCTTTTTTTGTCCGGGGCGGCGGTTGCCGTGGTGTAACAAATAGCAACGCGACGCAGCGCAGCGCAGCGCAGCGCATGGCATATCCGGGCGCAATATTTAATTGCCGGTGGCTCTCCCATGGACCGTTGTTGAGATGTGAGATGCAGACTGCCGTGGGCTGCCGTGGGCTGCTGTGTCGGGTTCACAATATGGGCTGGGGCCCTGGGGGGGGGGGGCGGGGGCGGCGCTGATGAATGAATTGCCCCTGCCCTGCCCCCCTGTTCGCAATTCGCCGCTGGTCACCACCGGAGACCCCGTCTTCACATTCCCCGTTTCCCCGTTTCCGTGCCCCGTTCCATCTGCTGGGCACTTTCAAGCCGTCCCTCGGCTGCCCCATTGCGCCGGGCTTTTCGTCGCTTCATCCCGGCCCATATCAGAGCGCACTTCTCCCACCACCGGCTCTCGTTCCTCACTCCTCGCTCATCTCTGCACATTCGCTGCGGCTGTGTTTCGAAATGCCGCGTACGTCTCGGCGCATCCATTGCATCCATTATCCCCCATCAGTGTCCTGAGTGTCCTGGTCCCTGGAAATTACTGACTGAGAAGCAGTTCCTCTGGTCGTGGCAGCCCCGGCGGCCGCTGCAGCGCTGGCCTACCTCAATGCCAGGACCTCATTCGGGTACGATTACATGCTCTTCAAAGCCGCCTTCAAAGTCCTATGTCGCGTGCTCCTTCGCCAACGCACTGGCCGCCTGTCCGTCTTCTACAACCTTGAAGAACGAGCCCGGCACCCGTCCACCGCGAACAAGGACCTGCTTATTTTCGAGGGGCGCAAACTCACATATGCTCAAGTCTACGACAAGGCTCTTCGCCACGGAGCATGGATGCGTGATACGCTGGGTGTCAAGCCCAACGATGTGGTGTCCATGGACTTCGAGAACTCGGACACCTTCATCCTCGTGTGGCTCGGATTGTGGAGCATTGGCGCAAAGCCCGCCTTCATCAACTACAATCTGACCGGCAAGTCGTTGTCGCATTGCATCAAAGTTTCCAAGTCGACCATCTGTCTGGTCGATCCCAACGTCGCCGAAAACATCACGGACCAAGTGCGAAACGAGCTCAGCCACGTCAACTTTGTCGACTTCACCCCCGACGTGAAAGCTCAGGTTGATGCCACTGCTCCCAGGAGAGTGCCGGACTCGGACCTACATCAGGATGACTTGGCCAACCTGGCCATCTTGATTTACACATCAGGCACCACGGGTTTGCCCAAACCAGCCGTTGTCTCGTGGGCCAAGATCATCGCCGGGGGTACCACTTCAGAGACGCTGCTGGCTCGCGGAGGAAACGACATCATTTACACGGTAGGGACCACCCCTTTCCGAATCTTCACACTGACAAATGGCTCATCATCGTCTTCACAGTCCATGCCGCTCTACCACTCGGCCGCTGCCTTGCTTTCCTTTTGCTCCACCATGTTGGCCGGCAGCACACAAGCCCTCGGCCGCAAGTTCTCCACCAAGCTTTTCTGGAAGGAAGTCAGGGAAAGCAACGCGACAATGATCCAATACGTCGGCGAGACGCTGCGTTACCTGCTGGCAGCGCCCCCTGAGCACGACCCCGTCACCGGCGAATGCATGGACAAGTCCCACAAGGTCACCGCGGCTTTTGGCAACGGTCTCCGCCCCGACATCTGGAATGCGTTCAAGGACCGATTCGGCATCGACACGGTCCTCGAGTTCTACGCCGCCACCGAAGGGCCGTTCGGCCTGTGGAATCTCAGCCGCAACGACCACTCAGCCGGCGCCATAGGCCGCAGCGGGCTCGTGTACGGCGGCCTGCAAGCATTCAACCTAGCCATCGTGCAGGTCGACTGGGCCACCGAACTGCCAAGAAGAGACGGCAAGACAGGCTTCTGCGCCAAAGTCAAGGTCGGCGACCCCGGCGAGCTGATCTGCAAGCTCGACCCCGAGAACATCAACCAGCGATTCCAAGGCTACTACGGCAACCAGGGCGCCACGACCTCCAAGATCATGCGCGACGTGTTCAAGACCGGAGACGCGTGGTTCCGTACCGGCGACGTGACACGCCGGGACGCAGACGGCCGTATGTACTTCATGGACCGCATCGGCGACACCTTCCGCTGGAAGTCGGAAAACGTGTCCACCGTCGAAGTCAGCGAGGCCATGGGCCGTCACCCTTCGGTCCGCGAAGCCAACGTCTACGGCGTCCACCTACCGCACCACGACGGCCGCGCCGGCTGCGTAGCCATCGCCTTTGACGAGAAGCCGGACGAGGACGTGCTCCGCAGCCTCGCAGGACACGTCAAATCAGCACTACCCCGGTACGCCCAGCCGCTGTTCCTCCGCGTCCTCAAGGAAGTCGGCGGCGCGGCCCAGACCACGGGCACCATGAAGCAGCAGAAGCACATGTTGCGCCAAGCCGGCGTCAAGCCGGGTGCTCAACACGCCGAGGGAGACGTGTACTGGCTCAAGGGAGACGCCTATGTGCCGTTCCGGGACCAAGATTGGCAAGAACTCGAGGCCGGTCGTGTGAACCTGTAGTCCTCGGAGGGAACAAGGGAAACATTTTCAAGCATCAAGAGCCAGCTCTCTTTATGTTTCTATTTACTGCTTTTGAGCATCGCTTGCACACACACACACAGAGAGAGGGAGTTTCTTTGATTTATTTATAAATATTCAACACCTCCTTGCGCTGTTTCGAGCTTGAAGCCAGTGGCAGCATCAATTTTCTTCTCAACGCCAAATCACGAGATACATCGAGTCAGTCAATGTTTAGCGTACATTCTCAATACAAGATTCGCATTGTAGAATGCAGCCTCTAGAATAATTCATCATGAAATGACTGCAAGTTTGCATGGGAAAGTACAATTGAGTAGATTCGAAAAAAAAAAAAAGGGTAGAGCATATTTGCCGCATGGACCCAGTGGAACCCCCCTCACATCTCCATCCGTGCAGATAACCCGAGTTATATACACCGATATGGCCTATATATATGAAGCTAACCACTGGTCTACTATACTTGTTCCGTGTACGACTTCTTGTCATGTTTTTCTTCGTTCAAATCGTCGCGTCTATGGTGCTGTAATCTAGGGTCGGTCGTGATGCGGTGTCCTTCTCGACATCCGCGGCACATTGGCCACTCGAGTCGTCTCACCCACCCAGCAGCAGCAGCCTTGTAAAGAAACCTGAAACTGCATCTTGTCGAATTTTCAACAACGCATCATCAAGATCCACCTATGCCCAGGCCAACGCGTTGGCCACCGCCGCCGCCTTGCTGGACCGACGCAAAAGGCGAGGCTCCTCCCGGGGCGGCCATTGTGGCTGCGTTGCCCGTGCCGGTCCTTTCACGCATTCGTCGTCCCTCCATCAAGCCGCGAAGGCCGCGCTTCTGCAAGCCGATGACGCTACTCAGCTCCCCGCCCCAAATGAAGTTGTTGTCGCGATCACTGCCTCCGAGTTCGGAGCCCCATTCAGAGCCGCTCACGCTGGTTGAGGCTGAGATCTCGCCACTCAGTGGACGGGCGCCCGTTTTTTGCACATTAGTGTTTATGACAAGGCCCGGTGTTGCTGCGGCCAGGTCTGTAGATGACTCGTTTGCAGTCGTCCCGCCTAGGGAGAAGTCGGATACCGACGTGGGTGACCCGACGGGGTCAGACGCACTGACAAAGAAGTTGGGGTTCAGAGAGCCATCTATCCCGCGTCCACCCCCGGCAGCCATGGCCGTAGCGTTGAAAACGGCTGCCGCATTGCGGCTGTCGAGAAGCCCGTGCAGTCGCTCAACCACAGCCTCTAAAAGGCCATCGATGCGATAAGGTCTCGAAATCTGCAACAACGAGCACAATATTTGAGGTGTGCACAAGGGTGATGTCGGGGGAGGCAGCGAGCTTGTATACAAGAAGTGAAGCAGAGCCTGCACAGTCAGGTACGTGTGAGGAAGATACAGGCATCTCGGCCTCGAGTTTGGCGGCAACGACCGAGGTGTTGGAGCGGCGTTCACGGCAGCTGGATTGGGGCCATCACCATGCCCAGACACATCAGCGGCAGAATCGCAGATACCGGAAGCCCCAGCAGTCGTGCCGGGGCCAGTTCCGCCGCTTGATGTCGACAGCATGCTGGTACCACTCGACGAGTACGGCGGCTGCGTTGCATCCTTGGAGTTTGGCGTTATGGTCAGTGCAGAGGCACGAAGAGGGTTGCTTGAGAGGCCTGACCGTAAAGTCACCGCGTCGCTGCCATCGTGAGTTGCAGTTCCCTCGCGCAACAGCTGGACAAAGTATGGACCCCATCTTCGAGAAACAACGCGCGAATTCACCGGGATTCTCTCGCCACCAATGCACAAGATCTCCATGTCGGCGAGCTCGCGCATCGCAAGGGCTTTTTCTCCAAGTTCTTCGCTGGCTCTTGAATGAAGGCGTCCACCAGCAGTGTACCCTGCTTTGCGCGCGAGGCTTAGACCAGGACCAGAGTAGGGACTGCTCGCAGAAATGAAGCCTGACATTGGGCTCGTTTTGCGCGGGTTGTCGTAAAACCCAAAGGCTTCTAGTTCCACCATACACACATTCGAAAAGTTGATCCGCCTGTGGTTGTAGTCATCGACGAGGCTGCGCTTTCGGTTCCCTAAAATGACAAAGGTATTCCGCCGGTTCCATAACACGCCGCGGTTCCAGCTACCCTGGCTGAACACACTACCGCCGGCGTCAATGCGGCTCCAGACCAGTGTGCGAAGGTCGAGCGCCCACAGTGCGTACTCTTGCTTCGACGATGTGAGATATGTTCCACTGACAACAAAGTGGGTGTCAATCACACCGCCGTTGGGGAATCGAAGTCCTGGCGGGGAATACGTCCCTGTCATGGGCTTCTCGGCCAACGTGCCATCAGATGACCGGATTTGCAGCTCCAATTTGACGTCTAAGAAGTTGTAATTGGAATATATTAGCATGGATGAGCCAGTTTCTCGAAACTCTTGGCTGATGCCGTTCCCATCATCTCCTCGCTGACCGCCGTTGGTGTATGCCATGCCAACTTTCGCGGACACGGACGGGGGCAGAGGGGCAGCAACACTACGATAAGCGCCACAGCTTTTGCCAAGCGGCTGCGTTGATGTCCATTTCAGGCTGCGGAGGTTGAACACACTGATCTGTTCAATGTAATGGTTCGCGCCATCTTGTCCTCCAACAACCACCATCTCTGCACCACCGGATCCGTCGATAGTAACACCGATTCGACCCTCGTTCGGGTTGGAGGATGGTGGGTTGTGTTGCAGGGCCGCCAGTGGCGCGCGAGTTGAGGAGAAGGAAGCCGCAGATGGCAAGATACAGGCGCAATGTGCGTAACGACCCTGAGGTGCATCCTGGGCTGGCAGGTAGGTCCACTTGCGGCTCTCGACATCGTATATATATATGTCGGACATGACGGAGACTTCGGGTTGCTGTTGCTGATCCGCTGCCGATGCAGTCTGGTTGGTGTTTGAAGCGGGTGACATGCCGCCGTAGCAGACCATCTTGGTATCTCCCAAAGCGCACATGGAATGAAAATATCGCGGGGGAGGGACGTCTCCTCCTGTTTCCAATTTGGTCCAATGACGTGAAATCAGATCCAGTTCGTAAAGATCTGACGTCAAAGGCGCAGGGCGACTGCGAGATAGAATCCGGCCGCCAAATACATAGAGCTTGTCTCCAATAATGGTAGTAGTAGCACCAACCAGGGGCGGCGGCTCACGACCCGTGGTACGATGTACATTGCACATCAAACCTGACAAGTGTGTTGAAGAACCTTGTGCAACGTTGCCGGCTGTTGCGGTTGCTGCGCCAGCTGCCCTTCCTCCCTGACCGACGGCCGGTGAAGGGACAGCTGAGGCAGGGCCAGTGCTTCTTGGTGTCAAGCCGTCTCTGTTGTCTTCGCCGGTTTCTTGTCTAACTGAGCTCGCCAAGCTACTCATGCTGCTGCTCATACCTTGCGAGTACTGGTCCTGTCCACCATATATTTGCCCTGCAGCAGCAGCGGAGCTCGACGAGTCCATTGTACTCGAGCGGCTGTCCATATTCGATTCGGCCGACCGCGACTGCTGTTCCTCGCCAGACTCGAGTCTGCCAAATGTTGAGAAGCCCGAGGAGTTTGAGCCAAACGGCGTTTGTGGAAGCGGTTTTGCGAGACTTTGTTTCAGGCTCGGTTTTCTCGCAGGCGCAGGCCTGGATGAAGGCGACGACGACCTCCGGCCATCCGACGACGACCGATGCGTCGAGCCGCTGCTGCTAACGTTGTTGGGATTCACGTTGGAGGTGAAGCGATTCTTTAAGCTGAGAATCGACGGTTTTCGTGCGAGTGTTCTCGTCGGGGGGCTTGGCGCAAGGCCTCGATTTGCGCTCAGAAAACTGTGAGCGGTATCAGGGTTGGACGTTGTTCCGTGGTCTTTGTCCACTGCGGGTTCTGATGAGGACGAAGGGTGGCTTTCTGCGCGGGAAGGAGCACGTCTATGCGAGCCAGTCAGTCCTGAGCCCGAGGCCATGGTTACTTATTTTAGGCGTCAAGTGGCCGCCAGTCCGTTCTGTCGCCGCAGCTGGGCGTACTGATCGATGCACGGGTATTTGATTGGGTATGGTTTGTGATATGCGGGTAAGAGGGGCTGGTGTGAGGTGAACATGAGGCTGTTGTAGAATCTTGTTGATGTGTTCTTTGCTGCTGCGCGGGGGGGAAATTGCCTCTCGCTGGTTGGAAAACCGTGATATTGCCAAGATGATTGATTGCTCAATCAAGATAGCTCACATCCGCGCGATTCGTGTTCTAGTCTCAGATCTCCGGGATGAGCAAATAAGTAGATGGATAACGCGGCCCAGTGTCATGAAGACATTTGATGATCGTAATAAGCCCTTGGCTTAAAGAGACGAACCAGGCCACCAGACCAAAAGCTGACACTAGCAACTCTTCGACTCGGGCCGACGTGTGCTCAGGTTCGTTGATTGATTGCGCGATGAAGTTGTCACAAGCAGACTACTTCTTCGGGCGAGAGAAAGGACACCAGTCTTGCGGACTGAATGACGACGACGATGACGATGACGATGACGATGACGATGATGAGGATGGGGATGGGGATGGGGATGGGGATGGGGATGGGGATGGCACATCATGGCACGTTGTCGACCATGACAATGCAGATGCCGAAGGGGGAATTATGGTTGACGATGGCACAAACGGGTCGGTAAGAGAGGTCATGAAAGAATGAGCATAGGGTTGATTCAAGAGAGTAAAGTAAGCAGGTAGGTCGCATATAGCAACGAAAGAAGCCGAGTCTACTCGAACCGGACAGGCCGGTCCAGGTTCCAAGGTTCCTCAGCTAGCCGCCGTAGGGGGGGTCATCGGCGGTCACGGGCTGGTGCTGCGGGCCCTTGGCCACAATGAGCAAGGAATGTGTGGCACGTACATGCAGTAGTTTTGAAGGTACGGTACGGGATAAGACGCCAAAGTTTGTCGAGTCGGAGGGGAGGCCGAAAGGAGTCGCGAGCGGACAAAGCGAGAGAAGAAGGCTTGTGTGCTGGCGGATGGCGTTGGTTGTTCGAGCTACAGTTGTACCAGGTACCGTTTTGACAGAGAAAGAGGAGCAAAAGCAAAAACACCGTCTGTGCCCCAGCCCCAGCCCAGTGTGTGCTCGATGTGTGCTCGATGTATGCTCGATGTGTGCTTGATGTGTGCTTGATGTGTGCTTGATGTGTGCTTGATGTGTGCTCGATATGTGCGTTCGTTCAAGCACTGGCCAGAAATTTGAAGTCGTTGAACATGAGGGCGCGTGGAAATCTGCTAGGAAAAGGACCAGTATGGCCGGCCCCTTGCACATGTCACCTTGTGCATGAGTTCATCTCCGGACGACGAAAGACAAAGAGGCCAGATTCGTGGCGGCGGCGAGGTGACAGAGAGGGGCCATCACCGATCCAGCCATGTCAGAGATTTTGGCCGAAACGGACTATTTTAGAGAAGGGTCTGGTGGGGCCTGGTGGGGTCTGGTGGGGTCTGGTACTCCGTCCGGCAGGCAGGGTTTGTTTACCTTGCCAGGTTTTACTATCGCTCGGTGCGCCAAGACATGAAGAGGCTACGATTTGTTACCATCTGCGTAACCGTTCGTGTTTACGAAAAGTCTCCGGCATCCACCACTTTTGCTGCTGTCAGTTGTCAGTGCGCAGATCATTCTGCAATGGCAAGTCGGCTTCTCGGCACGCGTAGCACGCGTAGCCGCATTGGCAAAGGCGCAGATGTGCTTGAACAATTTGGACAAACTCGCAACCCGTGTTGACGTCATGACCGGAGCGATGCCCACGGCATTCCCAAACACAGGTTAGGGCAACCCAGCCAATTTCTAAACTACCAAATAGAGAGCTTACTATTGGCCTCGCTGGATTGCTTCTAGTACCGCGTCGGCCTGGTTCTTGCCCGTCTTCGGCCCGGGTTCCCCCCAACATATCGGTCTGTCTGAAATAGTAGCTGTTCGTGTACCGTTCCGAAATTGCTCGCGACCACATAATGGAAGATGCCTGCACCATGAAAGAAATCACAGCATTTTCTTCCGCTCCGCTGTCTCATCGTAAACCTCGTTTCTCACATCGTGCGCTTTGTCATGTCGAAAGAAAACAGCAATGGTCTTCCCCGAGCTCTTGACCCGGCCAGCGCCGAGCCTGCAGTTCCAAGTGTCAACATGAATCACAATATAGAAATAGAAACATCGACAGACACCGTCGGCGAAGACAGCTTCGACTCGTACGACGAGTCCAAACCCGAAGAGCTCGATGGCCATCGTCCCACTCTACGCGAGACACGTTCTCACACTTCACACTCCAGCAGAAAACGGCGCGCAGCATCGTCTGCTACAACGACAGGAAGCCTTGTGAGGGCAGTCAGCCGCCGAGACACTGTCCTGTCGACACTTCGATCGCGCCCCGTCCCTCGCTTTACACACCCTCTGGCCCATGTTCCGACTAGCGAAGCCGAGCTCGTTGACTTTGACGGCCCAGACGATCCCTATCACCCACTGAATTGGGTGACGCGCAAAAAGGTCTTCACCACATTACTGTATGGATTGACCACCATGACGGCGACATGGGCATCGTCAGCTTACTCTGCAGGCACGGATCAGATTGCGAAGGAATTCAACGTCGGCACGCAAGTTGCTGTACTGGGCACGACCTTGTTCCTCTTTGGCTTCGGCATTGGCCCTTTGCTCTGGGCGCCGTTAAGCGAGGTGTTTGGGCGAGGACCAGCTGTCATTGCGCCCATGTTCGTAGCCATTTGCTTCACTTTTGGGAGCGCTACTGCAAAAGACTTCCAAACCTTGATGTTGACTCGGTTCTTCGGTGCCTTTTTCGCATCCGCGCCGGTGACAAATACCGGTGGCGTGTTGGGCGACTTGTATACTCCTGCATGGAGAGGCATTGCCATGGCGGGTTATGCCATGGCTGTTGTTGGCGGTCCTATACTCGGTGAGTCTACTCATGTGCGGCGCCTGAAAGGCAACATTTTACCCCGATGAGGACGCAAGTGGACTCTAACTCCCCCGTGTGTAGGCCCGATCGTTTCCGCAGCGGCGGCGCAGCAAGACTCGTTGGGTTGGCGATGGACCGAATACCTGACGGGCATCCTGCAAGCCGTCGTGCTCGTCTTCGCCATCATTTTCATTGACGAGAGCTATCCGCCGAAACTGCTGGTGTACAAAGCCCGGCGTCTGCGTCACGAAACTGGTAACTGGGCTTTGCACGCCAAATTTGAAGAATGGGACGTCAGCATATCCGAACTCGCTCACAAGTTTCTGCTGCGACCCATGCAGCTTATTTGCACTCCCATCTGTTTCCTCATGGCATTGTACGCCAGTTTCTGCTACGGCATTTTGTACATGCAGCTCGGCGCGATCCCCATCATTTTTGGCGAAATTCGAGGCTGGAAGCCCCTTGTCGCAACTCTGCCATTCCTGTCCATCTTCATTGGCGCGGTCCTAGGATGTGGTCTGAACGTCTACAACCAGACCGTCTACAACAAGTACTACCACGCAGCGGGAAACAGAGCCATCCCCGAAAAGCGATTGCCACCCATGATGCTAGGGTCTGTGCTGTTCAGTGGTGGACAGTTCGTTCTGGGGTGGACTTCAGAACCGAATGTCCACTGGATCGCTCCATGTTTTGGTCTTCTCTTAATGGGCACGGGTTTCTTCACCATCTTCCAAGCTGCTCTGAATTACTTGGTTGATACGTTCCAAGCCTATGCGGCTTCGGCTGTCGCAGCAAATACCTTTCTGCGATCCTGTTTTGCCGGAGCCTTCCCCCTCGTAGTTGGGCCGCTATATCATAATATCGGCGTAGGACCAGGGTCAAGTATAAC
This sequence comes from Epichloe amarillans, assembly GCA_024072835.1. Classification (NCBI taxonomy): domain Eukaryota; kingdom Fungi; phylum Ascomycota; class Sordariomycetes; order Hypocreales; family Clavicipitaceae; genus Epichloe; species Epichloe amarillans. The sequence goes on along the minus strand of CP099638.1, from coordinate 752,471 downwards.
TGGCGGATTTGCGGCGCTGCTGATTCCTGTGCCATTCATATTTCATAAGTATGGAAGAGGTATCAGGGCCAAATCCAAGTGGTCCAGGAAGTCTGTGTTTTGAGTTGTGGCGGCGCAAGCGAAGCGTTGCTGAGAGAGACTATCATGAGAAGAGCAAATTCTATAGTGTCCAGTTCACAGATAATGATCCATATCTAAATGTGCCGTAAGAAAAGTAAAGACAATGATGAGGCAAATTTTAGCCATGAATTCCAATAGCAAACTGCTAACCATGTTGAGAGGGCCCTAAACTTCCACACGGCAGCTAAATCGGTTTCAATGGATTTGGGCCACCGGTATGCTCACCATATCACGCTGCCGCTGTTGACAGGATACTATAGTTTAGTTTACCTTTGTATTACATAAGTGATGCGAAGTGGGAACCGAAATAGCACCTTAAAAGGGATACTATAGTTTAGTTAACCTTTATATTACATAAGTGATGAGCTTACGATACAGGCGCCCCCCATCCATTACGGAGTAGAAAATCAATATTCCGCCACGTCCAGCTCATCCATCGTAGGCTTGCCTAGCTAGGCTAGAAGCCAGTGGCGCCCTCTTTCTTCAAGAATTCCACACTCTTCCACACAGCAACCTTCAGCCCGAAAGGCGTTTCCCTGCACTTCTTTTCAACGTCGGAATAGTCATCCGCAACCCACGTAACATGGCTCTCAAGAGCGTGCGCAAGCGGCCAGAGCGGATGCGTCTCCCCGCAACAATCGATGTCCTTGCGAATGATAGCCAGCCATTCCGCCCTGCTCTTGGGAACGAGCATGTAGCCCATGGCCTTCAAGATGGCCCAAAACTCGCCAAACTTCATACCATCATGAAGCTGTACCACAGGAGTCATTCCACTCGTCGAGTCCAGAGCTGCGCTGATGATTCTCATCGCTGTTGCCGATACATCAGAAACTGGGACCCATTCGTCCGCCTCAGCATCGTTGTATACCCCAGTCCGGATGCATGACGCCGTCAGCCGCCAGATATAGTCACCCGAGTTTGTCACTCCCTCAGTAGACGTTCCAATGACTACGCCTGGACGCACAACACCAAGACGGTTGGTGTCTGGAATGCTGCGGGCTGCAGCTCTCCTGACCAGGGCTTCGGCAACAAACTTTGTTTGTGCGTAGCCATTGCTGTCCGTACCGGAGAGGTCTCGCACCACCTCGGCTTCGGTTTTGTTTTCAGATGTTAATAGCCCACCGCCGACGTAAACGAGTCGCATGTGTTGTGAATTCACAGCCATGTCGAGCAGTTCCAATGTTGACAGCACGTTGGTGGACTCCAGCATTGCATAGGATTTCGCAAAGTGCACATCGGCTCCGTTGTGAACGATGACATCTGCAATCGAGCCGCTTCTAAGACTGTTCCAGCGTGATGAATTGAGGCCGAGGTTTGGCAATGACAGATCTCCTGGCCAAATCTGGACCTTGTCCTCGTGTAAATCTGTCCACCATAATGCCTTCTTCGCCGCAGTAATGAGTCTATTCCTTGCCGCTTCTGAGCTCTTTCCGCGCACCAAAGCTATTACTTGAGCAATCTGGCGATGCTCGAGGAGTTGACGCAAAATCTCTATGCCTATGAAGCCATTCGAACCGGTGAGGAAGACGCTCACTAGCTTTGACGCTTTGGGGTGGTGCAGGCCATTTTCTCCACGGCTATACGACTTCACAAGTGCCTGCGAAGTGGCAATTCTAGCATCATGCTTGTCTATTTCAGCAATGAGATCAACGGGCGCGGTGTTGCCAGCGGCCAGAGACTCTACGTCCCCGTTCCCGGCGACTGTTTTAGCTTCGGAGACCAGCAGAGCCAGGCTTCTGATGGTGGTAGACCTGTCCATCACAACCTGCATGCTAATTCGGACACTGAACTCGTACATGATGAATGCCATTATGGACATCATGTTCACCGAATCAAGGCCGGCCGCGCAGAGCAGTACATTGTCGAACCGAATGGCCAAACTCTTGGCCGCTTTCTTCTCTTCCGGGTGCTGTGCGTTTTGATTCCATGCAGGAATCAGAGAAAAGACTTTCTGCGCCAGCTTGTAAGCTATCTCCTCATCTTCTCCGATTCTTCCATCATCGCAAGTCTCATCGCAGGATTCTGGTGAATCAGCTTCTGGTACCTCAATTTCTCCACCGAAGAAGGACCTTCCAATGTCATGCAGTCGCCTTCTGTCTACTTTCCCATTTGCTGTTAAAGGCAGTGTAGACAAACGCAGAAAAGCAACTGGCATCATGTACGAGGGTAGTTGCTCGACCAGCTTAGATCGAGCATCATTGCCTATGTCAATGTTCTGGATTAAAGAACACTCTTTTCCACCGTTGATCGACGTATGATCCTTGGACGGCTCCATACAGGCAAAGGCGACCAAACTTGGGGATGATGAATCATCTTCGGTCGGTGAGATGGCTTCAACCACAACCTGGTTCATTCTTGGTATACATTGCTGAATGTGGTGTTCCACGTCGCCTAGCTCAACTCGCTGACCTCGCACCTTAACCTGCGTGTCTTTACGCCCAACAAACACAAGGCTACCGTCTTCCTTGTATCGCACCAAATCGCCTGTCTTGTACAAACGGCCCCGTCTGCCTGGATGGCTTGTCCAACCCCTGAGAAGCCAGTCCGGGTCCTTGACGAATGCTGCCTCTGTGCGGTCCGGGTCATTCAGGTACCCGTCTCCCACAATTGGCCCTTCCAACAACAGTTCTCCGATTGCCCCAAGCGGAGCCAGCTTGTTGTGGTCGACGACACCTGTGACCCATGTCACAGCTCCGGCGCCAAAGCCAATGCTTATCTGGTTGCCGGGCTCCAAAGAGTGTTGGTTGATAGTTGCTGATGGAGTACATTCTACAGGGCCATAGCTTGTGATGACCCGTACTCCGTTGGGCCATCCGGTTACATCGTCTGATCTCACGACCTCACCTCCCAGAACGAGGGTCTTCAAATTGCTCAGCTTCTCCCGAGGCAGTGTACGAACAACAGAAGGTGTCAAGTCGACGAGGTTAGCCTTCATAGATAGTAGCGACTCTGTTAAATTTTCTGTTCTATCCGAATTGGACGGCACACATAGACAGCCGCCTACCGCCAAGGTTGTAAAGGTGCTTAGCAGAGACACATCAAACATGTAGGAAGCGAAGTCGAAGGCTCGGGTCGTAGTGCAATATCCGAAAAGCTCTGACTGATGGCTGACCGCCGAGCAAAATGCCTCGTGTGTAATTACAACACCCTTTGGACGGCCCGTACTGCCGGAGGTGAAGACCAGGTACATTGCTGACGAAGGTTGTGGCGAAACTGCAGGGCTGAAGGGAGCAGCTACCTTGGCTGCGTTATGGAAATACGCCGGACCAATGGGCAGTATTACTTCGGCGAGACTGGCACACGAGGCGGCTTGAGCGGTGGATGAGACTACCAATCGTGATCTGACCTGGTCGATGATTGAACGAAGGCGAGATATCGGCTGCGACGTATCGAGCAACACAAAACCCGCACCAGCTTTGAGTACTGCAAGCATCCCCACGACAGTCCAGCGGGACTTCTCGAAGCACAACGGGACTATGGCTCCAGGACGTACCCGAAGGCTTGACAGGCGACGAGCAAGAACCGTCGCGAGTCTGTCCAGCTCGGCATAGGTGAACTCCCCGTCCCACGCACAAACTGCCTGAGCATGGGGGCGATGCTCGACCGTTTTCTCAATCATGTTGTGTATACAACTCTTGGTTGCCTTGGGAACTGCAGAGTTCCATTTCCACAGCTGTTCCAAGTCTTTCGGCGACGCAATCTCGATTTCATCCAATGTTTTCTCGGGTGCAGTCTGGAGCTGCTGTACTACATGCTCGAGCCGCACGAGCAATGCATGTACTACCCACTGCTCAATGACGGTTGAATCAAAATTTGCCTTGACGGAGATTTGTTTCCCCACCATGTTCATATCAAGAACAAGTGCATGCGTGTTGAACCATCGTTCCTGATCGCCGTCTTCCCATGTTCCAAGTGCGTCTGATTCGGAAGCATGCGACTGGGGATGAATCACGACCAATGTCTGGAACGAACAAGCCTGCCGGGTTTCCGGAGATATCTTGGCAATTCGATGCAAGCCCATCTGCTCGAATGGGATCATCTTCGACGCATCTTGTTGGACTGACTTCAGATATTCCAACACCTTCTGACTGCTCGTAAACTTGACACGTACAGGAACTGTTGCTATGGTCGGTGCTGGCATCTGATCTATATCCGTGACAGGTGCATTTCTTCCAAACACGGTGGCTCCAAAGACAACGTCACTGGAGTTTGTCATATGGCCCGAGACAAGTGCCCAAGCAGCACGGAGCAAGCTTGCCGTCGTAATGTCTGTATTGCAGTCTCCTCGCCTTTCAAACCGGTGCGTGACTGCTTGTTGCGCAAGTGGCTGCCTCACAGATACCGGTAGTGCTGGAAATGGAGCCGTCTCGTAGCCTTCCATAAGCTTTCGCCAGTATTCTTGGGTCTCGACGCCCTGCTGGCTCAGCGCGTGCCTGATGAAGAGCTGGTGTTGTGCCGGTGCGTTGATAGACTCTCCATGGTATGCCTTGTTGACCGCATCCAGAATGAGAGACATCGACCAGCCATCATAGAGCGCATGATGTATAGTCAGTACGAACCACTTATGCACACGTAATTCGTCTTTCACGAGTGCGAACCGGACCAGTGGCTCTCCAACACCCATTGGTGTTGTTCTGTCGGCATCAATGTACTCGTCCAGCGCATTCGAATCAACCCATTGGATGCCCTCGTCCAAAACAACCTGCAGTAAGCCGAGCGTGTTATGATTAACGATTCTTGTGCGCAAGATTGGGTAGGCTCGAACCACCGTTTCCCATGCACTGCGGAAGGATGAGATTGCGACGTTCAGAGAAAGTTTCAAGACCGCCTGCATCATGTAGCCTCCCTGTTTCCAAGACAAAGACATGAAGCCTTCTTGAAGTGGTGTGCAGGGGAAAGCGTCTTGAATAGGCGCATCTCCCCGACACTGCGATGAAATTTCCTTGATGAGTGACGGGATGTCGGGCTCATCACATACAAGAGCAAATGGTGCGACGTATTCCGAGGAGCATCCCATCAGAGGAATAGCTTTCTCTGATACGTGAGACAATCTGGAATCGGTGAAAATGTCACCCACTGATAAAGCAAGACCGTTCTTCCGAGCAGCTGCGACCACTCGCATGGCCGAAATCGAATCTCCTCCGATCCAGAAGAAGTTGTCGTCCAACCCAATGAGCTCTGGCTTGATTTTCAGCACGCCAGCCCAGATCCTTTGCATGTTTCGCTCTACTTCCAACGTTGGCTGTCGTTTGGATGCTTTTGAAACGACTGGTTTGTGCACCACATTTGCAAGCGCCTTGCGATTGACCTTGCCGTTTTCGTTGATTGGCAATTTACCAAGTATCTGAATCGAGCCTGGGACCATGTATGAAGGAAGCGTGGCCCGCAACATGCTGAAGAGCTCATCATGCAAGTGTGGCATTATTCGTTGCGGAATCTCGGCTTCATGCAGGGCCAGAGGCTGCACATCTATCTGTGGCTCGATATTGCGCGTGGTGACAAAGGCGGCGAGTCTATTCATTCCTTCGTCTCGTCGCTTGTGTAATACAACCACTGCGTCGTTTACATTGTCATGCTTTCGCAAAACCTGCTCAATCTCCGCCATTTCAACTCGATGGCCTCGGATCTTGACCTGCCCGTCCATTCGGCCCAGGAAGTCTAGTTGCCCATCAACGGGGCGGTAACGGGCATAGTCTCCAGTTCGGTAAGCCCTGTTTGGCTGCCCATCAACGGTCACAGAGACAAATCGATTGGTATTGAGCTCCGGAGTTGTATATCCTCTCGCAAGTCCGTCACCTACTAGAACCAGTTCGCCGACGATGCCAATGGGAACGGGTTGCAGATTTGAATCCATGACATAAGCACCCGAGCTGTTGACTGACCGGCCGACTGGCACTCTATCGGCGACGATCTCTTCTTCCGGGCAATACACTGTACTCATACATGTATCCTCGGTTGGCCCATAGCAGTGGATTACCGTACCGCTCACAAGCCCGAGCGCTGCGTTCAACACTGCAGGGTCACAAAGCTCTCCCCCCGTGCACACTGTGTGCAATGTTCTGAGAAGTTGAGGGTACTTGACGCATTCCTGCAGTAGAGCTGGCGTAAAAAATGCATTCTGGACATTGTTTTGGGTGTAAATACTTGTCAAAGCTTTCGCATCCATTGCGGCAAGGTCATCAACGCATATGAGGGCCCCCCCATTCAGGAGTGAGGTATAGATTTCCCAGGTCGAAGCGTCAAACGCTATATTGGAGATGTGGGCCATGTTCTTCTTGGCATCCAGGCGTTTCAAGGCGCTTTCTTGCTGCGTTGCCAACCGTATTACGCCCCGATGCTCGATGACAACCCCTTTTGGTCTCCCTGTCGAGCCCGAAGTGAACATTACGTACGCGATGCTCGAGGCCGTGGGAGTGATTGTCGCCGTCTCTGAGATACTTGCAGTTTCCAACGTTTTGTCATTCAAAATATCCGAAACTAGGACCAAGTCGACGTTGCCTCGCTCAATTGCGGCCAAGTTCAAATCGTCCCCGGCGAGTATGAGCAGTTTGCCTTCTAAAGCTGACAGGATACTCTCGATTCTCCTCGGCGGCAACTTGACATCTAGTGGCAAATATCCTAGGTTTGCCTTCAGAATACCCAAGAAGGTCACAATTGTCCGAGGACATCTGGTTGCGTAGACACCAACCAGCGTTTCCGGCGCCAATGACCGTCGACTCAACCAACAGCAAAGCCTATCCGATTGCCTGTCCAACTCAGCATATGTGAGGGAAATCTCGGAGTCCTTGACGGCGATTTTGTGCGGGCTGGCAGCAACTTGCTGGCGAAAAACATGGACAACGCTGGAATCGCGAGGATAGTCGCATCGATTGATGCCCAGCAGTCCCATTTGCTCTAGTTTGGCTTGGCAGTCTGGCGTTAATAGAGGCAAAACACGGATCTTTGTCTCAGGCTCATGAATAACCCGTTCCAGGAGATCATGGAAGGTTCGAGTCAGATTCTCAATTGTCTGTGGCTGGTAAAGATCTGTAGAGAAAACAACCCGTCCTTGTAAACTCTGTTTCTCTTGAAAAATGTGGCATTCCAGGTCGAATCCTGACGTGACAGACGAGCTTAACGGTTCGCTTTGAACATCTGGTAACTTGAAATGACCTAGATCCAGCTGAGAATGTAGGGCAAACATGATTTGAACCAGTGGGTTACGGGAAGCGTCTCTATTCGTTTGCAAGCGCGAAACAATCGTCTCAAATGGAACGTCCTGGTTTGCAAAGGCCGACGTTGCTGTGGATTGAACGTTCTGGACCAAGTCTTCAAACGACTCGTCATCAATCTTGATGCGCATACATTGTATGTTGACGAAGAATCCAATAATCTCTTCCAGCTCTTGGCGGTTTCGATTCGCAATCGGGGTGCCAATAGTAGCATCTGCTGAGCCGGTAAGACGAAAGTGTGTTGCCCTGAACGCAGCGAGAAGAACGATAAAAGGCGTCATGTGGCGGCGCGCATTACAGAACTTGATCAAGTCATTATAAAGAGAACCTGCGATTTCGAACTCCCGTGTGGCCGCTCTGCCAGATAACGAGGCTGGCCGTCGTAGATCACAAAATAGTTCTGCTGGTCTGCTTTCGTCCAGATGCTTTACCCAGTACTCGAGCTGTTTCTGGTACTCTTCCGCCTGGTCCTCTCTCTTTTGCCATGTAGCATAATCCTGGTACCGGACAGGCAACTGCTTCACCTCCAATTGAAGGTTCTCTGCTCGACGGGCGGCTGAGTAAAACCCAGCCAGCTCTCTCTGGAGAACATCAATGGACCACCCGTCGGAGATGATGTGGTGCATGACAATGGATAACACATGATGGTCCTCGTTCAGTCGGCAGAGCTTTACTCGCCATCCCGCCTCCCTCTCAAGATCAAATGGTGTGGTTTGTTCTTGGTGAAGAAATTCTCTCAAAGATGCCTCCCCTGTCTCTGTTGTCATGTCAATCACCTCGAGTTTCTTTGGCTGGAACGGCTGCACAATTTGTATTGCGACCCCATCTTGTTCTCCGAACGTGGTTCGGAGAGTTTCATGGCGTTCTTCAAGCGCACGCAACGAAGCAGTGAGAGCATCATAGCGGAGTGGTCCTCGAAGCCGCACAGCAAAGGGGACAAGGTACCATGTCGACGCGGGATACAATTGCTGCAGGAACCACAGACGCCTCTGCGCAAAGGACTGTTCGATAGGTTCAACACTTTCATTCCGCGGAATGGGAACATAGCGGCAGGAGCCGGTGGACATTCCCATCCTGTCAGCCAGCGCCGCCACGGTTGGACAGTCGAATATATCCTTCACCGTGATGTTGGCGCTTAACTGGGTGTTCATGCGCGAAGCAGCTCTTGTGGCATGGAGTGAATGGCCCCCATGTTCGAAAAAGTCGTCATGGATGCCTACAGTCGTACCGAGGACCCTGGCGAATTCCTCGCATATAACTCGCTCCAAGTCGTTCCTGGGAGGCGCTTGGATATTCTGCGCTCTGCTCAACTCTGACCTCTTGATCTCTTTTGCTAGAGCCTGCCGATCTAGCTTGCCGTTTCTGTTGATTGGCATCTTCTTAAGTACTCGGATCAGCCTTGGTACCATATAGGATGGCAGCCGACTCTTGATGACCTCGTGGACGTCTTTTTCCACCTTTTTGCTTAACCGTAGCCACAGCGGCTGGGTTCCGAGTGAATGAGATGGGTTGCTGTGATTTTCGGTAGGGAATCGAAATTTCACTCTGCTTTCACCCTCTGCGGGCCGAAAATGGTGGAAAACGGCGTCTAAGCCGCCTCGCTGGGAATACTGTCGCGCCCAACTGATCTCAACGCGGAAGCCTGACAATTCGGCGAGCCCAATCAAGTCAGTTGTGGAGAGTGAGGGACAAGATTGCACCTTTTCCCTCACGTATGCATGCCAATCGTCCTGTGGTATGCTGGCCATGTCCCCATCAAGGGCGTCCACGACGCATCTTTCCAGGATAGTTTTACTGTTGGGGATATTACTGACGGCGACCAGGGCGGTGGAGTCGTGCGAGCGTGAAGATAAAATGTGCAGAAGCAACGGATAGTCCAATTTCTGAGCCATGAAATCAATCCAATCTTCTTCGGGCACCTCTCTGATCTGAAGCTGCTGGCCATGGCGCTTCACATGTACAACGGCAGAATACCGATAGCAGCTCAGTTCGTTCCTGGCCCTCATTTTTTTCGGCAAGATTTCGACGTGTTCCACTAGGTCGGGGAATTGTTTCGCGAGCGCAGTGAAAAATGCCGGGTCTATGAGCAGCTCCTCTTCCGACTTTTCAATCTGAGCCATTTGCTCCAGCATCTGGGTCATGGTAGCCGCGCCCCCGACACGGTGTAATATCGTGGAAGCCTGGAAGTCTCTGTACAGAGCAAAGGACCTAATGTCACCGAAGAAGAGTCGCTCCGTGCCTTCGAGACGGAGAAGGTCTTCCACTACACTCGAAAGATAGTCGAGACTGGGGAAGTACTGAACCACAGAATTCGCAATGACAAGGTTAGGTGAGTTCAGCTCACCAAGTTCCTTGATGTCTGTGGCAGTGCCCAGTCGAATACGAGTTTTGTCAGCCAGGGCGGGGATTGACTGGGCCATTGTGTGAACAAAATCGACAGCTCGTTGGGCAGGATCAAGGCCAACATAACTTGTTAACCCTTCAACAATATTGAAGAGAATCATGCCGGTGCCGGTTCCAATCTCGAGGACGGCACGGGGCTGGCCACCGTCTCGTATTGCGGCGATTGTGTCGTCCAACCACTCATCCATCTCTGTCGCATCGATAATTTTGCCGTCATACATGGACGTCCATCCCGTGAAGTCCCTGCCAAGCTTGTCTTTCTTGGTGTGGTCCAGAACAAGATACTTGTCTGCATTGAACAAAGCTCCCCACCCTCCAACTTGGTTCTCCTCCAAGCCTTGGACCTGTTGTTGTTTCTTGTCGTCGTCTTCAGACTGAGCCGCCACCTCCCCCAGCGTGACGAAACCGACAAGGTCACGCTGGTCTTGCTCTGTCTCCTGAGACACCAACACAGCGGCATCCTTAACTAGAGCACAGCCACGAAGGGCTTGCTCAATCTCTCCGAGCTCAATTCGATGACCTCGGAGCTTGATCTGTCCATCTATTCGCCCAATGAATTCCAAGAGTCCATCTCCTGGTCTGCGGCGGACATAGTCCCCAGTTCGGTAGGCTCGAGTTAGCTTCGCATCGATTTCAACAGACACAAAGCGCCCAGCGTCCAGTCGAGAGTCAGTGTAGCCCCTTGCGAGACCGTCCCCTGTCACAATAAGCTCACCTATCACACCTAGCGGAACAAGACGTAGTTGTGAATCCATCACATATGCCCCCGAATTGCTCACAGGGGGACCAAGCGGCACTCCATTAGCATATGTTTCCGTCCCCCGGGCGCTAAATATCGTGCTTATAACTGTATTTTCAGTTGGTCCGTATGCATTGAACAGTTTTCCTCTTGTCAACTGTTGGGCCGTAACAAAGTCCTCGGGATCAACTTTCTCCCCACCGACGTATATGGCACGTAGTGCGCAGAAAATTCTGGGATTACTGACGATGTACTCTTTGAATAGAGCTGTAGTGAGCAAGGCATTTTGAATATGCTCGCGTGCGATGATCTTCTCAAGTGTGTGAGGGTGCAACACTGCCATTGCATCAATACAAACCAGGGTACCACCGTTTAGCAAAGCGGCGTATATCTCCCAGGTAGACGCATCAAAGGCAATGTTTGACAAATGAGCCGTAGCTCCTTTAACATCCATGTGCTGCACCACATTGCTGTTTTTCACGAGCCGCACAATGGCCCGGTGTTCGATCATCACTCCCTTTGGTTCAGCAGTTGAGCCCGATGTGAACATTACAAGAGCGAGGTTCGTTGATGAAGCCCGAGACACTTGCCCATGCTTGATGGCTTGCTCTTGAATTACATCTGTGATGGAGATGAATTCAGCAACATCTTGCTTGATTCTCGGTCTCCGGACACCGTGGCTGCAGAGCACCAACCTCCGGCCTTCAAAAGATGAGAGAACTTTTTCAAGTCGACCCTCTGGCTGATTGGCATCCAGTGGTAGGTATGCCATATTGGCCTTGAGAATCCCTAGAAAAGCAACAATCGTCTCACAGGATCGAATTACAAGCACTGCAATAACCGTCTCAGGCGCAAAGGATCTGTTTGACAGCCACCAAGACACAATATCTGACTGGTGGTCCAGCTGACGGTATGTTAATTGACCAGACGCATCTTTTACCGCCACAGCATCTGGACATTTGTCAACTTGTTGCGCAAAAAGGTCAGTGATACTACACTCTCGTGGATAATCCGATTCGTTCATCCGAATCAGATCAAGATCCCTGAGCATCAGGAGTGCTGTATCTGTTAACAACGGTAGAGACGCAACTGTAGTGTCTGGCTGTTTCACTCCCTGCTCCAGAGTAGTCTGAAAAATAGACAACATGTTGCAAATTGTCTCAGAATAGTAAAGATCTGTGGCGAAAATCGCCTCGCCGACAACGATTCCGTCTCTCTGATGCAGATGTAACTCGATGTCAAATCCAGAACTGATTGGAAAATCCATTACCTGCGCTTGGGCATCCTCGAACGCATACTCGTCGATGTGCATGTCGTGATGCATAAATAGAGCCACTTGAATAATAGGGTGGCGAGATAGATGGGAAGTATCTCTAGTCTTTTGTAACTCGGACGCAATCAGTTCAAATGGGATACCTTGGCTATGGCTCGAAGCTGTCATAGCCGTTTGGACGTGAGAAACCAACTCCTTGAATGATTTGCCCTCGACTATACTTCGAAGGAGTTGGAGAGTGGCAACAGGTCCTAGATTACTTTTGAATTCGTTTGCTTGGCGACTCTCATCAATGAAACCCAGTGTGGCATCTTCCGACCCAGTCAGACGGTAATGGGCGGCTCTGAACGCTGCAAGAAGCACGACGAACATTTCAGTATTGTTTTGGCCACAGAACTTCTGCAATTCTCCATCAAGAACAGGTCCGATCTCGAAACGTTGCTTTGCAACCCTTCCAGATAATGCTGCCGGTCGAGGCTTGTCACAAGGTAGCTCGACTGGGCGGCTGGTTCGAAGTCCATTGGCAAAGGAGCGAAGCTGGCGTTGTTGTTCAATGATCTCGTCATTCGTCGACCCGCAGCTGACGAGGTACTGATATTGAAGCGAGATTGGTTCTCTTTGCAGTGGACCTTGTTCTTGAAGCGAGGCGGAATATAAAGTAGCTAGCTCTTGAAGAAGAACTCTGGGAGATCGAGAATCTGAGATGATGCAGTGCATAACAATGAAAAGAATGTGCCTCTCTTCACCCAGCCGATACAGAGAGACCCTCCATGCCGTTTCATTCTCCAGGTCAAATTTCATGGCCAGGTCTTCCTCCATCCACTTAAGAACAGCTTCTTCATCGTGAAGAAGGTCTATGACATCAAGTTCCTTGACCTTGAATGGATGAACCAATTCGGTCAAATTTCCTCCCCCGACTGAGAAAGTTGTTCTCAATACTTCATGACGGTTCATCAACGTATTCAGAGCAATTTGGAGCGCCTCTCGTTGGAATGGTCCTTGGAGGCTGACCCCAACCGCCGTGTGGCTCCGCGCCAAATGAGGGTTCTGGAGCAAGATGCGCCGTCGTTCGTGGGCATACCATTGCTGAACAGACTCATTTGGATGGAAGCCATCGACATTAACGATCATGCCTTGCACTTCTCCCCCAGTGCCATTAGACTTGTTCTCCAGAACATTTGCTGGCACCACCTCCTGAACAGCTGGAGGAACCGATGGCCGGACCTTTGGGATCGGAGCTTGCATTTTGCGGACATGCTCAGCCATACCGAGGCTATGGTTTTCATGCGCAACCATTGTCTTGGTAAGATATTCGAGTCTGTGGTAAATACAGAACAACAAAGGCAGCGATTAATGTAGGAGGGTTTGTCAATGACCGGGTAGCATAATCTCTTTGCCAGGAGGCCATATATGTCTTTCCGCCTGCGTGGCACCGAAACACGTCCACGTATAACACACTATTGGCCCAAACCAACATTTAGAAAATTCGTGACCATGAATTGGTAGCTGTTGATTCCTTGTCAGTGCTCTGGATATGTTCGATCCGTATATGGCCCCATACAGACCCTGTAAATCGTGCTGACCACAAATGTACGTCAATGTATTTCTGGGCGCAAAAAGGCGACATCACCTACATATGTGTGAGATATGTCATCTCCATCTCTTTGATTGCCCGTGAAAGCACCTGTGGCTTTGTGTTTTCTTCGTTTACTACTATCCTATTGGTTAGATGTCCCCGTCATTACGTGCTCAGAGACATTGGGTCGGCTCAAGCGATCGTATTTGCTTTTGTACCACGAGACTTGAAACTCGTTGTGTTCAGAAGCCATGGGTGTGACAGCATGGATCATGCATCGGTTTACGAGACTAGTCAAGCTTTGTGGTACCACCGGGCCATGTCTCACAACGTGTCGGAGACGTCTTCACTTCCAGCCAGCCACAAGGTCACAGTCGTCTTCACTTACAGCCAGCCACAGGGTTACAGCCGTACAGTGTCTGCTCACACAAGTGTTGTTGAGTTGAAAATGTTCGTTTACAAATTTGTGCATGTTTGGCATCTAACCGAGTGACAAACAAACATTTGTCTGGGAGCCCAGACATCTTTAACATGGCAAGATACCCTTTAGTTTCTGGACTCGCTTACAGCCCATAAACCCACAAGTAGAGTAGCTTGCGAGCAGTCAAAGCAAATAATCTCTTCGCATGTCATCGACACAGACGAAAGAAAGGAATTCCTGAGTATGAAGATCTGCATTATCTCATTGTTCAAGAACGCCGCGTCACGATTGGAGAGGGTAAAATCATTCTTCCTTCCAGCCAAGTTCGCGCCGTTCTAACGCAATTCTAGCATGATGGCCTGCCGGACCCAACTCACTATATTCCACAGTACCGTCATGAATTCGTCAACCGGCAAGTTACCAAGCATAATGCCAAGTCCGAGATTGATAAATTGTGTTGCGAGAATTTCGATGCGTTCATGAATTGCATGGTTGGTAGACTATGCACATCCATCCTACTACAGATTTGGTCACTCACCAGTCATTCAGGGTGTCGATGTCGATGGCATTGAAGCAACCAAGCATCTCGAGTCTAAAAACGTCACCATACTAACCAATCCCTCTGGTCTCTTAGCCACAAGTAAGCTTGATCTAAGAGACGATGCCAATGAGCCGGCGTTCAAAACTCCCCACAACACATACGGCAAGTATCCGAAAATCGTCAAGTACTTCGATAAGTCTGGCTCCCTGGGATTGGATCGAAATTTCGTCTGCTACGACGAGCAAGCTGTCAGAGAGCGGATCGCTCTGCTACAAGAGCAGGACCCAACGTTCGGAATTTTGGTGCAGGACTACATATTTGGTGACGAGTGTGCAGCAGTCGTCATTGACTTTTTGGGCGGCCATGTAATCGCACTGTCTCCTGTCAAATTTGTGTTCCCGGCCAGTACCTCAGAAGATGCTAAACTCTTAACCCGGGATGACAAAAATGGGAGTGTCGCGGCTAGAGAGATAAACCATGTCATCATAGAAGATGAGCTCCGCGAAAGATTGCAATGGTCCGCTGTCAATGCTTTCAAGAACATCAAGGCGTCTTATGAAGGAGCCTTCGCCCATGTGACGATGCGGCTGGAAAGAAACACGGGGAATATCTACGTTATTGGTGTCGACTACAATCCCTTCATCTTTAACCGCAAAGGATATCGGTTTGATGGCGATTTCATGCTGGAAGCCACCTTTCCCGGCAAGCAAGAAGCCTTCCTTGACACGATACTGACCATCAAGCGCAGCCAGCTTGGCTCTAACAAAAGTCGCATCAGTCACACGGCTGCTGTTTACGACAGTTGGTCTGACACGTATGATGAATTTTGGGAGTCAACCAACGTATCCAAAATTCAACGATTTACAGCCGCCAACTTCGACTTCACTGGCTCGGTCCTGGACCTTGCGTGTGGTACCGGCGTCTTTGGCCGCATCCTACATGCATACGGCGCAAAGACTACGGAAATTGTTGGTGTCGAGATTTCAGCTGGCATGCTGTGCGCTGCCGATATAAAGAAATATTACAAGAAGCCTCTCTGGAATTGCTCGATGCAAGAATATGTCATGGTAATTGGTGCCCAAGTAGTCTTCCCTTCACCCAGTTTACTGATAGTTGAGACCGCACCATAGGAGAATGTTGAGTTCGACCATGTCGTCTGCTTCGGGGCGCTTCTTTTTCTCGATGCTGTTGAGCTGAACACTGTCTTAGCGAGAATGTTCATGATGGCCCGCAAATCCATAACAATGGAAGTAGACAATCTTGACAGCAATGTAATTGAAACAATGCAGAAAGGCGCTGGGGATCACTGCTTCGTTGAGAACCATGTCCAAATGGTTGAGAGGTTTGGGGTCCCAAACGGGTGGAAGCCTGTGTATAAACAAAACGGGCCCCTTTTCCCATCCCCAACTTCCCAAGGAAACGTGGAAGGTTACATAGTCAGATTCGAGAAGCTCAACAGCCGTTGAGATTGCAATGGTTAGAGCCTGAAGTTTCTAAAGCTTCGTATATCTAGGCCTTCTCCCATTAAAATCGGTCTTTCCAATTCTGACATTCCCCGTATTTTTGGTCTACCAGTGACGTCAAAGTCGAGTCCGAGATAACTCCTGAGAAACCTAATACATTTGAGGAATATCCAAACTTAGGATGGGTACCTTTTGCCCTAGTTTTTTTAATGCCCTGCCGATATGTCCGTATAATTTCGAAATCCAATGAACCAAAGGACGAATGGAAGCCTCCAAACATGCAGTGGTGTATCTTCTGCCAGCAACTCAACCTCCCTACCAATTCCCACCCTCCAATCAGGGATCCTAGACCGCCTCTTTAGCGAGCGCTGCATGATATCGTTTTAGGCTGAAACATACGTACGGTTGACTTTCAGATGCCGCTCGTACTGATTCTAGCCCCTGCAACTCTTCCCGAGACCGGAGTAACATGATTGGTGATATGCTACTTGCATGTGTCATGGATACAACGGATCAAAATTGAAAAGCGCATTGTGAAAAGGACGAATGAGCCCAATTGTTCTTCGATGGCGCAACCAAACTTGTGTCAACTCCCACTAGGGAACACACCAGTCGCTTTCGGCAAAAACGCCAGTTGTTTGACATGGAGCATCACATTATACCTTGCTAGGCCTCCGATTTATTGCTCGCCTTTTATTTCTTTGCAAAATGGGGAGCCAATCTTCTTCCTTGGGTTTTCACTGGCGCTCTAAGCCGTCTTTTGTCATAAGCACGGTAGCACTTGGCCTCTTCACGGACGTCTTTCTTTACGGCATTATCGTTCCCGTGCTTCCATTTTTGCTTCGCAATCGTCTCGGTATCCCAGATGGTCAAATACAGCTACATGTATCGACGCTTCTCGCAGTGTATGCGGGAACATCGGTGGTGTTCTCCTTTCCCGCAGGGTGGATTACGGATAAGATCGGTTCTCGTCGACTTCCATTCCTCGCGGGTTTGTTGTTATTGCTAATTGCAACGATCATTCTGGCACTTGGTCATAGTCTTGTCGTCTTGGTGGTAGCAAGATCGCTTCAGGGCGTCTCTGCTGCGATTGTGTGGACTGCCGGGCTTGCCATGGTGCAAGATGCGGTTGGCCGAAAAGGAACAGGTCAGGCTATTGGGACAGTAGGTATTTCAGCACCCACGACGCAGAAATGGCATATGCTAATGCATCTAGATATCCTCTGTGATCTCCGTCGGTGAACTTCTCGCACCTGTTCTGGGAGGTCTGCTCTACGGCAGAGCTGGCATCTTCGCCGTAACTGCAGTGTCTACGGGGATTCTGGCAATCGACCTTATCATGCGACTTCTCGTCATTGACGCCAAGATGGTCACGAGCAACGATGGTCAGCGCGCGAGTCACCGTTCGAATGAGAATGACTTTGCAACCGCGGGTTGTCGACAGGAATCAGAAGCACGAGAAGGCGATGCTTTGCTTCCGAAACCCGACGGTGGAGAGTACAAAATACAATCAAATCTCAGCACCATAGAGCGCGCCATTCCGATTCTGTACTGCTTTCGTAATACCCGATTTCTGGCAGCACTCATTCTTGTTTTGGTCCAGTCATTGTTGATAGGCGCGTTCGACGCCACTGTTCCCGTCGAGACAAAAGCCCTATTCCATTTCGCTCCCTTTGAGGTTGGACTCCTTTTTGTCGCGATAGTTATCCCGAATTTAGCGCTAGGGCCCGTGGCTGGACTGGCCGTAGACAGATACGGCACGAAGCTAGTGGCAACAGCAGGTTACGCATTCTTAGTCCCTTGCCTCCTCCTACTAGGCTTGCCATCGCAGAAAATCCTCACGGGAAACCACAACATTGTTTTCTTCTGTCTTGTCCTTGTATTAAATGGCGTTGGGCTATCAATCATTGCTTCACCAGGCCTGGTAGAGGCAACTCACATCACGGAGAAGTATGAAACGGCGAATCCGGGATTCTTTGAGGAGAATGGGCCCTATGCTCAACTCTATGGTTTCAGCTCCGTCTTCGCTTTTGCTGGCCTCGCCATAGGCCCTCTTCTGAGTGGGACGTTACGGGAGAGTTTTGGCTACAGTGCCATGACTACTGTGTTGGCGATCATTTCAGGCATCACGGCCATAGTCTCGTTCGCAGTTATTGGGGAGAAGAGGCAGAGAGCATCCTTACCCTGAGATTCGGTGGCTCTGCTAGTTGTCGATATTTGCCGTCGTTCAGCTGGCGGCGCTGATCCATTTGGACCTTTTTGCCTGGAGAATGCTGTTAGGAACTATTCGAACTTCGTCTTAGGTGGAAAGGCAAATATCAGGAGAAACGGTATCACGTGCTTTTTTTCTTCTTGTCTCCTATTGTTAGTTGCCATGACTGGTGGCTTTGAGCCAGATAGTGAATGTACGAGGATCAATATAGATGTAGGTCGTGTAGAATTGTGACTGTTGCTCCTGATTGTCTAAAGACCAAGCGGAAGCCGACTTAGCGTCTGACATATCTATCGCTTCTGTAGCCACACTGCTCTAACTGTTGTATACTGTTTGGTCCTGTTCCTTACCCTCTTTGTATTCAATTTCGTCCTCGCCCGCATGCTCTTCTCCATCATAATGATCGTTATTATCGTCCTCGTTCTCATCAATGGCAGGTAAGTGAGATTAGGAACTGAGCTAAAGGAAAGTCAGGGGCATAAGAAAACTACAGTTCTTGGAGACGGTGGAAATATCAAATCAAATATTGAATTACATAGCATAAAGATAGAATACCAAAGCATCAATTCGCACTAACAGAAGAAAATTCTCATTCATTCCTGATGCGGAAAATCTCTGAACCTCTCTTTCCCTTGAACTTATATCATCTTTAGTACTGAACTCTCGTCAAGTTCTTGGGAGCATCGTCAAGCAATCACGGAGAGATGTTCTTCATGCCATCGGAATATTGCTGCAGAATATCCCAGAGCTGTTCCAGCTTTTCGTACGTTACATCTGCCTTCGCCGAGATGAGTACGGCTGAGATGACAGCTTCCTTAGATGCAGTGGGTGCGCGTTCTTTTGCCCTCAGATAAGTAATGCGCAATTGCGACAAGAGACCATAGTAGGTCAAAGCAGCTGTTTGTGCATCAAGATATTGAGCGATGGCACTCACATCAACAGCCAATTGCTGCCATGATCCAGCGGAATCGTTGGGAATAACGCTCTGAAGAGCCGAGACAATTCCTTTAAATCTTGCCTCTTCGCTCAGAATTACACCGTGAAGATTGTTGAGCTTGTCATTCAGGTCGTTCTGGAAACGTCTCAGCTTGCCCAGAGCATCATTGAGCTTGTCGATTTGCGCGTCGAGCTGATCACGCTCTTTGGCACCGTTGATGGCCCCAAAGATGACATCAAGCCCGACCGCAGCAATGATACCGATTCCAGTATCCGCAAGCGCCGCGTCCGCACCAACCTCAACACCAGCTTCAACACCAGCCTCAACTCCTAGTTCCACACCCGCTTCGCCGAGACCCTCAACGCCGAGTTCAGCACCAGCTTCACTTCCGGCTTCTGTGCCCTCAAATATGGCAGTCTTGGCGATCTTGCCGAGATTCACGACGGCTTTCAGCACCAGGATTGAGCCAGTGATCTCAGAGAGAAATGCTCCGAATTTCGCAGGAACACAGCCTGGCGGTGGCTCGGGCATAGTCTGTAACTGAGCCTCAAAGTCTTGCAGCTGCAAGTCGCTGAATTTGATGGCTCGGGCTATGATGACAAGTGCGGCATTTGCAGATAACAGCTGCTTGGCCTGGTCCAATAACGTGTTGTGTTGAAGAATCTGGGCACGGATGCTGTCTTGAAGAGAGACCGCCTGACCGTGAAGATCATTCGCTTCCTGTTTCAGATCGTCGACATGGTAGATCCAGTCGTCCCATGGCAAAATTGAACCTGAATTACCCATTTCTTCCCTTCTGTGGATGGACGAGTGAAGGTCGATGCGATTGATAAGATGGATACCTTGATAAGGCAAAGAGGACCTGGCTGGACTGCCGTTGTTGTGCTATGTTCAGAAAGAGAGGTTCTAAGAGTGAAAACATGGATTCTTATATTGCTCCCTGAACATATTGGTATCCTGACCGGATTAGTACGGAACGAATCATATGTGAGAAGATGAGCACGTGAACTATGCAACTTAACATATTCAGCGAAGAGCCACAGCTTGCAGTCTCCCAAATTTGTCATAGCAGTTAGTCTAGAACAACATGGTAATGCCACATCAGATACACCCCCGCGTTCGGAACATATTATAGTAGTATCCGATAGGATGCAGTTCGGGGATTATCAATTGCAGACGAATCATTAGCCCACGTGAAGTTTCGAGTAAAATGAAAGGAGGGAGGGGGGGGGGGGGTTCCCAGGTGGCTTGTGTGATTGCATCAAGATTCCGGCAATGGTTCTCGCAGTTTTCAGCTATTCGCCACAAACCTCATGCAAGATACGAAATCGAGACACTCAAGCTATGAGTCCAATATGATTGGAAGTCGTAGGCACTATCGATGAAACATGGTCAGTCCTGATTCCATACCGAGTATGATACACGGCATATTATTGCCCCGAGGCAACCTTATGTCAATACGGTCCTTGCTGCATGGGGACCCTACGGTGGCACCTTCAGGGACCCCGCACTGGGCATTTAAATGGTCGTCATCATGGGATCGGACCAATCTTGACTTTTTTTTTTCATGGCCTGGAGGCTCAGTACAACACTCCCTCCATTAGGATATGGTTTGGGTAAGGCCGCACCGGTCACGGCGCAAGCGTCGATAGTGGTTTGAACTGCATCAAATATCGATTTGGAGGTTGAAGAGAGGGGTTTGCTTAAAAATGACATGTAAGTTTACTACCAAGGTAACCCTTATCTATCACAGAGCCTTCGTAGTACTACCTGCTTGTTGCCATCTATTTTGGACAAGGGTGTTTAGCTGAGGAGGCACCGAGTAGCATGAGGGGAGATAAGATCATAGTGCCGGTTAAGGTCAAGGTAGCTATGTGAATCATATTTAAGTGAAGGAATTGCCCGTGCAGTCAAGGGGGAGAAACCATCAGCCCATCACTCCGTCACACCAGCTCATTAATCAGATATTCGTCCACCATTATTCTCTTCCTCAATTACTAGATATCCTCAACCCCCTGGGCGAGCTACCACCTTCACTCCCGTATTTTTCTCTTCCAAAAAAAAAAGAAAGAAAGAAAAACACAAGATGGGTTTGCTTCCATTCGACGACTGGATTTACCACCTTCCCCATATGCGGGACGAAGTAAACTCCAAGCATGACGCAGTCGTAAAGACCCAGGATACCGTCCAGGCTGATGTTCTCGCGTTCAATAAACAACTTGACAAGTTCAAGCTGCTTCTTGTCAACAATGGAATCCTTCTTTACATCTCGACCAAAACCCAGATGGACGACTTGAAACTTGCCGACTTCACCACACAGATAGATGCACTTCCGGCTCCAGTGAAAGGAGACACGGTTCTAAATGCAATTGAGGGCAGCTCCGAGCTCATTGGCGGTGCACAAGTTCTCAAGTTTGTCGTCAATCTGGGAAAGCTTGCGAAGCAGGCTATTGCTGGCACTTCAGAAGAGATTGCTGAGGGTGAGACCGAGAAGCTTGTCGAGTCAATCGGAGAAGATGCGCTGGATGCTGGTGTCACCAACGTCGAAGAGGCCGCATCTACCGATTCTTTAGAGACTGCTGCCGAAGATGGCGCAGAGGAAGTCACGGAAGCGGTGGTTGAGTCCTCAACTTCTGCCGCGCTTGCATCTACAGGCATCGGCATTTTCCTAGCCGTAGGAATCGACGTCGTCTTCAGTGCTATCAACGGTGCCAAAGAACAGGATCAACTCCAGAAGATACTGGATCAACTTGATGATAAGATGAAGATTGTCAACAAGTATCTCGACACTGTAAACAGCAAAAGCGACGAAATCAACAAGAAGACGGTAGACGGGATCAGAACTTTCCAGAAAGTCGCCTCAGAAATGAAGGTTTTGCTCCCAGCGGGCCACAAGCCCACCTTTTCGACTGATTTCCCTGCAAGTCTGGACAGTCTTGACAAATGTCTTGCTGACCAACAACTTGCCATCACTCAATTCTCGCTTCTCATTCAGTTGCGTGATTCTTACGTCAAAGCCATTAAGCGAAACCCGAATGTTAGCAAAGAGACTGTCATTAATGCTGTGCTGCTTACTGCCCCTGATTGGGTGGATTACGATACTTTGGAGCTTATTTGGACGGAGGTATTAGCAAAGTATTCTGACTTGATTGCCAATGCAAAGTAGGTTGACGAATATAGGATTGCATTTAGCTAAGTGGACTAACTACTTTTAATGTATTGGGTGCATTGTAGCTCAAAACTATGGAAGTAGCAATATTTATTAACATATTAGCAGATCAAGCATTTTTATATGTATGTATGCATAATAATAAAACCGGTATCCATCGCAAATATGTGTTAAATCATTTGGGTTAGAGTTTGGCAAAGAAGATTGTGGGAAGGCTAGAACTGCGGAGAAATTGCACTAGAGTCTTAGTTAGTCGCAGGGTAGGTAATAGCGGCCCTCTCCTTTATCAACGTTTGCTTGGAATATTTTCAGCGTAGTCTTCGAGAGGTTCCTGTTTTGGGCAACTTTCATTTACGTCCGCGTGTGGCTATTCGTCGGATTTTGCTTGGTGACTGGTCTCGTCTTCTAGTGGCTAGTGGAGGACTGCTAGGAGGTGAGTGGGTGGCTGAGGTTTGTCTAGGTACTGAGACTGCAATCTCTTCCCGGGCGGGAGCCTCGCTGGAGGGTTCAATCTCGTGAGTTCGGGGTTGCGGCCAGTACTGTTTCTTGATGGCAAAGTACGGATTTCTGGTTGCACTAGTATTGGTCGTTGGGTTTCGCTGAGTGGCTGCAGTTGTTCCACCTGCCCCGGTAACGTAGCCATACGGTTTGGGGGTGGCAAGTTGGCGCCGGGTTGTGCTGTTGCTTGGTGGGAGGGTTTGCGATGGTGGAGGTAGAGTTTCTTCTCAGACGAGGGAGACACCTCTGTTGATGAGGCGCATTCAGGGGATGAAAGATTATAGCACGCGCATCGGTCCATTTTTGGTCCTATTTGCAAAGGCTAACTTAACCCGGCTCAACCCGTGTGCCCAAGCAGATAAGGTTTCGTCTTAATATATCCACACTAAGAAATAGATACGAAGGCGGGAAGGTGTAGGGCCAAGAGATCGGGTGGCCATCTAATGACAGATCGTTTGTCGTCGCGCAGTGATTGAAAGCGTGGCATAGCCATAGCGCTCTCTCTCTTTGAACGGAGTAGTCATTCTTGCTCCTGCGAAGAGCCGAGAGATAGATCGAGTCGAGTTTTGAAGACCGACAAGGGTGAGACGCGGCCATGTTGCCGTTACCTCGCTAGAAAATTATTTACCTGCTTCCAAATTAGCCAAGTACAAACCGGCGGAGTAAACTAGGACGTACCCGAAGCTTTCGGATTTTTTGCCTGCAGAGCCTTGGCTGCCTTTAGTTCTACATTCAGCTTCTTATATTCCTCATACCATCCCTTCATCTGCGCATTCGTGCCCCCCGCACTTAGTAGTCCGGTGATATACGCCAATCTTGAGGCGATGTCTTGTGCGGAAGGCATGGTGATGAACGATGGACAATGCAAAAGCTCAAGGGATTCGTTGGAGAGGGTAGCAAATAGCTATGTATGCTTGTCTGGAACAGAGTGCTGGCTCCGCTGTCGAGCTTCGAACCTGTAATCACAATGAGTTAAGATGCTGAGGTGAAATAATGATGGAGCAACAATCCTTGGCTTGGTGAGCTAACAGGGTGGTGGGGAGTATGGTCACGTGGTCGGTCTCGTTCCTGGCTGCTTATTTAGTGGGCATTCCTCGACCTCCCCACTCCATTGCAAGGTGCAAATATAGTTTTACGACAATGCTGATCGATGTGTGGTCGGTTGCTAGTACCAGAGATTGCGTATTGCGTTAGTACCACTGTTGCCACTAGCCAAGAAACAGTGTTGAAGCTTAGCTCACATGTATCACGCTCCTACTGTTCCGACACCTCAGCGGATGAACTGTCGACTGAATTAGGGGACTGGCTCCCACCTAGGCGTACCAAATCAAGGTCTCGATCCCCACGGAAGAAACAGTAGGACACTTAGCAGAATTGAGAGGATCTTGCGTCCTCTTGAAGGAACTCCATGAAAATGAGGTTTGCAACTTCTCATAAGCCACTGGTACCGCGGAAGCGAAGGACAAACTCTTCATTAATACCGCTCGTTGTGCTAAGTCTTTAAGAGTATGCTGGCATTAATTTACCCCGTTATTCGTTTCTGGCATTTGCTGGTAGAACACCGTATGTAGCCCCCACATTGAGTCACATGTTCCTCCATTTCCACCCCCGCCTATTCGCCGAGATATTGTCACTCTAGCCTAACTTTACAGGCTCGACATCAATGCCTGGCCATGCCATTTAATTTGCGCATCTCAAGGAATTAGTTTGTGTATAGGCTGCTTGCTAATCTGGCTTTCACAAACCCTTCGGTTTGCCACTTTTCTTCGTGCCCCAAGGAACCCTCACTTTCGGCGGGCCCCCAGAGAGCTACCTGAGAGCATATTGAAACCTCCAGGTATCTATATCGTCAAGCATAGTCGCCAAAAAGACGCGGCTTCATGCTCATCGGCACCCGTTCCAGGGGAAGGCAACGTCTTCATGGTACCTCCACCCATTTCTTTTTCGTGGCTAATCTAACGTTCTGGCAGGCGTTTGAACCGAACCCCTTGAGCCCGTCAATAACCTGGGACAATGTGGGTGACAATGTCGCCACTATGATCTTTGGTAGAGGTCAAACAGTCTTTTGGAAAGGAAGTAATGTAACCGTTTACGAAAAAAATAGCGATGGTACGGACCAAATAACGCAGCTTAAGGGCTGGCCTGATGGGCAAGGACTTATATCGCCAGGAACAAAATTGTATGTTACCAATGGGAAGGTGCAAGAAGGTCAAGTTCCATAAGGGAACACGCAGGATGCATTCTAGTTATACAGTCTGTTTTGTACACCCAACCCTCCCTCAAGCCCGAGAGACAAGTTGATAATGGCTCCGCTCTTGGTAAGGATCATGGAAACACATTCCGTCAGCAACTTTCCTTCACTCAACTGACGGTACGGATATCAATGATTTCCCCTCGGAGAGTATCCCATTGAATTGCTATACTGACATAGTCTGTCTCAGAACATTCTTCGGGGAGCAGAACCACAGAGCCTATTGTCGGCCATCACCGGAACACGTCTACCCAGTCCCCCTCTTCTATTTCGACACGCTCGACGGAAAACACCGACGGGGGGACTGAAGGAACCGCGTACGACGAGGAAGAGGGAACTGATGGACCGAAAGAGTCATCCGCAACTACAGGTCTTCCGCCGTTTAGAGAGCATTCACCCTCTGATGACGAATAGTGGCTGGATGGTTCTTTTGGATCAAAATATTTACTTCTCGGAAAAATTTATCATTCAGTGGAAACCGGCTGTTGTTTTTCAATTAAATGCATAATGAAGTATCTGCTCTCGCTCAATCATGTTTTAATAGTCACTCCTTATAATAGAAAATCAAGATACATTCCTTGTCCCCCAATGCACTGGGTATGTCCTGCCAGCTCTTGAAAGGCATATGACTGGCCTGTTCAACAAGACACCTTCCACAGCACAAGTATTCTTATCCCGAGTATCAGTTTTTATGCAAGTCCATGTATGGATAACAACTCACGACATTAAGCTCGTGCTGCTAGGCGAAAAACATAAGAGCCCATTGGGCAGAGCCGCATATTTTGCCCCACTTGGTTAGGCATTGCTTCATATTAAGGGGTCCGATATAGTGCCCTAAATCTTTAAACGCATGGATCTAAATTCAAGTTTTAAAAGTTAATAGTTTACTAATTAAGGCTTAAATATTAATAGAGATACTTCTATTATATATAAAAACCATAAGCTTAACCTAATAAATCTAATAGTGTCTAGAGGTAGCTATAATAACTATATATAATAATTACTATAGGTGTCTTAATATAGGCTAAATTAATAAGGAGCTATGCAATAGAATTATTAATAGCCTTTTCTCTTTAAAATAAACTAAATATATAGATACCTAGCGTGGTGGAAATATATAGGTATATAAAGATATATAGGATATAAAAAGGTTTATAGAATACCTAATATTAGTAGTAATATAGTCCCTAGTGCTAAAACCTTATATATTTTAAGCTAATATACCTTAGCATACTAATATAAAGCAAGTGGTTAAATAAGATAGTCTTAAACTTTTATGTAATAGGAAATAGCTAAAGATTATTATTGTTATGGACTTAAGCTACGAGCTTAGGTCTTTAGCGGAGGAAAGGGGGATCCAAAGAGGCTCCGTAAAGTAAGCAAGCTACACGCGAAAGAACACTAGTTAGTACGCGCTTTATATATAGACTAGGTATAACCCTTATAAAGGGGGATACTATATAACCCTAAGCTTAGTCTTTTTCTTCTTTTATAAGAATATTAATTACACTTTAAACGCTTATATATAGTAGCTATAAGGCTACTTTATAATATTTAATATTCTTTATTATAAGCACTTAAACACTAGTAAATATACTATTACCCTTAGAAATAAAAATAGATAAAGTATTAGAACTATATAAGGTAGTTACTAAGTAAACTATATAGATAAATTAACTTATTAAGTAGCTAGAGGTATTACTATATATAGCTTAACTAAAATAAAAACTAATCCCTATAAGTCCTCTATTTAATAGGAATAAGGTACTATTCTTAGTATAAAGAGGTTTTATAATATATAAGCTAGTTTTAGACTAGGACTTTATTAGCACTATATAGGACTAGTAGTTTTATATTTTCTAAAACCTATCTCCTAAAGTCTAGGTATATATAGCTCCTTTTTTTAAAAAGGGTTACTTACTTAACTACTATTTAGACTAGTTTCTTAAGTACCTTAGGGAAATATTTAATAACCCTTATTAATAGGAAATAGCTATTATAAAACTTAACTAGCTTATATAATAATAAAATAAGCGTTTTAGTAACTTCTATATTTAATTTAAATAAAAATTAGCCCTTATAAAAGGGTTAGGATAGGCTAATACTATAAAGCTAGCTAAGTTATATATAGCACTTAATAAGTAAATAAAAGACTATAGTATAAGTAAGGATATACCTTATATAGATTATATATTAGTAGTAGCTTAATATTATGCTATTACCCTAGATATTAAGTCCTATTAATTAGAGGAAAAATATTAGGTTTAAAAATTTGCCTTACCTATAGCTAGCGTAGCTAAATAATAGGTATATAATAAGGACACACTAATAATAGATATATAATCTATAGGTATAGCTAGTACCTAAAAGAAATCTAAATAGTCCCTAGGATAGTTCTCTTAGCTAAAGAAGTAAGCTAAGTAAGTCTTAAAAGCAGTGCTAGTAGTATAATAAAAGGAGGGCAAATATATATGTTATAGATTTACTAAGTACTTTATCTTAGGATATATATTATATACTACTATTCCCCTATAGGGAAAATTATCTATTAATATATATAATTTAGTAAAGACTAAGCCTAAAGAGCTAGGGAGTAATTCTAATAAGTAGTTAGGAAAAGAATAACCTCTCTATTAAGTTATTTAAGAGGGGTTAAGAGAAAGGAGTAGGAGAAGGCATTATGTTAAGGCTTCTAGGCCGAAATAGATAGAATAGGGTAATGGTATAGATAAGTAGTAGCTAAATAGCTAAAGGTAAGTAGTAATGCTTAAGGGTTTTAATCTCTAGCCTCCCACATTCTATGTATATAACCTTTGCCTAAATACCCTCTCTGCGCTTATATAACTAGCTTATAGTAACCTTATAGCTAGGGCGCTATAAGCCCTAAGTAAGTCCTACTATATATAATGCTATTGCCTCTATTACCTATATTACTCCGTAGCCTCTATAACCCTAATATAGTACCCCCTTTACTTTATAATTACCCTTAATTATACTTACTACCTAGTTAGTGTAAACTTACTATTCTAAACTTCTTATATAACTCTTACCTTATGTGTCCTAACGTAAGGTATAAGGAGATAATAGCCCTATTAATAATAGGTTTAGCTATTATTCCTTACCTTACCTATAAGCTCTTAGTTATAATATAGTTATAGCTATAGAGTTACTTTATAAATGCTTATATCCTTATTTCTACTAGTTCTATAAAAGTAAATACCTTATATTATATTTTCTTATTAGCTAAAAGGGATAGGGTATTAGACACTATATATTAGGGTGTATTTAATTATAAGTTTTAGTAAAGTTACTATAAGCTTGCTAGGTGTGCGTAGTTAGCTATAACTTTAGCTATTAATAGCTATAACGCTAGCTTTTAACCTATAGCTTACTTTCACTACCTATATAAATTACTTAAGGGGTTTGTAGTTAATATAAAAAAGACTAAATTTCCTCTTCTTCTTCTTTTCCTTTCCTTCTTATCCCTCTTACTTTTTAATATTAAATTTATAAGTTAGCCTTACTAGCCCTATAGTAGTGTTCTTACTGCTACTGCCTAGTAGTTACTAATATTATCTAGAGTTTCTCTTTATTATCTTATCTTCTATTTGCTTTTATAGTTAGTATTATAGTTAGTATCTTATTGCTTTACTTCCTGCTTACTTACTACTAACTTATAGCTAGGTTATAATATCTTCTATTTGCCTAATAACTCTAGGACCCTTAGTGCTTGCCCTAGAGAAATCCCCTTATAAGAGGGCTTTATAGGCTTTAAAAACATTTGCGTAAGTTTACCTCTTATTTATAGTGTTATAGCTACTAACTTACTAAGTAATATAATTAAAATTCCTTGCCTTTACTATAGTTAGTAGGTAGTAATCTAGCAAATTGCCCCTAAAGATAATAGAGCTAAACCTTAGTATATTATAGATAGGAAGCTAATTCCTAATAAGTGTTATTATTCCCCTAGTATAACTAAGCTACTCCCCTCCTACTCTTATAATGCTAACTTAGGTTAGGTAATTCCTTAAAGTGCGCTTACTATATAAAAAATAATAAAATATATACTAGCGTAAGTGCCCCTTTAAGGCTATTGCTTTTAGCTAGCTAACCTATTACTAGTGTCCTATAAGAATTATAATTCTCTATTATAAGTTCTTTAAGATTATAAAGAAGGTTCCTAAAGGTAGCTATTACTATAAGTATCTAGTAAGATTATTAATTCTAGTAACTTAGTTAGAGCTAACTTATTGCTAGGCTCTAGTGTGTGTAAAATATAAATTATATAATACACTCCTTACTATAAAGAATATAGATTACTATAGGAGAGTTTATTAGGCCTATCTAACTATAAAAGGTACTTATAAGGTAAACGCTAATAAGCGTGTAGTAATATTACAGCTATTTAATACTACTAACCTTAAGGTCTAGATTAATATTGCTAATAGCCTATGCTTTATAGCTTAAAATGCTTCTATAGTAAGTCCTATTATCTCTAGCGTGGCTTTTACTTTACTAACTTATAGCTAGTTTATAGCCTATGCTTTATAGCTTCTTACTTATATTAGCCCCTCTAAGCTCCCTAAAAAGCTTTATTTCTTTATTTATAGGGATAAGGAAAGGTCCTTTAATAATAAAGCTTCTATAGCTACTATAAAGGAAAATATAGTAGTAGATATAATAATAGAGTAATAGGTGCTTAGTAGCTATATAGTAGTTTGCTTTAAGAGAATATAACTTTTTATATTATGAAATTTTATATATTAAATTACTAAAGTAATAATATCTTTACAAACTAGCTACTTAATTACCACTTATAATTATTTATAATATCCCTTATAATAAAATCTCTTTTTAATACCTATAAATTCTCTAAGCTATTATAGCTCTTCTATTTCACTAAGAATTTCCGCTATTTTCTATTATACTAATATAAGATAATTCTCTTAACCTTAAACTTTTCTTTATTATCCTTAATATTATCTTATAGTAAGGATATATCTATATAGCTAGTAGGATCCCCTTTAAATAGTTTAAGGCTTATAATATTAAACACATTATAAAGTCTTAAGCTAGCTAGTAATTGTAATTAATAGGCTAAGCTATAATTACTAACCACCTTCTTAATTTTATAGGGCCCTAGGTACTTAGCTATAAGCTTTTAGCTTAGTTATCTTAGGTTAATATTCTTAGTAAATAGTAAAATATAGTCCCTAACCTTAAACTCTATTAGTATTCTCTTATAATTATAATACTTCTTTTACTATACTTATATATTATAAAGTAGCTACTTAATCTCTAAGTATCTTTATCTTAATTCTAAGACTTTATTTTTTACCTAGTTATTTACTAAGTTAGGCATTAGGATAGCCTAATATAGTTCCCTTAGGTTATACCCTTATAGTGCCTTTACTAGCATTAGGCTATAACTACTATGCTTACTTATATTATAGGTAAACTATACTATTAGCAAATATTCTACCTAATTATCCTATTTAGCGCATGCATAGGCTCTTAGATAATACTTAAGAACCTAGTTTAATTGCTTTATTTACCTATCTATTTAGGGGTAAAATGCGGTACTTAGTCACTGCTTTATTATAATAAGGTAGTAGAAAGTCCTCTAGAATTCACTAGTAAATATTAACCTATAGTCTATAATAATACCTTCTAGGGCACTATAGTCTTTAAAAATATTCTTAAGAAACACTATAGTAAGGCTATTGCTAGTTAGTTATGTAAACACTAGTATATAAATACTATACTTTAAGAATTAGTCTATAATAACTAAAATCGCGTTATATAACTAAAACTTCTAATCCTTTATTAGTAGTAAGCCTATAATAAAGTCTATTAATAATTCTTAGAAGGGGTAATTAGGTACTAGTAACGTAGCTAACTTGCTATAAGGCTTATATAACCTTAGCTTTAAAACTTAATAATTAATGTAAGACTAGATATATGCCTTAATGTCTTTCTTTATTAATAGCTAGTAATATTAGCCTATAATATAATAGAGAGTCTTACTAACCCTCTAATAACCTACTATAGGATTATTATAGGTTAATAGCAAAATTTCTTTTTATAATCCTAGCGAAATAAAAACACGATTTTTATATATTAGTAACTTAAAGGATCTTATAGTTTATGTCTATAGCTCTCTAGCCTCTAGCTTAGAGGGACTAATTAACTATAGTCCTAACGCACTAGAGTTACCACTTATTAGTAATAACTTCTGCTATATAATAAAGGCATCCCCTTACTACACTTCTAATAATAAGACTTAAATTAGGGCTTCTAATTCTACTACCTTACTCCTAATATTAGAGTTAAACTTAGAAGAGGTTCTCTAAACCACTAAGATTCTTATTATAATATTACTATAGCCTAGTGGCTTTCTAGTAGCGCTCTTAGATAAATTAACTAATCTAGTAGAGATTAATATAGTAAAGGTTCTCTTACTTACTATTACTTTTATAAATATAGTAAAGATTAATATAAAAGAGGTTCTTTTACTTACTATTAGGTAATTTGCCTTAATACTACTATAAGTATATAGCTCCCTAGTAGCACTCTTAGACTTTTTAACTAGTGTAATAGAGATTAATATAGCAAAGGTTAACTTGCTTACTATTACTTCTATAGGCCTAGTAAAGATTAATATAGAAGAGGTTCTTAAACTAGCTAGTAGGGTTTAATTACTATAATTCTATAGCTTTATTACTATATGCTTAGGCCTTTTACCTAGCCTAGTAGAGATTAATATAAAAGAGGTTCTCTTACTTACTATTAGGGTTATTACTTTACTATTAAGAGGTAGTAAGCGTAGATATAGGGTACTTACTAAGTTACTATTACTCTTACACTACTTCTTAACTATAAACCTAACACACTATAGATATGCCTAACTAGTAGTTAAGCTATTACTAATATAGTGCCCCTATAGCCTAATAGTAGTAAACTTAGTAAGGAAGGTTAGTAACTAAGATATAAAAGCCTTAGCCTTCCTTTCCTTACTAATATAGTCTAACCTTTATAATAAAGGATTAGTAGGATTTAGCTTTCTTACCTAGTGTTTAATAGTAAAGTTAAATAGGCATAGCTTATTTAACGTAGTAACCTAGTAACTAGTTAGCTTAGGCTTTATTATAAGGTACTTATAGTTTAGGTAATCTATAATTATAGTAACTAGGTACGCTAAGTAAGTAAGGTAGTGTCTCTAAGTCTAAAAAGCCTCCTAAATCGCTAGTAGCTTTATGTCTAGTGTTACGTAGCGTAATTTAGTGTTCTTTAACTTTCTTAATATAAACACTATAGGGTGCTAGTAACCTAGCACTAATATTATAAGGATAGCTCTAATTACATATCTAGAGGCATTAGTCTTTACTTATAGTAGTAATATTAGGTTAAAGTAAACTAAAATTAGAGCCTCCTAAAATAGCTTTTATAGTTCCCTAAACACTACTAGCTTACTATTATCTAGCTTAAACTTCGCTAGTTAGTTACCTTATAGGTGGTTTATTAATAGGATAACTATTTTGCTATATAACTTAATAAAACGCCTATAGAATCTAGTAAACCTAAGGAAAGATTAGATATTAAACACGCAAATAGGTATTAGCCATGTTGCAATTGCCTTTACCTTGCTTAGGTCTATTAAGATTCCTTTTAGTAAGATTATATAACTAAGGAATTTAACCTCCTTAATAGAGAATTAGCACTTATCTAAATTAATAAAAAGGTTAGCCTTCTAAAATCTCTTAAGGATCTTTTTAATATTACCCTTATACTCTAAGATCTTATAGCTAAATATTAGGGTGTTATTAAGGTAGATAATATAAATAAGATTATTAAGGCCTTCTAAAGCTTTATTAATATACTCTTAGAAGGATACTAGCGTGTTAATAAGCCTAAATAGCATTATAAGATACTTAAAGTGACTATATTTACACTAGAAGGCTATTTTTCACTTATTACCCTTACGAATATATAGCTAATAGTATATATCTTTAAGGTCTAACTTTATAAAAATCTTTACACCCCCTAGTTAATCTAAGATTTCTAATATTAGGGGTAAAGAGGCCTTGTCTTTAACTGTGATCTTATTAAGGCCCCTATAATCCATGTATAGTTATAGCTTTCCCCCTTTTTTTAGCATAAAAAGGATTAGGGTGCTTGCTAGGCTAATAGATCTTTAGATCTATTCGCATTCCTATGTAGTTACTAGGTACTTATAAAGCACCTATAACTCTTTCTTAGCTAGGTTATATATTAGACCCTATAGTAATGCCTTTCCTTCTTCTAATTTAATAGCATAAGTTTAGCTACCTAAGCTAGGAAGGGTACTAGCCTCTTTATTTAAAAACATGTCTTTAAACTCCTTATAAGCTTCTAGAAGTTTTACTTTCTTAGGTTTATTAGTTAGTTCTATTACTATATTATTACTACTTCCTTCCTCCTTATTTATAATAAGTCTAATAGTAGCTACGTGTCTAATTATATATATTGCTATTAAAATAATGCTATTTATAGCACTATTTTATAGGCCCACTAGTTGCCTTGTTGCGTTGTTGCAACGTTAGTTACGAGCGTTGCTTGCAGCGTTGTTTGTTATGACCTGCGTTCCCACAACTAACCCACGGGCTTGTATGACTAAGCCAACTAGGTTACCCTATAGGGAAGCTGAAATCGACTGTAACTAGGTAACTAGTAGTCGTATAAAAGGCTAATGTATACTGTTCGAATCCTTGAATTTTTCTGGATTTAATGGTATATTTTATAAATAGGGTTATTTATTAAAGTGCTTAGTTAGGGCACCTAGGCAGCTAGTTTGTATGGCTATGAGTCGATTTTTTATTTTTCCTATATAAATAAGTTTTGCGGAAAATAAAAAGTAGCTCCTAAGACCTCTCTAGCAACCTAGATCCTTTGATACAGTTAGTAGGTCTATAAGGGGACTAGAAATCCTCTTATTGCTTGTTAGACTGTCCGTTAGCTAGGAATTAACTATATTTAACTATTAAAAGCTCCTAATCTTAAAGAATAAGCTATAATGTAGTGAATCTAGAAGCCGCCGCATTAGAATCTAGTAGGGAGGTCTTCCTATCCCTCTAGCTAGATTCCCTTCCCATTTTCAATAACCCTTATATCTATAGTCTTATATCCTTCTAGCTATAGTGGAATTAGTCAATATCACAGCTAATACAACTAAACCTTTAACCCCTAAGCAGCTATTTCTAGCTGATTTAGAGCCTAAGACTTCCTATAAGCCTGATTTCTCGAAAATTAGGGCTATAGGGTCTTATTGTGAGGTCCTAATACCTCCGGAGCAGAGATCTAAGCTTCAAAAGCTAGCCCCTAGGACTATTCCTAGTTAGTTGCTAGCTACTCTAGGTTCTACTGTTTATCTTGTTTATATTCCCTCTAAAAGGTTAGTTATAAAGACTAGCTTTATTAAAATTATAGAGGATATAGGCTCTATAGGGTCCCCTAAGCCTTTAGGGACTAATCCTTTAGAGGGAGAAGCTAATATCTCACGAGATAATCTAGAAGTTTAGGATAGTTACCTAAAGCCTCCTAAAAGCTTAGCGCCCGCAGCGCCCGCAGCGCCTATACTAACAGCCCCTAGGGCAACTAACATAGCGCCTATAACCCCTGCAATGCCTCTAGCGCTACCCCTAGAGAGCCCTAGCTCTAGCGCCCCTAATAAGGGTGCTATAGAAAAACCGTTTTTAGATTTAGATTCTTTAATTAATTCTAATTCTATAGATATTAATAATTTTAATATATCTTTATACGTTAAGGAGATATGCTTTAAGGCATAACAAAGGGCTAAATTATCCACTAAAAACAACGATTTAGATACCCCTAAGACCTAGAAACAAGCTTTAAAAAGCAAGGATAGTTAAAAATAGATAGATATAACTTTTAACGAATTTAAATAGCTTCTAGCTACTAGAACCTTTAAATTTATAGGGATAGACCAAATTCCTAAGGGCTAGAGGGTTCTAAAGAATAGGCTTGTTTATAAGCTTAAAAAGGATAAAGAAAATAATCCTCTAAAGTACAAGGCCCGACTCGTTGCTAAAGGGTTTATGCAAATAGAAGGTTAAGATTATATCAAAACCTACGCTGCAACTAGCATTCCCCCTAGTTAGCGGATTTTACTAGCCCTAGCGGCTTATAATGACTAGGAAGTTAAATAGGTTAATTTTATAGGGGCCTTTCTAAACAGTCCACTAAAGGAAGCTATCTATATGCAAATTCCTAATAAATTTACTAAGTTTGCTAAGTCTTTTACACCTAAAGTAGCTAAGTTACTTAAGAAGTATAGCTACAAACCCTCTTAAAAGCAGGTTATTTTCCTACAAAAGGCTTTATATAGATTAAAACAAAGCTCTAGAGAGTGGCAGCAGGTTTTAAAAGACCTTCTTTAGAAGCTAGGCTTTTAACCCCTTATATCTAACCTAGCTGTTTTCTTTAACCTAACTACATCTACATATATAGTAACTTATGTGGATAACTGTCTTCTAATAGGACTAGATCTAGCTTATATTAATAGGCTAAAGAAGCTACTTTATAAAGCTTATCCTATAGAAGATCGTAGGCTAGCAGAATTTTTCCTAGGCGTTTAAATCACTAGAAATCAAAAGAAAGGGACCCTAACTATCCACTAGTCCTAGTATATTTCTAAAGCCCTAGAAAGATTTAATATAAAAGATACTAGACCTATTAAAATTCCTCTATAACTAGGAATTATAAAACAGGTAGACCACCTAACTAAACCTCTTTCCCCCCCTAATCACAAGCTATATCAGAGTATTATAGGGACTATTATATACCTAATGCTTCTTACAAGACCTAATATTGCCTTTCCAGTTCAGTGGCTTTCCACAGCGCTAGCTAAGCTATTTATAGAGCATCTTAATGCTTCTAAACATCTGCTTAGGTACCTTTTAGGCTCTATGGGTTATTCTATAACTTATAGAAGGTCTAAATCTGCTGTTATAGCTTCTGCAACCCTTATTAGCTTCTGTGATAGTGACTTCGCGGGTAATAAGTCCTCTAAATTAACCTATGCTTATCTCTATAAGCTAGCTAAAGGACCTATTAGCTAGAAATCAAAGAAAGCAACTACGATAGCTTTATTAACATTAGAGGCTAAATCTGATGCCTTATGTGAAGCTATTAGGGAGCTAGAGTGGCTTTATGGTCTCTTTAAAGAGATAAAGCTGCCTATAGCACCTCTAGTACCGATTTTTAGTGATAACTAAGGCGCTATTACAACCGCTAATAACCCTGCTCTTCATAGCAGAACAAAGCATACCTATTGAAAATGGGAAGGGAATCTAGCTAGAGGGATAGGAAGACCTCCCTACTAGATTCTAATGCGGCGGCTTCTAGATTCACTAGATTATAGCGTATTCTGCAAGATAGAGAGCTTTAATGGTTAAATATAGTTAATTCCTAGCTAGTACGGACAGTCTAACGAGCAATAAGAGGATTTCTAGTCCCCTCATAGACCTACTAACTGTATTGGAGGATCTAGGTTACTAGAGAGGTCTTAGGAGCTACTTTTTATTTTCCGCAAAACCTATTTGTATAGGAAAAATAAAAAATCGACTTATGGCTATATAAACTAGCTACCTAGGTGCCCTAACTAAGCACTTTAATAAATAACCCTATTTATAAAATATACTATTAAATCCAGAAAAATTCAAGGATTCAAACAGTATACATTAGCCTTTTATATGACTACTAGTTGCCTAGTTACAGTCGATTTTAGCTTCCCTATAGGGTAACCTAGTTAGCTTAGTTATACAAGCCCGTGGGTTAGTTGTGGGAACGCAGGTCACAACAAACAACGCTGCAAGCAACGCTTGTAACTAACGTTGCAACAACGCAACAAGGCAACTAGTGGGCCTATAAAATAGTGCTATAAATAGCATTATTTTAACAATACCCTGCTAAAATTCAACTATACCAGAGAAAAGGTACAGAAGGGTATAGCTAAGGTTATCTACATTAACACTAAAGAGATGCCTGCAAATAGTTTAACTAAGCCCCTGCCTAATGATAAATTTCAACAATTTATCTAACTATTAGGCCTTACGAATACAAAGGCTTAATCTAAACTAACAAAATCAACTAAAAAGTCGAAAAACCGAAAAATCAACAAAAACATTGGAATTACGCCTAAAAGTTATTAATTTTAAAAAGTTACTATTTGTAAGGGCTTGGGCTTTGCCTAAGCATTCACATAGCGCACGTAAGTAGGGATAGTCCCGCATAGGCAAGGACATAGAAAAGGGGGCTTACATAAGGTAGTTAGGAGGTATAAGAGGCCCTAGTAAGGATAGGTTTCCTACCTTTCTTTTTTCTCTCCTTAAGTTTCTTAATACTATATTAATGCCTTATTATAGTAGCCTAGGGGCTAGTCTATAATAATTAAGAAACTTCCTTTAGTCCTTTATAATAGCTACTAAAATTTATAATAGATATACTAATAAATATATTAATAAATATAATAAACACGCTTTACCTATAAGACTAACCTAGCTATAGGATAGTAATGCCCCTATCTAACGCTATAGTACTATAGGTAGCCTAATAAGCCTAATTTAAGACGCTTTAACTTATACTATATAAATAAGTAGCAAAGCTTAAATGCCTTTAGAAGTATATGTATGTAAATGCCTTAGGACCCTTAGCCTAGGCACCCCCTCTAGCTTAGCCTAGCGCCCCTAACTAGCCTAGTGCCTCTAACCTAGTCCTTCCTATACCTAGAATAAAATAAAAGCTAATCCCCTTAGGTAACCTATATAATAGTAATAAAGCCTTATTTACTATATAAAGGCTCTTAATAGAATATAAGTTATAGGTAAACTAAGGCTTTATTAGTTCTAATAAGAATAGATAAATACTTATTTATTAAAACCTTTCTTCTAAGGTCTAGTCCTAGGTAGCTACTTACTTTAAATAGGGTAATGCTATTAGATTTAACCTTGCTTACTTTTTAGATTACTTAGGGACTATATTCTCTAACCCTTATAGATAGGAGATAGCCTTTATAGAGCTTAACTAGATAGAGTAAGGTCTAGGGGAGATATTTTCTATATTCTTTATTTACTTTTTTAAGAAGCTCTTACTAGTAGGAGGGAAACGCTAGATAGGTAAGGTAAAGCTAGTAAAGCTTTAATATACGCTTAATAAGTGTCTAAGAGAGATTAGCATAGGATAAGGTGTTAGCTAGAGTAATTAGTATATAGCTATTAGGTAATATTATAAGATTATAGTTAATATAGAAGCCCTTACCCTAGAGGATAAGTACTAGACCTATTGCAAACCCTAACTAGTAAAACTAGTAGCCTAGATTAACTATAAGGGTAACACACTAATAACTAGGGTTTACATAGCTAGGACTTACCTAGGGTAGCTAAATAAGTTAGCTAAGAAGGAGAAGGGAATAAAGGCTACCTTAAATATAGAATAAGTAAAATAGGTATTAGAGGCAGAATTAGCTAAATACCACTAAGAGGGACGCTACCTATAGTGTATATCTAAGGACTACTTTATTTAGGAGTGCACTACCCTCCTAGCTTACTACCTAAAGGTTAGTATTAACTTATATAGGGTAAATAAGGAAAGCATAGATAAGGAAGTAAACATTCCCTCTATAGAAAATAAGTAGCCCCTAAGTAAAGTCTTATATAGGGGCAAAGAGGCTAGCTAACTACTACACTATAAGATAATTATAACTACTATATAGAGATAGAATAGGATATAGTATAATATATAGACTAATTACCTTTCTTAATTCCTATACTCTTTAATATATATTATTATATTAATATTTAGATTAATTATAGTTATAATTACTATAGTGTAGTAAGTAAATTAGTAATAAGATAGCTTAGCTTAGAGCTTATATAGTTACTAAAACAAAGGCATATTTATACTATAGTAAAAGTAAAATAAAGGGGGAAGTAAGTTAAGGAAAACTTCTCTTCTATTACCTATATAATACGCACTAGAATTAATATAGATAGCTAGGAGTTATTTATATACTTATATATTATCCTAGGTCTTACCTAGGATGTAATATTTAGAATGCCTTAGTTAAAGTAATATAATATAGTAATTCACATAGTAAAATAATAATTAGTTATTAGAGTAGTAAAGGGCCTTTATATCTCTAAGGCTACTACTTATAAGGTAAAGGTACCTATATAGGGAATTATTAAATCCCTTTACATTACTAAGGCTTATAGGGTATAATAGAATAAGGATACTACTATAAGGTTTATTACTATAAGCCTAAGAGAGATAATAATAGTGCTATAGATTATAGCACCTAAGATAGATCTAGCTAGTCCTAACACATTAACATTGCCTAAGGAGTTATTAGACTTTACAAACCTCTTTAATAAGGCTAAGGCTAATAGACTACCCCCTTATAGGGGCTCTCTTAATTACTATATATACCTTTATAAAAACCTAGATAGCTTTAAGCTAGCACTCCTATAGGGACTATTATATAATATACTATAGGACTAGCTCCTAGAGGTCTAGCGCTAGATTATAGACTTAATAGATAAGGGCTAGATTTATACTAGCTTCTTATTAGCTATAGCCCCTATTCTCCTTATTAAAAAGGCTAATAAAGGTTAGCGTTTTTATATAGACTACTACGCTCTTAATAAGATAATAGCATAGGATTATTACCCTCTCTTACTAATTAAGGAGACACTATAATCCCTATCCTAGGCGCGCTAGTTTACTAAAGTAAATGTTTATATAGTGTTTTATAAACTATAAATAGCTAAGGGAGAGGAGTATTTTATAGCATTTTATATAAGGTTTAGCCTATTTAAGTAGCTAGTTTACCCCTTTAGCCTAGCTAATGCCCTAGTAACCTTTTAGCGCTATATTAACTAATTCTTAGGGAATGCATTAGGGGACTTTATTATAGCTTACCTTAATAATATCCTAGTTTACTTAGGGGGGTTAAGAAAAGACTATATAGCTAAGGTTTAGTTAGTTCTAGGCTACCTAAGGGCTATAGGCTTATACTTAGATCTTAATAAGTTAATATTTGCTATAAAAGAAGTCTAGTACCTAGGATATATTATTATAGTAGGACGCTTAGTTTGCCTAGATCCTATAAAGGTTATAGCTATAAGGGAATAGGTAGCACCTATAAAATTATAAGGGGTTTATAGCTTCTTAGGATTTATAAACTTTTACTATAACTTTATTAGGGACTTCTCTAAGCTAGCTACCTTACTTATATAGCTTATAAAGAAAAATATCCCTTTCTAATAGGGACTAGAAAAGGATAAGGCCTTTAAGAGGTTAAAAGCTATGTTTATTATATATCTAGTGCTAGTATAATAGGACCTAGACTGCCCTATAGTAGTAGAAGCTAATTATTTAGGTATAGCTCTTAGGGGATACCTCTTGTAATAAGGCCCTAATAATATCTTATATCTAGTTACATACTATTCCACTAGTCTTACGCCCTTGTAAAAGAACTATATAATTTATAATAAGGAACTATTAGCTATTATCTTATATCTTAAGGCGTAGTTAGCAAAGCTTTAGGGTGTATCCTATTTGTTTATAATCTATACTAATTATAAGAACCTAGAATACTTTATAACTCCTTAACTTATATTAGAGAGGTAGGCCTAGTAGGCAAATACACTTACGCTATTTAACTTTTACCTTTGCTATAGGCCTAGTATATAAGCTTAATGCCTAAATACCCTTTCCTAAAAGGAATAGGATTAAAGTAAGTTAGCCTTAAGAATAAGGCAAATCTTATAACCTATTACTATTATATAACTCTTACTATTACTAGTTATATAAGGGGATAGCTTTAAACTAGCACTATATATATACTACTAGTAGGAGAGGCCCTCTTTACCTTAAAACACTCTAGACCCTATAGGACTAGGCTATTATTAGACCCTTATGTATAGTATTTAATAAAAGCTATATAAGAAAGGGCTTAGAAGTTTCCCCCTAATACACTAATAAGGGAATAGGTTATAAATTACTCTATAAGCATATATAAGGCGCTTTAGTTTTAGGGCTATACTTAGATCCTAGCTTAGGAACCCCTTATAATAACCCTTATATAATAATACTATAACTTACTAGTAGTAGGATACCTAGGCTATAACACTATATTTTAGATTCTATAATAATAGTTTTATTAGGATAGGATATTATAGGATATTACTTAGTTTATTTATAACTATTATTACTTTAGTAGCTATAAGAGCTACTAATAGTAGTAAGGCTTACTAAAACCCTTACTAATCCCTAATTAGTTTTAGTCTTAGATTTCTATTAACTTTATAATAGACTTACTAGTAGCGTCCTTAGAGAAGCTATAATACCTTATAGTTATTACTAATAGACTCTTAAAGTTTATATAGCTAGAAGCTATAACCTTTATTAAGGCTAAGGAGTGCGCAAAATAATTTAAAATAGTCTAGTAAAGGTTCTAAGGATTTCCCTAATCTATTATTATAGACTAGGGGTTAGACTAGCTAGGGAAATTCTAGATAATATTATGCTCCCTAGTTAGGATTAATTAGTTACTTTCTATATTACATTACCTATAGACTAATAGTAGCATAGAGTAGGCGAACTAGGAAGTGTAAGTAATATTACATGTAATAGTCTCCTTTTTGTAGTTTAATTAGCTAGAATATCTAGCTACTTACTAGCTTGTAATTAATAATAGGTCTTTTTTAGTAATAGGGGTAAGCCTAAATAAATTGCTATATAGATATAACTTAGAACTAATTTAGTTATAACTAGACTATTTTGCTTCTATAATATTACCTAAGGGGTAGGCTATATATTTCCTAGAGTACTTATAAGAGAGTACCCTTCTAGTATAAGCTATAATAGCCTATATTTAATAAAGGTAATAGGATATAACCTTAGCTTCTTAATATCTAGTAAAATAGTTTTAGGTTAGAGATAAGGTATAGCTTTTACTTAAGAATATTAAGATAAACCGCCCTTTATAGAAACTTAACTAGGTTATAGTAAAGTATATAGTTATTAATATACTAACACTACTTATAGTATAGTTAGATATCCTAAGGGGTATTTACCTAGTTTTCTATATAAACCTTATTAAATAGGCTATAGAGAACCCTCTTCCTAGTTAGAAGCTTTAGGACTCCTATCTAAGGCTAGAATAAGTCCTAGCAAAGAATAATAATAAACTTATAAAGGAATACTAAGTTAAGTAAATCTTAGTAGCTTAAAATGCCCTAGGCTAAGGCAGGAGGCATAATATCCTAGTTAAGTAAGCGGGTTATATATAGCTAACATAGGAACTACTAGAAAGTATAATATAGATATAAGCCCTTAATAAGTTTAAAGCAAAGTAAGGAGATATATATTATAATAATAGACTAAATTAATTATAGACTATATATCTATTAAAGGAGATATCTTCTAGTGTATAAGGGCGCACCTATCCTAAACTTAGCTAATTCCTTATAGCTACTAAAATATATTTAGACCCCCTTATTCCCTATAGTATAGGGGTTACTTAGACTAGGGGTTAGTTAGGCTATTAGTAAGGCTATTATTATTAGATAAGATAGTGACTAGTATTGCCTTATATCTAATAGGGACATAACCTATATTATATTAGGTGCTATAGCCACTATAGCTAGCCCTATAGCTACTATAGCTACTACTATAGTTCTAGATAGTAGGAGTAAAATAGTAGTTAGGGAGCGTAAGTAAGTATAGTGTAAGGGTAGCTTATTATTAGATAGACTTTTATTAGGGGAGGACTAGTAAATAATAATAGTTATAAAGGGATAGCTACTACCTATAGTATAATTAGCATAGTAATTAGTTAGACCTAGGATAGACCTAGGTTAGGAGCGCTCCTAGCGCTAATATAAGGGCAAATTATTACTAGCTTTAATAAGCTACTAGTAGCCCTAGGTGCTACTATAGTAATAGGGGGAGAGTGC
Source organism: Epichloe amarillans (assembly GCA_024072835.1). Lineage (NCBI taxonomy): Eukaryota > Fungi > Ascomycota > Sordariomycetes > Hypocreales > Clavicipitaceae > Epichloe > Epichloe amarillans. Next base: position 709,640 of record CP099638.1, on the reverse strand, counting down.
CTTAAGGAGGCATATAAATTAATTATAAAATTCTTATTATATAGAATTTAGTTTGCTAATAATCTATTAGTTTTATTAGAATAGAACGCTAGTAACTTACTATATAGAGCTACCTATACTATAGCTACTAGTAGGACTACTATTACTAAGGGGGATAACCTTAAGCCTAGTTATATTTATAGTAGGAGTATTATAGAAAGGGGGGGGCCTAAGGGTAAAGTAAATAAATGCTAGATTAAACTAAGCCTAATTTAGGAGCGTATTCTATTAGCTTATAAGGGCGTAAAACTATTAGGAAAGAACTAGTATTTTCTTTTTAGTAGTTAGAGTCCTTTTAACCCTAGGCATAATAATATATATACTTATAGTAATTAAAGCCTTAAGATCCTTAAGGTAATAATAAAGCTATAGGTTAGTAAATAAGTACCTAGTTAACTAGATATAGGTTACGTGTTACTACTAATATAGGGGATAGGACTTACTACTTTTAGGGGGGTAATAGTTTAATATGCCTATAGTAAGGCATTATTTAATATAAGGCCTATAAGGCTAAAAAAGCGTGTAAGAGGTAGTATACTTATTATTATCTAAGTCCCCCTTTATAAGGAACTTGCTAATAGACCTAGCTATTAGCGTAATAGGGGTAGTTGTAAGGGCTTGGGCTTTGCCTAAGCATTCACATAGCGCACGCGGGTAGGGATAGTCCCGCATAGGCAAGGACGTAGAAAAGGGGGCTTATATAAGGTAGTTAGGAGGTATAAGGGGCCCTAGTAAGGATAGGTTTCCTACCTTTCTCTTTCCTCTCCTTAAGTTTCTTAATACTATATTAACGCCCTATTATAGTAGCCTAGGGGCTAGTCTATAATAATTAAGAAACTTCCTTTAGTCCTTTATAATAGCTACTAAAATTCATAATAGATACACTAATAGATATATTAACAGACATAATAAACATGCTTTACTTACAAGACTAACCTAGCTATAGGATAGTAATGCCCCTATCTAACGCTATAGTACTATAGGTAGCCTAATAAGCCTAATTTAAGACACTTTAACTTATGCTATATAAATAAGTAGCAAAGCTTAAATGCCTTTAAAAGCATATGCACGCAAATGCCTTAGGACCCTTAGCCTAGGCACCCCCTTTAGCTTAGCCTAGCGCCCCTAACTAGCCTAGTGCCTCTAACCTAGTCCTTCCTATACCTAGAATAAAACAAAAGCTAATCCCCTTAGGTAACTTATATAATAGCAATAAAGCCTTATTTACTATATAAAGGCTTCTAATAGAATATAAGTTATAGGTAAACTAAGGCTTTATTAGTTCTAATAAGAATAGATAGATACTTATTTATTAAAACCTTTCTTCTAAGGTCTAGTCCTAGATAGCTACTTACTTTAAATAGGGTAATGCTATTAGATTTAACCTTACTTACTTTCTAGATTACCTAGGGACTATATTCTCTAACCCCTATAGATAGGAGATAGCTCTTATAGAGCTTAACTAGATAGAGTAAGGTCTAGGGAAGATATTTTCTATATTCTTTATTTATTTTTCTAAGAAGCTCTTACTAGTAAGAGAGAAATGCTAGATAGGCAAGGTAAAGCTAGCAAAGCTTTAATGTATACTTAATAAGCGTCTAAGAGAGATTAGCGTAGGATAAGGTATTAGCTAGAGTAATTAGTATATAGCTATTAGGTAATATTATAAGATTATAGTTAATATAGAAGCCCTTACCCTAGAGGATAAGTACTAGACCTATTATAGACCCTAACTAGTAAAACTAGTAGCCTAGATTAACTATAAGGGCAATACACTAATAACTAGGGTTTGCGTGGCTAGGACCTGCCTAGGGTAGCTAAATAAGTTAGCTAAGAAGAAGAAAGGGATAAAGGCTACCTTAAACATAAAATAAGTAAAATAGGTATTAGAGGCGAAATTAGCTAAACACCGCTAAGAGGGACACTACCTATAGTATGCGTCTAAGGACTACTTTATCTAGGAGTGCACTACCCTTCTAGCTTACTGCCTAAAGGTTAGCATTAACTTATATAAGGCAAATAAGGAAAGCATAGATAAGGAAGTAAACATTCCCCCTATAGAAAATAAGTAGCCCTTAAGCAAAGTCTTATATAGGGGCAAAGAGGCTAGCTAACTACCACACTATAAGATAATTATAACCACTATATAGAGATAGAATAGGACATAGCATAATATATAGACTAACTACCTTTCTTAATTCCTATACTTTTTAATATATATTATTATATTAATATCTAGATTAATTATAGTTATAATTACTATAGTATAGTAAGCAAATTAGTAGTAAGATAGCTTAGCCTAGAGCTTATATAGTTACTAAAACAGAGGCATATCTACACTATAGTAGAAGTAAAATAAAGGGGGAAGCGGGTTAAGGAAGACTCCTCTTCTATTACCTATATAATACGCACTAGAATTAATATAGATAGCTAGGAGTTATTTATGTACTTATATATTATCCTAGGTCTTACCTAGGACGTGATATTTAGAATGCCTTAGTTAGAGTAATGTAACGTAGTAATTTACGCAGTAAAATAATAATTAGTTATTAAAGCAGCAGAGAGCCTTTATGTCTCTAAGGCTACTACTTATAAGGTAAAGGCACCTATATAGGGAATTATTAGATCCCTTTACACTACTAAGGCTTACAAGGCATAATAGAATAAGGATACTACTATAAGGTTTATTACTATAAGCCTAAGAGAGATAATAATAGTGCTATAGATTATAGCACCTAAGATAAATCTAGCTAGTCCTAACACATTAACGTTGCCTAAGGAGTTATTAGACTTCGCAGACCTCTTTAATAAGGCTAAGGCTAATAGACTACCCCTCTATAGGGGCTCTCTTAATTATTACATATGCCTTTATAAGAACCTAGATAGCTCTAAGCTAGCACTCCTATAGGGACTATTATATAATATGCCATAGGACTAGCTCCTAGAGGTCTAGCGCTAGATTATAGACTTAATAGATAAAGGCTAGATTTATGCTAGCTTCTTATTAGCTATAGCCCCTATCCTCCTTATTAAAAAGGCTAATAAGGGTTAGTGTTTTTACGTGGACTACTACACTCTTAATAAGATAATAGTATAGGATTATTACCCTCTCCTACTAATTAAGGAGATACTATAATCCCTATCCTAGGTATACTAGTTTACTAAAGTAAATATTTATATAGCGTTTTATAAACTATAGATAGCTAAGGGAGAGGAGCATCTTATAGCGTTTTATACAAGGTTTAGCCTGTTTAAGTGGCTAGTTTGCCCCTTTAGCCTAGCTAGTGCCCTAGTAACCTTTTAGCGCTATATTAACTAATCCTTAGGGGATATATTAGGGGACTTTATTATAGCTTACCTTAATAATATCCTAGTTTACTTAGGGGGGTTAAGAAAAGACTATATAGCTAAGGTTTAGTTAGTTCTAGGCTACCTAAGGGCCACGGGCTTATACCTAGATCTTAATAAGTTAATGTTTGCTATAAAAGAAGTCTAGTACCTAGGATATATTATTATAGTAGGACACTTAGTTTGCCTAGATCTTACGAAGGTTATAGCTATAAGGGAATAGGTAGCACCCACGAAATTGCAAGGGGTCTGTAGCTTCTTAGGATTTATAAACTTTTACTATAACTTTATTAGAGACTTCTCTAAGCTAGCCACCTTACTTATATAGCTTATAAAGAAGAATATCCCTTTCTAATAGGAACTAGAAGAGAATAAGGCCTTTAAGAGGTTAAAAGCTATGTTTATTATATATCTAGTGCTAGCATAATAGGACCTAGACTGCCCTATAGTAGTAAAAGCTAATTATTTAGGCATAGCTCTTAGGGGATGCCTCTTATAATAAGGCCCTAATAATATCTTATATCTAGTTACGTACTATTTCGCTAGTCTTATGCCCTTATAAAAGAACTATATAATTTATAATAAGGAACTATTAGCTATTATCTTATATCTTAAGGCATAGTTAGCAAAGCTTTAGGGTGTATCCTATTTATTTATAATCTACACTAATTATAAGAACCTAGAATACTTTATAACTCCTTAACTTATATTAGAGAGGCAGGCCTAGTAGGCAAATACACTTACGCTATTTAACTTTTACCTCCGCTATAGGCCTAGTATATAAGCTTAATGCCTAGATACCCTTTCCTAAAGGGAATAGGATTAAAGTAAGTTAGCCTTAAGGATAGGGCAAATCTTATAACCTATTACTATTATATAACTCTTACTATTACTAGTTACATAAGGGGATAGCTTTAAACTAGCACTATATATACCACTGCTAGTAGGAGAGGCCCTCTTTGCCTTAAAACACCTCTAGACCCTATAGGACTAGGCTATTATATTAGACCTTACGTATAGTATTTAACTAAAAGCTATGTAAAAAAGGGCTTAGAAGTTTCCCCCTAATACACTAATAAGGGAATAGGTTATGAATTACTCTATAAGCGTATATAAGGCGCTTTAGTTTTAAGGCTATACTTAAATCCTAGCTTAGGAACCCCTTATAATAACCCTTATATAATAATGCTATAACTTACTAGTAGCAAGACACCTAGGCTATAATACTATGTTTTAGATTTTATAATAATAGTTCTATTAGGATAGGATATTATAGGATATTACTTAGTTTATTTATAACTATTATTGCTTTAGTAGCTATAAGAGCTACTAATAGTAGTAAGGCTTACTAAAACCCCTACTAATCCCTAATTAGTTTTAGTCTTAGATTTCTATTAACTTTATAATAGACTTACTAGTAGCGTCCCTAGAGAAGCTATAATACCTTATAGTTATTACTAATAGACTCTTAAAGTTTATATAGCTAGAAGCTATAACCTCTATTAGGGCTAAGGAGTGTGCGAAATAATTTAAAATAGTTTAGTAAAGGTTCTAAGGATTTCCCTAATCTATTATTATAGACTAGGGGTTAGACTAGCTAGGGAAATTCTAGATAACATTATACTCCCTAGTTAGGATTAATTAGTTACTTTCCACGTTATATTACCTATAGACTAATAGTAGCATAAAGTAGGCAAACTAGGAAGTGTAGGCAATATTATATATAATAGTCTCCTTCTTACAGTTTAATTAGCTAGAACATCTAGCTACTTACTAGCTTATAATTAATAATAGGTTTTCTTTAGTAATAGGGGTAAGCCTAAATAAATTACTATATAGATATAACTTAGAACTAATTTAGTTATAACTAGACTATTTTGCTTTTATAATATTACCTAAGGGGCAGGCTATACATTTCCTAGAGCACTTATAAGAGAGTACCCTTCTAGCATAAGCTATAATAGCCTACGTTTAATAAAGGCAGTAGGATATAACCTTAGCTTCTTAATATCTAGTAAAATAGTTTTAGGTTAGAGATAAGGTATAGCTTTTACTTAAGAATATTAAGACAAACCACCCCTTATAGAAACTTAACTAGGTTATAGTAAAGTATATAGTTATTAATATACTAACACTACTTATAGTATAGTTAGATATCCTAAGGGGGCATTTACCTAGTTTTCCACGTAAACCTTATTAAATAGGCTATAAAGGACTCTCTTCCTAGTTAGAAGCTCTAGGACTCCTATCTAAGGCTAGAATAAGTCCTAGCAGAGAATAATAATAAACTTATAGAGAAATACTAAGTTAAGCAAATCTTAGTAGCTTAAAATACCCTAGGCTAAGGCAGGAGGCGTAATATCCTAGTTAAGTAAGTAGGTTACGTGTAGCTAATATAGAAACCACTAGAAAGTATAATATAGATATAAGCCCTTAATAAGTTTAAAGCGAAGTAAGGAGATATATATTATAATAATAGACTAAATTAATTACAAACTATATATCTATTAAAGGAGATATCTTCTAGCATATAAGGCATACCTATCCTAAACTTAGCTAATTCCTTATAGCTACTAAAACGTATTTAAACCCCTTTATCCCCTATAGTATATAGGGGTTACTTAGACTAGGGGTTAGTTAGGCTATTAGTAAGGCTATTATTATTAGATAAAATAGTAACTAGTGTTACCTTATATCTAATAGGGATATAACCTATATTATATTAGGTGCTATAGCTACTATAGCTAGCACTATAGCTACTATAGCTACCACTATAGTTCTAGATAGTAAGAGCGAAATAGTGATTAGGGAGCGTAAAGTAAGTGTAGTATAGGGGTGGCTTATTATTAGATAGACTTTTATTAGGGGAGGACTAGTAAATAATAATAGTTATAGAGGGATAGCTACTACCTATAGTGTAATTAGCATAGTAATTAGTTAGACCTAGGATAGACTTAGGTTAGGAGCGCTCCTAGCGCTAATATAAAGGCAAATTATTACTAGCTTTAATAAGCTACTAGTAGCCCTAGGTATTACTATAGTAATAGGGGGAGAGCGCCTTAAGGAGGCATATAGATTAATTATAGAATTCTTATTATATAGAATTTAGTTTACTAATAATCTATTAGTTCTATTAGAATAGAACGCTAGTGACTTACTATATAAAGCTACCTATGCTATAGCTACTAGTAAGACTACTATTACTAAGGGGAATAACCTTAAGCCTAGTTATATTTATAGCAGGAGTATTATAAAAGGGGGGGGGCCTAAGGGTAAAGCAAATAAGTACTAGATTAAACTAAGCCTAATTTAGAAGCATATTCTATTAGCTTATAAGGGCATAAAACTATTAAAAGAGAACTAGTATTTTCTTTTTAGTAGTTAGAGTCCTTTTAACCCTAGGCATAATAATATATATACCTATAGTAATTAAAGCCTTAAGATCCTTAAGGTAATAATAAAGCTATAGGTTAGCGGATAGGTACCTAGTTAACTAGACATAGGTTACGTGTTACTACTAATATAGGGGATAGGACTTACTACTTTTAGAGGGGTAATAGTTTAACATGCCTATAGTAAGGCATTATTTAATATAGGGCTTATAAGGCTAAAAAAGCGCGCAAGGGGCAGCATGCTTATTATTATCTAAGTCCCCCTTTATAAGGAACTTGCTAATAGACTTAGCTATTAGTGTAATAGGGGTAGCAGGGGATATAGCAGTAGTAGCAAGGGATATAGTAGTAGTGGCTAAAGCTTAAGTAAACCTATAAGTATTTATTCTATAATAAGGCATATTTATTATAAGTCTAATAGGGGAATAATAATTATTTAGAATAATAGGATAGGAAGGAGTAATAGGGTTATAATATTTAAAAAATGTTTTTAGTATAAGGAAGTTAAAACTATAGGATAAAAACAAATAGTAGGTAGTAAGTAAGGGGGATAAATAAGTAGGGGCAAGGCTAGTGTTATTATAATAATAACGTAGTGGCTAGAAGCATGCGTTACGCGTCCTACCTAGACCTAGGTTAAAATAATAAGCACCTATAATACATTATAAAGGGTAAGCACCTACACTAACTATAGGTAAGGGAAAAAGAAGGGAAGGAGTAAGGGCATATATAAGGGCTTAGGCTTTGCCTAAGCATTTACATAGCGTATATAGGTAGGGATAGTCTCACATAGGCAAGGACATAGAAAAGGGGGCTTACATAAGGTAGTTAGGAGGTATAAGAGGCCCTAGTAAGGATAGGTTTCCTACCTTTCTCTTTCCTCTCCTTAAGTTTCTTAATACTATATTAACGCCCTATTGCAGCAGCCTAGGGGCTAGTCTATAACAGTAGTAGGGGATGCAATAGTGGTAGTAGGGGATATAGTAATAGTAGCTAGAGCTTAAGTAAACCTATAAGTATTTATTTTATAATAAGGCATATTTATTATAAGTCTAATAAGGGAATAATAATTATTTAAAATAATAGGATAGGAAGGAGTAATAGGGTTATAATATTTAAAAAATATTTTTAGTGTAAGGAAGTTAAGACTATAGAATAAAAATAAATAGTAAGTAGTAAGTAAGGGGGATAAATAAGTAGGGGTAGGGCTAGTGTTATTATAATAATAACGCGGTAGCTAGAAGCACGTATTACATATCCTACCTAGACCTAGGTTAAAATAATAAGCACTTATAACGCGTTATAAAGGGTAAGCACTTACACTAACTATAGGTAAGGGAAAAAGAAGGGGAGGAGTAAGGGTATATATAAGGGCTTAGGCTTTGCCTAAGCATTTATATAGCGCACGTAGGTAGGGATAGTCCTATATAGGCAAGGACGTAGAAAAGGGGGCTTATATAAGGTAGTTAGGAGGTATAAGGGGCCCTAGTAAGGATAGGTTTCCTACCTTTCTCTTTCCTCTCCTTAAGTTTCTTAATACTATATTGACGCCCTATCGCAGTAGCCTAGGGGCTAGTCCATAACACTATTTTTAGTTAAAAGTTATTGCATTTATTGTTAAATTTATGGTTAACTTAGATATCTATTAAAGAGCTAAGTCTAGGTATCGAATTAGTTACCTCATACTTTTCTAGAGGGAGTGTTAAAATAATGCTATTTATAGCACTATTTTATAGGCCTACTAGTTGCCTTGTTACGTTGTTATAACGTTAGTTACAAGCGTTGCTTGCAGCGTTGTTTGTTGTAACCTGCGTTCCCATAACTAACCCACAGGCTTGTATAACTAAGCTAACTAGGTTACCCTATAGGGAAGCTAAAATCAACTGTAACTAGGCAACTAGTAGTCGTATAAAAGGCTAATGTATACTGTTCGAATCCTTGAATCTTTCTGGATTTAATAGTATATTTTATAAATAGGGTTATTTATTAAAGTGCTTAGTTAGGGCACCTAGGCAGCTAGTTTGTATAGCTATAAGTTGATTTTTTATTTTTCCTATATAAATAAGTTTTATAGAAAATAAAAAGTAGCTTCTAAGACCTCTCTAGTGACCTAGATCCTTTAATACAGTTAGTAGGTCTATGAGGGGACTAGAAATCCTCTCATTGCTCGTTAGACTGTCTGTTAGCTAGGAATCAACTGTATTTAACTATCAAAAGCTCCTAATCTTAAAGAATAAGCTATAATGTAGTGAATCTAGAAGCCGCCGCATTAGAATCTAGTAGGGAGGTCTTCCTATCCCTCTAGCTAGATTCCCTTCCCATTTTCAATAATTGCCTATAGGTTAAGTACTACTATAATAAACGCATATTTTGCTACTTTTTAACTATCCTATAACCTTACTACTAATAAGATATGTTCCTTTATTATAGGGTATCTCTAAAGTCTGTCTTTCTAAGATATTATTATAGGCTTATACTCTCTTGCCTAATTAACACCTAAAACTAATTTTTCGCTACTATTAGTAACATAGTAGCTAAGTTAGCATATCTTTGCATAGCCTATACTATCCCTAACTAATACTATTTTCTTTAAAATCCCTTAATATAGTATAATATTACCTAATACACTCTTAAGTGTATTATTATAAGGTTATACTTTTAACTAATTAAGGTCTACTAGCATATTAGAGTAAATTAAGGAATATATAGCGCTAGGGTTAAATAGCATTAGCACTACTACCTAGTGGTTATCTTAATATAACTTAATATCCATATAAATTTATAGGTTTAGAAGACTATTCTTATTAAGTTAAGTTATATTAAGAGCGTTTTCCTAGGGTTTTACTACGCTAATTAGAGTCTTATTTACGTTTAAGTAACTCCTAGCCTACTTAGTGCTAGCTTAGTGTGTCTTAGTAGTATAGGTATTTTTCTAGTAAATGCTATAGTCTAGTTTAGTATACCTAGTTAATAGGTAGCCTAGTTTCCTATACTTATAATAAACTAGCAAGCCCCTTACTTCTATATAGTGTCCTTCCTATAGCTCTTTTTCTAGGGATACTAAGTAATTCCTCCTTTTCTATTAGTTACCTCCTTAGTTACCTCCTTAGTAGCCTTTATAAGGGATCCCTTTCTTTTCCTTAGTTACTACTTTTGCCTTCTTTCCTTAGCTAATAAGGTAGTTCTAACTTATAGGGTACTCTTAGCTAAATACCTACTTCTTTATAGTGCTATTTAGGCACTATATAAACTAAGTAATTCTTAGAGGTTTAGGCATAGGCTTAGGTAATTTTACCTTTGCCTTCCCCTAGACTTTAATAAAAGTCTAGAATAACTAATCCTTACCTTAATAAAGGGTTAGTAGTATTCCTATAGCTTCTAGGTAGTAACTATCTTTATCTATTCCTCTAGTTTTTAGCTATTAAATAAACTCTGCCTAAGTATAGCTCTAGTAATTTACATAACTATTTATAGTAGTAAAGCGTATTTACTATTACTTTGCCTTATTTACTAGGTAACTACTAGCGTATATAACTTTTATTATATTATTAGTAAATATGTTTTAATCTATAGTAAAGGTTATATTTAAATCCACTAAGAATATCTATAGGTTTTTATAGGTGTCCCCCTTATATATAAAAGCTTTTAGCTATATTTTTACTATACTATATCTATAAAGTCTAAGTAAGGGTAGTGCTTCCTAGGGAATAGGGGTAGTGTCTTAGGCAAAAGGTATTTATAGGGTAGAAGTAAGGCCTTTATTAGTGTTAACTAATTAGGGAGGGGTATTCACTTCTTGCAAATTTTTCTATAGCTATTTGAGTTTTCGCCTCTTTTAAGTAATTTATAGCTATGTCTTTGCTTATATAAGGCTATGGTTTAATATAGCTTCTTTGCTATTAATAATAGGTTTTAATACATAGGAATTCTCTAGTGTAGTTAGACAAAAAGACTTATATTTTAGAAGCGGGTTTTAATTTATAGGTATACCTTTATTGTCAAGGCTTCTAGGCCGGATGTGAATAGAACAGGGTGATGGTATAGATAAGTAGCAGCTAGATCGCGAAAGGTAGGTAGTAATGCTTAAGGGTTTCAATCTCTAGCCTCCCACATTCTATGTGTGCAACCTTTGCCTAAATACCCCCTTTGCGCTCACGTAACTAGCTTGTGGCAACCTCATAGCTAGGGTGCTACGAGCCCTAAGTGGGTCCTACTATACATAATGCTATTGCCTCTATCGCCTGTGTCACTCCGTAGCCTCCACGACCCTAACATTTATATAGTGTGTTTACTCTAGAGTTATTAGTACCCCTTAAGCAAGTGTTTATTCTTTATAGTGCTAATATTCTTACCCTACTAATAGCCTATTACCCTAATAGGAAAGAGAGATTAACTTATTAAGGCTTCTAGGCTAAAATAGATAGAATAGGGTAATAGTATAGATAAGTAGTAGCTAAATAGCTAAAGGTAGGTAGTAATACTTAAGGGTTTTAATCTCTAGCCTCCTATATTCTATGTGTGTAACCTTTGCCTAAATACCCCCTCTACGCTTACGTAACTAGCTTGTGGTAACCTTATAGCTAGGGCGCTGCAAGCCCTAAGTGAGTCCCACTATACATAATGCTATTGCCTCTATCGCCTATGTCGCTCCGTAGCCTCCACGACCCTAACACATTATAGCATATAGTTATTATAAATAAGAACTTTTAATAGATTTAGGATAATATAGATTTAACACCCTTTTTAGTCCTAGTATTAATTAATAAGACTACCTTTATAAATACTTAGATTAATATAGGTTATAACTACTACGCTACTATAAGTAAGTGCCTTATATAAAAGCTTTAACTAAAACACATTCCCTTACTATCTAGGAGGTTAGTATATACTATAGTTAGTGTAAAAAAAGGGGGAAAGGAGAGATAGGAAAAGCATTTATTTATATTACATATTATACGCTTTTAGATAGATATAGATAGATAGGAGACACTAATTATAGTATACTTAATCCTAGGATTAACTAAAGAGTTAATCCTAGGGACACTATAGATAACGCGTTATAATATAACCCTATAAATAAAATAACGTTAACTAAGCATTAGTTTAGTAAATAACCTAATTATATAGGCTTCTATAGATAGAAAGATAGAATAACCTATAGTAGTAGTTCTTAGATTAACATTCGTAAGGATAGTACATAGGGCAAAGCAATAAAAGTAATATATCTAGCTTTTAGCTATAAGTCTACAAGAAATAATGTCGATCTTATTATTGAAAATGGGAAGGGAATCTAGCTAGAGGGATAGGAAGACCTCCCCACTAGATTCTAATGCGGCGGCTTCTAGATTCACTAGATTATAGCTTATTCTTTAAGATTAGGAGCTTTTAATAGTTAAATACAGTTAATTCCTAGCTAACGGACAGTCTAACAAGCAATGAGAGGATTTCTAGTCCCCTTATAGACCTACTAACCGTATTAAAGGATCTAGGTCACTAGAGAGGTCTTAGGAGCTACTTTTTATTTTCCGCAAAACTCATTTATATAGGAAAAATAAAAAATCGACTCACAGCCATACAAACTAGCTGCCTAGGTGCCCTAACTAAGCACTTTAATAAACAACCCTATTTATAAAATATACCATTAAATCCAGAAAAATTCAAGGATTTAAACAGTATACATTAGCCTTTTATACGACTACTAGTTGCCTAGTTACAGTCGATTTCAGCTTCCCTATAGGGTAACCTAGTTGGCTTAGTCATATAAGCCCGTGGGTTAGTTATGGGAACGCAGGTCATAACAAACAACGCTGCAAGCAACGCTCGTAACTAACGTTGCAACAACGCAACAAGGCAACTAGTGGGCCTATAAAATAGTGCTATAAATAGCATTATTTTAACACTTATAAATAGACACCACGCTAAAGGCATTAGAATAAGAGCTCTTAGCTTCCTTACTAGAAATATTATAGGACTTTAAGGACCTATTCCTAGAGAGTAAGGCAAATGTTTTGCCCCTATATTAGGGGAAGTTAGATTACTATATTTGCCTTAAGAAGGATATAGAAGGAAACACACTAGACTTGCTATAGGCACTATTATATAGCATGCCTTACTAACACTTACTTAAGATTAGGAAGTAAGTCACTAACCTTATAGATAAGGGTTAGATTTAGGTAAGCTTATTATTAGCAGTAGCACTAGTACTATTAGTTAAGAAGCTAGGGGGTGGATAGAGGTTTTATATAGACTATTATGCGTTAAATAAGATTATAGAATAGGACTATTACCCCTTACTACTAGTTAAGGAAATATTATAGTTATTATTAGAGGTAAAGTAGTTTACTAAACTAAATATAAGAGTAGTGTTCTATTACATATAGATTACAGAAGGCAAGGAACACTAGATAGCATTCTATATATAATTTAGATTATTTAAGTAGCTTATTTGCCTATTTAGTTTAGTAAGCGCCTCTATAACCTTTTAGAGGTATATTAATAAGGCACTTAGTAGGATTCTTAGAGACTACATAATAGTATATCTTAATAATGTGTTAGTTTACTTAGGGGGTTTATAAAAAGACTATATAAAGAAAGTCTAAGGGGTGCTAGCTAGGCTACGCTAGGCTAGCTTAAATCTAGATATTAAGAAGTGTGTGTTTGTAATAAAAGAAGTTAAATATCTTAGGTTTATTATCTATATAAGAAAAGAGATTTATCTAGACCCTAAGAAGATTATAGTAATTAAGAACTAGAAGGCACTAATAAGGATACAGGGAGTATATAGGTTTCTAGGCTTTACTAACTTCTATTATAACTTTATACCCTAATTTTTAGAAGTTATAGGACCCCTATTAGACTTAATAAAGAAGGGCATACTATTCTATTAGATAAAGGAGTGTAAAAAGGTATTTAAAGCTTTAAAGCTAGCTTTTATATTATATCCTATCCTTATATAATAGGATCCTAAGAAAGACATAGTAGTTAAGGCAAACTACTCTAGGATAGCACTAGGTAGTTATCTCTCTTAGGCTAGTAATAGTAGTATATTATATCTAGTGGTATATTACTTAGCCTACTTATAGCTAGCGAAAAGAAACTATATAATCTATAATAAGGAGTTACTTATAATTATCTCTTACCTTAAAGTGTAGTTAGCAAAGCTATAGAGTGTTAGCAAACTATTTATAATCCTAATAGATTATAAAAACCTAGAGTACTTTACTACACTAAGGGAGATATTAAAACGCTAGGCTAGATAGGCAAAGACTCTTACACTCTTTAACTTCTATTTATATTATAAACCTAGTATATAAGCAAGATAACTAAATACACTATTAAGATAATATTAAGAAGATTTATAAGTAAGTAGACTAATAGCATTAATAGTATAATTAGCTTTAATACTAATAGGTTATACCTTTAAGAAAGGGATATTAAGCATAAATATATAACTAGTTATAGTAGCAGAAAGCATATAGCTAGGGGATAAGTCTAGTTATAACGCAAACTTACCTAAGGGCGTAGTAATATTTGCAAATACCTACCTATAGTTACTTTAGGACTAAGCTATAGTTAAAGATAAAATATATAAGGCATAGCTAAATATAGTAAAGTTAGGAGAATAAAAGTTCCTAGAAGTAGTAAGTATAAGAGAATAAATTATAAACTACTAGATTAGCATAGGAGAAGTGCTTTAATTTTAGGGCTAGATATAGGTCCTAAAGTAAGAGCCTTTAACTATAACTCTTATTTAATAAGCCTATAACTCTCCCTTACTAGGTTATCTAGGGTAAAACACTACTTTTAAGGCACTTTATAGGGACTTTTATTAGGATAGTATATTATAGGATATAGCATAAGTAGTCTATAACTATTACTACTATAGAGGATAAAAAAGCCGCTAGCTAAGGCAAGGCTTATTAAAACTAATACTGCTACCTAATAGATATTAGTTATAAATCTTAATAAACTTTATAACTAACCTACTAGTAAAGAAGCTAAATAACCTATAGTTTCTTATAGTTATTACAAACTAACTCTCTAAATATATATAGCTTAAAGCTATAATATTAATAGGGGCTAAAGCATGCGTAAAATAGTTTAAACACTACTAGTAGCGTTTCTATAGTTTCCTAAATTAAATTATTATAGATTAAGGATTAGACTAGTTAAGTAGCTTCTAGATAAAGCTTTGCTAGAAGGTAAGCATAGAATAACTCCTATTAACATTATATTATTTGCAAACTAATAGCAAAACAAAATAAGCTAACTAGGAGGTGCTTATAGTTTTATAGGTATTACTATCCTTCTCTTAGTTTAACTAGCTAGACTATTTACTAGCTTATTAACTAGCGTTAAATAATAAGGACTTATTAGTAATAGGAGTAAGCGCAAATATAGCACTATATAGATTTAATATACTAACTATTTAGGAAGCATTATATATAAGTACCTTAGTAACTTTAGTAAAGGGGAGGGCCTAGGTATTCTTAAAATATTTAAAAGATAGCATAAACCTAATATAGGCTACTATAGCTTTTATCTAATAATAGCAGTAGGAGAATATAAATAGTAAGTATAGGCTAGTGAAATAGTTCTAAGTAAGAGACTATATATAGCTAAGTCTCTAAAACATTAAGATAAACTGCCTATATAAGAAACTAGATTAGGTAATAGTAAAGTATAAGGTGCTTAAGGTCCTAATAATACTAATAGTTAAATTAGATATACTAAGGGGGATATACCCTATATTTTATATTAACTTAATATAGAGGGTAGCAAATAATCTATTACTAAGCCAAAAGTTAGCTAATAAACGCCTACCCCTAAAGCTAATTATAATAAACGCTAATAATAACCTTACTAAATACTAGGTTAAGGAGATTCTTATAGCTAAAAATATATAAGGTTAGGGGTTAAATCGCAATATATTAGTAAAATAAAAAGGTTATATATAGCTAACATAGAAACTATTAGAAAGCGTTTTAGATATAGAGGCACTAGATAGATTTAAGTTATAATAGGGGGATATATAGATAAATAATAGTCTATAAAGGGTATAATTTAATTTAACTACTAAAAACTAATAATATAGCTATCCTCTAGCTTATATATAATATAACGCCACTATTTTATAATAAAGAAAAAGATAAAAAATAAAAAAATAAAATTAAGGAGAAAAAGGAGAGTAAGGGTAAGGGTAATAGTCTTAAGTAACCTTTTTAGTTAACTATGTAATAGCTATAGTTAGGTTATAGGATTTCTTTATAGCTTACTCCTAGGCTTAGATAGACTACTAAAGGGTCTTATTTATATTAGATATACTATAGAAAAATTTAGTAATAAGAGAGTTAGAGCCCTATTAAGTAAGCATAGTTTAAGTAAGTATAAGGGCTTACGCTTTAGTTATGCCTTAGGCATAGGCTATACCTATAGGGGAAGTAGCTAAAGGTATAGCTTTAGTAAGATTAATTTAGGTAGTAGTAAGCATACTATTAAAACATTTTTAGTAGTAAATAAAGGTTTTAGTAAGAATAGTATAACGCCCCTTTTTAAAGGTAATTTACTTTATAGCTAAAGTCTTAATAGCTTTATTAGCACTTATAAGGGTATTAAGGTACTTAAAGGTATAATATAATTTTAGGTCTATATAGTATAAGTATATCTCCTAGATATATAAATAATAGGTAGTATAGTAAGGGCTATAGGCCTAGTTTACGCCTAGCATATAGGTATATATACCCTTAGTGTAAAGGTTATTAATATATAGCGCGTAAGGGAACTTATGCTTCTCTTTATTAAAGAGGGCTTTATTACTAGAGTTACCCTTAAGGATATACTTACTAAGGTATATGCCTTTTAGTAAACTAGAAAAAGAAGGAGAAAGGGGTAAAGGTAGTGTAAATATAGTACTAATAGGGGTAGTAGTAATATTAGATATAATAGTAGTAAAATAAGGGCTAATAGTAAGATAAAAGGATTTAAAAAGAAAATAATAAGGGATTTTAAGAGGGAGTAGTAATATTATAAAGAGAAAGAATTAGATTTTTAAGGGGAAAGAAAGGGAGTATTTATATTCCTTATAGAATACTTATAGGCTCTAACTAAAGACTAGAATAAACATATAGCTAAAGGAGGGCTAGTATTAGATAGGGGTAATATATTATAATAATAAGGTTATAGTAGTTAGAGTTAAGGGGAAGGCTAAAGTAAAGTTAGTATTTAGGTAGTAATAAGTAAAAGGTAAAAAATAGGTAATAATATAAAGCATTAAAAGTAGTTAGTAATAGACTAAAAAAAGGATAGGCTAGTGTTTTCTATAAGTAAAGTTAGTATATATAGGGTAGTAGCATAATAAGGATAGTTAGAAGTAAGGTAAGTCTATAGCAAAAATTAGGATATATAGGGTAGTAGCGTAATAAAGATAGTTAAGGGTAAGGCAAATCTATAGCGAAAATTTTTTAACTTTACTTAGTTAAGTCTAGGATTTACCTTAGACTTATATATAGTAAGGTAAGCTTTATATATATACTAAAGCTATACCCTATAAGGGAATAACACATATTTATATTTAGTTTAGCTAGATAGGGAGAGGATAGGAGAGGATAAGTAAGGAGGTATATTATAGACTTAAGCTATAAGCTTAGGTCTTTAGCAAAGGAAAGAGGGATCTAAAGAGGCTTTATAAAGTAAGCAGGCTACACGTAAAAAAACACTAGTTAGTGCGCGCTTTGCGCATAGACTAGGTACGACCCCTATAAAGGGGGATGCTATATAACCCTAAGCTTAGTCTTCTTCTTCTTCTGTAAGAATATTAATTACACTCTAAACGCTTATGTGCAGCAGCCATAAGGCCAGTTCATAACAATTATTATAGATTAAAAAAAGCAAGATTAGTAAATTATAGGCCTAAATTAAATTATTATTCTTAGTCTAATAACTTATAATATAGTGTTACTCTAGGTATTAAGGGAAAAAGACTATGCAAATGCTAAAACTTTTAATACCACTAAGGCAAACACGTGGATTATTTTTGGAGGCACGAGGTATTATTAGGCAGAGCCGCATATTTTGCCCCACTTAGTTAGGCATTGCTTTATATTAAGGGGTCTAATATAGTGCCCTAAATCTTTAGATATATAGATTTAAATTTAAGTTTTAAAAGTTAATAGTTTACTAATTAAGGCTTAAATATTAATAGAGATACTTCTATTATATATAAAAACTATAAGCTTAACCTAATAAATCTAATAGTGTCTAAAGGCAGCTATAATAACCACATATAATAATTACTATAAGCGTCTTAATGTAGGCTAAATTAATAAGGAGCTACGTAATAGAATTATTAATAGCCTTTTCTCTTTAAAATAAACTAAATATATAGATACTTAGCGTAGTAAAAATATATAGGTATATAAAGATATATAGGATATAAAAAGGTTTATAAAACACCTAATATTAGTGGTAATATAGTCCCTAGTGCTAAAACCTTATATATTTTAAGCTAATATACCTTAGCATACTAATATAAAGCAAGCGGTTAAATAAGATAGTCTTAAACTTTTACGTAATAGGAAATATGTCAAGGCTTCTAGGCCGGAATGGATAGAACAGGGTGATAGTATAGATAAGTAGCAGCTAGATAGCTAAAGGTAAGTAGTAATGCTTAAGGGTTTTAATCTCTAGCCTCCTATATTCTATGTGTGTAACCTTTGCCTAAATACCCCCTTTACGTGTATGTAACTAGCTTATAGTAGCCTTATAGCTAGGGCGCTATAAGCCCTAAGTAAGTCCTACTATATATAATGCTATTGCCTCTATTACCTATATTACTTTATAGCCTTTATAACCCTAATATAGTACCCCCTTTACTTTATAATTACCTTTAATTATACTTACTGCCTAGTTAGTGTAAACTTACTATTCTAGTTTTCCTATATAACTCTTACCCTACGCGTCCTAATATAAGGCATAAGGAGATAATAGCCCTATTAATAATAGGTTTAGCTATTATTTTTTACCTTACTTATAAGCTCTTAGTTATAATATAGTTATAGCTATAGAGTTACTTTATAAATACTTATATCCTTATTCTTACTAGTTTTATAAAAGTAAACACCCTATATTATATTTTCTTATTAGCTAAAAGGGATAGGGTATTAGATACTATATATTAGGGTGTATTTAATTATAAGTTTTAGCAAAGTTACTATAAGCTTACTAGGTATATATAGTTAGCTATAACCTTAGCTATTAATAGCTATAACGCTAGCTTTTTAACCTATAGCTTACTTTCACTACCTATATAAATTACTTAAGGGGTTTATAGTTAATATAAAAAAGACTAAATTTCCCCTCTTTTTTCTTTTCCTTTTCTCCTTATCTCTCTTAATTTTTAATATTAAATTTATAAGTTAGCCTTACTAGCCTTATAGTAGCGTTCTTACTACTATTGCTTAGTAGTTACTAACCTTATCTAAAGTCTTCTTCTTATTATCTTATATTTTATTTACTCTTATAGTTAGTATCTTACTGCTTTGCTTCTTACTTGCTTACTACTAACTTATAGCTAGATTATAATATTATCTATTTGCCTAATAACTCCTAGACCCTTAGCGCCTACCCTAGAGAAATCCCCTTATAAGAGGGCTTTATAGGCTTTAAAAATATCTATATAAGTTTACCTCTTATTTATAGTGTTATAGCTACTAACTTGCTAAATAGTATAATAAAAATTCCTTACCTTTACTATAGTTAGTAAGTAGTAATCTAGTAAATTACTCCTAAAGATAATAGAGCTAAACCTTAATATATTATAGATAGGAAACTAGTCCCTAATAAGTATTACTATTCCCCTAGTATAACTAAGCTACTTCTCTCCTACTCTTATAATACTAACTTAGGTTAGGTAATTCCTTAAAGTGCGCTTATTATATAAAAAACAATAAAACATATATTAGCGTAAGTATCCCTTTAAAGGCTACTGCTTTTAGCTAGCTAACCTATTACTAGTGTCCTATAAGAATTATAATCCTTTATTATAAGTTCTTTAAGATTATAAAGGAGGTTTCTAAAGGTAGCTATTACTATTAGTGTTTAGTAAGATTATTAACTCTAGTAACTTAGTTAGAGCTAACTTATTACTAGGCTTTAGTGCGCGTAAAACATAAATTATATAATACGCTTTTTACTATAAAAAATGCAAATTACTATAGGAGAGTTTATTAGGCCTATCTAACTATAAAAGCTACTTATAAGGCTAACACTAATAAACACACTATAATATTATAGCTCTTTAACGCTACTAACCTTAAGGTATAAATTAATATTACTAATAGCCTACGCTTTATAGCTTAATATACCCCTATAGTAAGTCCTATTATCTCTAGCATAGCTTTTACTTTGCTAACTTATAGCTAGTTTATAGACTACGCTTCCTAGCTCCCTACTTATATTAGCCTCTCTAAGCTCCCTAAAGAGCTTTATTCCTTTATCTATAAGGATAAGAAAGGGTTCTCTAATAATAAAGCTCCTATAGCTACTATAAAGGAAAATATAGCTATAAATATAATAATAAAGTAATAAGTGCTTAGTAACTATATAGTAGTTTGCTTTAAGAAAATATAACTTTTATGTTATAAAATTTTATATATTAAATTACTAAAGTAATAATATCTCTATAAACTAGCTACTTAATTACCACTTATAATTATTTATAATATCCCTTATAATAAAATCTCTTTTTAATACCTATAAATTCTCTAAGCTATTATAGCCCTTCTATTTTACTAAGAATTTCCGCTGTTTTCTATTATACTAATATAAGATAATTCTCTTAACTTTAAACTTCTCTTTATTATCTTTAATATTATCTTATAGTAAGGATATATTTATATAGCTAGTAGGATCCCCTCTAAATAGTTTAAGGCTTATAATATTAAATACGTTATAAAGTCTTAAGCTAGCTAGTAATTATAATTAATAGGCTAAGCTATAATTACTAACTACCTTCTTAATTTTATAGGGCCTTAGGTACTTAGCTATAAGCTTTTAGCTTAGTTATCTTAGGTTAATATTCTTAGTAAATAGCAAAATATAGTCCCTAACCTTAAACTCTATTAGTATTCTCTTATAATTATAATACTTCTTTTACTATACTTATATATTATAAAGTAGCTACTTAATCTCTAAGTATCTTTATCTTAATTCTAAGACTTTATTTTTTACCTAGTTATTTACTAAGTTAGGCATTAGGATAGCCTAATATAGTCCCCTTAGGTTATACCCTTATAGTACCTTCGCTAGCGTTAGGCTATAACTACTATGCTTACTTATATTATAGGCAAACTATACTATTAGTAAATATTCTACCTAATTATCCTATTTAGTGTATATATAGGCTCTTAGATAATGCTTAAGAACCTAGTTTAATTGCTTTATTTGCCTATCTATCTAGGGGTAAAATATAGTGCTTAGTTACTACTTTATTATAATAAGGTAGTAAAAAGTCCTTTAGAATCTACTAGTAAATATTAACCTATAGTCTATAATAATACCTTCTAGGGCACTATAGTCTTTAAAAATATTCTTAAGAAACACTATAGTAAGGCTATTACTAGTTAGGCATATAAACACTAGTATATAAATACTATACTTTAAGAATTAGTTTATAATAACTAAAATCGCGTTATATAGCTAAAACTTCTAATCCTTTACTAGTAGCAAGCCTATAATAAAGTCTATTAATAATTCTTAGAAGGGGTAATTAGGCACTAGTAATATAGCTAACTTGCTATAAGGTTTATATAACCTTAGCTTTAAAACTTAGTAATTAACGTAAGACTAGACATATGCCTTAATGTCTTTCTTTATTAATAGCTAGTAATATTAGCCTATAATATAATAAAGGGTCTTACTAACCCCCTAATAACCTACTATAGGATTATTATAGGTTAATAGTAAAATTTCTTTCTGTAATCCTAGTGGGATAAAAACATAATTTTTATACATTAGTAACTTAGAGAATCTTATAGTCTATGTCTATAGCTCTCTAGCCTTTAGCTTAGAGGGACTAATTAACTATAGTCCTAACACACTAGAGTTACTACTTATTAGCAATAACTTCTGCTATATAATAAAGGCATCCCCTTACTACGCTTCTAATAATAAGACTTAAATTAGGGCTTCTAATTTTATTACCTTGCTTCTAATGTTAGAGTTAAACTTAGAAGAGGTTCTCTAAACCACTAAGATTCTTATTATAACACTACTATAGCCTAGTAGCTCTCTAGTAGCGCTCTTAGATAAATTAACTAACCTAGTAAAGTTTAATATAGAAAAGGTTCTCCTACTTACTATTACTTCTATAGATATAGTAGAGATTAATATAGAAGAGGTTCTCCTACCTACTATTAGGGGATTAACACTACTATAGCTTAGTGGCTCTCTAGTAGCGCTCTTAGATAAATTAACTAACCTAGTAAAGATTAATATAGAAAAGGTTCTCTTACTTACTATTACTTTTATAAATATAGCAGAGATTAATATAGAAAAGGTTCTCTTACTTACTATTAGGGGATTTACCTTAATACTACTATAAGCATATAGCTTCCTAGCAGCACTCTTAGACTTTTTAACTAGCGTAGTAAAGGTTAATATAGAAGAGGTTAACTTACTTACTATTGCTTCTATAGGCCTAGCGAAGATTAATATAAAAAAGGTTCTTAAACTAGCTAGTAAGGTTTAATTACTATAAACCTATAGCTTTATTACCACATGCTTAGGCCTTTTACCTAGCCTAGTAAAGATTAATATAGAAAAGGTTTTCTTACTTACTATTAGGGTTCTTACTTTACTATTAAGGGGTAGTAAATATAAACGTAAGGTACTTACTAAGTTACTATTACTTTTATATTACTTCTTAACTATAAACCTAATACGCTATAGATATGCCTAACTAGTAGTTAAGCTATTACTAATATAGCGCCCTTATAGCCTAATAGTAGCAAACTTAGTAAGGAAGGTTAGTAACTAAGATATAAAAGCCTTAGCCTTCCTTTTCTTACTAATATAGTCTAGTCTTTATAATAAAGGGTTAGTAAAATTTAGCTTCCTTACCTAGTGTTTAATAGTAAAGTTAAATAGGCATAGCTTATCTAACATAGTAACCTAGTAACTAGTTAGCTTAGGCTTTATTATAAAGTACTTATAGTTTAGGTAATCTATAATTATAGTAACTAGGTGCGCTAAGTAAGTAAGGTAATGCCTCTAGGTCTAAAAGGCCTCCTAAATTGCTAGTAGCTTTATGTCTAGTGTTATATAGCGTAATTTAGTGTCCTTTAACTTTCTTAACATAAACGCTATAGGGTGCTAGTAACCTAGCACTAATATTATAAGGATAGCTCTAATTACGTATCTAAAGGCATTAGTCTTTACTTATAGTAATAACTTTAGGTTAAAGTAAACTAAGATTAAAGCCTCCTAAAATAGCTTTTATAGTTCCCTAAATGCTACTAGCTTACTATTATCTAGCTTAAACTTCGCTAGTTAGTTCCCTTATAAGTAGTTTATTAATAGAATAACTATTTTACTATATAACTTAATAAAACACTTATAGAATCTAGTAAACCTAAGGAAAGATTAGATATTAAATACGTAAATAGGTATTAGCTATATTATAATTACCTTTACCTTACTTAGGTCTATTAAAATTCCTTTTAGTAAGATTACATAACTAAGGAATTTAACCTCCTTAATAGAGAATTAGCATTTATCTAAATTAATAAAAAGGTTAGCCTTTTAAAATCTCTTAAGGATCTTTTTAATATTGCCCTTATGCTCTAAGATCTTATAGCTAAATATTAGGGTATTATTAAGGTAGATAATATAAATAAGATTATTATTATTATTTAAATACGCTAGTTAGCCTTCCCTAGCTATTTCTAGTACTCCTACAGATTAGTTAAAGAGGAAAACCTTTAGAAAGACAAAAAACCCCCTTATATCTTTGTTTAGTCTAGCGCTAGCCCTAGACTAGGTTAGCGCCGCTATTAGTGTAGCTATTTGTAGTTATTTATTGCTAGCTTACGCTAGCCTTATCCCTTTATCTAAGTTTTTAAGTTAGAAAGACTACTAACTCTTTACCTTTGCCTAGGTCCTAGCTCTCCTCTAAGCTAGTGCTAGCCTAATTAATATTACCGCTTGCAAAGTGAATTTAAGTTTATAATAATAATTCACTTTTCTCTTATAGTATTACTAACTCTTTTATTACCTTACTTTTTAGCTAAATTTGCCTCTCCTCTAACCTAGGTTATTTATAAACTTAGAGCACCTAGTTTTATAGAACTTCTAAAGGGGGAGGGTAGGGCTAGCCTATAGTTACCTTAGTATTAGCGCTCTTTTGCTATTAAAGTTTTTGTTTATTTATAATATTAGTGTATTATCTTTATATTTATAATAATAACTTATAGCCCCCCCCCCCTAGGGATTATAAGAAGAGTTCTTCCCCCCTTAGAATCCTAACCTTTTTCCTTCCTCCTATATTACACTTTCTTATAGGTTATTTTTCCCTTTTTCTTTTAAGAACCTATAGGCCTTACCCTAGGTTAGTGCTAGTCTAGAAGCTAATAACTACTATAGTTTTATGCGCTTATTACTATAGTTATAAAAATATCTCCCTCTTACTCTTTATTACTAGTAGGTTTGCCTCTATTTCTATGCAATTTAGGTGCTAATTCACCTAGGAGCCTATGCTTTTACTATATTATCTAAAGAAGCTACTTACCCTAAAGTAGCTATAGTAAGCTCTTAAACGCAAGCTTTAGGTAAGTCTCTTTTGCTTTAGCGCTAGGCCTATTTTAATGCTAATTTAGTTTAGTTAGGCAAGCCCTAATAATTTTAGTGTATTTCCTACTATATGTAATCTATAAAGACTTTAGGCTATTAGTGCTATAACATTATTAGTTTATTTTCTCTTTAGTTTTGCTATAGTAGTAAGGCTAATCTATTTAGTTAGGGGCTATAACTAATACTTACTTTAATTATTAGGTTAGGAATAGTAAGTATAAGAAGGTTTAATATAGCCGCTCCTAGTCTAGTGCTACTGCTAATCTAGTTAATAAGTTAAAATCGCTAGGTGTTAGGCAGAGCATTAGTAGCTAACTAAAATATTAGCTAAGATTACTAGCAGTGCTAAGGTAAGAGCTTCTCTAGTAGGTTAATTCTAGCTCTAAATTAGTGCTAATTTGTCTGTTTCCCTAGGTCCCTAAGGACTTTAATATGCGCGTAAAGAAGTTATATACTAAAAATTAAAGTAAGAAGAAATAGTTTATATTAGTAGCAGGCCTAAACTAAGGCAGTTCTAGGTCTACTAGGGACTAATATAATAAGACTATCTTTTAGCTATATTAACTAGATATATAAATAGTAAAGACAAACTATCTCCTAGGCGCCTCCCTCCCTATTAAGGGGTAGGCTAAAATCCTAGAGAATGCTATTCCTATCCCTAAGGAGGAGTAGTTTCTTTATATTATTTTATATTAGTATAGGGGTATAATTAGATTAGAAGCAGCCTAGAAGGGGGGCTAATATACCTAGCGTTTAGTAGTTAGTTTATATTAATCTAATAATAAGTTCTAGAGTATATTTCTTTCCTTATATGCATTATAGTTACTTTACCTCTAGCCTATTTCCACCCCTAAATTATCTACGTTAGTTCCTAATTTCTATTACCTCTGTTAGTTATTATTTCTATAGTCCTTAGTTCTAATCTTTTGCGTTAGACACGCCTTAGTTCTAGTTCTAGGGCTCTTAACTTAGCGGCTAGGTTATATGCTAGCGTGTAATATTATAGTCTTTTTGTGGCTAGAAACCATTTAGCTATAACTTTTGCCTACTAGGGATTATTTAGGGCTAGCCTCGCTTCCTATGCGTTTACGGGCTAATGTTATTAGGGTTATATATAACTATATTTACGGCAATTAACTATTACATAGTACTAGTCTTCTTCCGCTTAGCTATAGCTATATAGAGGCAAAGTTACCCTAGGAATGTTCTAGAGAAAAAGGAACTTATTAAGGCTAATCTTACCTATTTATAATTATATAAGTGTAAAGGAGATATACTTATCTAAGTCTTTATAAAATCTCTAGATATCTTTTAGGTAGCTTAGTAGCTAGTCCTTAGCTAGTTCTCTAATGCGCTAGTCCTAACCTAGTCTTTCTCTATTATGCTATGCTTCTTATTAGCTTTTCTATTTATTATGCAATTTTATGTTAGGTTTATCTTCCTTATTATTACGTCTCCTCTATAGCCTTCTCTAGGGTAGGATAGTTACTACTAACCTAGCTATAGTCCTAATTACCTTTGCTATCCTACTATTAATAGTTCTCTCCTTATACCTCTTTTTTAAGTGGTTTAGGTATAGGTTAAGTGGTAGGACTTTAGTTTTAGCTTCTAGCTATATAATTAGGGTGGCCTTAAACGCCCCTATAATAACCTAGAGATAGGCTAACTAGTTAGTTATAAAGCTCTTAACTATGCCTTTTAGTTTTCCTCCTTTCTTAGTTAGTATATAGTAGGCACTTGCTTTATAAGTAATTATAGGGCAGACTACCTATATATATAGGAGGCATGTGTCTCTAAAGCTATAACCCTATACTAACGCTACTAGTAAGGTAAGTGTAAGTCACTACTAGGCTAGTTTTCCTTTAATAATTTTCCTATAAGTGCCCTAGGTAAGTTTCCTATTAACCTAAATTCTAAGGAATTAGTAAGCCTCTATAGGCGCTATCTCCTTTGCTTTAAGCTAGACTCTAGTCTAGGGTAGTTAATAGGATTTACTAAAGTGTATAAGTTTTATCTTAGCTAGGTTAAACTTTACTCTTGCTTCCTTAGCCTATTCCTTATAAATTCTCTACGCTACCTTAAGTCTTCTCTAGGTTTAAGCTATATTCTTTCTAAAAGCTACGATATTTATGTTATTAGCAAAGCCTATTACTACTATGCCTAGTATAGCTCTAAGATAGACATAGAGTTTTGCTAAGTATAGGAGAAAGAGAATAGGGGAGAGGGGGGATCCCTATAGGGTGCTAGCCCTAATTTTAAAGGGTCTTAAGAGCCCTCTATTAAAGCTAAGCTAGCTTGTTCTCCCTGCGAGGAAGCTACGTATTATCGCTACTAGCTATCGTAGGATGCCTATCTTAATAAGGAGAGCTATAAGGTATAGGTGGCTAACCCTATCAAATACTAACGAGTGTTATGGACTGGCCCCTAGGCTGCTGCAATAGGGCGTTAATATAGTATTAAGAAACTTAAGGAGAGGAAAGAGAAAGGTAAGAAACCTATTCTTACTAGGGCCCCTTATACCCCCTAACTACCTTATATAAGCCCCCTTTTCTACGTCCTTGCCTATATAGGACTATCCCTACCTACGTGCACTATATAAATACTTAGGTAAAGCCTAAGCCCTTATATATACCCTTACTCCTCCCTTTCTTTTTCCCTTACCTATAGTTAATATAGGTGCTTACCCTTTATAACGCATTATAGGTGCTTATTATTTTAACCTAGGTCTAGGTAGGACACGTGACGCGTTCTTCTAGCCCTATATTATTATTATAATAACACTAGCCCTACCCTTACTTATTTATCCCCTTACTTACTACCTACTATTTATTTTTATCTTATAACCTTAACTTCCTTACACTAGAAATATTTTTTAAATATTATAACCCTATTACTCCTTCCTATCCTATTATTCTAAATAATTATTATTCCCCTATTAGACTTATAATAAATATGCCTTATTATAGAATAAATACTTATAAGTCTACTTAAGCTCTAGCTACTACTACTATATCCCTTACTATTACTACTATATCCCTTACTACCCCTATTATGCTAATAGCTAAGTCTATTAGTAAGTTCCTTATAGAGAGGGACTTAGATAATAATAAGTATGCTACCTCTCACACGCTTTTTTAGCCCTATAAGCCTTATATTAAATAATGCCTTACTATAGGTATATTAAACTATTTGTTAAAATAATGCTATTTATAGCACTATTTTATAGGCCCACTAGTTGCCTTGTTGCGTTGTTGCAACGTTAGTTACGAGCGTTGCTTGCAGCGTTGTTCTGTTGTGACCTGCGTTGTTCCACAACCAACCCGCGGGCTTGTATGACTAAGCCAACTAGGTTACCCTATAGGGAAGCTGAAATCGACTGTAACTAGGCAACTAGTAGTCGTATAAAAGGCTAATGTATACTATTCAAATCCTTGAATTTTTCTGGATTTAATGGTATATTTTATTAATAGGGTTATATACTAGAAAACTTAGTTAGTGCACCTAGGCAGCTAGTTTGTATAGCTATGAGTTGATTTTTTATTTTTCCTATACAAATGAGTTTTGCGGAAAATAAAAAATAGCTCCTAAGACCTCTCTAGCGACCTAGATCCTCCAATACGGTTAGTAAGTCTATGAGGGGACTAGAAATCCTCTTATTGCTTGTTAGACTGTCCGTTTAGCTAGGAATTAACTGTATTTAACTATAAAAGCTCTCTATCTTGCAGAATACGCTATAATCTAGTGAATCTAGAAGCCGCCGCATTAGAATCTAGTAGGGAGGTCTTCCTATCCCTCTAGCTAGATTCCCTTCCTATTTTTAATAGGTTATAAGCCTAGAAGGCCTATAGATTACTATATTACTGCGCTATTCTACTGCGATTACTGCTTGATTTTAGGTACAGTTACTACCTACTATACCTGTGGGCTCTTAAGATTACGAAGGAAACCACTAGAATTTGAAGCTCTTTATTTACTAGTACCACGCATCGTAACATCAGACCTTTGGTGTTAAAAATTAACTATAGCCGCACCCGCAACTATCACATTGCAACCCGTAACTACCTAGTTATAACCACAACCTCTTGTGATTCTATTCACTACTGCGACTGTCATATTTAATATTATCTACAACAGTAGATACGCTGCATCCTTTGAAATCATTAGATATCTAGTATATCTATACTAGGCTTTTTGACCTATTACATTACGTTGCACGCACTATATATTACGTTGCGTTGCGTTGTGGCTTCTGTAATACTTATTATCTACGATTCCTATCCTTAGTGTTAAGAAAATTTTCTCGGAGACCCCTCTCCGCTATTTTTCTGCCCGCGCATACCGAAGACCCACTTTTTACACCTAAGGGCTACCCTCTTAAACAGCCCCGCCACACATTTTGCGTACGTAACTAGATTGCAACACAAGCAATTTCTAGCGCGCGTTATTTGCAATAGGAATGAATTTAGAGCTTTTACACAGGGATTCTTTTTAAGATTTAGAAGATAGCACTACCTAGTTATAAGGGTAAGGCCCCTATGGGGTCTTCTAGCCCCCCTAGGGACCCTAGTAGGATGGATATAGAAGGTTAACTAGCTGTTTAGGCCAGTGCCCTATAGTTACAGATGCAGGGCTAAATTGAATAATAAGGCAAGACCTTAACTAATTTTATTAGGCATAGCAAGGAAAATCGTATTAAAAACAAGGCTAGCATTAATGATCTTCTAGAGAAGTTAACGCAAACTATGACTATTATGCAAGGTCTTTAGGCTTCTAATAGACCTAAGGAAGAAAATACTAAGGTTCTAGAGGAAGACCTAGCTACTACTTCTGCAAGCGTACCTTCTAGTAACTTACAAGCTGCCTTTAACATAGGTGCTATAAAGGAACTAAATAAGAAGGTTCACTCTATTCCAGAGGGAGCTAAGCTAAAAGGCCCTAAAAATTATGATTAGTGAAAGCAAGCCCTAAGCATACAATTTAGAGCCCTAGGATTACCTAAATTTATAGATAATCCAAGCCTAGCAAGCTATCTAGCTAACTGTAACCAAGCTATTCTTTTAATAATATTAAGAGATAGTTGTTAACCAGGACCATAGGCTGCTATATGTTAGCAAAAATCCCCCGAAGAAGCCTATAAAGTCCTTATTAGGTAGTATTCGTAGAGTGCTAAAATCCAGCGTGGTACACTATACGCTAGCTACCACTCCCTAAACTTTTTAAGTTATAAGGGATCTTTAGAGGCTTTTAATGCTAATTTTAATAATTTACTAGCTAGACTATAACTTTGTAGTGTAGAGATCGCCCCTATTAATCAAGTAAATCATTATATTAATGCATTAAAGCAGACCTTCCCTAGTTAGGCTAAGAGACAAAGATTTACTATTAGAGCTTCTAGGGCATAAGGACTGCCTGTAAATACCCTAAATTTACAGTTCCTTATAGCAGACTTATTAGAAGAATAGAGGGACAAAACCTCCCCTATAGCTAAAGCCCTTAGTTATAAGGCTTCTAATAATAAGGGAAATTCTAAGGACTAGGAAAAGAAGTCTTCTAATCCTAACCCTAAGAAGGACTCTAACGCCACTAAAGAGCAGGATAAGAAGGATTTAAACCTTTCTAAGGCCTCTAAAAAGAAGCAGAAGAAAAAGAGTAGTAATAGGGAAAAACAGAAAGGAAAAGAAGCTGCTTTTGCTTTAGGCTATACCCTAGCTATGGGATACGTTAAAGAATTAGATTCTGACGAATCTAGTAGTGATAATAGTAGTGATTCTGAGTCTGACTTAGATACCTCTAGTACCACTAGTAACACTACTAGCAAGCCTACTTTTAGCTACTCTAATGATGTGGTTAAAAACTCCCTTTTATATAATACGGGTTCTTCCTATCACATTTGTAATAATAGGGCTTCTTTTAGGGACTTCAAACCTCTAAAAAAAGGTGAAACCAGCGCTATAATTACAGCAGGAGGACCTATTTTTCCTAAAGGAAGAGGCATAGCTGTTTTTAACGTTCTGGTCAAGAAAAATCCACTAGAATATAGGCCTTTAGCTCTGCTAGATACCCTATATTTCCCGGGCATAGATACTAACCTAGTTAGTGGGTTATCTCACTATCTAAAGGGAGGTTATCTAGCTAAAGACTAGCTATTCCTAGCTGATAAAAGCCCCTGTGGGTTACTAGAACCTGCTAAACACGGCTTCTTTTTACAGATTAAGGGGCAACCTACTCCTATAATCTGTAAGCATTTAACCCACCTCTCCTTTATGGGCTCTTAATACTACAACTAACGGCAACGACAACCAAGAGCTTATAAGACTAAATTAGGGTTTTCCTACCCTATAGAGGTTCAAATTCCGCAACTAGCTTTTAATCCCGAGGAATATTAACGAATCGAAGAGCTAGAAGACGATGATTTAGAAGATTTAGCCCTATGTCCCACTGAAGCTCCTCCTAGTTAGGCATCTTCTATAGGGGGTTTAGAAGGTCTATACCCTAATGACTTAGGTGACGATAGTGGCTATCTACTGCCCCCAGAGGCCTGTGATTCTTAAGAGGCCTAGCAACAGAGGGAGCTAGGGGATAATAGCCCTAAAAAGCTAGATTCTAGTTATAAGAAGTTACTAGATTTAGCCCTTCTTTGGCACATTTGATTAGGCCATATAGGCCTCCCTTTACTAAAGAAATCATCGAAATTAGCTAAAGGGATCCCTGATTTTTCCGCCGTTAAAGAAAAGGATTTTAACTGCATAGCCTGTATGCAATCTAAAGCTGTTAGAAGACCAACCAAACAACCTATTTAGGACCCCCCTAGAGTTCTAGATATTCTAGAGGGAGATATAGTTAAAATCAAACCTATACCGCATAATAAGAAGGCTATAGTCCTTATCCTTATTAATCGAAAATCCCGGTATAAATAGTGCTTTTTATTAGCTAATAAAGAAGGTTTAACCCTTTCTTTAGCTATTAAGGGCTTCTTTAGGGCCCTGAAAAACCGATATAACGCGTATCCTAGGCACCTTCACTTTGACGGAGGTACTGAAATTAATAACGAACTTTAGTTATAGTTATCTTCTAAAGGAATCTGTTTTAGCACCTCTTGCCCTTACATTTACGAATAAAATAGGCTAGTTAAGAGGGCTATTAGGGTTATCCTAGACTAGCTTAGGGCTACACTTCAGTGGTCTAAGCTACCCTTATATCTATAGTCTTATATCCTTCTAGCCATAGTGGAATTAGTTAACATCACAGCTAATACGACTAAACCTTTAACCCCTAAGCAGCTATTTCTAGCTGATTTAGAGCCTAAGACCTCCTATAAGCCTGATTTCTTAAAAATTAGGGCTATAGGGTCTTATTGTGAGGTTCTAATACCTCTGGAGCAGAGATCTAAGCTTTAAAAGCTAGCCCCTAGGACTATTCCTAGTTAGTTGCTAGCTACTCTAGGTTCTACTGTTTATCTTGTTTATATTCCCTCTAAAAGGTTAGTCATAAAGACTAGCTTTGTTAAAATTATAGAGGATATAGGCTCTGTAAGGTTCCCTAAGCCTTTAGGGACTAATCCTTTAGAGGGAGAAGCCAATATCTCACGAGATAATCTAGAAATTTAGGATAGTTACCTAAAGCCTCCTGAAAGCCTAGCGCCCGCAGCGCCCGCAGCGCCTGTAATAACAGCCCCTGGGGCGACTAATACAGCGCCCACGACAGCGCCTGCAACGCCTCTAGCGCTACCCCTAGAGAGCCCTAGCTCTAGCGCCCCTAATAAGGGTGCTATCGAAAAACCGTTTTCAGATTTAGATTCTTTAATTAACTCTGATTCTATGGATATTAATGATTTTAATATATCTTCATACGTCAAGGAGATATGCTTTAAGGCATAATAAAGGGCTAAATCATCCACTAACAACAATTCGGATACCCCTAAGACCTGGAAACAAGCTTTAAAAAGTAAGGATAGTTGAAAATGGATGGATATAACTTTTAACGAATTTAAACAGCTTCTAGCTGCTGGAACCTTTAAATTTATAGGGATAGACCAAATTCCTAAGGGCCGGAGGGTTCTAAAGAATAGGCTTGTTTATAAGCTTAAAAAGGATAAAGAAAATAATTCTCTAAAGTACAAGGCCTAACTCGTTGCTAAAGGGTTTATGCAAATAGAAGGTCAAGATTATATCGAAACCTACGCTGCAACTAGCATTCCCCCTAGTTAGCGGATTTTACTAGCCCTAGCGGCTTGTAATAACTGGGAAGTTAAATAGGTTGATTTTATAGGGGCCTTTCTAAACAGTCCACTAAAGGAAGCTATCTATATGCAAATTCCTAATAGATTTACTAAGTTTGCTAAGTCTTCTACACCTAAAGTAGCTAAGTTACTTAAGAAGTATAGCTACAAACCCTCTTAAAAGCAGGTTATTTTCCTAAAAGCTTTATATGGATTAAAACAAAGCTCTAGAGAGTGGCAACAGGTTTTAAAAGACCTTCTTTGGAAGTTAGGCTTTTAACCCCTTATATCCAACCTAGCTGTCTTCTTTAACTTAACTATATCTACATATATAGCGACTTATGTGGATGACTATCTTCTAATAGGACCGGATCTAGCTTACATTAATAGGCTAAAGAAGCTACTTCATAAAGCTTATCCTATAGAAGACGATGGGCTAGCAGAATTTTTCCTAGGCGTTCAAATCACTAGAAATCGAAAGAAAGGGACCCTAACTATTCACTAGTCCTAGTACATTTCTGAAGCCCTAGAAAGATTTAACATGAAAGATGCTAGACCTATTAAAATTCCTCTACAACTAGGAATTATAAAACAGGTAGACTACCTAACTAAACCTCTTTCCCCCCCTAATCACAAGCTATATCAGAGTATTATAGGGACTATTATATACCTAATGCTCCTTACAAGACCTAATATTGCCTTTCCGGTTTAGTGGCTTTCCATAGCGCTAGCTAAGCCGTTTATAGAGCATCTTAATGCTTCTAAACATCTGCTTAGGTACCTTTTAGGCTCTATGGGTTATTCTATAACTTATAGAAGGTCTAAAGCTACTACAGCTTCTGCAACCCTTATTAGCTTCTGTGATAGCGACTTCGCGGGTGATAAGTCCTCTAAATCAACCTACGCTTATCTCTATAAGCTAGCTAAAGGACCTATTAGCTAGAAATCAAAGAAAGCAACTATAATAGCTTTATCTACATTAGAGGCTAAATCTAATGCCTTATGTGAAGCTATTAGGGAGCTAGAGTGGCTTTATAGTCTCTTTAAAGAGATAAAGCTACCTATAGCACCTCTAGTACCAATTTTTAGTGATAACTAAGGCGCTATTACAACCGCTAATAACCCTGCTCTTCATAGCAGAACAAAGCATACCCTGCTAAAATTTAACTATACTAGAGAAAAGGTACAGAAGGGTATAGCTAAGGTTATCTACATTAACACTAAAGAGATGCCTGCAGATGGTTTAACTAAGCCCCTACCCCATAATAAATTTCAACAATTTATCTAACTATTAGGTCTTACGAATACAAAGGCCTAATTTAAAACTAACTAAAAAGTCGAAAAACCCAAAAATCAACAAAAACATTGGAATTACGCCTAAAAGTTATTGATTTTAAAAGTTACTGTTTTTAGTTAAAAGTTATTGGATTTATTGTTAAATTTATGGTTGACTTAGATATCTATTAAAGAGCTAAGTCTAGGTATCAAATTAGTTACCTTATACTTTTCTAGAGGGAGTGTTAAAATAATGCTATTTATAGCACTATTTTATAGGCCCACTAGTTGCCTTATTGCGTTGTTATAACGTTAGTTACAAGCGTTGCTTGCAGCGTTATTCTGTTATGACCTGCGTTGTTCCACAACCAACCCGCGGGCTTGTATGACTAAGCTAACTAGGTTACCCTATAGGGAAGCTAAAATCGACTGTAACTAGGCAACTAGTAGTCGTATAAAAGGCTAATGTATACTGTTTAAATCCTTGAATTTTTCTGGATTTAATAGTATATTTTATTAATAGGGTTGTATACTAGAAAACTTAGTTAGTGCACCTAGGCAGCTAGTTTATATGGCCGTGAGTTGATTTTTTATTTTTCCTATACAAATAAGTTTTGCGGAAAATAAAAAGTAGCTCCTAAGACCTCTCTAGCGACCTAGATCCTCCGATACGGTCGGTAAGTCTATAAGGGGACTAGAAATCCTCTTATTGCTTATCAGACTATCCGTTTAGCTAGGAATTAACTGTATTTAACTATAAAAGCTCTCTATCTTGCAGAATACGCTATAATCTAGTGAATCTAGAAGCCGCCGCATTAGAATCTAGTAGGGAGGTCTTCCTATCCCTCTAGCTAGATTCCCTTCCCATTTTCAATACTATTACCCCCCTAAAAGTAATAAGTCCTATCCCTTATATTAGTAATAACATATAACCTATATCTAGTTAACTAGGTACTTATTTACTAACCTATAGCTTTATTATTACCTTAAGGATCTTAAGGCTATAATTACTATAAGTATATATATAATTATGCCTAAGGTTAAAAGGACTCTAACCACTAAAAAGAAAATACTAGTTCTCTCCTAATAGTTTTATGCCCTTATAAGCTAATAGAATACGCTTCTAAATTAGGCTTAATTTAATCTAGCACCTATTTGCTTTACCCTTAGGCCCCCCCTCTCCTATAACACTCCTACTATAAATATAACTAGGCTTAAGGTTATCCCCCTTAGTAATAGTAGTCCTACTAGTGGCTATAGCATAGGTAGCTTTATATAGTAAGTTACTAGTGTTTTATTCTAATAGAACTAATAGATTATTAGTAAACTAAATTCTATATAATAAAAATTCTATAATTAATCTATATGCCTTCTTAAGGCACTCTCCCCCTATTACTATAGTAGCACCTAGGGCTACTAGTAGCTTATTAAAGCTAGTAATAATTTGCCCTTATATTAGCGCTAGGAGTGCTCCTAACCTAGGTCTATCCTAAGTCTAACTAATTACTATACTAATTACACTATAGGTAGTAGCTATCCCTCTATAACTATTATTATTTACTAGTCCTCCCCTAATAAAAGTTAATCTAATAATATACTACCCCTAGCCTATACTTACTTTATACTCCCTAACTACTATTTTACTCTTACTATCTAAAACTATAGTAGTAGCTATAGTAACTATAGTGCTAGCTATAGTAGCTATAGTACCTAACGTAGCATAGGTTATGTCCTTATTAGACATAAGGTAACACTAGTTACTATCTTATCTAATAATAATAGCCTTACTAATAGCCTAACTAACCCCTAGTCTAAGTAACCCCTATGCTATAGGGGGTAAGGGAATCTAAATATATTTTAGTAACTATAAGGAATTAGCTAGGTTTAGGATAGGTATACCTTATATGCTAGAAGATATCTTCTTTAATAGATATATAGTTTATAATTAATTTAGTCTATTATTATAATATATATCTTCTTACTTTACTTTAAACTTATTAAGGGCTTATATCTATATTATACTTTCTAGCGGTTCCTATATTAGCTATATATAACTTACCTACTTAACTAGGATATTATGCCTCCTGCCTTAGCCTAGGGCATTTTAAGCTACTAAGACCTATTTAACTTAGTATTTCTCTATAAGTTTATTATTATCCTTTACTAGGACCTATTCTAGCCCTAGATAGGAGTCCTAAAGCTTCTAACTAGGAAAAGGGTTCTCTATAGCCTATTTAATAAGGTTTACGTAGAAAACTAGGTAAATACCCCTTAGGATATCTAACTATACTATAAGTAGTATTAGTATATTAATAACTATATACTTTACTATAACCTAGTTAAGTTTCTATAAGGGGTAGTTTATCTTAATATTCTTAAGTAAAAGCTATACCTTATCTCTAACCTAAAACTATTTTACTAGATATTAAGAAGCTAAGGTTATATCCTACTGCCTTTATTAAATATAGGCTATTATAGCTTATACTAGAAGGGTACTCTCTTATAGGTGCTCTAGGAAATATATAGCCTGCCCCTTAGGTAATATTATAAAAGCAAAATAGTCTAGTTATAACTAAATTAGTTCTAAGTTATATCTATATAGTAATTTATTTAGGCTTACCCTTATTACTAAAGAAAACCTATTATTAATTATAAGCTAGTAAGTAGCTAGATATTCTAGCTAATTAAACTATAAGAAGGAAACTATTATATATAATATTGCTTACACTTCCTAGTTTACCTGCTCTATACTACTATTAGTCTATAGGTAATATAATATAGAAAGTAACTAATTAATCCTAACTAGGGAGCATAATATTATCTAGAATTTCCCTAGCTAGTCTAACCCCTAGTCTATAATAATAGATAAGGGAAATCCTTAGAACCTTTACTAAACTATTTTAAATTATTTTGCGCACTCCTTAGCCCTAATAAAGGTTATAGCTTCTAGCTATATAAACTTTAAGAGTCTATTAGTAATAACTATAAGGTATTATAGCTTCTCTAAGGACGCTACTAGTAAGTCTATTATAAAGTTAATAGAAATCTAAGACTAAAACTAATTAGGGATTAGTAAGGGTTTTAGTAAGCCTTACTACTATTAGTAGCTCTTATAGCTACTAAAGCAATAATAGTTATAAATAAACTAAGCAATATCCTATAATATCCTATCCTAATAGAACTACTATTATAGAATCTAAAACATAGTGTTATAGCCTAGGTATCCTACTACTAGTAAGTTATAGTATTATTATATAAGGGTTATTATAAGGGGTTTCTAAGCTAGGATCTAAGTATAGCCCTAAAACTAAAGCGCCTTATATACGCTTATAGAGTAATCTATAACTTACTCCCTTATTAGTGTATTAGAGGGAAACTTCTAAGCCTCTTTTTATATAGCTTTTAATTAAATACTATATATAGGGTCTAATATAATAGCCTAGTCCTATAGGGTCTAGAGGTATTTTAAGGTAAAGAGGGCCTCTCCTACTAGTAGTAGTATATATAATGCTAGTTTAAAGCTATCCCCTTATATAACTAGTAATAGTAAGAGTTATATAATAGTAATAGGTTATAAGACTTACCCTATCCTTAAAGCTAACTTACTTTAATCCTATTCCTTTTAGGAAAGGGTATCTAGGCGTTAAGCTTATATACTAGGCCTATAGCAAAGGTAAAAGTTAAATAGCATAAGTGTATTTACCTATTAGGCCTGCCTCTCTAACATAAGTTAAGAAGTTATAAAGTATTCTAGGTTCTTATAATTAGTGTAAATTATAAATAAATAGGATACACCCTAAAGCTTTACTAACTATACCTTAAGATATAAGATAATAGCTAATAGTTCCTTATTATAAATTGTATAGTTTTTCTATAAGGGTATAAGACTAGCGAAATAGTAAGCAACTAGATATAAGATATTATTAGGGCCTTATTATAAGAGGCATTTACTAAGAGCTATGCCTAAGTAGTTAGCTTCTACTACTATAAGGCAGTCTAGGTCCTATTATGCTAGCACTAGATATATAATAAACACGGCTTTTAGCCTCTTAAAGGCCTTATCCTCTTCTAATCCCTATTAGAAAGGGATATTCTTCTTTATAAGCTATATAAGTAAGGTAGCTAGCTTAGAGAAGTCCCTAATAAAGTTATAGTAAAAATTTGCAAATCCTAAGAAGCTATAAACCCCTTATAATTTTATAGGTATTACCTATTCCCTTATAGCTATAACCTTTACAGGATCTAGGCAAACTAAGCGTCTTACTATAATAATATATCCTAGGTACTAGACCTCCTTTATAGCAAACATTAACTTATTAAGATCTAGGTATAAGCCTATAGCCCTTAGGTAGCCTAAAACTAACTAAACCTTAGCTATATAGTCTTTTCTTAACCCCCTTAAGTAAACTAAGATATTATTAAGGTAAGCTATAATAAAGTCCCCTAATATATTTACTAAGGATTAATTAATATAGCACTAAAAGGTTACTAGGGCACTAGCTAGGCTAAAGGGGTAAACTAGCTACTTAAACAGGCTAAACCTTATATAAAACGCTATAAGGTACTCCTTACCCTTAGCTATCTATAGTTTATAAAACACTATATAAATATTTACTTTAGTAAACTAGTATGCCTAGGATAGGGATTATAGTGTCTTCTTAATTAGTAAGAGAGGGTAATAATCCTATGCTATTATCTTATTAAGAGCGTGGTAGTCCACGTAAAAACGCTAACCCTTATTAGCCTTTTTAATAAGAAGGATAAGGGCTATAGCTAATAAGAAGCTAGTATAAATCTAGCCCTTATCTATTAAGTCTATAATCTAGCGCTAGACCTCTAGGAGCTAGTCCTATAGTATATTATATAATAGTCCCTATAGGAGTGCTAGCTTAGAGCTATCTAGGTTCTTATATAAGCATATATAGTAATTAAGAGAGCCCCTATAAGGGGGCAGTCTATTAGCCTTAGCCTTATTAAAGAGATTCGCAAAGTCTAATAACTCCTTAGGCAATGTTAATGTGTTAGGACTAGCTAGATCTATCTTAGGTGCTATAATCTATAGCACTATTATTATCTCTCTTAGGCTTATAGTAATAAACCTTATAGTAATATTCTTATTTTATTATGCCTTACAAGCCTTAGTAGCGTAAAGGGATCTAATAATTCCCTATATAAGTACCTTTACCTTATAAGTAGTAGCCTTAGAGATATAAAGGCCCTCTATTACTCTAATAACTAGTTATTATTTTACTATGTAAATTACTATATTATATTACTCTAACTAAGGCATTCTAAATATCACGTCCTAGGTAAGACCTAGGATAACATATAAGTATATAAATAACTCCTAGCTATCTATATTAATTCTAGTGTGTATTATATAGGTAATAAAAGAGAAGTCTTTCTTAACCCGCTTCCCCCTTTGTTTTACTTTTACTATAGTGTAAACATGCCTTTGTTTTAGTAACTATATAAGCTCTAGGCTAAGCTATCTTACTACTAATTTGCTTACTACACTATAGCAATTATAACTATAATTAATTTAGATATTAATATAATAACATGTATTAAAGAGTATAGGAATTAAGAAAGGTAGTTATTGAAAATAGGAAGGGAATCTAGCTAGAGGGATAGGAAGACCTCCCTACTAGATTCTAATGCGGCGGCTTCTAGATTCACTAGATTATAGCTTATTCTTCAAGATTAGGAGCTTTTGATAGTTAAATACAGTTGATTCCTAGCTAACGGACAGTCTAACAAGCAATAAGAGGATTTCTAGTCCCCTTATAGACCTACTAACTGTATCAAAGGATCTAGGTTGCTAGAGAGGTCTTAGGAGCTACTTTTTATTTTCCGCAAAACTTATTTATATAGGAAAAATAAAAAATCGACTCATAGCCATACAAACTAGCTGCCTAGGTGCCCTAACTAAGCACTTTAATAAATAACCCTATTTATAAAATATACTATTAAATCCAGAAAAATTTAAGGATTTAAACAGTATACATTAGCCTTTTATATAACTACTAGTTGCCTAGTTACAGTTGATTTTAGCTTCCCTATAGGGTAACCTAGTTAGCTTAGTTATACAAGCCCGTGGGTTAGTTATGGGAACGCAGGTTATAACAAACAACGCTGCAAGCAACGCTTGTAACTAACGTTGCAATAACGCAACAAGGCAACTAGTGGGCCTATAAAATAGTGCTATAAATAGCATTATTTTAACACTCCCTCTAGAAAAGTATAAGGTAACTAATTCAATACCTAGACTTAGCTCTTTAATAGATATCTAAGTTAACCATAAATTTAACAATAAATACAATAACTTTTAACTAAAAACAGTAACTTTTTAAAATCAATAACTTTTAGGCGTAATTCTAATGTTTTTGTTGATTTTTCGGTTTTTCGACTTTTTAGTTAATTTTATTGGTTTAGATTAAGCCTTTGTATTTATAAGGCCTAATAGTTAGATAAATTATTAAAATTTATTATTAGGCAGGGGCTTAGTTAAACTATCTGCAGGCATCTCTTTAGTGTTAATGTAAATAACCTTAGCTATACCCTTCTGTACCTTTTCTCTAGTATAGTTAAATTTTAGCAGGGTATGCTTTATTCTGCTATAAAGAGCAGGGTTATTAGCGGTTATAATAGCGCCTTAGTTATCACTAAAAATCAGTACTAGAGGTGCTATAGGTAGCTTTATCTCTTTAAAGAGACTATAAAGCCACTCTAGCTCCCTAATAGCTTCACATAAGGCATTAGATTTAGCCTCTAATGTTAATAAAGCTATTATAGTTGCTTTCTTTAATTTCTAGCTAATAGGTCCTTTAGCTAGCTTATAGAGATAAGCATAGGTTAATTTAGAGGACTTATTACCCGCGAAGTCGCTATCACAGAAGCTAATAAGGGTTGCAGAAGCTATAATAGCAGATTTAGACCTTCTATAAGTTATAGAATAACCTATAGAGCCTAAAAGGTACCTAAGCAAATGTTTAGAAGCATTAAGATACTCTATAAATAGCTTAGCTAGCGCTATAGAAAGCCACTAAACTAGAAAGGCAATATTAGGTCTTATAAGGAGCATTAGGTATATAATAGTCCCTATAATACTCTAATATAGCTTGTGATTAGGGGGGGAAAGAGGTTTAGTTAGGTAGTCTACCTATTTTATAATTCCTAGTTATAGAGAAATTTTAATAGGTCTAGCATCTTTTATATTAAATCTTTCTAGGGCTTTAGAAATATACTAGGACTAGTGGATAGTTAGGGTCCCTTTCTTTCGATTTCTAGTGATTTAAACACCTAGGAAAAATTCTGCTAGCCTATAATCTTCTATAGGATAAGCTTTATAAAGTAGCTTCTTTAGCCTATTAATATAAGCTAGATCCGGTCCTATTAGAAGACAGTTATTTATATAAGTCACTATATATATAGATATAGTTAGGTTAAAGAAGACAGCTAGGTCAGATATAAGGGGTTAAAAGCCTAGCTTCTAAAGAAGGTCTTTTAAAACCTGCTGCCACTCTCTAGAGCTTTGTTTTAATCTATATAAAGCCTTTTGTAGGAAAATAACCTGCTTTTAAGAGGGTTTATAGCTATACTTCTTAAGTAACTTAGCTACTTTAGGTGTAGAAGACTTAGCAAACTTAGTAAATCCATTAGGAATTTGTATATAGATAGCTTCCTTTAGTGGACTATTTAGAAAGGCCCCTATAAAATTAACCTATTTAACTTCCTAGTTATTACAAGCCGCTAGGGCTAGTAAAATCCGCTAACTAGGGGGAATGCTAGTTATAGCGTAGGTTTTAATATAATCTTAACCTTCTATCTGCATAAACCCTTTAGCAACAAGTTAGGCCTTGTACTTTAGAGGATTATTTTCTTTATCCTTTTTAAGCTTATAAACAAGCCTGTTCTTTAGAACCCTCTAGCCCTTAGGAATTTAGTCTATCCCTATAAATTTAAAGGTTCTAGTAGCTAGAAGCTATTTAAATTCGTTAAAAGTTACATCTATCCATTTTTAACTATCCTTGCTTTTTAAAGCTTATTTCCAGGTCTTAGGGGTATCCGAATCATTGTTTTTAGTGGATAATTTAGCCCTTTATTATGCCTTAAAGCATATCTCCTTAACGTATAAAGATATATTAAAATCATTAATATCCATAGAATTAGAATTAATTAAAGAATCTAAATCTAAAAACGGTTTTTTAATAGCACCCTTATTAAGAGCGCTAGAGCTAGGGCTCTCTAGGGGTAGCGCTAGAGGCATTGCAGGGGTTATAGGCGCTGTGTTAGTCGCCCTAGGGGCTGTTAGTATAGGCGCTACAGGCGCTGCGGGCGCTAAGCTTTTAGGAGGCTTTAGGTAACTATCCTAAACTTCTAGATTATCTTGTGAGATATTAGCTTCTCCCTCTAAAGGATTAGTCCCTAAAGGCTTAGGGGACCCTACAAAGCCTATATCCTCTATAATTTTAATAAAGCTAGTTTTTATAACTAACCTTTTAGAGGGAATATAAACAAGATAAACAGTAAAACCTAGAGTAGCTAGTAACCAACTAGGAATAGTCCTAGGGGCTAGCTTTTAAAGCTTAGATCTTTGCTCCAGAGGTATTAGGACCTCACAATAAGACCCTATAGCCCTAATTTTCGAGAAATCAGGCTTATAGGAAGTCTTAGGCTCTAAATTAGCTAGAAATAGCTACTTAGGGGTTAAAGGTTTAGTTGTATTAGCTATAATATTAACTAATTCCACTATAGCTAGAAGGATATAAGACTATAGATATAAGGGTAGCTTAGACCACTAAAGTGTAGCCCTAAGCTAGTCTAGGATAACCCTAATAGCCCTCTTAACTAGCCTATTCTGTTTGTGAATATAGGGGCAAGAGGTGCTAAAACAGATTCCTTTAGAAGATAACTATAACTAAAGTTCGTTGTTAATTTCAGTACCTCCGTCAAAGTAAAGGTGCCTAGGATACGCGTTATATTAATTTTTTAAGGCTCTAAAGAAGCCCTTAATAGCTAAAGAAAGGGTTAAACCTTCTTTATTAGCTAATAAAAAACACTATTTATACTAGGATTTTCGATCAATAAGAATAAGGACTGTAGCCTTCTTATTGTGTAGTATAGGTTTGATTTTAACCGTATCTCCCTCTAGAATATCTAGAACTCTAGGGGGGTCCTAAATAGGTTATTTAGTTAGTCTTCTAATAGCTTTAGATTGCATATAGGCTATGTAGTTAAAATCCTTTTCTTTAACAGCGGAAAAATTAGGGATCCCTTTAGCTAATTTTGATAACTTCTTTAGTAAAGGGAGGCCTATATAGCCTAATCGAATGTGCCAAAGAAGGGCTAAATCTAGTAACTTCTTATAACTAGAATCTAGCTTTTTAGGGCTATTATCCCCTAGCTCCCTCTGTTGCTAGGCCTCTTAAGAATCACAGGCCTCTAGGGGCAGTAGACAGCCACTATTGTCACCTAAGTTATTAGGGTATGGACCTTCTAAACCCCCTGTAGAAGATGCCTAACTAGAAGGAGCTTTAGTGGGACATAGGGCTAAATCATTGTCTTCTAGCTCTTTAATTCGTTAATATTCCTTAGGATTAAAAGCTAGTTACGGAATTTGAACCTCTATAGGGTAGGAGAACCCTAATTTAGTCTTATAAGCTCTTAGTTATCATTATTAGTTGCAATACTAAGAGCCCATAAAGGAGAGGTAGGTTAAATGCTTACAGATTGTAGGCGTGGGTTACCCCTTAATCTATAGGAAAAAGCCATGTTTAGCAGGTTCTAGTAACCCACAGGGGCTTTTATTAGCTAGGAATAGCTAGTCTTTAGCTAGATAACCTCCCTTTAGATAGTGAGATAACCCACTAACTAGGTTAGTATCTATACCTAGGAAATATAGGGCATCTAGCAGAGCTAAAGGCCTATATTCTAGTGGATTTTTCTTAACCAGAACATTAAAAACAGCTATGCCTCTTCCTTTAGGAAAAATAGGTCCTCCTGCTGTAATTATAGCGCTAGTTTTACCTTTCTTTAGAGGTTTAAAGTCCTTAAAAGAAGCCCTATTATTACAAATGTGATAGGAAGAACCTGTATCATACAAAAGGGAGTTTTTAACCACATCGTTAGAGTAGCTAAAAGTAGGCTTGCTAGTAGTGTTACTAGTGGTAAAGGCACTAGAACTATCTAAATCAGAATCAGAATCACTACTATTATCACTGCTAGATTTATTAGAATCTAATTCTTTAACATATCCCGTGGCTAGGGTATAGCCTAAAGCAAA
Source organism: Epichloe amarillans (assembly GCA_024072835.1). Taxonomy (NCBI): domain Eukaryota; kingdom Fungi; phylum Ascomycota; class Sordariomycetes; order Hypocreales; family Clavicipitaceae; genus Epichloe; species Epichloe amarillans. The sequence goes on along the minus strand of CP099638.1, from coordinate 665,239 downwards.
AGTAGCTTCTTTTCCTTTCTGTTTTTCCCTATTGCTACTCTTTTTCTTCTTCTGCTTCTTTTTAGAGGCCTTAGAAGGGTTTAAATCCTTCTTATCCTGCTCTTTAGTAGCGTTAGAGTCCTTCTTAGGGTTAGGATTAAAAGACTTCTTTTCCTAGTCCTTAGAATTTCCCTTGTTATTATTAGAAGCCTTATAACTAAGGGCTTTAGCTATAGGGGAGGTTTTATCCCTCTGTTTTTCTAATAAATCTGCTATAAGGAACTGTAAATTTAGGGTATTTACAGGCAGTCCTTGTGCCCTAGAAGCTCTAATAGTAAATCTTTGTCTCTTAGCCTAACTAGGAAAGGTCTGCTTTAATGCATTAATATAATGATTTACTTAATCAATAGGGGCGATCTTTACACTACAAAGTTATAGTCTAGCTAGTAAATTATTAAAATTAGCATTAAAAGCCTCTAAAGATCCCTTATAACTTAAAAAGTTTAGGGAATAGTAGCTAGCGTATAGTATACCACGCTGGATTTTAGCACTCTGCAAATACTGCCTAATAAGGACTTTATAGGCTTCTTTAGGGGATTTTTGCTAACATATAGCAGCCTATAGTCCTAGTTAATAACTATCTCTTAATATTATTAAAAGAATAGCTTAGTTATAGTTAGCTAGATAGCTTGCTAGGCTTGGATTATCTATAAATTTAGGTAATCCTAGGGCTCTAAATTATATGCTTAGGGCTTGCTTCCACTAATTATAATTTTTAGGGCCTTTTAGCTTAGCTCCCTCTAGAATAGAGTGAACCTTCTTATTTAGTTCCTTTATAGTACCTGTGTTAAAGGCAGCTTATAAGTTACTAGAAGGTACGCTTATAAAAGTAGTAGCTAGGTCTTCTTCTAGAACCTTAGTATTTTCTTCCTTAGGTCTATTAGAAGCCTAAAGACCTTGCATAATAGTTATAGTTTGCGTTAATTTCTCTAGAAGATTATTAATGCTAGCCTTGTTTTTAATATAATTTTCCTCGCTATGCCTAATAAAATCAGATAAGGTCTTGCCTTGTTGTTTAATTTAGCTTTGTATCTATAGCTATAGAGCACTAGCCTAAATAGCTAGTTAACCTTCTATATCTATCCTACTAGGGTCCCTAGGGGGGCTAGAAGACCCTATAGCAAGGGCCTTACCCTTATAACTAGGTAGTGCTATCTTCTAAAAGTCCCTGTGTTAAATCTCTAAATTTATTCCTATTGCAAATAACGCGCGCTAGAAATTAATTATGTTACAATCTAGTTGCGTACGTAATTTGTGTGGCGGGGCTGTTTAAGAGGGCAGCCCTTAGGTCTAAAAAGTGGGTCTTTAGTATACGCAGGCAGAAAAATAATAGAGAAGAATCTCTAAGAAAAATTCTTAACACTAAGGATAGGAATTGTAGATAATAGGTATTACAGAAGCCATAACGCAACGCAACGTAATGTATAGTGCGTGTAATGTAATGTAATAGGTTAAAAAGCCTAGTATATAATATACTAAATATCTAATGATTTTAAAAGGATGTAGCGTATCTACTATTGTAAATAATATCAAATATAATGGTCACAATAGTGAATAAAATCACTAAAAGGGTTGTGGTTATAACTAGATAGTTATAGGTTGCAATGTGGTGGTTGCGGGTGTGGCTATAGTTAATTTTTAACACTAAGGGTCTGATGTTATAATGCGTGGCGCTAGTAAATAAAAAGCTTTAGCTTTAACTTCTAGTGGTTTCCTTTGTAATCTTAAGAGCTTATAGGTATAGTAGGTGGTAACTAGTACCTAAAATTAAGCAGTAATTGCAGTAGAATAACGCAGTAATGTAGTAATCTATAGGCCTTCTAGGCTTATAACCTATTGAAAATAGGAAGGGAATCTAGCTAGAGGGATAGGAGGACCTCCCCACTAGATTCTAATGCGGCGGCTTCTAGATTCACTAGATTATAGCTTATTCTTTAAGATTAGGAGCTTTTAATAGTTAAATACAGTTAATTCCTAGCTAACAGACGGTCTAACAAGTAATAAGAGGATTTCTAGTCCCCTCATAGACCTACTAACTGTATCAAAGGATCTAGGTCGCTAGAGAGGTCTTAGGAGCTACTTTTTATTTTCCGCAAAACTCATTTGTATGGGAAAAATAAAAAATCAACTACGGCCATACAAACTAGCTGCCTAGGTGCCCTAACTAAGCACTTTAATAAATAACCCTATTTATAAAATATACCATTAAATCCAGAAAAATTCAAGGATTCGAACAGTATATATTAGCCTTTTATACGACTACTAGTTACCTAGTTACAGTCGATTTTAGCTTCCCTATAGGGTAACCTAGTTAGCTTAGTTATACAAGCCCGTGGGTTAGTTGTGGGAACGCAGGTCACAACAAACAACGCTGCAAGCAACGCTCGTAACTAACGTTGTAACAACGCAACAAGGCAACTAGTGGGCCTATAAAATAGTGCTATAAATAGCATTATTTTAACACTATTCTATCTCTATATAGCAATTATAATTATCTTATAGTGTGGTGGTTAGCTAGCCTCTTTACCCCTATATAAGACTTTACTTAGGGGCTACTTATTTTCTATAGGAGGAATATTTACTTTCTTATTTACGCTTTCCTTATTTACCTTATATAAGTTAATACTAACCTTTAGGCAGTAGGCTAGGAGGGTAGTGCACTCCTAGATAAAGTAGTCCTTAGACACACACTATAGGTAGCGTCCCTCTTAGTAGCATTTAGCTAATTCTGCCTCTAATACCTATTTTACTTATTTTACGTTTATAGTAGCCTTTATTCCCTTCTCCTTCTTAGCTAACTTATTTAGCTACCCTAGGCAGGTCCTAGCTATATAAACCCTAGTTATTAGTGTGTTACCCTTATAGTTAATCTAGGCTACTAGTTTTACTAGTTAGGGTTTATAATAAGTCTAGTACTTATCCTCTAGGGTAAGGGCTTCTATATTAACTATAATCTTATAATATTACCTAATAGCTATATACTAATTACTCTAGCTAACACCCTATCCTATACTAATCTCTCTTAAACACTTATTAAGCGTATATTAGAGCTTTACTAGCTTTACCTTACTTATTTAGCGCTTCTCTCCTACTAGTAAGAGCTTCTTAGAAAAGCAAATAAAGAATATAGAAAATATCTCCCCTAGACCTTACTCTATTTAGTTAAGCTTTATAAGGGCTATCTCCTATCTATAAGGGTTAGAGAATATAGTCCCTAGGTAATCTAGAAAGTAAGTAAGGTTAAATCTAATAGCACTGCCTTATTTAAAGTAAGTAGCTACCTAGGACTAGACCTTAGAAGAAAGGTTTTAATAAATAAGTATTTATCTATCCTTATTAGAACTAATAAAGCCTTAGTCTACCTATAACTTATATTTTATTAAGAGCCTTTATATAGTAAATAAGGCTTTATTACTATTATATAGGTTACCTAAGGGGATTAGCTTTTATTTTATTTTAGGTATAGGAAGGACTAGGTTAGGGGCGCTAGGCTAAGCTAGAGGGGGTAGCTAGGCTAAGGGCCCTAAGGCATTTATATATATATCCTCCTAAAGGCATTTATATACACATGCTCCTAAAGGCATTTAAGCTTTACTACTTATTTATATAGTATAAGTTAAAGTGTCTTAAATTAGGCTTATTAGGCTACCTATAGTACTATAGCGTTAGATAGGGGTGTTACTATCCCCTAGCTAGGTTAGTCTTATAGGTAAAGCATATCTATTATATCTATTAATATATCTATTAGTATATCTATTACGAATTTTAGTAGCTATTATAAAGGACTAAAGGAAGTTTCTTAATTATTATAGACTAGCCCTTAGGCTACTATAATAAGGCATTAATATAGTATTAAGAAACTTAAGGAGAGGAAAGAGAAAGGTAAGAAACCTATCCTTACTAAGGCCCCTTATACCCCCTAACTACCTTATATAAGCCCCCTTTTCTACGTCCTTGCCTATGCGAGACTATCCCTACCCGCGTGCACTATGTGAATGCTTAGGCAAAGCCCAAGCCCTTACAACGAGATATCTATCTACGCAAGCGAGGCTAATCCGCCCCTCCCCTAGGCCTCTCTAACGCACTTTATTAGGGCTCTTATCGCGGTCTTTGTTAATCTGTTAACCCTATTTCCTATTTAGAGCTTAGGGAGGAGGCTATTTGTCTTAGCGTAGGTTATAAGCCACCTCGCTATTACTACTTCTATAACCTTTCCTACTATATTAAGTAGCGAGATTAGTCTCTAGGCATTAGTGTGTCTTATTTCTTTAGTTATTTTTCCTAGTTTCCTAATTACTACTACTCTAGTAGTGTAAAAGCAAGCTAGGAAATAGCTAACTATAATAGCTACGTTTAGTAGCCTAGTTATTATAAGGTAGGCTAGTTCTTTACAAGCCTTAATAAATCCTATAGGGAGTTTATTATTGCCTAGGGCCTTCTAATTACTTATATCTAAGAGGATATTACTAATCTCCTAGGGGGCAAATAGGTCTAGATCTAAGGCTAGTATATTATTAAGCTTAGGGAAAGATAGGTCTAGGATATAGGATAGGTTTGCTATAGGTTTAGGGAAGAACCTTTATGTAAGCATACTTACCTTATCTTTATATATAGTAGCTAGGTTAGGGTTATTATTAGACCTCTCTAGCTCTAGTAGCCTAGGGAGCTCTAAGGGAGCCTAACTTTAAAGTCTAGCCTATCTTTCTAGCCTCTATACTGCTCTATCCTTGCCTTTAGTGTTAGCTTATCTTAGCGCATCCCTCTATGCGTTTCTTCTCTTTTCTTTAATAACTCTTTCCTAGTCCTTATCTATATCTATATACACTTACTAATTTGCTTTAGTTCTCTAGCGCCTCTATTATCTCTTAGCCTAGTTAGCTTTAGTAACTAACTCTTTAGCCCTTTTAGACTACCACGCTTTTAGGCTAGGTAAGCCCCTAGGTTTTTAGGGGGCTACTATCTTAGCTATTTCCTAGAGATTTATAATTAACTATATAGTGTAAGCGTTAATGCCTTCCTTATTGCATAGGTCTAGGGCGTTTTCTAGTTATAGTTAATTAATTACCTTTGCCTTTATAGTTCCTTTATCTATAGCGCTTTAAGTGTGTCTTAGGGTTAAGGGGGTAGCCTCCTAGGGGTTAGTAAAGATACGAATTAGTTATAGTATATAGTTAGACCCTATTAGGTTATTAGCTTTATTATAATATACTTAGATATTAGGAGTTACCTACGCTAAATCTATAGTGCTATCTCTATTACCTTTATTTTATCTAGTAGGTTTGCCTTATAGTGTTACTAATCTAAGCCTTTACTAGCTTATAAACTCTAGTAGTTCTTTTACTCTATTACTAGTCCTATTAAATCTATCCTATAGTAAATGCTTCTAGTTAAAGTCCCTAATAAATACACTTTAGTTATAAGGCTCTTTTGCGTTAATAGTGTAAATAGGGGTATTCTAATTATTACTATAATTTTCTAAGTAAAGAGAGTAAATATTCACACTATGTATTTCTACTAGGGACTAGTTAGTTTCTCCCTAGGCTACCTATAACCCTATAGCATGCTTCTTATTAATATATATAGCATTATGTTTATTATAGTATATAAGTTAAAAGTAAGTAAGGCTTAGAGCTAGAGGCTAAGGGTTTTTTATGTGTTCCTATTCTTAGATTACTATTATATCTATGTTAGTGTAGTGCTAGAGCGCTATATATATAAGATTATCCTTCTTATTTATATTCTAATAGAGAACTTATAATATTACTACATTAGTTAGGGGGTTAGGGGTCTTCTCTATCTTACGCTAGTTTTATGCTAGCCCTTACTTACTTTATGTATTATCTAATGCTATTTACTCTTATAGCTTTAGGCTATTTTACGCTTTACTTTACTAGGGTTAGGTAGCCTTTTTTCTTTCCTACTATAGTAGTTAGCGCTTAGGCTATAGCAAGTCTCTCCTAGCTTAGGGATAGGCTTTAGGTATAAAGTATACTAGTTATTCTAAGTATCTTACTTTTACTATATTTTATTTCTCTTTTAGGACTAGGTAGTCCCTAGACTAGGCTAGGTAAGGGCTAGAATATAGGATATATTTCTCCTATACTTATCCATTAGCAATTAGGCAGGTTCTTTCTTTGCCCTTATAATAGCTAGCTTTACACCTCCTATACTTTAGGGCTACCTTATAGTACTTTATAATATATCCTATTTAGAAGTAGTTATAGTATTATTAGGGCTATAGGGTCTTATTATATAGTTTAGTATAAAATAGCTTTGCTTTAAAGACTATTCTATCTTTATAAATCTTATTAGTATCTTTAACTTTAGCTAATCTAAGGATAAGGGTGGTTCTTAGGGCTCCTTTACGTTAGGGGCGCCTTGCTATTGCCTTAATTACATTAACTTTATTTGCTTTACCTAGCTTTACTACTAGGTTCTTAATAGAGGTATACTTTATAAGGAAGCCCTTAACTATAATACTAAGGATATAGTAGTAGAGGGCTACCTCTAGCCTAAAGGTAATAGGAATCTATTTCTAATTATCTTTATACTAGGTAGTAGTCCCTTTAAATATAATAATTATATCTTTGCTTAGGAGTCTTCTAGCTATAACTACTATAGCTTAGCCTATAGCCCTATTTACTATTATTACTATATCTTTAGTAGTTATAGACTAAAGTAATTCCTATATAGTGTTCCCTTTAATAAGGACTTCTTTATTCTATTTACCTAGGATTTATAAGGGGGGAGGAGTAGTGTTAAGTTATTTTAGTAAAGTAAGTCCTATAGTAATGCTTACCTAGGTTAGGGTAGTGCTACCCTTAGTTACTTCCTTAATTACCTCCTTAAGGACTTATAAGAGTGCTTCTTTAGTTATATAAATATTACTATTATTATTATTTTTCTATTTTAGTTTAGCTTAGATATAGTTTGCTATTAGGAGGGTTATAGCCTTAGTAATACGCTAGACTTTAGCTACCTTATTACTAGGGATAAGACTAGCTATCTCTTTATAAAATTTCTTTTCTTTAGGATAATTAAATTAAATCCGTTTTACTATAGGTCTATTATTACTCCTATAAACATTAAACTATCCTATACTAGCGTTAGGGTAGTAATAGCTCTATGCTAGCCCCCTTTCTCCTTTATTAATAACTATTAGCACCTTATCCTTACACCTACCTCTAGATCTATTATAATGTAACATTGTGAAAGGGGGTAATTAATAATAAGGAATTTAAACATTAGCTTAGTTTATATTTTAGAGGCAATTCCGTACCTTTAGGTTAGTGCGGAAAAGTATGCAAAGGTTATAATCAAAATAATATAAATAAGATTATTAAGGCCTTCTAAAGCTTTGTTAATATACTCTTAGAAGGATGCTAGCGCGTTAATAAGCCTAAATAGCATTATAAGATACTTAAAGTAACTATATTTACACTAAAAGGCTATTTTTTACTTATTACCCTTACGAATATATAGCTAATAGTATATATCTTTAAGGTCTAACTTTATGAAAATCTTTATACCCCCTAGTTAATCTAAGATTTCTAATATTAGGGGTAAAGGGGCCTTATCTTTAACTATAATCTTATTAAGGCCCTTATAATCTATATATAGTTATAGCTTTCCCCCTTTTTTTAGTATAAAAAGAATTAGGGCGCTTGCTAGGCTAATAGATCTTTAGATTTATTTGCATTCCTATGTAATTACTAAGTACTTATAAAGTACCTATAACTCTTTCTTAGCTAGGTTATATATTAGACCTTATAGTAATGCTTTTTCTTTTTCTAATTTAATAGTATAAGTTTAGCTACCTAAGCTAGGAAGGGTACTAGCCTTTTTATTTAAAAATATATCTTTAAACTCCTTATAAGCTTCTAGAAGTTTTACTTTCTTAGGTTTATTAGTTAGTTTTATTACTATATTATTACTACTTCCTTCCTCCTTATTTACTATAAGTCTAATAGTAGCTATATACCTAATTATATATATTACCTATAGGTTAAGTACTACTATAATAGATATATATTTTACTACTTTCTAACTATCTTATAACCCTATTACTAATAAGATATATTTCTTTATTATAGGGTATCTCTAAAGTCTATCTTTCTATAATATTATTATAGGTTTATACTCTCTTACCTAATTAACTCCTAAAACTAATTTTTTGCTACTATTAGTAATATAATAGCTAAGTTAGTATATCTTTATATAGCCTATGCTATCCCTAACTAATACTATTTTCTTTAAAATCCCTTAATATAGCATAATATTACCTAATATACTCTTAAGCGTGTTATTATAAGGTTATACTTTTAACTAATTAAAATTTATTAGTATATTAGGGTGGATTAAGGAATATATAATGCTAGGGTTAAATAGCATTAGCATTACTACCTAGTGGTTATCTTAATATAACTTAATATCTATGTAAATTTATAGGTTTAGAAAACTATTCTTATTAAGTTAAGTTATATTAAAAGCGTCTTCCTAGGGTTTTACTAAGCTAATTAGGGCCTTATTTAGGTTTAAGTAACTCCTAGCTTACTTAGTACTAGCTTAGTGTGTCTTAGTAATATAAGTGTTTTTCTAGTAAATACTATAGTCTAGTTCTATATACCTAGTTAAGGGGTAGCTTAGTTTCCTATACTTATAATAAACTAGTAAGCCCCTTACTCCTATATAGTGTCCTTCCTATAGCTCTTTTTTTAGGGATACTAAGTAGTTTCTTTTCTTTTACTAGTTACCTTCTTAGTAGCCTCCTTAGTAGCCTTTATAAGGGATCCCTTTCTTTTTCTTAGTTATTACTTTTGCTTTCTTTCCTTAGCTAATAAGGTAGTTTTAACTTATAAGGTACTCTTAGCTAAATACTTACTTCTTTATAGTGCTATTTAGGCACTATATAAACTAAGTAATTCTTAGAGGTTTAGGTATAGGTTTAGGTAATTTTACTTTTACCTTCCCCTAGATTTTAATAAATATCTAAAATAACTAATCCTTATCTTAATAAAGGGTTAGTAGTGTACTTATAGCTTTTAGGTAATAACTATCTTTATCTATTTCTCTAGTTTTTAGCTATTAGATAAACTTTACCTAAGTATAGCTTTAGTAATCTATATAACTATTTATAATAGTAAAGTATATTTACTATTACTTTACTTTATTTACTAGGTAGCTACTAGTATATATAACTTTTATTATATTATTAGTAAATATATTTTAATCTATAGTAAAGGTTATATTTAAATCTACTAAGAATATCTATAGGTTTTTATAGGTATTCCCCTTATATATAGGAGCTTTAAGCTATATCTTTACTATACTATATTTATAAAATCCTAGTAAGGGTAATGCTTCTTAGGGAATAGGGGTAAAGTCTTAAGTAAAAGGTATTTATAGGGTAGGAGTAAGGCCTTTATTAGTGTTAACTAATTAGAAAGGGGTATTTACTTTTTATAAATTTTTCTATAGATATTTAAGTTTTTACCTCTTATAAGTAATTTATAGCTATATCTTTACTTATATAAGGCTATAGTTTAATATAGCTTCTTTACTATTAATAATAGGTTCTAATATATAGGAATTCTTTAGTATAGTTAAATAAGAAAACTTATACTTTAGAAGTAAGTTTTAATCTATAGGTATACCTTTATATAGTGTATTTACTTTAGAGTTATTAGTACTCTTTAAGTAAGTATTTATTCTTTATAGTGCTAATATTCTTAACTTACTAATAGCCTATTACCCTAATAGAAAAGAGAGATTAACTTATTAAGGCTTTTAAGCTAAAATAAATAAAATAAGGTAATAGTATAAATAAGTAATAGCTAGATAGCTAAAGGTAAGTAATAATACTTAAGGGTTTTAATCTCTAGCCTCCTATATTCTATATATATAACCTTTACCTAAATACCCCCTCTATATATATATAACTAGCTTATAGTAGCCTTATAGCTAGGGCGCTATAAGCCCTAAGTGAGTCTTACTATATATAATGCTATTGCCTCTATCGCCTGTGTCGCTCCGTAGCCTCCACGACCCTGACAAAATAGCTAAAGATTATTATTATAGATTAAAAAAAGCAAGATTAGTAAATCATAGGCCTAAATTAAATTGTTATTCTTAGTCTAATAACTTATAATATAGTGTTACTCTAGGTATTAAGGGAAAAAGACTATGCGAATGCTAAAACTTTTAATACCACTAAGGCAGACACGTGGATTATTTTTGGAGGCACGAGGTATTATCTCACCGCGCCATATCATACAATGCCTTTGCCTGTACAGGAGATATGATATGTAGCATTGGAAATGTAGCACGAGTTGGGACGAGAATCTGGAAGTCGATGTTGGTGGTGTAACTGATGTCATCGTCTTCGTGTACTTAAGAAGATCTGAATAGACTCATTGTGGTATGCGGCTAATATATTGACGGCAAACCCATATCGGCGTCAGACTCATCCCAGGGGAACATTTGCTCCTAACCTACCTAGTCTATATCCGGCAGACCGGTACTAGCTCTAGAAACATCGAATTCACCAAACAGCGCACTATCGTTGCTTGGTCTGTCCGGCCCGCCTATAATGCCCGTAGCTGAATTTTGTGAATCATTTGGAGGCCGGGGTTCGTCCGTCACAATATTTGGATTTGGTACCCGAGATGCCGTTCGTAGCCAGCATCAAAGTTGAATTTCTCTGCTCTTCGGGGGACACTGTAGCTCGTTAGCACACTGCACAGCAATAATAGCTAAATTTAAAACGTACTAGTGCTGTACGCAGAGTCGAGTGCATCATTTTTGTATCCCCTAGTCCTTGATAATGCCTGAAGAGTGTCGTTCTGTGGAATACCTTGGTGCCACCATGATGACTGCTGAGGCTCGTGCTGTGTGCCGTATGCGTCATTGCTGTCATGAGAAGCGTCATTATTCGATGCATTTTCCATCATTTGCCTTTTCTTAACTGCCCTCTTTGCTGATCTATTCATTGCCTTTCTTTTTTTTAGTGGCTGCTTCTTATTGAATTGTTCCTTCGTAATTGGACATTGATCGAGCAAAATATCAACTATTATGAGGACAACCTCCATTGATGCCGTCGCGAGATCTTCCTGCGATGCCGTTCCTCTCAAAAATCTCAAAGCAATCTCGACTTCTTTTTGCTGTTTGCTTTCGTATCGCTTCGCACGATTCTCTCTCTCCTCATCGGTAATATATTTTGCAAGTCGGGAAGCGTAAAGGAGGATGAAATCCTTTGATTTGTCTTTCGACAAAGATTCACAATCGTCTCTAAATTCTTCTGGATCAATAGAGACGTTATGAACAGCAGAGGATTTGGCAATGCTTCCCGATCGTTTTGATATTGCGTGCAGCACCTCGCTGGTAGGATGCTCAAAGAAGAATTTTGCGGGAGCTTCAACGAATGGCGGTAAGTTTAGGTCCGTACACATGTCTTCATAACTGTTGCCCGTATACAGCGAATATAAGGCTGTAGGGTTTATCATTGGCAATTTGCCAGGTGTGGTCACCTCATGTTCATAAGCTAAACGGCGCCACAACAGATCGACTAGAGCTATAAGACTGTCATAGAAGAAGTCATCGTCTGCACCTCTATCAATATAAGCTGTTTTGACATTTCCAACTAGTATGATAAGCATGATGTACTTAAATGTTGATTCGTGTACGGACTTACCTTCCAAAACCGTGAAAAGCGCCAAGGCAGCAACGTCAAAATACTTGCATAGCTTTGAAGTCAGCTTGAAAATCCCTTACGCGATACGCCCGTGAACGTAACCATCACGATCATCGCTTTTCGTAGGTGGCGGAGGCTCCTTGCTTGGAGTGCCGAAATCATAGTATGTCGTTATCCCCGTCCGGTATCTCCATACACTTTGGGTGGTGTTCGCAGCTTCTAGCAAAGAATCGGTATGAGCATTTGTCTTTGCAAATACGTCTTTGAATTTAACGCCTTGCGTACACCATTCTTCCAATTTAACCGGCACAGATTCTTTCGACGTCCATTCGCAGCAACTCCGAATGCCATTCATCGTTTCGACTTGCTCCGGCTGCAGATTGTTGACAAATATTTTGCTGCCTTCGGCGACTGACTTTGCAACATTAAGAATTCGGTATTCTGTGGTGTGGTACTTCTTGTGATCGGCTCGCGCGTTGGAGGAGTGTCCCTCTAGGAGGGCTCCTGTATCTGAGATTGTAGAGGGTGTCATACGGTTGCCGTCCGATTCTTGCTAAGGCAACTCGCTCAATAACGAGGAGGACTGTGAGATTGTAGAGGGTGCCATGCGGTTGCCATCCGATTTCTGGTGCGGCAACTCGCTCGATGAGGATGATCCAAGTGGCGTTATGCACGAAAAATTTTGAGTTGAGTTTTGATAGTCGGCGATGATAACCTCCCTAAGTCTTGATTAGCTAAATATTTTCATTTCAGTAGAAGAAGATCTTACAGGTCTGGACCAAACCACTTACGTGGCTTGAAAATTTTCTCTCTTGTATCATCTTGAGGAGCCTCCAGATCGCTTATTACTATTTTCAGGCCACATTCCACGTAGGGGATGTCTCCTCCATCGCGTAGTTGAATATCGAACAACTCTTTAGTTATGTGGTTCTCGGTGGTATAAGACCGACAAAATGTCCAGTGCTTGTCTTTGATGGACTCATCCTCGATTGAGCTCATGAAGATGTGATTTTGAAGTACTCCTTCTTGGAAATACTTTGTATGAAGATCAGGCAGCTCCATGATCTGGCATGGTTGACCGTCAGTCAGCGAGAAAAATTACAAAGAGAACTGATATAAAAAAACAGACCTGGGGTGAGTTGATTGCTTGAAATCCCACGGCGATCCAAGGCTGGCCGCATAATGGGCCTGGCTGGACTTAGCTGACGTTAAGGTTCTAGTTGCAAGCGATTAGTCCGGCCAGATATGACATAGGAGGGGTGTAAAATGGGCGCAAAAGTGTCGTTTTGTGCCCATTTTACACCCCCTTTGCGCTTTCCATCTCGATATAGCCGAGACTTTACTGTTGCACACCTGGTAACGTATTTCATCATTCTACACTATCCTGCGACACAGCATAACACTAACCTATGTTCCCAGGTGTGGCTTCTGAGCCGTTTATATCACTCTACTCTGCAAGATAAGATATCAAAAATGATAGATAATCTCAAAAGTTGATCGCTGTCACAAGGCGAGAACTTTGCCTAGTGCATGACGGCCTAGAGCTCATTTCCCGATCTCAACATCAGTGGCCATTGAGAGCAGAAGTATCCTAGACAAAGTCCAAACAACTTAACATGAGGCTGTTCCCGTGGAACTGGCGATGTGCCTGGTTGCCTTGCTGTTAGCACATTCACATAACTCACTTTTGATAGTATGCAGCTTGAAGAGCACTTAGCCTTGTCTCAAGAGCAACGGATTGCCGTGTCCGTACTTTTTGCTGTACAATGCTCTGTTTTTGTTCCTGCGTCACTATTCATAGAAACTCCATCGCCTTACAACACATCACCCCGAAAAGTGCGGTTTGTGCTTTATCTTCTTCTTGCCATCGGTTTTCCAGCTGGTCTGACCCTGGTGGTGGCAATGTTGGAGGGATTGGGGGAGTATTCATAGAATTTTTAGGCTGATACTTAATTGTCTGTTATGCTACTCTGGATTATGCTGTTTGAGGTAGGCGTTGAATAGTTATGAGGGGAAAATAAACAAATAAAACAGACTAAATTTTAACCTAGGATGTGGTGGTTTCAGGTGTTACATTGCTCGCCTTTGGAGATCACAGAATCCGGCGACAAGTAATGAAAAGATCGTTACAGTTTTTGGCTACTGTGGGTATCGTTTTGCTCTTGGTAGACCTCAAAACCAGAGGCTCGCCCCGGCAATTGTTGACGGCAGCTGCAGCCGCTCACAGGAGCTCTATGTTTCTTGCATGGTGCCCTTCAGATCTCTTTGTCTACTAAAGTCTCTCCTGGCGATCAACTTCGCAAACAACCGCCTGACATTTGACTTTATGATCACGACAGCATCTCAGGCAATGAGCCAGAGATGCTCAACTTAGTCACTTTACTTGACTAGTAATGATTACAACGCGTTTTGTATGTATTTTTTGAAGTAGTTTTGGGGTCATACTAACTCTACAGTGAAAATAACCAATATCGGGCAGTATGCCGTTGAAAAAAAAAGAGCTTCGCAGGTCGGCAAGCAGATTCGAGAGGGGTGGAAAGATACCATGAGCAAAGACCAATGGATCTACATCGTGACGAGGACAAGCAGACCAACCAACGGATCTAGTGATGCGATTTGGGACGCCATGGCCGCAAAGGACCTTTTGTAGTGGTGGCTTTGAAATCACACAGCATTTCTGGTCGGCATACGTGGACTAGATAAATATATATATTGAAAGCAAACCTGGCTTCTCCTGGTAATTGGTAGCTTCCCATTCCTCATCGTGTTTTGTTCACTTTTTTCTAAAAACCACTGTCGCACGAACTGCCATGCATAGCTCCGACCCCGCAATTCAACTGTATCAAACCTCGCTATTGGAGTGGTGGGCAGAGACAACCTTGGATCCTAAAACACCTTGTGATGAGCCCGACATTCTCAAACGACGAAAGATCGCTGCTGTTCTCGACAATACGTCATTTTATTGCACGGACTCATTCGCTTCATCGAACGGCGTGCAACCGACGAGAATCCTCCAGGAGCAACAAATCACCTTCGAATCCAGCTCTAAAGCTTCTTTAGGGAACAAACGTAAAGCAGATGGTGTGATAGAACCCAAACTCAACGGGGCAAAGGCATTAAGCCTTGGAGCGGGGAAGGAACCGTACGCGACAAAACCTCGGGATATTGCCCAGCGTATGGCAATAGCACGATTTGTCTAGAGCTGATGTTTATTTGCAAAATTGCGTGCGTGAGATCTTTTGTTCTCAAGCTGTTCAGTGTCCGACAGAGGAGATGGACAAATTGTATAAAAGAGAGACGGTCCTGACACTTCGAGCACCGGTCACTTCGCTCTGGACACCCACAATCTTCTTAACTTGTCATAAAAACATGGCTACCCCTTCTGATCTACAATATTTCAAGGAGCATGAAGCACATTTTACTCTTCTATTACCAACACAGGATCGGAGCCATTTAGTTCATTATTCGCTCAGTGACCCGTCAAAGCACTTGTGGTATCTGCCTTGCATGGACCGCATCAAACTTCCGACATGGGAGGATCATCCTGCGATGCAAAGGTTCCGAGACAAATGCACCGATATGAAGCATCATTTACTAGTTCGGCAGTTCTACCTCAATAAGAGTTGTATACCCAAAATCCAACATTAGATCCCGGTGATCTGCACAATACAATCCGGGAAAAGAAAAAGAAGTAAATAGATCCAGCTCGGGTTATACTGAGTGCTTAACAATTTGGATTCGTTTTATGGCCTGGCACAGAGCGGCCGGTTAGCTATGTTGCGCCGCGGTTATCAGAATAGTCACGATGTTGCTGAGGCGTGAGATAGGTACTATCAATAACTTTTCACTGGGGTTTGTACCTAATGAGTGAGTGCTATCTTAATACAATTTGCCGCCCGGGGAGTTCAACCGCGGAGAGTATCACATATTAACTTGGACCGTTACACAACTTCTCACGCGTTCTACAGCACATACATAGCGCAATATGGCAATCCCATTATTAACTTACGTCAAGTCCAGGCGCTGTTCATAAGCCCAATCCACAAGATAGAAGGGCTACATTTTTAACCCTGTCTGGGACGAGAGCTGTCTCATCACTACAGGGGCCTGTCGGCACATCAATGATGTATAAAAGCCATGCATCTTTCATCTCTCTAATGACCTGAGAAACGGTTTATTGAACAAAAGCAGTGCGAAAACTTATACACAAACACGCGCAAAGCCATAATAATTAAGGCACCTATTTAAGCTACGGTGTTGCCATCCGAATATTAGAGAGGCTGCATCGTTGCTGCCATGGTTTATCTTAGCAAACCTTCGACAGGTTGCAATACTTGCAGACAACGGCGAATCAAGGTATGTCTAGATCTAACGGGCAACGAATATTCTCTTGTTGTTAAATGTTTAATGTAAAGCGTGTTTAGTGTGACGAAACGCGGCTGATATGTGAGCAGTGTACCAAGAGTCGCAGAAAATGCACTGGCCCCAAAACAAGCTTGGACGTAAACTGGCATTACTGGCATCACAAAAGAATAGGAAAACAGGGTCGTTATCAGTTTTTGTCGGCATGCCCAGGACAGCCCGAGAACTATTATCACATCATCGCCTCGGCACTTGTAATGGATGCATCTCACCACGGATTCCACCGTGAGTGTATTGAAAATTTTGTACATATTGACGTTGGTTAACACCATTTAGCTTTTCCTCCTGATATGGCATTCGAGTCTTTGTATTCCAAGCACTTGACCTCATGTGAACAACTAACCCGTCGCGAAGGCATGACGGAAATAATCCGCCATGCATTTCTTGATATTTCCAGAAATGCTACGCACATACATGTTTAATAACCTAATTCGCTAATACGCATAATTCTAACGTGATGGATATATAATGTACTTATAGCGCGGGGTACTATCACATACGACCATACCTACTAGAGAATTCGGGATCCCGTCCGCTCTCCCATAGACAAGCTAGTAAGGGGCAGCTTAGTAGTTGGGTCGGTGACGACCAGCGAACACCGGCTGTTGTATGTTTTTATTTTTGTCCGTTGCGGGTGGTGGGCACCCGCCCTTGTGCCAATGAATTTGGACTTGGACAGATGATGTCCTCGGCGACGGAAGATTAGGGGTCCCGCCTACCATTGGCTATAGGCAACAATAAGGTCCGCTGAGACATGTCCAAAAAGCTCGAGTTCTCTCAAATCTCGGAACTTCAAACCTTCTAGTGCTGCACGTGCTGCGCAGACAGATTGGGAGTGCACTTGAGTAACATGCGCGTGCTGCTCCTCATCTTGGAAGTGCGGCTCGACAGACGCTGACGAAGGATTTGATTTTCACCACCAGTAGAGGGGCCACACAGCGCGTTCATTCAATTCTGATACCTTGTGTGTGCACTTGGCTTGGCGACTTCTCTTTGACCGTCCTCATACTCCCCCTTTTCTACTCTCTGACTACTCTCTGATACTCCGTACCCCTGTACCCCTTCGTTCGTCGACTCAAGACCAGTCACAATGTCGGCGCTGCAATGCACAGCGGCTTTGCAAAAGCGGATCGCCATGGAGCCGTCACTGCGCAAATTCGTGCATTCATACGGTCCGCGGCAGAACTGGCGGAATCTAGGCGCTGCCAACGCCCGAGGGCATTACATGTATGTAAGAAACGACGCCGCCTACGGGTCTACGGATCCGTACATCGAAAGGACTTTTGTACGGACTTTTGTACGGACTTTTGTACGGAGGCAAGTTGGCCAACTTCCCAACATGGCAATCGAACCGGGGACGCTGGCACGCTGGCTGGCTGGCACGCTGCGGACACATGCTCAAGTGAGCGAGGCTCGCATCCGTAATGTAATCCTGGCCCCAGCCGTGTCTGGTTGGTGCTCACTGGCAGCCGGTCAAAGTCAAAATCGGCACAATTGGGCTCGCAATCTCCAACCACGGCTTCGGGAACTCTCCTTCAACCTGACAATTCCTTTCCATTTTCCCTGTCGCAACCACGCGATCAATCTCAATCCCCGTCAATCAGTCCCCAAGCTACCGCATGAGCCACAGGTGCGGACGTATCAGTGTACATATTTACACATTGTGCAGCGACCGACAACAAAATCGGCAAGACAGCAAGGAACCCTCTCAAGTCGGCCCACATCGACGGGTTACTGAGTAGTCGTAATACTATTACAAAAAAAAAAAAAAAAAAAATAGTCTGCTCGCCCATCACTGCCCCCCCCCCCCTCCCCCCTCCTTTGCCCCTCATTCTCGCTCCAAGCACGTCCCCACCTTGGCTCCAGCTCACTTCCACTTACATACATGATAACAACAGCTTTCACCTTCTACTTGCAGCTATCCTCAGACCCGCCAACACTGATTAATTCTGCCACAGGGTTTCCGACTTGAATAAGAGATACATTTCCGCTGTTGCCTTTCCTTCTCGACCGTCTTCGACAACGCGTGTCAACAGCCCTACTCGACAAGCACTCGGATCCAACACCAGGTGCCACCTTCAAGTTCGCCATTGCTCTTACCGACGACACCTAGACAACATGTGTCGTGCTCAGGCTGGTATAGACCAGACGGGTGGTGGTGCCGCTCCCGGTAGCACCCAGGGCCGTGAACTGCTTCCCGCAAATGTCATCCCGCGCCACTACCATGTCACCCTCGAACCCGATTTCAACAAATTGACCTTTGACGGAACCGTCGTCGTTGATCTCGATGTTGTTGAAGAATCCAGCTCCGTCTCTCTCCATACTCTTGAGCTTGACATCCACAGCTCCAAAGTCTCTGCCAATGGCCAGACAGTCAGGTACCGGGCAATAGCCACCAAACCCCCGACGTAAACCTTGACTTTGCTATGGTCGGAAGCTTACTCTGTCCGTTCCTAGCTCAACCGCAAAGGTTTCCTACGATGAGTCCACACAAGTCAGCAAGTTCGACTTTGACGGTTCTCTTGCCAAGCACTCCCAAGCCCAGCTTGAGATCAAGTTCACCGGTCAGCTGAACGATAAGATGGCTGGCTTCTACCGATCCACATACAAACGAGACGACGGAACTGAGGGCATCCTGGCCACTACCCAGATGGAGGCTACCGATTGTCGTAGAGCTTTCCCCTGTTTTGATGAGCCTGCCCTCAAGGCAAAGTTCACCGTCACGCTGATTGCTGACAAGAACTTGACTTGCTTGAGTAACATGGATGTCGCCAATGAGACCGAAGTCCAGTCCACCATCAGCGGCTCTACTAGAAAGGCTGTTCACTTTAATACCTCTCCTCTGATGTCTACCTACCTCGTGGCCTTTGTAGTTGGTGAGCTCAATTACGTGGAGTCCAAGGACTTTAGAGTCCCTGTTCGAGTTTACGCCCCTCCCGGCCAGGATATTGAACACGGACGATTCTCACTCAACCTTGCCGTCAAGACCCTTGAGTTTTATGAAAAAGTCTTCGGCATCGAATTTCCTCTGCCTAAAATGGACCAGGTCGCGATTCCCGACTTCGCCCAAGGTGCCATGGAGAACTGGGGTCTCGTGACCTACCGCGTGGTTGATCTTTTGCTTGATGAGAAGACCAGTGGAGCTGCTACCAAGGAGCGCGTTGCAGAAGTCGTTCAGCACGAGCTGGCTCATCAGTGGTTTGGAAACCTCGTCACCATGGACTGGTGGGAGGGTCTCTGGCTGAACGAGGGCTTTGCAACTTGGACTTCCTGGGTATGATATGATTCTCTCTTCGGGTCTGTTTGTCTATCCTCTTACGATTGCTGACCAGGACTTTTGTAGTACTCCGCCAATGTCTTTTATCCGGAGTGGAAGGTTTGGGAAAACTATGTTACCGACAACCTTCAGTCTGCCCTGTCTCTGGATTCCCTTCGCAGCTCTCATCCTATCGAGGTCCCCGTCAAGCGCGCCGATGAGATCAACCAGATTTTTGACGCCATTTCCTACTCCAAGGGATCTTGCGTTCTGCGCATGGTGTCCACCTACATTGGCGAGGATGTCTTCCTTGAGGGTGTACGTCAGTACCTGAAGAAACACGCCTACGGAAATACCCAGACTGGAGATCTTTGGGCGTCCCTCAGCGCTGTCAGCGGCAAGCCAGTTGAGGAAGTCATGAGGGCCTGGACCAAGGAGGTCGGTTATCCCGTTCTGACTGTCACCGAGAACGACGCCGACAGCACCATCCATGTCAAGCAGAACCGTTTCTTGCGAACTGGCGATACCAAGCCCGAGGAGGACAAGGTTCTGTACCCTGTGTTCCTTGGCCTTCGCACCAAGGATGGCGTTGATGGACAAGTTGCCTTGAGAGAACGCGAGGGAGACTTCAAAGTCCCCAGCACAGATTTCTTCAAGCTCAACGCCAATCACACTGGAATATTCCGAACCTCGTATACTCCTGCCCGTTTGGAGAAACTTGGTCAGGCTGCCAAGGAAGGTCTGCTGTCTGTTGAAGACCGTGCTGGTATGATCGCTGATGCTGGTGCCCTCGCTACATCTGGTTACCAGAAGACCTCTGGCGTGCTCAACTTGCTCAAGGGCCTTGACTCGGAGACCGAGTTTGTTGTTTGGAACGAGATCGTTGCCCGTCTTGGTGCGATTCAGAGCGCGTGGGTATTCGAAGACGATGCCGTGACGGAAGGTCTCAAGGCCTTCCAGCGTGATCTTCTCAGTCCCAAAGCACACAAGATGGGCTGGCAATTCTCGGAGAGCGACGGCCACATTGAGCAGCAATTCAAGGCCCTGCTGTTTGAAGGCGCCGGTCTCAGCGGCGATCAAAAGATCATTGACGCTTCCAAGGATATGTTTGCCAAGTTCATGGCCGGCGACAAGGCTGCCATTCACCCCAATATCAGAAAGAGCGTTTTTGCCATTGCAGTGAAATACGGCGGCGCCGAGGAGGTACTCAACTCATCATCCACTCTCTCATCATTATCGCGTGATTGGCGATGATACTAACCGATTTGTCATTATTAGTACACTCAAATCCTGCACTTCTACCGCTCTTCCAGCAACAGTGACGAACGCAACACCTGCCTGCGCAGTCTAGGCCGTGCCAAGCAGCCAGAGCTGATCAAGAAGACTCTGGGTCTCTTATTCAGCGCTGACGTCAAGGACCAGGACGTTTACATGCCAGTCATCGGCCTGCGCACACATGCCGAGGGTATCAACGCTCTTTACAACTGGATGGAGTCCAACTGGGACCTGCTGTACGCAAGGTTGCCCCCTGCCCTATCCATGCTGGGCAGCATGGTCAACATTATGACGTCGGGTTTTACTTCCCAAGAGCAACTTGACAGGGTCGAGAAATTCTTCGCGGGCAAGAATACCAGCGGATACGACCAATCTCTCGCGCAAAGCATAGATGCGGTTCGATCCAAGATTTCATGGCTGGGACGTGATCGTGAAGACGTGGCTGCCTGGGTCAAGGCCAACGGGTATGCAAAATAGATGGTGCTCGCCGAATTTAGAATCATGATGCATCGAGCAGAAGATGAGATGTGTCATGACTCGTGTTTATGCGATGCCGTGAATGGCGCTATCTGTGGATAACAAAAACAACAGTAAAACAGTGATGACAACCAGTGGTGATTGATGGAGTAGCATTATATGAATTCAAGTACTTTAAAATCTGCACACAAACCTCTCGACATGATCGGGGTCTTTTGAACAGTAGCAGACGATTTGTTGGTCCCCATCCCCGGACACGCAGGTCCGCCGCAACGGACGCATCCGGTGAAGGTGCCGTACAAATTGTCTGCTGCGAGCTGCGAGCAGATGCTTGCCAGTCACGGGAGGTCAGCGGACTGGGCCATTGGCCAGATTTATTCAGAACTGCCAACGTTGATGAATGTTGTCTCACTTCAACTGCCGGCTGCCGGGAGACCGGGAGAGGGGGGGTGCGGACTTGGTGTGGGTGGGGCTGGCGGGACTCTGCACATGACAAAATCGAACACGTCGGTAATCGGTAATCCATCCGAAACGCAATACCAAAGCACACACACGTCGGTGGTGGTGTTGAGTGTCGGTGATATGGGGGTTGAACTGGTTGAACTGGCGCGGTCAAGCAGAATCACGGCCAGGTCGACGGGGGTTGTGAGTTGTGAAAGTGACTCCAGTGAGTGACGAGGAATCCGTACCAACTCAACGTAATCCGTAATACTAGTCAGTCTACGTAAGCCCACAGCCCAGCCCAGCCCAGCCCAGTCCGAGCGCAGGGTGGTGTGTCTTTCAAAGTGGATCCGGCCGGCTGGGCGCCAATGACTTGATAATCTCACCTGGGCTCACCTGGGCTTAGCTGTACATAATACATAATATAGATTTCGGCCAAGCTGGTCCCCTCGTTCGCGCCGTCTTGCTTTCTTCTGCACTTGACCCCAGCCCGCCGCACATTCTCCCATTCTCCCATTCTCCCATTCTCCCACCGTCAGGGAATCTGAATAGGGACCATCGCTCGCCCAGCTTTCCATAAAGCAACCGACGTGTACGAGTACGTACGCACTCCGGGGTAGCTCCTTGACAAAAGCAAAAACGGCGACGAGCTTCTGACGTCACTCTGCGGTTGCGCTCTCGCCCTTTTTTCATTCTCAAACAGTTTGCGACCACACCATCTCGAACCCTTCTTCAACAAGCTTCGTCTCCGGTGAACACCTCGGTACATTCGAAAACAAAAAAAAAACAAAAAAAAACCCCCCAAGTACACAAGAAGCGTTGACCAGAATCGCAATGGAGCTTCCCGTCCATCGTCACCATTGGCTTGTACGGCGCAATCGCGCTGTTCAACATCATCTCTCTAGGTCTTCTCGCCTACGGTACGTCAAGCTCTTTCTCCTCTCGTGGAATCCTTCCTTCCTCCTTCTTCACTCTCCTTCCTTACTAATCGGGTGAGCCCCGCGCACAGCCGTCAATTCGTGGCGAGATTACTACTTCGGCTATCACTCGTCTCCGTCGTCGGTCAATTTCATGCTCTTCAATACCATCTGGACATTCCTCGCGCTCGTCTACCTGGTCGTCGTCCCCCGCGTCGCAGCGGCTCTGTACCTCTCCGTCGTCGCCCTCGGTCTCCTCGCCGTCACCACCATCTTCTGGTTCGCGGGGTCGATTGCCCTCGCTGCCTACCTCGGCGTCTCCGACTGCGACGGCGGCGGCTTCTGCAGTGTCTACAGGGCGTCTCAGGCTGCCACCGCCTTTGGCTTCTTCATCTGGATCATCTTCACTGTCCTTGTCGCCCTCGAGGCGCTTCGCTTCTTCAAGCACGGCAGCAAGGGGCGCGCCAAGGCCGATGCTTCGGGCACCCAGATGACTTCACAGACTGAGCCGCAGGCTTCTGCTGTAGTGTAAAACTGGACTTGCCACAGATGGGGCACGGGGCCGGCGGGCGGGCGATTGGTCGGGTTGTTTGCAGGAGAGGCTTTTTTTTTTTTCTTTCTTTTTTTCTTTCTTTTTTTCTGCAGTATTTGCAATTTTTATTTTCCTGGTGTTTTTCGCGCCATGTTTCAACCGAGAAGTGATACCCTCGCTCGAGTTTTTCTTCGATTGCGGCGACATTTGGATGAATCTATGGGCAATGTTTGACGTATAATCCGTATGGAAGATGGGAAGCAGTTATTGAATGAGTCATAAATTGGGTGACTCGGCTCACCAGTGATCAATCACATCCCTGGTGCCAAAAGCCACTTCTCATGCCTACCGAGTAATCCGTAATCCGTAATCCATAGTCCGTAGTCCGCACAAAGACAAAGAATCAGGAAAGAACCCCTGTCATGTCATGATGGCATGTGATACGGACTGCTCCGCTCCGTAATCCGTACGCTTTGTCGCTTTGTCGCTTTGTCTGGGTTACGGCCCAGCCACCTCATTTTGCCTGCCCTGGCTGGTTCCTCTCTCTATTCCATGATGCAGGCCGAGATTTTCCTTTCTTTTTTTTTAAGAATAACTCGTGCATGCATTACTCCGTATTTACGGATATAACCCGTGCCCCCCCCCCCCCCCCTTCCCTCATCCGTCCGCCACTTCCGACCTGAATTCTCGTCTTTTGAATCCGTACGGATTACGGACTACTTTCCCACCGCCCGCCATGATCTTCGCACTCATCTTCGTGTGCACGAGGATCTCTCAGATTGTCACTCTGGTGAGTTTACATTTCGTTCCCCCCTTTTTTTCCCACGCTCATGGCACATTTTTTTCTGCTTCAGATCCCCCCCATGGGAATGCTCGCCTGGTTCATCAACCAATTCGTCGCCCGCAACGCCCTGACGCCCGACTCGATCCTCATCCTCTTCATCCTCGCCGTCCTCGCACTCGCCTGGGCCGTCTTCACCCTCTTCAGCTACCACCGGTCGTCGGCGAACGCGCGCTTCGTCGCCCTCGTCGACGCCGGGTTCGCGGCCGCCCTCATCGCCGCCGTCTACCAGCTTCGCGGCATCGCCGACGCCGACTGCGGCAGCAGCCCCGGCGCCGCGTCGGCGTGGTACGCGCCCGGCCACGTCCCCGTCCCGGACTGGGGCTGGCAGCCCGACAAGCCCTGCTCCATGCTCAAGGCCAGCTGGGCCTTTGCCATGATGAACATTGTCTTCTTCGCCACGACCGCCGTGGCGGCGTTCAGCCACGGCGGGGACCTCGGGTACGGCGAGACGAGTCGCGTGTACGTCGAGCGGCGCCACCATCACCACCACCGCCATTCTGGCCGGCATGGGGGGAGGCACCGGAGCTATTCTCGCGGGTCGGCTCGCCGTCATCGGAGCCCGCATTCTCATCGGCGTGTGTACGTGTGACGGTCGAAAAAAAAAAAGAATGTGTGAAAGAGGAGAGGAAGGAAAAAATTATACGGGAGCAGTGCGATGCGAACAGGGTTGGGTTGTGACCATGGGAACGAAACGGATGCTAAAAGGAGATGGTGTTGAAGAATGTACCTTGCGACGATGTATATACCCCGATATAGTATTCACCAGGAATTGAAACAAGGCTGGTCTAAGGCGAAATGAATTTCCTAAAGTCAAACGAGACGGTACAAAGTAGTACAACCCGTCTACGGTATCGGGACCGAAAAAAAAAAGTCTATGCAACAAATAGGCTGGATGGCGGCAAGGACAGACGCTGCCTCTTATCATTCCGGCGCTTGAGTCGACTTTCGGACTTTGCCCGTCTTGTTTACCGCGTTTCTTTTTATGTATTCATCGACCGCCTGCCCTGCCCTGCCCTGCGCTCAGTGATGGGGGATGCGGCGCCCAATTTTTTTTTTTGTCACGACGCACTTTTTCAATGCCGCGTCGAGTCCTCGCCGACGTGGTAGCCTCTCGCCACCCCGCTGCGCCCTTCTTCGATCAAGGTGTCTGCGTCCTGGTCAAAGTCGCTTCCGAGACCCTGCCACGTCCTCTTTGACCGCAGATACTCGGCACCGGGGCTGGCTACGCCGTTGATGCTGACCAGTTCCCCCCCCGCGACCTTCCTCGCCACGGCGCTGGAGCATCCGTCGTTGGCGCTCTTGCTCTTCTCGGGGCCGCCGCCGCCGCCGCCGTCTTCCTTCTTCTTCTCATCTGCTGCGGCCCTGGCGCTCCGCGCAGTGAGATGCATCGGCCGGCTGTGGCTCACGAGTCTTCCGGTCCGCAAATCAAACTGCGGAGGCAGCGACTCTTCTCCTTGGACACCACCCCCCGCCTCGCATTCTTCTTCTTCTTCTCCTGCTGCCGCCGCGTCGCCTTCGTCCCGCGGCGGCGGCGGCGGCGGCGGCGGCGGTTGCGAGTCGGCTTCCCGGGGGGCGTCCGTGTCGGGTTCTCGCGTCAACTTTTCTATCCCCCCCCACCATTCACCGCCCCATCTTCTTTCCTCCTCGCTCGTGAGCGCGACTTCCATTTCGAAGGGCGTGATCACCGGCCTCCAGTAGCCGGCATCATCTTCGACCAGGCCGCTCTCCCAGCAGCCGACGACCACCCAGCCTTCTATTTCGGCAAAGTTGGCCAGCTTGGCTGGGTTCAGCTTGCCCACGACAACCGTGTAGCTCTTCTTGCCCGCCCTGGACATCTTTCCGCGCAGGACGTCTATCGAGGCCAGATAGTTTGAGACGGAGAGCGTGTTCACCAGGATGCCGACGACGCCGGCGGCCGCGAGGGACAGAACGCGCGCGAAGCGTCGCCGGAGGAGACCGGCTGCCCTGGCGGTCGGATTCTTGTCGACGGTGGGCGCCGACGAGTCCGCGGTGGAGAGGACGTGCAGCGACGCGAACCGGGTTTGCAAGGCGAGGAGCAGCGCGGTGGGCGGATCGGAGATGTGGAACAGCGAGCGCGACTTGATGTCCTCGTCCTCGTCCTCGTCCTCGTCGTCGGCCGTTCCCGTCCCCGTCCCCGTCCCCGTTCCCGTCCCGGGACCCCCGCCGATTTTTCTGTTCGGTATGAGCGCCGCCGGGTTTCTTTCCACGGCTGTGCCCACCACGTTGGTGTACCCCGCCGCCCTGAGGTCGTTGACGATGTCGTCGACGTGGTCTTGGTACGTCAAGTCCGCCATGACCACCACCTTGGCGTCTCTGTCGGCGAACTCGGCCTCGAACTCGTCGACCACGGCCCCGTGGTTCAGCCTGTGCGACGTGTACACGTGTATGACGGGCAGCCGACTCGTTGGGCTCAGGCAAGTCCTTCCGTAGTGAACCACGACGTCCGAGTCGGCGTGCTCCGCGGCGATTTCGTCGACGCAGCACGCGCTGTAGCTCGTGTCTGCCAAGATGTGGATTCGTCTCGACTCGTCGTCGCCGTGGGCGGCTGCTAGCTCGGCGTCCAACGTTTGGGCGACGCGGGGCGCATCGACCAGCATGTCATCGGGGAATTGGAGCGCAATCTTCTTCCAGCCGCCTTGCCGAATCTCGTTGGCGGTGCGGGCAATGTCGTATGTCCATCTCAGCTCCTCGTCTGGGAGTGTCGACGCGGGAATCGTTTTCGTTTCTGCGGCGGGCACCTCGAGAATGTGGTCATCGGGTGTTGACAGAACCGGTGCCGCAGCAAGTTCGGTGGCCATCATAGTCCGCGGCCGTGTTCAAAGCAGGAACGCGACCATGTGTTGGTCTCCCGCTCGTCTCGGCCTTGACAAAGACAGCCAGCCGCCTGCCGAGACTAGATGATGTTTTTTCTTTTCTTTCTTTCTTTTTTTTTTTTTTTCTCAACGTTGTTACACGTTTTGGCGGGGGTGTGCGTGCAACGTGATGAATGCCCTGTGCAAATGCGGGGTGAGGGTGCCTGCCATTTTGGGCTGTGGTTGGTTGGGCCAATTGGCAAGCGTGCGTTTTGTGGTGCGCAATGCGCCGGATGAGGATTGGCTCGAGTAACGTCTGACCTATCAGATATCTTGGTGCCGAAATCGTTTGACCGGCTTCACGTGCGTGTGACCAGATACCAGATTGATTGCAGGATTTATGCACAATCCACATCCTTCCTCTTTCCAACCAAAGGCAGCACGCGCGAGTCATCTATCTCCTCTACTCTACTCTGTGGTAGAGACGGGACATGTACCCTGTTGGACTTCCCAATGGTGTCTCGTAGAATTCGTCGTGTTTAGACGCACTGGCGCGTTATCATGCATAATATTCGGTCAGTATTTTTTAGAGCGCGCTCCAAAAAGGATACATAGCACAGTCTCTACTCCGTACTCCGTATATGCTTTAGATAGTACGGATCGTACGGACGTATAAAGTAAACTCTCCAACTGTAATCCGTATCCACAGCCAACGTATACCCTTGAGTGCGCCAGCTTTTACGAGACTGCGCCGACTTGGATCACACCCTTGCCAGGGTCGTATAGCAAAGACACATGATGGGCTTTCACGACGCACGCATGCAGTTGCGACCCAGCGATAACCGCCTTGCTGACTCGGGGTCATGTTTTGGATGTCAGTCTGCGTCGCCAAGTCACGAGGGCGCCATGTCCAGCACAAGTCTCGAGGCACACTACTGTTTCGAAACCGGAGACGAGACCGCTTGTACATGATTATCATAATATCAACGGCAGCCCCGATGTTACCCATCATTCTTATTTAGTCCCTCCTTCCTCTCCACTCGTCTCCCCGTTGTTGTACTCCTCCAGCATTTTGCGTCATCTTCGTCTTGGCCTCAGTTGGCCGGCCTGCCCTTCTCTTACACCTCGAAGCTTCCTTGCTCTCTGCCGAACCACTTGCCGTGTGCTTCGAGCTTCTGGTCCAGTGTGGTGTGGTGCACTCAAGCTATTATTTGCGAGAAGCAAATACGTCGAGAAACAACAGAGCTATGCGTGGCGTCGTAGCTCTTGTTGCCGTCCCTGGCATTCTCGCCCTCGCGACCGAGAACCGGGCGTCCGGGGGTCAAGCGGACAACGCGACAATGACCTTGGAGGGACATGCGGACGTTGTTGTGCCCCCAGAGTACATGGACATGGTGGCCCAAGGCCTCTGCGATGATAAAGGCTTCGACGAGGACCCCCCGCCTCCTCTGCCCCGGAGAGCTACCGCCGACGATCTGAAATGGCAGCCGGCGCTCGACTTTGACAGGGACAGTTGCTACAACGTCCCGGCAATCGGACCCGATGGCCACATTGACCAAGGACGGTCCCGCCACGAAAGAAACACAAAAGGTTGCCGAGACGAATACGATCTGGACCATGGCAACGTCTACTCCCGACAGCGGTGCAACAATGGCTGGTGCGCCTACCTGTACGATTACTTCTTTGAAAAGGACATTGGTGATCGTCTTTGCATCGGCCACCAGTACGACTGGGAGCACTTGCAGGTATGGACCAGAGACGGCGAGCCGCAGTTCGGCTGCGCATCCGCCCACGGCAAATACAGCGCCCGGCTTTGGGACGACATCTCCAAGGAGGGCACGCACATGAAGGCAGTGTACAACAAGGACGGTGCCATCGGAACCCACTATTTCCGCTTCTCAATGGGTGCTGGCGACGAGCCGCCGGAGAACCACAAGCATGTCTGGTGGAAGTCGGCACTCATCTCTTGGAACGGGTTCCCGAGCCTGGAGCTGCGGGAGAAGCTTGTGGCTTATGATTTTGGCGCCGCGAGCATGGCGCTCAAGGACGACGCTTTTGCTGGAAACCTGGAGAGCTGCGCACGAAATATCAGGGACAAGGTTCCGGGCTTCAACTTTGACTTCGACTTGGATGAGGGGTCGCCGGGGAACCCTCCCTCTTATCTGAAAATGATTCCTTCTTGGATATCGCATTTTCTGTTCTCTGATGCAGGTTTGGAAGAGCGGAGCAGTCTGTAACACTTGACGTGTTGTTGTCGTTTCTATTCACACGACTTTGCTGCGAGGGGGCGGCGGCTATTGGAGTATGACGCTTTATAGACTTGTCGCGGCTAGGTTCAGCACGAGATTGTAGTTAATTTTTTTTTCTTGCCAAGAATGAAGGTGACGATGAGGAGCATGCGGCGTTTTTTTTTCTCAGTTCACATCAGCGCTCTACTCTATATTTGACGTGTCTTGCGAGACTCAAGAGATAAATCCGATATGGAGTAAGATGTTGCATGTGATGGATGGGTGAAGGGTTTTTACCAACGCTGAAATATTGGAGTGAGCCTGACAAAACTGGAAACGAAACATGACCGTTCCCGCATATCGAAGAGCCTGAATATTTTATGGCTCAAGGTAACATGGCTCGTGTCGAATACCGGTTCATGGCATCGCATGCCCAAACCAGCAACAATAGCTCGGCGAGAAGCTGCCGGGTGTGACGAGAATACAATCATGGTCGGACGTACTCCGTACTTGGGATACCGAGGCATGTGTACCCCTCTACGGAGTTGAATGGAATGAAGCCTTTGGCGTGACTGGGTATTCATTTACCTAAGAACCCTGCCTAAATAGCAAAGTACGTGTACGGAGTATGCACGATCGAAGCTCATCCGGACCGCCGCCACATGGCACGGATCGCACGGATCCCGCAAACATGCCACACAAATTGAGTCGTGTTGTGAACCTGCCGTTTACGGAATTATGTACTGCCCGAACAGACCCCTGACTGTGGGACCCACTTATGGGAGCTGAGCACGAATGAGAAATCTACTTCTGCTGGCGTGCATAAATTGCAAGAAAAAAAATGTTTAGACACTAGAAGACACTATGGAAGACGCCCTGCATTATGGGCGAGGCCATCGTGGCGCTGAAAGCTGAAAATCTGACATGGCAACCCTTGTCGTGGTTTTTCCGCTGCGGCTGAGGCAGGTTAAAATGAGACGACACCAGGGTAACCAAGTCAGCAAGGCTGATGTTGGGTGTTAAAATTCCCCTCGCTCCCAATCAGCTTGGATCGTCTACCTGGTCGTCGTGATCTCATTCCATCATTCTACTTCTCTCTCTCTCTCTCTTTCCCCCATCTCCTGGCTGTGATCAAGATCAGTCATCTTGGGCCAGTCCTCACCCGAGCGGCACGCAAGAACAGAACAGAAAGCCAAAAATGTCCCATCAAGTGAACAACAACAACTCCCACGGGCAGAGCAACATGCAGTACCAGGCCCCGCAACCTGTCCCCGAAAAGAAGAGATTGTCAAAGTGGTGGCCGCTATCCTTCTTCATCGTCGCCATCGTCCTCGCCATTGTCGGTGGAGGTCTGCTGGGAGCATGGGCATCCAGCTACTCGACTTACACAACGACGACTGGTCGCTATCGCTATTACTACAGCACCGGCAACGATGGGCTCTTCTACGGCGCGGTCGCTTGCTTCGCGATTGCCGGCCTGGCCAAGATTGTCGCCTGGATTCTTCTCATCGTCTGGCTCGTCAAACGCAGCCGGGCCCGACGCAATAATGTCGTCACCTACGTCCAGCAACCGGCCAACTACTACGCACCACCGACTCAGCCGCAGCCGGCGTACAGTGGCGCGCCTGTCAAGGCATGAAGCGGGATATGGGTGACCTGGAATGCGGACTGCGGATTGTCTGGATGGATTTATACCTTGGGAAGAGGAAGGTGTGGTACTTGCGGTGCTTACGCTGTTATATGAACATGTCACGATTTTGATGCGGTGGACTATACGGACTTTGACGTTGCGGGCATGTGAGTTGTGTGTATCACGGTGCTATGTGTCTACCTGATGTGAAGGAAACGAAGGATGGCAGAACTCTCTGTATCTTGGATAAGCAACCGCTTTTAGCTTTTAGCTTTTAGTTTTCAGCTTATAACTTATAAGCTTTGAGAACTATAGTGCTAAATACATAGATAGTATTGTTAGCACTGGTTTCCATATTAGCTACACTAAAGTGGCCTTCGTCGCACTAGAGGGGGTGGTCGCAAACTTATTGCCATGCCACTGCAGAGAGCGAGCTCAGAGCCCGAAAAAGTGTGGAAACAAGAGGTGTGCTCCTTCAAGCGGTATGCTTAGCCCAAAGAATGATATTCATAATGCAGAGGGAACGTTGCCCATGCACTTCGCATAGAGGTCACATCCCTAGCAGCACCGGTTGGCAACAACTGGGTAGCGAACACGACAACCAGCCCCCTCTCTCTGTTTACAGACCAAACAATACTAGGCAATCCATCACAGGGGATGAACTCGCCGTCTTTCTTCTCAACCATTCTAAACCTCTTAGCCGATACATCAGGTGCTTTAGCTGGCGCAAATGTCCCAGTGCTCATACCAAGTGGCCTGAGAATATTCTCACCAATATACCTCTGAAAGTCCCCGGTGATAGCAGTGACAAGATACTGAATCCAACACAGGCTAACGCTATACGCAAACCCGTCATCGGGCTCGAATACCAGAGGCACTGCGAATAACTTGACCGATATGTGGCTGTCCTCTCTAATGCCACGGTCATGATTGGAGGTAGTAGTTATTTATTACATCTCCTGTCTGGTCCCATTGTGCCACCCCCCGCGCTATTATTAACTGTCCCCGTGTGCTGCTCAAGGAAGTCAGCTGCAGGGAACAAGTCGAAATTGCGGCTGGCTCAGAGATGCTAGAGGCTGGTACTATCGTGGGTTTACACAATGTTATACTTGCTTGCCCTCAGGTACTTTCCGCTCTCGTTTGTAGCTTTATCTTCTGGTTCGCCCCTGGAGACGGCGTAAACGGGCAAGTAAATGGGACAGACGGGACCAACAATTGGCTATTACGACTCTCGGCCATTTCATTTTTTGTAGCTGCATTTCTTTCAACTTAATTTTTGGAGTCCAAGTACTATTTAGAGAAGAACAGTACCGCGCATATGTAGGCTTACTGTGATTTTACGTGTATGGTTACATTTTCCCTAGGATGGGTCATTTAACCCTAACCCTAGCTTTGAGCCCAGCACTGGACACTGGAGGCAGGAGCAGTCGTCCCCTGTACTTCGTACCTACCTGCTGTTTTACGCGACTGCCTGGGAGCGCGGGTCGCGATTCACGCGCGACGCGGGACCAGGACCAGGGTCTCGACTTAATTTATCTCATCCACCACTCTGACTCTACCACGCCATCTTGGCCACCGTATCATTTTCTCCTCTTCCATTCTAATTCTGCTCATCTTTGCCATTTTTATTCGCAGCTTGCACTTTCTCATATTCAAGCATATTGTATGAGGCTGTATCATATCATTGTTGACACTAATTTTTGCCATTGGTGTATTTGACGTGGCGGATACTTGCGTGCACTCGAGAGTGTCTCGACGATCCGTCCATCGGCTTCAGTATAAGGTATACGCGTTCTTGGGACAAGATCCCAATCATGGCGGGCGAGAATGCAGAGACGAGCACAGCTCGCACCCCTGCGAGGTCGGCAACAAAGCCAGCTGCCCCCGTCAGCTCTTCGGCGAAGCAGCGGTCCATCATGTCCTTCTTTCAGAAGTCATCTCCTGGGCCTACATCTTCGCCCACCGCTCGCGATAAGGTCTCTCCCGATCCTCAACCTTCTTCATGTTTGCAAGAAACCACCAAAGCCAACTCTCTTCCAAAGCCAAAGCCAAAGCCAAAGCCAAAGCCAAAGCCATCTGTTAAGCTCTCCACACCCGTCCCTAGCAGCGACGTCATTGAGCCGCCCAGCTCGCAGGAGAATGCCGATCCTGCCTCCACGATGAAGCCGACGACGAGAAACTCATTACTCTCGCCCACAACGATGAAATCGAGCGCACAAAGGGCCAATGAGACCAAGCCAAAACCAACAACGGTGTTTGGTAGCAGCCCCAGTCGAAAGGTAAGACCGCACAGTCTCCTACAGGGCTTGTTTTCGATGTCCCGTTTGGGATGAGGGCACAATTTTTTCGTCAGCTCTTTACTTATGCATAAAGCTCAGGTCAAGAAAGTCACTTCATACGCAGAATCTTCCGATGATGAGAAACCTTTCAACTATGGAAGCAGTGCTCAGACTAGGCGACGTGGCAGAGCCCGCCCTGTGGTGAAGGACGAAGACGAATACGACGAGGATAATGCAGTGTCTCCAGTTGACGACGACGGTACGTATCAACCACAACTCAGCTTCTGTCGTGGGCTTCCCTCCATACTGACTGACTACTAGACAACATGGACGATTTCATTGCCTCCGAAGATTCAGAAGAAGGCCGCCAACAAAGTAAAAAGCGAAAGCGTCCTGCTAAACCACAAACAACCCGAAAGCGTTCCAACGTTTCCCCCCCAGCCTATGCGGAGGAAGATTCGCACATCCCCGACTTGGACGATGAAGACATGACTGGAATTCCAACAACATCTACCGCCTCCCAGTGGAGCTACGACCCCGAATCAGCCGACAAGCGACCAGTTTCGATACCCGTCGAACGAAGCGTGGTAAAAGACCCTAAAAACAAAAAAGAAAAAGCATATACGAAAGAGCCAGAAGACCGGTATCCTTGGCTGGCGAACATTCGTGACAAAGAGAAGCGACTTCCTGGTGACCCAGAGTACGACCCAAGAACCATTTTCGTTCCTCCAATGGCTTGGAACAAGTTCTCTCCATTCGAGAAGCAGTACTGGGAGATTAAGCAGAATTTGTGGGATACAATTGTGTTCTTCAAAAAGGGTAAATTCTATGAACTCTACGAGCGTGACGCTACCATTGGCCATCAAGAATTCGATTTCAAGATGACTGACAGAGTCAACATGCGGATGGTGGGGGTTCCGGAGAGCTCCTTGGATCATTGGGTCAATCAATTCATCGCCAAGCAATACAAAGTTGCAAGAGTAGACCAGATGGAGACAAATCTCGGAAAGGAGATGCGCGAGCGACAGGACAAGAGTGGCAAGAAAGCCGATAAAGTCATCTCTCGTGAGCTGTCCTGCGTACTCACTGCCGGTACACTTGTTGACGGTGGTATGCTTCAGGACGACATGGCCGCTTATTGTGTCGCAATCAAAGAGTCTGTCGTGGATGACATGCCGTCGTTTGGAATCGCTTTTGCAGACACTGCCACTGGACGATTCCAGCTCTCAGGTTTTGTGGATGACATCGACCGCACCAAGTTTGAAACCTTTGTAGCTCAGATTGGCCCGCGAGAATTGCTCTTGGAGAAATCGCACCTCTCTACTAAGGCGTTGCGAATCCTCAAAAACAACACCAGCCCGACTACAATCTGGACTCATCTGAAACCGGGATCCGAGTTTTGGGATGCCGATACCTCGCGCCGTGAACTTAAATGCGGCAATTACTTTGCTTCTCCCGAGTCCGAGGATGGCAATTGGCCAGAGGTGCTCCAACAGTTCAAGGACGATGACTTGGTCATGTCGGCTGTGGGAGCTTTGGTCTCATACCTCAAGTTTCTGCAGTTAGAGCGGCCTCTGCTTTCACAAGGAAACTTTGAGCGGTACAGCCCGATTCAGAAGAATGGGACCCTGATTCTAGACGGACAGACTCTGACGAATTTGGAAGTGTTCACGAATTCCTCGAACGGCTCTTCAGAGGCGACTTTGTTCAGCCTACTAAACCAGTGCATCACCCCATTTGGCAAAAGACTGTTTCGGCAATGGGTGGCTCATCCTTTGTGTGACATTGAACGCATCGATGAACGACTGGATGCCGTGGATATGCTCAATGCCGATTCCACGGTCCGCGAGAAGTTCTCGTCCCAGCTTGTCAAAATGCCGGATCTGGAGCGGCTCATTTCCCGCATTCACGCTGGCGCGTGTAAACCAGAAGACTTTGTGCGCGTGCTAGAAGGGTTCGAGCAGATAGAGTACACTATGGGCCTTCTCTCTGCTCTCAAAGGAGGAAATGGTATAGTTGACCGACTCATCTCATCCATGCCTGATCTTGAAGAGCCTCTAAGCTACTGGAAGAGTGCTTTCGATCGACGCAAAGCCCGAGAAGAGAAACTCTTGATACCCGAGAAGGGTATTGAGCCGGAATTCGATGACAGCCTGAGCCGTTTGGACGAGATTAAGGGCCAGCTCGGTGATTTGCTAAATGAAAAGAAGGGGGAACTGAAATGCCGAGGCCTCAAGTACACCGATGTGGGCAAAGAAATTTATCAGATTGAGACTCCAAAGAGTGTCAAAGTACCGTCCAGTTGGCGACAAATGTCTGCCACCAAGGACGTCAAGCGATGGTACTTCCCCGAGCTGACACAGCTGGTCAGAGAACTTCAAGAGGCCGAGGAGCTGCATTCACAACTTGTGCGGGAGATTGCGTCGCGACTGTTCAAGAAGTTTGACGTCGACTACAACGCCTGGCTGCTGGCCATCAAGATTATAGCTCAGCTCGATTGCCTCGTCAGCCTTGCCAAAGCCTCAGCATCCATGGGGCAGCCCGCATGTAGGCCGCAATTCTTTGACGAAGAGCGCAGCTTTGTCGATTTCGATGAGCTGCGTCATCCGTGCATGTCCAACACTGTAGACGACTTCATACCTAATGACATCAAGCTGGGAGGAGGCCTGGCCAAGATCAACTTGTTAACTGGCGCCAATGCAGCTGGCAAATCGACAGTCTTGAGAATGGTAAGCCTGTGCGAACAATCCCCGGCTGGGACATTTCTTGGTGCTAACTTTTTCAAAGTCTTGCGTGGCTGTCATCATGGCCCAAATTGGATGCTACGTCCCCGCTGTGTCTGCTCGCCTCACACCCGTCGACCGCATCATGTCGCGTCTAGGGGCTAATGACAACATTTTCGCGGCACAATCCACCTTCTTCGTGGAGCTCTCGGAAACCAAGAAGATTCTTTCAGAGGCTACACCACGTTCACTCGTCATTCTAGATGAGCTCGGTCGAGGCACAAGCTCCTACGATGGAGTTGCCGTTGCACAGGCTGTACTGCATCACGTCGCGACTCACATCGGATGCGTCGGGTTCTTCGCTACACATTACCATTCTCTGGCCACAGAATTCGAGAATCACCCGGAGGTCCAAGAGAAGAGAATGCAAATCCACGTCGACGAGAAGGAACGAAAAGTCACATTCCTTTACAAACTGGAAGACGGCGTTGCGGAGGGGAGTTTCGGCATGCACTGCGCTGCCATGTGTGGCATTTCAAAACGTGTGGTTGAAAGAGCCGAGGTTGCTGCTCGGGAATGGGAGCATACCAGCCGGCTCAAGGAAAGTTTGGAGAAGGCAAAGACGGGTTGCTATATACCTCTCGGAATTCTGAGCGACGTGGGTAGTCTGCTATGTGGCAAGGGAGACATTGGCGAGAAGGGTGTGGACGTACTCCTCAAAGCCATCGAATGCCTGTGAATGGAGCTTTGCTGCCGGCTGCACTGACTGGGAGCGAATGAAGCTTGGGACCGGAGTTTTGGGGGTCCTGTTTCAAATGTGTTTGACACGCGGTGCCTTGCTTGATGTTTGATGAAGAAATTTAATCCATCACGTAACATGTTGCGACGGCGCAGACTTGTTGGTTCGCAATCATAATACCGAGGGCGGCAGGCACGGCAGTGTGTTATTATCTCTTGATCCATGCGACTCTAGTCGCCGTGAGCCTTGACCAAAAGCTCCATCTTTTCTTGGAAATGGCAAAAATAGTTGATGGCCTGTATAATCTTGCCCTCGCTTGTACCGAAGCCACTCCTGGTGAAGGCCAGTCTCCATGCACTCTCATCTGCTACGAGAGCGTCGTAATTCGCCGTCTCCCACGCATTGTCTGCCGGTGCTTGGGCAAAGTACTCGCCAAGCTTGCCGCTCCACGGCGCGGCATCCGTCGCCGCAAGTTCATCCAGCAACTTGGGTGCGATGGTGATGTGCTGGATACCAGCCAGCTGCATCACCTCATGGATGGAAGTCAACGAGGCGGCCAGAACCTGCGTGCGACAAGACTTTTTCAAGTAGTAAGCTTGGGCTTGGCGGCAAAAGTCAAACGCCTTGTTGTGGTCGACGTATCTGCAACATGCCATTATTATTTTTTAAATTTTTCTTTTGCTTAATGAGTAAGCTCGCAAAGTGGGAGAGTTGAGGCGTTCTGGACGAATTCAAGGGGGGGGGGGGGGGGAACGGTCATCCGGACTTACTCTGGTTCAAAGTGAACCTTGAGCTCATTCACATATGGTGCGATGTATGTGCAGTGGACAGCCGCAGCGAGGGCTGCTTGCTCCATGCAGAACATGGTTGTTGCGAGGACGGCGATGCCGACGGACGAGAGGATCCGACAGGCTTGGAGTCCCTCCCATGTGGCGGGGATTTTGATACATGCTCGCTTTGGGTCGACTGTTGGTGCGAGGACTTTGACTATCTCGACGATGCCTGGCGGGTTGGCAATGGTGTTTTAGTTTAGCATGGTGGAGATGGGGGGCTGTTTTTTGTTGAGACGGGGTGAGAATTTTTTTAAAAATGAACTTACGCTTTGCATTCTGGACGGTGGCGTCTGTCGAGTAGGAGAGCTTGGGGTTCGTCTGGACGTGGATGTATCCCGTTGTGGATTCCAGGAAACGGAGCTGCAGCTTGACCATCTTGGCGGGGATCAGAGACGTAATTTTTTTTTTTTTTTTGCAGAGCAGAGCAGGGCAGGGCAGGGCAGGGCAGGGCAGGGCCAATGATGGAAAAGGAAGGGAATGAATGTGCTTACGAGAATCTCGACGAGGAACTCCTCCGGGGACAGCGTGGCTCGGAGGTGGGACAGGGGACCGACGGCCTCCGTCTTGGCCGCCGTGATGAGGTCTTGGTGGTGCAGAGTGTTGGACCGGGCGTCGAGCTTCGCGAGTTCGAAATAGGCAATTGCCTGCGGCGTGTGAATGTGTAAGCTTCATGGATGAGCGGCAGTGGGTTGGCGTAGATTATTATTGAACCTGATTGGAAGTGCAGTCAACAAAGGGACCCAGCTTCTCCGCCACTGTGAGCAGGGCAGATTTAGAATCTCGTTCGCGTATACGGAGTGTAAGAGAAGTTTCAAACGGTGTGTTATGAGTTACCTTGGGCATCCATGGTGTCACAGTCCACTTGGGATGTTTTCCGGAGGAGATTGAGTAATGAGGGCATGATGGGGGTGAAACGCGATGTTGTGAATTTACTTTACTTGCTGGTGAACGAGTTCGCTACCGCCATCTTTTGGGAAAAAAAAAGTCGTCCTTATTCCTTGTTATGAAGGGGCTGAAACTTGACTGGCACCCCGGGTATCTGGGGTATCTGGGGTATCTGGGTATTTAAAAGCGGAAGTTGTTTGTCTCGGGTCGGGTCGGAGCTCCGCATTTGGGTAGGACCGCCTGCCCTGGCTAGTAGAGGGCGACTTGTGGCCAGTCACATGACCGTCCACGTGTTGTTGACCAGGAACGTCATGTGCAACGCAAGGGACGGCGGGTGGACTTTGTCTTGCAGGTTGACTTGACCATCGTCAAACCTCAAGGTGTAGTGGATCGAGCCTCTTCCGAGATCGCCATGCTCGCGGACAGCAGGCGACCATGAGGCCACCACAACTCCCAAGTCGATCTCGGGCGGTCCATGTTCAGGGCGTCCTCACCCTCGGAGGTCAGGAGTCTTTGCGATGGCTGTCCTCGGCGCGGAGCTTGGGGGCTCCCCGGAGTGGCGGCAACACCGTCCTTGCTATGCCGCTCAAGAGCGCGGGTTTCTTCATGTCGAATCGTGTGTTTGAGCGGTCCAATTGCCTCGACTCGGTCATAGGTAGATCTGGAATGAGGCGACCGACGTCCCCGTCCCCGTCCACGTCCCCGTCCACGTCCCCGTCCACGTCCAAATCGACCAACCATGCCCGGACGCAAACGACGGGCACTTTTACGGCCAATGTGCAGGATGCGCCTCAATCGGCGCCAAACACCCCGCCGCATCGCAGGCGACAAGCTCGAAAACAACAAGCTACCGCGTCTCGGACCGCTGGTGCCGCCTCTGCCTCTGCCTCTGCCTCTGCCTCTGCATCGTCAGAAGACGGCACTCTTCCGGCCAATGCCTCCACCATCCTCACCAATGTAGCTGCCGCGCAGCCCACGCATTCCTTTCGACGAATCCTCTCCACCTTTCTGTCACTCTCGAAGCCGCGACTTACCGTTCTCGTTGTTCTCACTGCCATGGTGCCGTACGCATTATACCCCGTCCCGGAGATGCTCATGCCAACCATGACGGAAACGCCGAGTCTGAGTCCCCTGACGCTCCTATTCCTCACCACCGGTACGGCTTTGTGCTCTGCCAGCGCGAACGCTCTCAACATGCTTTACGAACCCTCGACCGACGCGAAAATGTCGAGAACGAGGAACAGACCGCTTGTTCGCAAGCTGGTGTCGCCTCGGGTGGCTGCGCTCTTTGCCATGCTCGCCGGAGGTGTTGGAGTTGGTGCCCTGTTTTTCGGCGTCAACCCCACCGTCTCGTTTCTGGGCCTCTCCAACATGGTCCTGTACGCGGGGGTGTATACGCCGCTCAAGGCACTCACAGCGTTCAACACGTGGATCGGCGCCGTGGTGGGTGGCATCCCGCCTCTGATGGGATGGGCAGCCGCTGCTGGGGAGGCGGCCACCAAGGATGGTTCGTGGCGCGAAGTGCTATTTGCCAGTGACGGCTCATCAATCGGAGGCTGGCTGCTCGCCGGGCTGCTCTTCGCCTGGCAGTTCCCGCACTTCATGGCCCTCAGCTGGTCGATCCGGGACGAGTACAAGGCGGCGGGATTGCGCATGCTGGCGTGGACCAACCCCGCGCGCAACGCGCGAGTCGCCCTGCGATATAGCATCGCCTGCCTGCCCATCAGTCTAGGCCTGTGCGCGGCCGGTATCACGGAGTGGTCCTTTGCCGCCACCAGTCTCCCCGTCAACCTGTGGCTCATCCGGCAGGCGGTGCGGTTTTGGAAGTTTGAGGGCCACAGGGGCAGTGCGCGTGGCCTCTTCTGGGCCAGCGTATGGCACTTACCAGGTGTGATGATGCTGGCTCTGCTCCATAAAAAGGGCATGTGGAGTCGAGCGTGGAAGAGCGTCTTCGGCGGCGGCGGCGGCGGCGGCGGCGACGACGGCGAGTGGGAGGACGAAGAGCTGGAGGACATGGCTACCATGACGGCTGCGAATGTCGCCGAGAAGAAGAGCGTGTCTTGACGAGAAAAAAGAAAAAAAAAAAAACATGCTTTTTCCTAGCTGCATCTTACTCTGTGCAATCACGCATTGCGTAGCGGGACGGTGCGACGGAATCGAATCGAATCCAATCCCGATGGGTTATGGCCGAGGAGGGTTTGTAAGAGTAGGTTTTCATGGTGGTGACCTAGAGATTACTATTACTGTACTACCAGCGAACCAGTCAGTGCACTAGAAATGAAAAAACGAAACCATGTCCCACGGCACCTTGAAGGTATATCTAGTATACATTGAAAATAGGATGCACTGGCCCGTGACCAAAGTTCCTTGAGGCTCAAATATCATAGGAAATGACGGTGCATTCGCTCAGCAGGACTGCGTCCGCTCTAAACACAGGAAAGCAAATCATTATTCATAATCCCCGCCCCTTTCCACCGCCGTTCATCTCCAGCTTCCGTCTTCCCCCCCCCCAGATAAAAACCCATGTTGCGCATGCTCCGTAACGCCTATTCGAAAACCCTACATCCTTGAGATGAGCGCAGATGGAAGAGAGTAATGGCCTCTGTGAATATCAAGATGAAAGAAGGAAAGCCCCGTTTTAAAAAAGGGGGTGACACATCTGGCTGTCAATGTCGAAAGGAACAAGGAAACCTGGCGTGGTCACGCACGTTTTTTTTTCTTCTTTCCGCGTGCTCCATCATGCTCTTCTGCCGCCAGATGGGTTGATGAGACTATCGATGCCCATGTCCGCGTTGGGTAACCTCTGGCCGTCGACGTACGGGCTGTTTCCTCTCGAGGCGTATCGGTGGCCCATGCTCGTCGTCGAACTCACGCTGGAGGAGTACCCGTGGTGGTGACCGGCGTAGGAGGCGCCGGAGCCGCCACCGCCACCGTATGCGTTGAGGCCGTAGGAGCCGTCATGGCCGTTGGACGGGAGCAGGTGTGCTTGAGCTGCTGCTGCCGCGTGTCCCTGGAGTTGGTAGCCGACGCCAGAAGCGGCGGAGCTCGATAGGAGGGAATGCGAGGCCGCGCCGGCCGAGGAGTCCATCTCAGGACTGCTGTAGGATGCGTCTAGTTCACCAACAGGAGTCAGGGCGATGCCGGAAATGCCGCTGTCGTCGTCATACCCTGTCATGTGAGAGCTGGTCTCGAGGCGATCGCGGCGCGAAGCCGCGCGAGCCGCACTTTGCAGATTCTTCAGTCCATTGGACATGCACTTTTTCGAAAGAGAGAGGCATTTTTGGATCAGCGACTTGTGTGTTTTTTTTTTCTTTTTTTTTGGAGGGAGAAGGGGGGGTCGCATTTCTTGTTGGGGTTCCAAGTGAAACTTTTACGAGATATATAGGAGAAAAAAAAAAAAAAAAGTTCATGTTGTGAGCCGCGAGGAGAGAGGACGCTTGCTTTGCTTACCTTTGCTTCGACGACATTCCACTTCTCCCCCATGCGGGCGGCGAGGCCGCTCCAAATCTCCTTTCGCATGCCCATGTACTCCTTGGCCATTTGCTGAAGTTTGCGCGTGTCCCAGTCATCTGCGCCCTTGCGCTCCATGAGGCGCTCATGGCGCTTGCGGCATGCGTTCGCGCTCTTGCTGGGGAAGTAGGCGTCTTTGATCTGGCTCCAGTTCAGACCCTGCATTCTTGCCGTGACGAGTTGGTTGTCGTCGTCAACGGTCCAGGCACCCGAGGATGCCCGATGCTGAGCCGGGGGCAAGGACGAGGCGTCGACCATGTATGCATCGTAGGAGGCTTGCTGAGCCGAAGGGACCTGCAGAGAGGCAGATTCGGGGCATTCAGGGGGGATGGTGTAGTAGCTGGGCGGAACCTGAACGCGCTGTGGTTGCGATTGCTGGGCGTACATGGACGATGTAGCCATGGCGCTCGACAGCTGATGAGCATAGTTGTGATGAGGTCCACCGGCGGTGCGGTGATGTTTAGGCATTATGGTACGAAAGTGACGGAGAGAGAGAAAAAGTGTCGTGTCTCCTCAAGATGGTGGAACATAAATATGATATAATTCTGCGAGGCCGGCTCGTTGGACTGGGGCTGGGGCTGGAGCCGGACTTGATAGGGGGCTGCTCAAGTTATCGATTATAGCAAGATTATTGAAAAACGAAGGTGGGCAGAGCTTGTGCATGTGCTTCCCTGCAGCACTGATGATGATATAATGATCAAAGATGGGGAGAAAAGACAGGTAATACAGAGAGCTCGTGTGTGGGTAGTCAAGTTTCCCCTGGGCGTGTGAGGGGGGGGGGAAATAAAAAATAAAAATGACCCCGTCGTTCAAGCCGGTGATGGAACGAGAGATTGGATAGAAAAGAAACGTAAAATGTCCGAAAAAAAAAAAAAGAAAAACAGTCCAGGCACGTTCAAAGAAGGATGAAGAAGTTGAAGAAGAAACGAAACAAGCTTGGCCTGGCCTCAAACGACGGGGACATGAAGCAGCTTTAAGATCTTAAGACGACGATGAGATCCATCGCTTTGACTAAGAAAAGACGAAGACCAATGCCACGATGGGCGGCTGTAGAGTTGCAACCAGGTCTACAAGACGAAAATGGAAGTGAAACGATTTCGCCGTGTCCAAAACGTCGACTTGTTGGGAAATGGGTCGATGATATTGGCCAAGGGGGAGTCTGGGGGCGGCCCGGCGGTTAAGAAGGTAGAACTGTGGCGGTTAATATGTTGACGTATCTGGGAGAAGAGGGGGGGGGGGGGGACGTGACTAAATGCAGCAATTTACACTCAGAGAGGGTCCTCGTGGTCCTCGTTAGAGAGACTAAAAGTGGTCAAGGGATAAGTTTCGTCTGAGCAGGCGCCTTGTCCGGCGAGGTGACCGGTCATCTGAGATCTCGTCTCGTGGATCGAGCGTTGTGAGGGGGGCGGGGGGCGACATTGAATGATATGACCAGCTGCATCACTGGCTTGTTGAAATGAGAATTTTGCGTTTCTAGGAACCGTCATAGCTCCCAAACTAGCCTTGTCCGTTGTCGCGAAAAAAAAAAGGGGGGAGGGGGGATCAATGGATCAATGGATCAATGGATAAAGCGTGGAGCTACGGACTACTATGAGATCATCAAAGATGCAGGTGCAGATGCAGATGCAGGTACGCGTCTCAATGTTTGGCTGTATGTATGTACGGTGAAAATGGAGCGCTCGACGAATGAAGGGGCGTTTCCGATGGCAAGTGGGTCATGATAGACGCCATCGTGGCGGATATCGTGAACGATGTGAACGATGCGAGTAACACGGAGTAGCTGACTGTGGATGTTGGAGGCGGAAGCAGAGACGGCATTGGCTGCGGGCAAGCGCGCGTCTACAGCCACCAAACCCTCCACCCAGTTTGCCCCAGTTTGCCCCAGTTTGCCCCACCCATGTGCTAAGTTTAGACCAACTTGGCAGGAGCCTTCCGAGTTCCTGCCTGCCGATCAGTGGGAGCAACTTGGAGGAAGCATGCGATTTCATCGACAAGGCCATTTCCGGTGTAAAGACACGTTTCTCAACCATCGAAGCGTGAAACCAAACCATCAGCCATGTACATGCGACGGCATATCAGCAGACAGCAGACAGTAGACAGCAGACAGCAGTGGCAGCGAACCCTGGGCGTCTTGTGTGTTCGTTTGAGCAAGACTCTGGTCCAGAACGGCTCGATGAGAAGCAAAAGGGTTCCGCACGCAGCCGGCCGATGTCTGCAACACGAGCTCCCGGATCGGTCTGTCTGACAGGCATTTTCCCCGTCTTCGGCATCCTCCACGAGGCCCTCCCAACCTCCTCCTCGCCTCCCCCCGGAGGTTTGAAAGAATCCCCAGCGACACATCTGCCCCACGTGGGCGATCGCGGGAAAGACTGGCGCAATTGAAAGATCTCTCCATTTTATGTCCTCGGGGACGTACAGAATTTTCTCTTGCGGGATTCCGAGTCATTGTTCTTGGTTCATGGACAACTTGTCTCATCAACTGAACACTTTCTGGCATCGCTCCATGTAGATCGACGACTGCGTCGTACATTCAGCGGCGGATACGCATCGACGCAGACACAGTGAATCCCGGATTCCTATTGCGAGACTCCACGAGTGTTTGTAAGGAGACTCGATGATCCAATGGCAGCAGGTGTTCCTTCTTCTTCTTCTTCTTCTTCTAGATCAGGACCCCCTCGCCAGCTCCCGTCAAATCCTCCGTGACATCGAACAAGATTCGTTTTGGGTAGTTTCGCACGTGTGCCAATTTGACAACACCCTTCATGTGTCCGTCATACAACAGACGACGTCTTGGCCCACCAGTCGATTCTTTCCACGAGCTGAGCTA
Organism: Epichloe amarillans; assembly: GCA_024072835.1. Taxonomy (NCBI): domain Eukaryota; kingdom Fungi; phylum Ascomycota; class Sordariomycetes; order Hypocreales; family Clavicipitaceae; genus Epichloe; species Epichloe amarillans. The sequence continues at coordinate 620,880 of CP099638.1, read as the reverse complement.
GGCCACCGGGATCATGCATTCTGGACGTGGGTTCAGCGTCCAACATTGGACACAGGTCGAGCCATGTGGCGTTCAACCCCTGTTTCCGGCTGCCCAGCCCGGGGCATCTTCTAATATCCCCAAGTACGAAGTACAAAATCCTGTGATACGGTTGCTTTGTGCATCCCCCACGTGTGTGATTTTGTTGCTTTGATAGGATCTTGGAGCCCAGGGGCCGGTTCAACAACGTCCATGTACTCCGAACTCCGACGGCCAACGCCTCATCCCTGTTGTTGATCGAGCAAATGAAGAGGAGAGAGCTACTTCATGTATACCTGCATACTGCATGGCCCAATGTTCACGGCGGCCTTGCGTCGGAGTATTCTGCACGCCGTTGTCGGCGATCCGCGTGATGGATGGATGAGACGAACGAGGAAGTGAAGTCGTCTCGGCCATCACCAAAGGGGACCTGGTAGGTCCCAGAGGCCTTTCTGTTCAATCCAAGAGATGGCATAAAAGGTAAGCATGACCCACCTATTCGACTTGATTGGGGATATTTGGCTTCTGCAAAGAATCAGGTCATTGAAACCTCCCGCATCGGCAACAAGTGCGCTGTGTGAAAGCAATCCTCGTCCATCATCAAGATGCCGGCCCTCCACCAGCACGACTACGTCTTTGCCATTGGCACATTTTTTGCCCTGCTTGATGCCTACAATAACGGTGCAAGTAAGTGGTAGAGCCAAGAGCAAGCCAGTTCTTTGCCCAGCACTTGGACCTTGTGACATTCGATAGACTAACGCTTGGCTGTTGCATTGGAAGATGATGTTGCCAATGCCTGGGCAACAAGCGTTTCATCGGGATCGATTTCGTACCGACAGGCTATGATATTCGGTACTATATTCGAAATGCTCGGCGCAGTCACTGTTGGCGCGCGTATCGCCGAAATTATCAAGAACGGCATTATTCGACTCGGCTGCATCAGAAGCCCAGGAGGCCGGCGAGAAGAGTCTCGCCAATCTCGGGGCCACGCAAAAGTCTTACAAGGAGCTTGTTGCGTGCGGGGGGTGAAGCCAGATTCCATGCTAGAGTCACGAAAAAGCGAGGACCCCTCGGCTGGGCCATGAGAACCCTGAGAGACAACCCCATGGGAGCTGGCCGAATTTGCGAACTTGGTGACATGAAGATCCTTGCGAAGCGTCTTCCAGCCTTGATTGTGTGCGGGGCCCTCTATGGTATACACTATGATGTCAGATATCAGCAACTCTGTTAGACCCTGGGCGGTCATCTATGGAGCCTGGAAGACCGGCAAGGGCGCGCAGTCTGATGAGCGCTCTTGTTCTTTTTGCTTAGCAACCAGTAGTTTATTCACAACACGACATGTCCCCTGTGAAGAATCAAGTGCCAAAAGAAAAAATTGCGAGGACGGGAATTCGGCATTCGCAGCCCATTTTTTTTTTTTTTCCCGGATTGGGTTCGTCCAAATGGTAAAAGTGGGGCGGGCTGACAGATTTGAAATCAATTACCCTGTCGCGCGGTCCGATGCGGGGCCCGCGCGCGTGACGGGCATAGATCGGCGTTTCTACTCGGGTTACGTCAGCGGTTCCTCCAAATCGACAAATTGATTGACGCCGGCACGGATCGGCACGGGTGAGATGACGCATCCATCTTCATCTTTGCCGAACCTCGGCGGCTTTCGTCCGTTATTGCTGCAACTCCGTCGAACTAGAACAAGGCTTGCGAGGCGAGGCGCAAATCCAGCATCGCTGCCTTTCCTTTTCCGGATCGCACTTGTTAAGATGTCGACAACGGAGGACGGGCACCGATGACGCATCCTTTCGAACGGCGGCTTGGATAAAAGTATAAAGACTGCCGAAGGGGGGGGGAGGAGGGGAGGGAGGGACGTGGCTAAGCTTTGGAGCTCGACTTACTTCCGTTGAGTACCAAGCATAGACGGACTCGACGCGCGACAAAACAATCATGATGCTCCCGGCGACTGGATTCCTGTTGGCTGCGTTGGCGGCGGCAGCACCACAGTGAGTTTCAGGACCTTCTTCCCCGGGTACGGGTACACCCCGAATCTAATATCTCGGCTAGAATGAAATATGGTGAGAACACTGGCCCCGTTGCCGGCGTCACGCCCCCGATCCCAACGGCCACGTCGTCCAGCGGGAGCTTGTACGGAGATGGCAAGCTCCTCGGAGGCAATGCTCCACCGCCCGACGTCGAATCCTCGGATGCTCTGGTCAGAAACCCCCAGGAGGTAGATGGTCAAGACGCCGAGGCCAAGCTGGGACTGTTCCTCGACTTCAACGGCGTCGAGAAGCCCGAGCCGATCCGAGGAGAGTACGGCGGCACAGACGGCGGACCGAGAACGTACGAGTATGAGAAGCTGAATTCGGATCTGTACGCTCCCCCGGGCACGGATTCCGGCTCGGTGCCGAACGCCAAGTGGCCCCTCGGTCTCTCACACAACAGGCCCGGGTACAAGGGCAGGTCGGGCTGGGCTCGCCAGCAAAACACGGCCACCCTGCCGGCGGCGAAGCAGATGGCCGGCGTCGACATGAAGCTGGCGCCGAACGCCTATCGCGAACTCCACTGGCACACGGCCAGCGAGTGGGCGCTGGTTCTGAAAGGATGTGTGCGCGTCGCGGCCATCAACGACGAGTCGCAGACCTTCACCGATGACCTCTGCGAGGGCGACGTCTGGTTCTTCCCATCCGGCATGCCTCATTCCATCCAAGCGTTCGACAAGGGGGTCGAGTTCCTCCTGGTCTTCGACTCGGGGGACTTTGACGAGAACGGCACCTTTCTCATCACCGAGATGTTTGCCCGGACCCCGCGCGAGGTTCTCTCCAAGAACTTCCAGGCCGACGTCGACGCCTTCGAAAACCTGCCCGACAAGGAGCTCTACATCTTCGACGGCACGCCCCAGCCCAGGGACAGGGACATTGAGAAGCAAAAAAACGCCACCGCCGCCCCGGGGGGCTTCCTCGGAGGAGGAAAAAACAGCTCGTACACCTACCACTGGTCGCGGCAGAAGCCTCACGAGGTCCCAGGCGGCTCGGTCAAGATTCTGGACCCAGCCACGTTCCCAATCGCCTCTGGCTTCTCCGCGGCCCTGGTGACGATCCAGCCCGGCGCGATGCGCGAGATGCACTGGCACACTTCCTCTGATGAATGGGATTACTTCCTGCAGGGCTCGGGCCGAGCCACCGTCTACGCTGCGCCCAGCGCCGGCCGGACATTCGACTTCACCGCCGGGGACGTCGGGTACATTCCGCGAGACGACGCGCACTACGTTGAGAACACGGGGACCGAGGACTTGATCTTCCTCGAGGTGCTGCAGGCGCCCAGGTTTACGGACATCTCGGTCGCGCAGTGGCTTGCCCTCACTCCGAGACAGACCATCAAGGACCACTTGAAGCTTCCGGATTCCTTGCTGGACAACCTACCCACGGAGAAGACGCTTATCAAGAAGGGCAATCCTGACCTGCTGGCTCTTGCGCATGGTGGGAAGGCATATTGAGCCATGTAGCATCGTAGGCGGTTTGGCCGAGTGCGCGAGTGGCGGCGCATATATCGGGAATAGATGGCAACAATGATGAAAAAAATTATTCTCTAATTGAATCTAGACTTTGTCCACGAAGCTTCGAGTCACAGCTAGCTAGCTAGCGAATCGTTGCATTCATGATGATGATGATGACGGCCTTTGAAATAAGTGGCGTGATTGTAGTACCATGCAAAACTAGTCAATGAGACGACTTGCCATTATTCGGGTGGGCGAGGACACGCAAAAACAGCAAGATGGAGGCAGTGATTCAAAAACCAAGGTGGTATTCAAAAGCTAGTCTGATCTGAGAACGCCAACTCTTGAATCTGAACCTCCCTTCATTAATCGTGTCCCGGTCGTGCGCAACCATGTGGCTCCCACACCCAGGCCCAGGTCGCCTCGTATCAAATTTTTTTTTTTTTTCCCCGGGGTTGCCTGCTGCAAAGGCGACGGGGGTTGTTCACTGGGGTAATTCTTCTTCGGCCAGTCGCTCGCTCGCTTATTTTTTTACGTCAACGTCACGTCTCGTCACGTCTCGTCACGACTTTCACACGACGCAAGTCTTTTGGCTCAATCCAATTCAGCAGGCCGTTTTAGATCTGGGGAAGAGCAGTGTATCGGAGGTATGGCTTGATGACTTTGTGGTTGGGGAACAGCTCCTTGGCCTCGGCCTCCTTGATGCTGTTGGCGACGATGACGTCCTGGCCGGGGACCCAGTCAATGGGGGTGGCAATCTTGTGCTTGTCGCCGGCCTGGAGGGAGTCGACGATGCGGAGGACCTCGGCGGCGTTGCGGCCGGTGGAGGCGGGGTAGGAGAGGATGGTGCGGATCGTCTTGTTGGGGTCGATGAAGAAGACGGACCGGATGGTGAGAGGCAGGGCGTTTCTGTCGATGTTGGAGGGGTCCTGGTGGTCGATCCTGTTGTTGTTGTTGTTGTTGGTTAGTGTGTCATGGAAGCTTGGCGATTCCAGGAAGAAGTTGACTCACATGTCGTACTGGTTGGCCACGACACGGTCTGGGTCAGCGATGATGGGGAACTGGACGTTGCCGCCGGTGACCTCGGCAATGTCCTTGATCCAGCCGGCGTGGCTGTCGGTGGTGTCGGCCGACAAGCCGAGGAGCTTGACACCTCGCTTGGTGAACTCGGGCTCGAGCTTGGCAAAGGCACCCAGCTCGGTGGTGCAGACGGGGGTGAAATCCTGGGGGTGGGAGAAGAGGATGGCCCAGCTGCCCTCGATGTACTTGTGGAATTCGATCGTGCCGATGTTGCTGTCGGCAGTGAAGTCGGGGGCCTTGGAGCCGAGACGGAGAGGGCCTGCCATGTTTGAAATGCGGGTGCGGGTGCGGGATTGTGGGGGGTTTTCGGTGGTTGTCGTGGTTGTCTGGTTGTTGTCAATCCGTACCGAGTTATGTATGTATGGTATGATTGCTTGAGGAAAAAGGGGAGTGAAGGGGGGACCGACCTTATATAAGCTTGTTGATGTGATGATGGTCGCTGCCCCTCCCCTCCATCTTTTTTTGTGCCCCTCCATCTGCCCCTCCATCTGCCCCCAAAAGCCATGGCGTGCTCCCCCAAAAGCCTCATTGGCCCACCTCGCTATTTTGCCATCCGAGCCTCGCTGACGCAATGAGAGCCGCCATAATAATAACGTGATAAAGTCCCGGCCTGTCGGGGCGCCCAGACAAGCACGCAATCTGCCCACTCCGACCTCCCTCCCGTACCTCTCCCTTGCCGTGAGGTGAATGATGATCAAGTCGTCGGGGACTAACTAGCTAGCGCATGAGAACCTGAAATGGGTACGGACAGTCAAAAAGGTCAAGTTAACAACTAGCTAGGCCAGAAAAAGAACAAAAAATGCTCGATCAGGTAAACACTCCAAAAAAGAGTCGACCACGCCAGGAGTCGAACCTGGAATCTCTAGAGAATTCGGATGAGGGGACCGAAATCTAGCGCCTTAGCCATTAGGCCACGCGGCCGATGTATTTCCGATGCTTCTATTCCTCCTAAACCACCCATATAATCTACAAGCAACCTCCTCTGAATGGCGCAGCTCATAAATTAGATGGATTGGCCATAACCAATGAGCGGAATAAAATTATAAAAATCAACAGATACTTTTAATCTGATTGCTTGATAAATGGTTATTTGCCTCCTGGCCCTGGGCATATCGGCAAGATACCGAAACAACCGTCAGCGTATTCTGCATCCAAGACATGTTATTAAAGACGCCATGTATGCTATGCGCTATCGACGAAAAAAAAAAAAAAGACAATGTACCATGTACACCACCCATCACTCAGCCGACAGAGCTGGGTAGAATGGAATGCATCAACTGTTTATGCCTTGTCCCCCGTCTCTACCTTCCTCCTTCTACATGTCGAAAGATGGTGGCGCAGCTGTGGTGCGCCATTTGGTTTAGGATCTAATTCTTGCTACAATATATTGCCCCTCCTCGCTTGAGCTCCCTTCGTCGCTCTTTTTCCTGTGGCGCGTTTCGAGATGATGAGTCATAGGGATCAGGATCGCTTTCCTCCGTTGCTTGCTCTGCATCTGCGTCACTCGAATGGCCCAATTCACTCGTATCCAGCTCGTCTATGGGAGATGCTGCCTCGCCTCGAGCTAGTCTTGCCATTTGCTCAGACCACATTGGCGGACTTGATGAAGTGGTCTCATCACACCTGCCCGAGTTAGGTCGCGCGAGGCTAGACCTGCTGTCAGCCTTCGGGAGTGGACGCGAAAAGTTGAACTCTGGAATTGCGTTGAAGTCGCGTGTGGCTGCAACGGTGGCAGCCGCTTTGTGCTGAGGCACATTGATGACACTTTTGCTAGATCTCTTGAGGCGTGGCTTGCGATGAGATGTGGGAGAGTAGATGCCGAGTCGGCCGCGAGACAGCAGCTCATTGACTTCCTCAGCAACAGTATCCTCATCCGTCATGTCCGTGTCTAGGAGTGTGCCTCCATCATACAGGGCTTGAACGCTGCCTCCAGAGCGGCGCCTCCTACGTGCTTGGCCGGTGCCAGCAGCCATCGATTGCCCCGCGACGACAGCAGGCGGCGACTGTTGTTGTGATGTGATTGTAGGCGGCACCGTGCTGCCGAGGTTCAGGTTCCGAATGCCTCTGCCTAGAGCTCGCAGATTTCGTTGGCTTTCAGAGAAGACCACGCGAGCACGTAGGCTGTGGACTGCGCGATCCAGGGCAAGCTCGATCGCGCAGCGGTCTCGTATCCGGCTGAGCCGCGGCCACGTCGCTCGCTCGCCGACAATGCAAGAGCGCAGCATGAAATCCACGGTGGGATTGCTGAGTAGTTTGGGCAAGTCGTTCATGGCGATTTCCGGCAAGATGGTGATGTCGCCTGAATACTTTTGACTCAAAATGGTTCGACACTTTGTCATGAGATTGGGGAAGATGCCAAGCTCAGCCATGAACTGCAACCGATGCAGAGCCTCGTCTCTGGCCAAAGTGCTAAGCGTACATGCCCAATCGAAATCGTCAGGATGGGAGGGGCCAGTCTTTTGGGGTCGGCTGTCCCGCGCAAGGACGTCGTCCTTTGATAAGAAGGGAACGACGTGCGGGTTCACCTGGCAAACTATGAAATGGTTGACATTGAACATTTCAGCCAGGCGGGTCATGGGCAGGTCGTTGTCCACGGAGCCGTCAATGAAGTGTTGGGGAGTGGGAGTCCAAGGATGATGCTCGCCTGTAGCAGGGTCTTTGACTAGTAGAGGGGAAGACGTGTATATCAGGGGAAGAGAGCAGGAGGCACCAACTGCCGACCATATCATGACGTTTGGAGCAGTGACGTAGTTGAGGAGCCGGGGAAGTTCGTAGATGGATGCTGTAGATACACAGATGTTGAGGATGCGACGAGTTCGATTGTATGCCTCTTGGAACGTCATGTCGCCCATCAACCCTCGCATGACTCTCGTGAGGTTATCAATATTGGACCAGCTGCCCTCCGTCAGTAGACGCCTAAGGTGTCCCAAGACACCCACGGTGCTGTCTTCTTCTTCAAAGACGGAAAGGTCCCCGTACGGGAATTCTTCGATGAGTCCAGGGATCTCTTCGTCCGTCTTGGTGCACATGACGGCGCAGACAATGCTTCCTGCGCTGGCACCTGATATGATACGAGGAAGAAGCTGTTGCTCGAATAAGGCCTTCAACACGCCAATATGTGTCATGCCAAATGTACCGCCCCCCGAAAGCAACAAGGCGCTGCGACCAAAGCTTTGTCGCGAGTACAACATTGCTTCCAAAAGGTCCTTCACCTCGACGTTGTGGTGTTTGACTGCGCTTTGGGAGACGAGGGCGTCAATGGATTGAATTGCTGAGTCGACGTAGCGCTCAATGAGCTTCTTGGTGCCAACATAGGAGTGACGGTACAGGTCGACATTGTCCATACCGCCCAGGTCTCGACTCAATTCTGTTCGAACAAGATGCATCGTGGCCCGAACGTCCCCGCTTGCGCGTGCTTCGTCGAGAGCACGCAAGCGCTCCTGGATGAACAAAAAGTCATACTCGCCGTCCGCCGTATCATTCTTCCATCTGTCGTTGCCATCGAGTGCGTCAAGTTCTGATGCAGCGGCGGTCCATTGTTGATATGTTTGGGCCTTTTCAAGATGTATGTATTAGCACAGAATTTCGGCAGACAATGACCCCCAATGCTCCTATGAAAACTTGACCCACGTTTTTCATCTGGTCCAATAGCGCATCTCTCCTCTGCTGCCGTACACGATTGGTTTCGCGCTCTTGGGGAGTCAGCCCGTCCTTCCATGATAGAATGGCATTATTCGCATCTCTGAGTGTCCTCGATACAGCCTTCCGAATTGTTCGACCGCTGGATGATTGCGACGAAGCAGCATCGACTTTTCCTTGAGCAGAGGATGCCTCCCTGGAGCCCGTCCCGTGAAGCCCTGCAACCTTGTGCGGTTGAATGACAAGATCTGACATTTCGATTCTGTTGACAAGAAAATGGCCGAGGGGATGACACTTGAATTATCGGAAGCAAAGAGTTTCAGTCCATGACATGTCCCGTGTACCGTGTCCCTTCCCCTTCTTGCGAGGACTCTCGTCTATCGAAGGAGATGCCTCATAAACTGTCCAGCCGTGATGTCTCTCCTAACTTGTTGCGAAACGTAGGCACCAGGGGGATACTGCGGAGAGAGGGCCGTGTTCACGGGGCGAGTGTGATTAGAATCCAGAACCGACTGATAGTGACGGCGGTAGTGGTAGACTTTGGACGACAGGAAGCGGCATAGAAGGCAATAGGTAGGTAATGTGCGCTCAGGTTAGGGGAATTTAATAATAGGTCGAGCGTAGTCGAATGTTGGAAGAAGGCCGGGCAAGCAGGCGCGTGATGGAGGGGATGCAAGTCGGATGCAGTCACACGCATGTGAAAGACCTGGTGACGCAGCCTCACCCACCTACACGCACCTACACCCACTGTACCGGTCTGCTGACCGTTCTTCCACCCCCCCCCCCAAAGCCCCCAAAGCGGCAAGGATGGCGCCAAGCGAGGGAGGAGATTCGCTGGAGGGAGTCCCCCGTGCCTACCTGCCCCTAGTCTAGTCCTGGCGCGCGCCCGAGTTAGCTGGCTGGTAATAAGTGCCATTCCAGTAATACATTAATTCCTGGTCTTGGTTGTAAAGCAGCAAATAAGTTGCCATCTGTTTCCCCTCTGCCCGGCGGCCGTTGCAACCCGGAGTCTCGGCCAAATCAGACATCCCGTTCCGTAGAGAAGCACTCCTTCAAAACACACAAAGACAAAACGTTGCTTGTGACGTGAAAAAAAAACAAGTAACGCGAGGCTCGTACCAGATTCGAACTGGTGCTTCTGGAATTTCTTGATCAAAATCCAGCGTCCTGACCCCTAGACGAACGAGCCTGTTGTGGGGTCCAACAGCTTTAGTGCTTGTTGTCAGCCAGACAATTAATCTGCACTATAACCTGACGCGCTTGTCAATTCATGGCTAATCGGTGGCCCTCCCTTGCATTGCGTCTACCGTCTACCGATGCCGTGGTTCCAGAAAATGTAAATGCAAGCGAGATACTCGGTCCAGCTATGATTATTAAACTCGTTCTTAATAAAGGTACGTAGCGACTGCATTCATGAAACCCCCCCCCTCACATCTCCGCAAGATGTCAGCTAACTGGGCCGCCCTTGCTGGTATTTGCTTTGAACGAGCATGTATTTTAGGAGCCAACGTATATTCATTCCCAGCTTAAGGACACTGAGGACGGATTCATTCCTAAGAATGCTGGCAACCAATCAAGTAAAGCAGGCCGTTGCCACCATGCTATCTTCAGAAAACTGGCAAATCTGTGTCTTAGACCTCGCTCGTATACACAGCCCGTGACGTTGCGGTACATATAGACAGCTAATTCCCCCATTCCCTGGACCCGAACCCGTCAGCACGATCTCGCAAGACAGCATTGCGCCTGTGCCACGATGAGATATTTCACTTCCTTCTCCCTGACTATTCTGGCTGTGGCTGTGACGGCTGCAACAGTCCAACATGATGCCAAGGTGGGCGGACCACAACTCCCCCGAGGACACCACTGCATTCACTGTCAGCTGCACATAATTGATACCGTGTAGAAATACATCCAAGTAAGGCACTGCGATTGCCTAACGTCAAAAGGGCCCTGCGACTGCGAAACCCCCCACAAAGTTCGACAAGTAGACATTCAGAGTATCCGTGGTGTCGTCTCAAGTCAATGCGCTTCAGGCCGGCTGCCATGCGATGAGGCAGGCGTGAAGCCCCAAGTCCATTGCCTCTGTCCCGTGGACGACGTGCAAAGCAGCGAGATGGAGCCCTGTGCGTGCGGCACTCACGGTGACAGCAGCGAAGCCGTGAGGCAGCATGGCGCTGCGAGAAACATGATCCACTGCATGTGTTTGATGGAGGAACTGGACGGCTCGACGAAGCCTTGCCCGTGCAACACGCCTGCCAACTTTCTAGGGAGGATTGGCCCGATACGAGAGGCTCAACCGGCTTATTATCCGTTCAGAGGAGCAAAAGGAAGCCGCAAATTGGGTGAGAGCCGATTGATGAAATGAAATATAATATGTTTTGCCTTATGGTCGGGGACGAGTTGGGTTGAGCGTCATGACTTTCGCTATGCGAGTGAAGGATATCGAGAGCGAGCTGGCGCGGGACGAAGCTGGGCATCGGCGTGACCACGGTAAAAGCCTCCTTCTTGCACAGCATCTTGGATTCTTGAAAATCTGTGAAAATCTGTGACAATGTTGGGAAATGAAGAGGGGGGATGGTCTGGTATCAATCGAGGTTGACGCGAAAATATCGAGGGCTGCAGTCATTCAATGCATTATCCCGCTGTCCACTACTTGTACGTAAAAGACAGCATGTCGCACATGGCTCAGTGTCCGTTGAGCGACTTGCGCGCAGCAAGTGACTGCGTGGATATTTCCATGACAAAATATATTCATGTTTGCTGTGATTCATGTGGTAACGCGCTATTTTGTGCATAAAAATGTGCTGCCGCTGTCTCGAGGATGACATAGCTCGCGCGGGTCATTCGCACAACGGCGCGCTCATTTGTGCAAATAAAGTCATTTGCCAACCGCACCGATGCCGTTGTTCGTGGCCTGTTGTCGCAGGATGGGTTGATGATGGTTCACCCTTCACTCAAGCAAACGATATCCAGATCCCGCAATTCTGCATGACGCTTCGCAGTGTCCAGGGACTAACGTTCTCGGGTGGTTGCTCCCAAACATGCTGCAAGAGTGTCAGTGTCTGGTGCATGTTACCGAGGCCTATCATCTCAATCATGGCCTGCAACCTCAACCTCAGTGTATGCTGGACGTCTGGGTCCGTTGTGCAACACCCGATGACCATCAGGGGCCAGCAGAGGCTCGTGTTCACGCGCTCCGAAGCTGGCAGTCGGTCCAAGAACGATACCGCCTCCATGACCGCACTGTTCATGAGATGTCCATGCATGGACGTTTGTGCGTTTTGTTGCGGTGTGCCAAAGATGCTCCACAAGTAAAGCAGAGCAGCTTGTTTGAACACCAAGCCCGCAAGTCGACTATTGGGGCTGGCCATTACGGAAGGGATGAAATCGAGTATTTGCGACTGCAGCAAGCCGAACGCAATGATGTCGTCGGGTGACGTGGACAATCCAGGTTGATCACCTGTCTGTAAGATACTCTGACCCAGTTGGAATACTTGTGGTATTAACGTCAGTATCTCGAGCCAGCAGCCACAAAGCTGGCCCATGTAGTTCTTTGCTAATAAACGTTTCCCGGCGTCTTCGATGGCAGGGCTAGGAGCGGCCTGCGCAGTGCCCCTTGGATCCTTCGATATCATGCTTGAAGCCACCATGTGCATGTAGTACTCGACTAGAAACTCTGGTAGATCATCCGAGACATTGGGTCCATGCCCACTGAGCAAGCTCGTCAACAGAGACTTTGATGCCGCGAGATGGTCGAAAATTGTGCCGTTCACATCTCCTCTCGCTACCTAGAATATGTATCATGTGTTATTTTTATTTTTTATTTTTTTATTTTTCATTTTTCGTTTTCCGGCATTTATAACAAAATTTTGATATACATCAGCTTGGAAACCCACCTCTGTAAGACATAGGATGAGGCTGCCAACAGTGACAACAAGATTCTTGTCCTCTTTGCCCGCGACGTATTCCCCGACTTGATTTCCGAACATTCTCAACGAGTCCGAGTAGTATCTTGATGCAACCTCACCACCAGAAGTGCATTCCCTTGAAGCGTGTCGATGGACAGCACTCTGTGCAAGAATCAGGTGCAGAACGAGCGGGTCGGAAAAGGCTAGGGGAATCAGCTTGGCCACGAACGGATTGATGTCGGTAGAACCGTTTCCCATGCTGTTGGCGGTCCGAGACAGATAGTAGCTTAGAAGCTCGAAGGAATCGTGGCCATGAGAAGGTAGGAGGCTCATATTCATGGGGATGTTCTCATGCAGGTAAATGTTCTCTCCGCCGAGGCCTTCTCTTCCGGAAACGAATGCGACTTCTGAGACACTGGGCCCATATGGCGGATGCTGTAAATTCGAGCTGCTTTCCAGGGTCAGGTTTGCGAAAGTGCCAAAGGATGGCGAAGGCGTCGCGGGCGATGGTGGATTTTCCAAGTCACTTTGCACCTCATCATGAATTTCATACCCAGGCCCAGGTCCGAACGATGCGTCAGACGATGCAGTCGAGTAGCGCCGGAGATGTGGGCTTTCAGCATTCCGAAACGAAGAAGCATCAGGTAAAGTCCCCTCGAGCGGAGAAGTCACAGTTTGCGACTGCTGCGAGTGAGGGCTTACTGGAGAATGCGCATCGAGCTGACCGACTGGCGGGTAGAGGGGAGGAGCCGATGCCGATGCCGATGCCGATGCCGCGGTTGTGGTTCGATCGTGCGACGATTTCGATTGATCCTGCGCCAGCGTGTCAGGCGGCCATGTGCATCCCAACTTGTTGCGCTTGCATCCCATGCAGATGGGCTTTTCCTCGCTGCACTTCTTCTTCCGCCGTCGACATGTGAAGCAGCCGGTTCTGCTGCGGATGATGGGCACAGCCCTCATCATCATAGTCAACGCATTCGCGATGACTGTCCGACTGCCGTTGCGATGATGAATTGACCGTCTCGGAACAGATGATGTACATGTAATGACGTTGTGCGGTACAGGCCAGATCTGTGAGATGAAGGGCAAAACCAAGTTGATTATTCTCCACGTTTTGATAGCCAAGCTACGATGGCAGGTACGGTGGGTGTACTTTTCGCCTAGGGCGCCTAGTCCATACGTACATGCTGGGGCGCTGCCTCGCTAATTGACCTCGCTACCTCGCTACGGGCGTACTGACCTCGCTACTGAGCAGGGCAGGATTCTGGCGGATTCTGGCACTCCGTGTGGAGTGCAGAAAGTGCAGCTAGCCAATGCCAAGTAGAGCCGCGGCGAGGGGCGGGCTGCTCCACTACCCTGGACTACTTTCCGCCAGTCCATTTCTTTTTCACAGAAAGTCTTTTGACGCTTCGGACAACTCTCCGACACCATTCATGTGCGGTATTTGTTTATACGTTTTTAACTTCGGAGACCATGGCAATTCCTTGGCCGCATTCACAGTCAAAGGAAAGCCTTCACAGCTCGGGCAATGGAAGATGGTCAATTTGTTCAGGAAGACACTCTCACGCTTTGATCAAACCGTCACTGTCACTGTCACTGTCGTCACTGTCACCCGGGAAGATGCATCAACACGTTTCGGAATTGAGACACCCGTTGCACCCATAATTTCCTTGTTTGATTGCTTCCGATCGTCGCAACTATCTGTTTGTAGCTACTCGGTCGAATTGAGAACAGCGGGACAGCGGCGGGAGTAAACACGATCTGGGAAAAAAAAAAGGGTGGAGGATGTGTGGAGGAGCAGTTTCCTGCCCCAGGTGGACTTGCCTACCCCCCCCCCTCCTCCCAAACTTGGGTGTTCCACAGCGGCCTTAGTCCTTCTTGGCGGGAGTCTCCTTGTTTCTGGCGGCGGACAGGGCCTTTCCGTTGTCCTTCAGCTGGTTCTTCTTGTCCTCGGGGAGACCCTGGCGGACGGACCTGAACTTCTTGAAGGTCTCCTCCTCCTTCGTCTTGAGGTCCTGGGGGATGGACTCCTCGACGGCTCTCGCAGACGCCTTCAAGTTCTTGCGGGCCTCCTGCTCCTTCGTCTTGAGCTCCTGGGGAATGGCGGCCTCGGAGGCCTTGGACGCTTCCCTCAAGTTCTTGCGGGCGTCCTTCTCCTTCGTCTTGAGGTCCTGGGGGATGGCGTCGTTGGCTGCCTTGCGGGCCTCGCGCATGTTCTTCCTGGCTTCCTCCTCCTTTGTCTTCAAGTCCTGGGGGATGGCGGCCTCGGCGGCCTTGCCGGCGGCCTTCATTTCTTCCCGGGCCTGCTCGAGCTCGGGGGAGATGGCTTTTCTCTCCTCCTTGAGCTTCTGGACCTCGGGGGTGTCGGGCGTCTTCTGCTCCTGACGCCGGTCCAGGTCGATCAAGGGCGAGGCCCGGCTGAGAATGTCGCCCTCGGCAAGAACGTCCACTCCACGGCGGTCGCTAGGAATAGTAGCCGCCAGAGCGGTTGCGCTCACTGGTGAAATTGGCGTGTTAACAAGTGCGTTCATTCCAGCTGCGATAGGAGAGGAGTGTCGGGGGTTGTTTGGGGAGTTTGTTCAAGGACTTACGAGCAATAAGAGCCAAGTTGTTGATGCGAACCATTTTGATTGATGTGGATGGGAGGGATTGCTGGGATTTTTCTTTTTTTTTTTTTAAAAAAAAGGTATACAAAGTTCGTTGTTGAAAATGTGTGTGAATTAGAGGTATTAAGATTGTAAGATATAGGCCAGCTATACTTGATTGATGTGTTAGAGATGACGGATTTTGTGTTTTGTGTTGATGTGTTGAATGGTGAGGTTGAATGAAGCGGGATGGAGAGAGTATTTGTATCCCATTGAGGCCAACGACTTTCTCTGGGGCATCATGTCATCCGACGGCGAATCGTCTTGAGTCAAAGCCTGGTGTTGTGGTGTTTTAGACGACCTTTTTTTTAGTTGTCCGTTACAAGTTTGGTATCATGATGGAGAGCCTCGCCCCGCCCCGCCCTGCCCCGCCCTCGCGTGATTGGGCCAGGCCGGCGCGTCTGATTCGAGGGCAAGGTGCCTTGCGAAAATTGAAACCGTCGTCAATTCATGTCTGCATTTTTGCAGACGTCTCATGTGTGCTGATACGACCGGACGACCGAGTGAGGACATGCGAACATTGGGCTGGGCCTGGGGCCACGGGGCGATTGTGGATGATGTGACAGACAGCCCTTTGCTCCGCCGGGATTCGAGTCGTGCTTTTCCTAACCTCGACGAAGTCGACGCCAACGTCCGTTTCACTCACCCTCGATGCTGGTCCCGGCCCTTTTGCTTGAACGTCGTGGTTTCCAAAGGCATCTTCTTCAGCTCAATTCCAAGCCGCATCATGCGCATGCCTCCCCCCCCCCCTCCCCCCGGGCGCACGGGAAATGGAAATAGTTGGGGCATGGGACATCCCTTTGTCTTGCAACACGAATTTGCGTTTGAACCTCGCCGTCATGATTACCACAGGAGAGTGGCGTCGGAACTCCAACATCGAAGGAACAAAATCTCCCGAGCCGCTCGCTCCGAGTCAGGAACGGCTTGGGGTCTTCTCGCGTCTAAAATAACTCCATCCCGCGTCGGCGTCACCGACTGTGCCGTGCGGCACGTCGGACATGGCCAACCAAGATCAAACGAGTCTATAAGGGTGGCTGTTACTGAAACAACGGATGGAGGGGGGGGGGGTGGCGGGCGTTTCCATGACATTTGGTCAGGTAAGTACATGACGTTGCCAGATGACGGTTGACCTCGTTCATCGATTGCAAAAGTCATCAGAAAGGGAGAACACTGAGCGGAATGATCAGGTAACTCAAGCAAGAGTATATTACTAGTTAGGTCCCAGGGCCTGCGCTCCTCCAGACTTTTTTAGTCCCCAAGATCAACCCCGGGTCTCCCATTCATTGCCTTCCTCAGCATGCATATTTGCATCACGGTCCATCAAATCAACCGTTGACAACGGTACCACCATTGCAGTGTATCGTCTGACCACTTACGCAAGAGCTGTCCGCTGACGCGAGAAACACAACGCACGATGCGATTTCCGACGGCTGTGCCGGTCGTCCCATTGGGCTCGTGAATTGCCTTTGCGCCTCGTCGTTCATGGTGGCTGGGATGAGGGGAGTCCAAACTAGGTAGGGTGAATTGATTGTTAGCTTGACTATCACTTTTACTCCGGTGGCATGATGGGGACAAACTTGCCTGGCCCTGGCGCGACAGCATTGACCCTGATCCCTTTCGAGATGTATTGATTGCTCAGGCCTCGCGTGAAGGAAACGATGGCTCCCTTGGAGGAGGTATAGTCTAGCAGATCCGGTCGACCAATGTATGCGTTGATGGACGCATTGTTGATGATGACGGACCCGCGTTGCATGTGACGCAGGGCGTACTTGGCCATGTAGAAGTAAGCATGCATGTTGATGTCGAATGTATGCACCCATTGGTCTTCTGACAAGTCTGCGATATCTTCCACCATCATCTGGTCTGCAACCTTGTTTAGCTCGTGGCATGTTACAGTGTGCGTGCGTGTGGTGTGTCTGGACCTACATGCGGCATTGTTGAACAATATGTCGATGCCCTTCATCTTTTCAATCGCAAAATCAATCACCCTCTGACAGTTTTCCCTCTTTACTAGATCAGCAGAAACAAGATGGCAAGCACCACCTGCTTTCTCGACCTGCTTTTGAGTGTCCCGCGCATCGCCCTCTTCCTCGGCAAGATGGGCGATGGTTACGACGGCGCCCTCTTTGGCAAACAACACCGCTGTAGCTGCCCCGATGCCACTATCGCCGCCGGTGATGAGTGCTCGTTTGCCCTTGAGCTTGTTCGCGGCCAAGTAGCTGTGAGCCTCACCCCGTCCGCCGGGCAGTTCACCTCTGACAGGCTTGGGGGAAGGCATGTCACGGTCAGTGCCTGGGAAAGACTGCTTCGAGATGGGAATGTCCTGCTCTTTTTGTGAAGCGGCGTATTAGATGTGAATTTCGAGGGTACAGATGCCAGGGGGGTTGATTCATAGCTCTACCATTGTTAAATTGCGCTGCCATCTTGACTTTCCGTCTGGTCTCGTAGCATAGAATGAATAGCCTTTACGTGTATGTATGTTTTGCAGGTATCGGAGGAGCGTGAATGGCACAAATTTTGAGTAAATAAGTTGTTTCCATGTCTTGGAGCGGGCGGGGGGTGATGGATCTCTGGGACTCTATGACGTAGCGTTTAGGGAACTCGGAATTGGATCACGGGTGGTGCCAGATTCTAGGAAACAACTTATGACGTGACTCTTACGCATTAGTACCCACTAGTGAAGGGAATCGATGGTGGGAGGATGTCTGTGAAGCAAAAAAAAAAAAAAAAGAAAGAAAGATTACCAAGTTACTTGCTACATTACTGTCTCGGAAAAGGAACACCACCCGTTCGGCCGACTTCCTGATTGGACCAATGACGCTCTTAGTTTTCGTGACCCCATGATTCGAATCGGACTCGGACATGGCACACAAAAGAGTTCCCGATGATACAGCTTCATGAAGCGCGGTCCAATATGAAGCTGCCTACATCAACACTGCCCCCAAGCGACTGCGTTGCAAAGTTGAAAATACCATATCTATAACCCAGGTAGAAATCCCAATTCGTCTTCATGGTAAAAGGGCTGCCGATGTCGAGGAAGTCGTCTCCATCGATGGAATAGGAGAACTCAACGGTATGCGGACCATATGGTGCAACATTCGCGGTGGCACGCAGCCAAATGCTCTTCTCTTCCGTGCGAGGAATGGCAGCCGAAGTCTGTAGCGAGCCAGTTGCCGTCGTAGACCATTGATTGTTTCTCTTGGTCAGGGTCAGGGCACAGCCTGTCCACACGCCGACAGAAACCTTGCCATCGTTGTTGATGACGCCGACCCACGCCGAGAGGTCCCTTAACAAGACCAAGCCTGCGCGATCTCCCGCCTTCATATCCTTGTAGGATAGTTTGATTGTCGCGCGGCTCTTTGGGCCCAAGATGCGATGAGTGAGAGTATTCTGCGCTTGGTACAGGTCCTTTGTTACACTTGCCGTTCGCAGAGTCAATCCGGTGCCGTTGCCGTTGCCAAGGCTGAATGCTGATATCACTGGGTTGTGGTTCCACTCCCATTTTGGACCTAGACTCGGGCCGTCGAAGTCATCTTGATAATACGCGGGCTGTACGGCGGCGGATCGCATGGGCGGCGTCATGGGCGAGGGCCACTCGTTCGAATTGCGCAGTTGAGGGAAACCCTGGCCGTTGAAGGTGATGGGAGCGATGACGGGCACGCGGCCGCCGGGATGCGAGTTGCAAAAAGCCATGTAGTACCAGTTCCCCTGCGGATCATCGACTATGCCTCCTAGTGAGAAGTTGGCACAGTCATCATGGTATTAGCACACGCCAACTTTTTAGCCCGCTCGTCAGACGTACCCTGTTGAGGTGATCCCGCGCCAGGAACAGGACATTTTGGTCCATTGGCCAGTGTAGCCGACTGGTAGGGGCCGTATACATTCTTGGACTGCATCACGTACTCGATGGACGTTTTAGGGTCGACGTTGAGGATGTAGTAGGTGCCCTTGATCTTGTACATTCTGCTGCCCTCGGCCTTCCCGCCGTACGTATGCACCGGTCGACTGCCTATCAGGGACTTCAGATCCTTTGAGAGCTTGGCGACTAGGATCGTCTTGGCACCGTACGCGACATATGGTGTGCTGTCGCCGTCGTCGTCGAACAAAAGACCGCAGTCGTAGAAACAATGGTTGGAAAACTCGGCCCATTTCGTCCATGGCCCTGCGGCCGAAGACGCCGTGTAGATGTAGGAGCGGCTGTATTCGACGCAACCGACCCAGAACCACTTCCCATCGCTTGGGCGTCGACGCAAGGAAGAGGCAAAAACTCCCTTGACGTATGCACTCTGCCCGCCCTCGAGAGAGTACTTGGGTCCCCAGTCCAGATCTGGAACAGAATGGCCTACGTACTCCCAGCTGAGAACTCCAATTAGCCAGCGAATCCATCCTGCCCGATGCGGTTTGTCAAACATACTTGATGAGATCCTTGCTGTGGAGCAGAGGTGCCTGGCATGAAAGTCAGCGACTCGGATGATACCATCATGTGAACTACTCATTGTCTGTCATCTTACACCGGGTGAATAATGCATGGTCGAAGCCGAGTAGTAAAAGTCATTCCCCACACGGAACACATCCAGGTCTGGGAGATCCTCCCACAATACTGCCTGGAAAGAAGAAAGAACAGAGGCGAGCGCCGACGCGGCCAAGGCCACAAAAAGCAGTGCCCCCTCAAGCATGTTGGGCCGTTCAATGAGGCGCAGATGTGGGGATGATTGCGTCTGGGTTTTGTCGCGCCGTACAATCAAGGTCCGTGAGAGGAGTCGTGCTTCCTGATGACTTGCAAAGCAGCATGAATCTTGCTCTCATGTATTCTTTATACATTCCGCCACTTGTACGGAGCAAGCGCGGGTATACCCGTACTACTAAGCTACCAGGTACGGAGTATTGTTCCTCAAATCTCGGCTAAACCCTTTTATACGAACGTTTGACGAACCGGATGCCGAGATTTACTTTAACCCCGGCCAGAAGACGTACATTGCGATGCCTTGAAACAACTTCGTCGCCTGTAGCCTGCCTTAGTTAGTTATTGCATGTCAATACAATCTCATTTAGCCACAACAATGCGCTCAAGTATGGCCGGATACTTTCGGATACTACCATACTACCACACTTGACGTATTCGATTCGTGACTGTCGAATATTCGAAAAAAAAAGGATCTGGAATGGTGGGTTCGATAGCAAACTCAACACCGACGGGCTTGGGAATTAGTAGTAGATGCTCTGCAAGCCGCGCGGCGTCTTTCACAGCGGCACACACTGTTTCTGCGAGCATATAACTACACTAACAGACAGGCACTGAGTCGAGTCTGCGATGAATTGTAACGTATCAGCCTTTGCTGCCTGCCTAGTCAATCGTCTTACCAAACATGGTTTCTTGGAGCCCGTTGTCTTAGTCCGAGGTCGCGTCCTCTTCCCTTTTGGTCGGGGTCGCTGTTTGTTGTGTCTGCATCTTTTTCATCATCTCGGCCGGTTCAAAAGCATATTCGCATTTCATCCTCAACAGACCACCATATCGATACATGATGAACGTGAAAGGCATGCAAACTAGCGCGAGGAAAGCCAGTATAGAAGTTGCCCAGTGAATTCCGAGTGACTGGTACATCTGGTGCGTGAATAGCGGAAAGACAGTACCAACGATGGAACGGAAAATCGCTGCAGCCGCGAGAAAAGAGTCTGCGTACATAGTATAAGTGTCGATGAGCTAGTTCATAACTGGTAAGATGACCAGGACGCAGCCAAATCCAAATGGGGCAGACTCGATGATGCTGACAGACCAGTGAATGCTGGGGATAGTTTGTCCAGGCAAATACAAACATGCCGACCGGGAGGGCAACGGCACCGACGACGGCCGATGGCGGGCGGCACTCTGCGTTGGGGATATTTTCCTATGACGACGGTTCTCCCAAATGGCATAAACCAGTCCGAGAATGATTCCGACCACGATGCCCATGAAAGCCAGTCCACCAATGCCCTCACTCCATCCGCGATCACGGTTATATACGATGGGCATAGCCCCCATGAACATGTAAATGGTGCCATAGATGATGGCCATGTAGACGGAAGCCACTAAAACGATTGGTTCCAAGAACAGGAAACCCCAAGGACGCAATAAAGCTCTCGCAAAGAATTCCCGTGGTTGCTTCTTGCCTTGGCTCTTCTCGAGAACACTGATGAATGTATGGCCGGCGGCTTTGGACAAAACTTTTGCTCTCCTGATGAGAAGCACTGGACCGTACGTCTCTGGGATGAAAATCACGCCAATAGCGCCTTTACTTCTTCGTCAGCTTCACCTGAACCCCCAGACGTGCCCGTCATGCGGTAAAGTTAAAAAGAACCAAGGGAGAAAAAAAGGGAAACATACCTATGACACCAATGAAAATGATGCACACTCCCTGTACCCGCCTCCACCCCACGTTTGTGATATGAAGCCACCAACAGTGGGGCCGAGAATAGGCCCAAGGAAAGGGGCCACACAATAAACGGTCATGACGAGCCCTCTCTGTGGGCCGGTGGGAAAAGATCTTCTATGGCGCCACCCGAGTTTACGACTGGGGATCCAGCAAATGCCCCAGCAAAGAATCGTAGAGGACGAGCGTCTCGATATTTTGGCTACCAGCTGAGCCCGCCATGAAGGCCACCATAGCAACATGGGGAACATTCCAAAGTATTTGTCTTCCGTAAAGCTCGGACCTTCTTTCAATTAGCAGGAGGGTGTCGCTGGACTGAATTATTCCCAAAGCAGGCTCCAAGACTTACTATTTTGATGAAGAACGTTAGCCAATGTGATGATGTTTGTGGACTCCACAATCGGAACATGAAATTACATCTATACTCACCAAAGGACCCCAAAGGACTGGACCGACAGCAAAGCCGAGGACGAAAAGTGAAACGCCAACAATAAAGACCTCAGAGCTGATGTCAAAGTCCAAACCCGTGGGTGATTTCTCTAGCAGATACCGAATACGCTGATGATGTGAAGGTTGTGGCGAATGCAGACAAGGTTGGTATGGCAGTGATGAACCATTTTCTGAAGGTGCGCCAGTTCATGGGATTCCCTGGGTCACTGTTTCAAAATTCGACGATGAAAGGGTCTTCGATGGGACCTGAGCCGTAGAACACATGGCGAGTTTTAGCTTCGTCAAGGTCTATCGGCTGCCTAGATTCGCTTAGTTGAGACATGTTCTTAGTATTGAGAAACTCCCCCAAGAATCGTGGGATCTGAGCATGGAAGACAGAATGCACTGATAAGTTGGCCAGGCAAATCTGCAATCATCACCTTGTTATGCAAAATCCAACTTGATCTGAGCCCTGGCCAGCTGTACAGCTGGTCGGTTGGGTCGGGCGGAAACACACCTGATTGGCGTATTATTAGTAGCTCCTTCTCGCTTCCCGTCGCGCCATGTCTGTTGCACCCACAAGGGCATAATTGATCCCTACCGCACGATAGTCTCACTATTCAACTAGCTAAGACAGGAATCCACCCTGCGCAAGTTATTTTCCAAGACCTCCATAGTTTTATAGTACATTTTATTATTATACTAGTACCCCACTAATAGTATAGGTACTTAGGTATTTAAGCTATAGTCTATACCCTCTTATAGGGTTAGATAACTTAATAGAGATTATTATATTAAACCCTAGCTTTATAGTCTAATATAGTAGTAATTACATAGTGTTTATAATAATTATACCTTTTTTCTAAATTAGTACTCTTCTCTTTAAATTAACCTATTATTTAATCTTTAAATAATTAGTATAAACATAGTAAAAGAGAGACCTAATTTATTAATATTATGATTAGGTAACCCTAGCGCGCTAGGATTAATATTACTATCTATTAGTTTAGTAGTAATAATACCATAGGCATTCTTATAATATCTAAGGAGTCTTCTAAGAGCAATAAGCTAGCTATTAAGCTATAGGAGCCCTACTACTAGGATGTTAGGGTTATGGAGGCTACGGAGCGACACAGGCGATAGAGGCAATAGCATTATGTATTGTTAAAATAATGCTATTTATAGCACTATTTTATAGGCCCACTAGTTGCCTTGTTGCGTTGTTGCAACGTTAGTTACAAGCGTTGCTTGCAGCGTTGTTTGTTATGACCTACGTTCCCACAACTAACCCACGGGCTTGTATGACTAAGCCAACTAGGTTACCCTATAGGGAAGCTAAAATCAACTGTAACTAGGCAACTAGTAGTTGTATAAAAGGCTAACGTATACTATTTAAATCCTTGAATTTTTCTGGATTTAATAGTATATTTTATTAATAGGGTTATATATTAAAGTGCTTAGTTAGGCCACCTAGGCAGCTAGTTTATATAGCTATAAGTCGATTTTTTATTTTTCCTATATAAATAAGTTTTACGGAAAATAAAAAGTAGCTCCTAAGACCTCTCTAGTAACCTAGATTCTCCGATATAGTTAGTAGGTCTATAAGGGGACTAGAAATCCTCTTATTACTTATTAGACTGTCTGTTAGTTAGGAATTAACTATATTTAACTATTAAAAGCTCCTAATCTTAAAGAATACGCTATAATCTAGTGAATCTAGAAGCCGCCGCATTAGAATCTAGTAGGGAGGTTTTCCTATCCCTCTAGCTAGATTCCCTTCTATTTTTAAAAGGTTATAAGCCTAGAAGGCCTATAGATTACTACATTACTGCGTTATTCTACTGCGATTACTACTTGATTTTAAGTACTAGTTACTACCTACTATACCTATAGGCTCTTAAGATTACGAAGGAAACCACTAGAAGTTAAAGCTTTTTATCTACTAGCGCCACGCATCGCAACATTAGACCCTTGGTGTTAAATCATTTATAGCCGCACCCGCAACCACCACATTGCAACCGTAACTATCTAGTTATAACCATAACCTCTTTTTAGTGATTCTATTCACTATTGCAACCGTTATATTTAATATTATCTATAATAGTAAATACGCTACATCCTTTGAAATCATTAGACATCTAGTATATCTATACTAGACTTTTTGACCTATTACACTACGTTGCGTTGCGTTATAGCTTCTGTAACCTATTATCTACGACTCCTAGTCTTAGTGTTAAGAAAATTTTTCTCGAGGAGATTCTTCTCCGCTATTTTTCTGCCTGCGCATACTAAAGACCCACTTTTTAGACCTAAGGGCTGCCCTTTTAAATGGCTCTGCCACACAATTTACATGCGTGACTAGATTGCAATATAAGCAATTTCTAGCGTGTGTTATTTGCAATAGGAATAAATTTAGAGATTTAACATAGTGACTAGAAGATAGCACTACCTAGTTATAAGGGTAAGGCCCCTGCCACAGGGTCTTCTAGCCCCCCTAGGGACCCTAGTAAGATAGATATAGAAGGTTAACTAGCTATTTAGGCTAGTGCTTTATAGCTATAGATACAGAGCTAAATTAAATAATAAGGCAAGACCTTATCTGATTTTATTAGGCATAGCGAGAATAATTATATTAAAAACAAGGCTAGCATTAATAATTTTCTAGAGAAATTAACGCAAACTATAACTATTATACAAGGTCTTTAGGCTTCTAATAGACCTAAGGAAGAAAATACTAAGGTTTTAGAAGAAGACCTAGCTATTACTTCTGCAAGCGTACCTTCTAGTAACTTATAAGCTACCTTTAACATAGGTGCTATAAAGGAACTAAATAAAAAGGTTTACTTTATTCTAGAGAGAGCTAAGCTAAAAGGCCCTAAAAACTATAATTAGTAGAAGCAAGCCCTAAGCATATAATTTAGAGCCCTAGGATTACCTAAATTTATATATAATCTAAGCCTAGCAAGCTATCTAGCTAACTATAACTAAGCTATTCTTTTAATAATATTAAGAGATAGCTACTAACCTAGACTATAGGCTACTATATATTAGCAAAAATCCCCTAAAGAAGCCTATAAAGTCCTTATTAGGCAGTATTTGTAAAGTGCTAAAATCTAGTGTAGTACGCTATACACTAGCTACTATTCCCTAAACTTTTTAAGTTATAAGGGATCTTTAGAGGCTTTTAATACTAATTTTAATAATTTACTAGCTAGACTATAGCTTTGTAGTGTAGAGATTGCCGCTATTAATTAAGTAAATTATTATATTAATGCATTAAAGCAAACCTTCCCTAGTTAGGCTAAGAGATAAAGATTTACTATTAGAGCTTCTAGGGCATAAGGACTGCCTGTAAATACCCTAAATTTACAGTTCCTTATGGCGGACTTATTAGAAGAACAGAGGGACAAGACCTCCCCTATAGCTAAAGCCCTTAGCTATAAGGCTTCTAATAATAACAAGGGAAATTCTAAGGATTAGGAGAAGAAATCATCTAATCCTACCCCTAAGAAGACTCTAACGCCACTAAAGAGCAGGATAAGAAGGATTTAAACCTTTCTAAGGCCTCTAAAAAGAAGAAGAAGAAGAGTAGCAATAGGGAAAAATAAAAAGGAAAAGAAGCTGCTTTTGCTTTAGGCTACACCCTAGCCACGGGATACGTTAAAGAATTAGATTCTAATGAATCTAGCAGCGATAATAGTAGTGATTCTAATTCTAATTTAGATAGTTCTAGTGCCTCTACCACTAGTAACACTACTAGCAAGCCTACTTTTAGCTACTCTAACGATATGGTTAAAAACTCCCTTTTGTATAATATAGGTTCTTCCTATTATATTTGTAATAATAGGGCTTCTTTTAGGGACTTTAAACCTCTAAAGAAAGGTAAAACTAGCGCTATAATTACAGCAGGAGGACCTATTTTTCCTAAAGGAAAAGGCACAGCTGTTTT
Source organism: Epichloe amarillans (assembly GCA_024072835.1). Lineage (NCBI taxonomy): Eukaryota > Fungi > Ascomycota > Sordariomycetes > Hypocreales > Clavicipitaceae > Epichloe > Epichloe amarillans. The sequence goes on along the minus strand of CP099638.1, from coordinate 595,318 downwards.
TAACGTTTTAGTTAAGAAAAATCCACTAGAATATAGGCCCTTAGCTTTGCTAGATGCTCTATATTTCCTAGGCATAGATACTAACCTAGTTAGTAAGTTATCTTACTATCTAAAGGGAGGTTATCTAGCTAAAGACTAGCTATTCCTAGCTAATAAAAGCCCCTATGGGTTACTAGAACCTGCTAAACACGGCTTTTTTCTACAGATTAAGGGGCAACCTACTCTTACAATCTGTAAGCATTTAACCCACCTCTCCTTTATAGGCTCTTAATATTACAACTAACAACAACAACTAAGAGCTTATAAGAACAAGTTAGGGTTTTCCTACCCTATAGAGGTTCAAATTCCGTAACTAGCTTTTAATCCTAAGGAATATTAACGAATTAAAGAGCTAGAAGACGATGATTTAGCCCTATATCCCACTAAAGCTCCTAGTTAGGCATCTTCTACAGGGGGTTTAGAAGGTCTATACCCTAATGACTTAGGTAACGATAGTGGCTGTCTATTACCCCTAGAGGCCTGTGATTCTTAAGAGGCCTAGCAACAGAGGGAGCTAGGGGATAATAGCCCTAAAAAGCTAGATTCTAGTTACAAGAAGTTACTAGATTTAGCCCTTCTTTAGCACATTTAATTAGGCTATATAGGCCTCCCTTTACTAAAGAAGTCATTAAAATTAGCTAAAGGGATTCCTAATTTTTCCGCCGTTAAAGAAAAGGATTTTAACTGCATAGCCTATATGCAATCTAAAGCTATTAGAAGACTAACTAAATAACCTATTTAGGACCCCCCCTAGAGTTCTAGATATTCTAGAGGGAGATATAGTTAAAATTAAACCTATACTACATAATAAGAAGGCAGTAGTCCTTATCCTTATTAATTAAAAATCCCAGTATAAATAGTGCTTTTTATTAGCTAATAAAGAAGGTTTAACCCTTTCTTTAGCTATTAAGGGCTTCTTTAGGGCCCTAAAAAATCAATATAACGCGTATCCTAGGCACCTTCACTTCAACGGAGGTACTAAAATTAATAACAAACTTTAGTTATAGTTATCTTCTAAAGGAATTTGTTTTAGCACCTCTTACCCTTATATTTATAAACAGAATAGGCTAGTTAAGAGGGCTATTAGGGTTATCCTAGACTAGCTTAGGGCTACACTCTAGTGGTCTAAGCTACCCTTATATCTATAGTCTTACATCCTTCTAGCTATAGTGGAATTAGTTAATATTATAGCTAATATAACTAAACCTTTAACCCCTAAGCAGCTATTTCTAGCTAATTTAGAGCCTAAGACTTCCTATAAGCCTAATTTCCTGAAAATTAGGGCTATAGGGTCTTATTATAAGGTCCTAATACCTCTAGAGCAAAGATCTAAGCTTTAAAAGCTAGCCCCTAGGACTATTCCTAGTTAGTTACTAGCTACTCTAGGTTTTACTATTTATCTTATTTATATTCCCTCTAAAAGGTTAGTTATAAAGACTAGCTTTATTAAAATTATAGAGGATATAGGCTCTATAAGGTCCCCTAAGCCTTTAGGGACTAATCCTTTAGAGGGAGAAGCTAATATCTTACGAGATAATCTAGAAGTTTAGGATAGTTACCCTAAAGCCTCCTAAAAGCCTAGCGCCCGTAGCGCCTATAGCGCCTATACTAATAGCCCCTAGGGCGACTAATATAGCGCCTACGATAGCGCCTGCAACGCCTATAGCACTACCCTTAGATAGCCCTAGCTCTAGCGCCCCTAATAAGGGTGCTATTAAAAAACCGTTTTTAGATTTAGATTCTTTAATTAATTCTAATTCTATAGATATTAATAATTTTAATATATCTTTATACGTTAAGGAGATATGCTTTAAGGCATAATAAAGGGCTAAATCATCCACTAATAATAATAATTCGGATACCCCTAAGACCTAGAAACAAGCTTTAAAAAGCAAGGATAGTTAAAAATAGATAGATGTAACTTTTAACGAATTTAAGTAGCTTCTAGCTACTAGAACCTTTAAATTTATAGGGATAGACTAAATTCCTAAGGGCTAGAGGGTTCTAAAGAATAGGCTTGTTTATAAGCTTAAAAAGGATAAAGAAAATAATCCTTTAAAGTATAAGGCCTGACTTATTACTAAAGGGTTTATGCAGATAGAAGGTTAAGATTATATCGAAACCTACGCTATAACTAGCATTCCCCCTAGTTAGCGGATTTTACTAGCCCTAGTAGCTTATAATAACTAGGAAGTTAAATAGGTTAATTGTATAGGGGCCTTTTTAAACAGTCTACTAAAGGAATCTATCTATATGCAAATACCTATTGAAAGTGGGAAGGGAATCTAGCTAGAGGGATAGGAAGACCTCCCTACTAGATTCTAATGCGGCGGCTTCTAGATTCACTAGATTATAGCGTATTCTGCAAGATAGAGAGCTTTGATAGTTGAATATAGTTGATTCCTAGCTAGTACAGACAGTCTGATAAGCAATGAGAGGATTTCTAGTCCCCTCATAGACCTACTAACCGTATCGGAGGATCTAGACCGCTAGAGAGGTCTTAGGAGCTACTTTTTATTTTCCGCAAAACCTATTTGTATGGGAAAAATAAAAAATTAACTCACGGCTATATAAACTAGCTACCTAGGTGGCCTAACTAAGCACTTTAGTATACAACCCTATTAATAAAATATACTATTAAATCTAGAAAAATTCAAGGATTCGAACAGTATACGTCAGCCTTTTATATGACTACTAGTTGCCTAGTTACAGTTAATTTTAGCTTCCCTATAGGGTAACCTAGTTAGCTTAGTTATACAAGCCCGCGGGTTAGTTATAGGAACAACGCAGGTCATAGCAAACAACGCTGTAAGCAACGCTCGTAACTAACGTTGCAACAACGCAACAAGGCAACTAGTGGGCCTATAAAATAGTGCTATAAATAGCATTATTTTAACACTCCCTCTAGAAAAGTATAAGGTAACTAATTCGATACCTAGACTTAGCTCTTTAATAGATATCTAAGTTAATTATAAATCTAATAATAAATCCAATAACTTTTTAGACTAAAAACAGTAAAATTAATAACTTTTAGGCGTAATTCCAGTGTTTTTGTTAATTTTTCGGGTTTTTTGACTTTTTAGTTAGTTTTAAACTAGGCCTTTGTATTTGTAAGACCTAATAGTTAGATAAATTGTTGAAATTTATTATGGGGTAGGGGCTTAGTTAAACCATCTGCAGGCATCTCTTTAGTGTTAATGTAAATAACCTTAGCTATACCCTTCTATACCTTTTCTCTAGTATAGTTAAATTTTAGCAAGGTATGCTTTATTCTGCTATAAAGAGCAGGGTTATTTGCGGTTATAATAGCGCCTTAGTTATCACTAAAAATTAGTACTAGAGGTGCTATAGGTAGCTTTATTTCTTTAAAGAGACTATAAAGCCACTCTAGCTTCCTAATAGCTTCATATAAGGCATTAGATTTAGCCTCTAATGTGGATAAAGCTATTGTAGTTGCTTTCTTTAATTTCTAGCTAATAGGTCCTTTAGCTAGCTTATAGAGATAAGCATAGGTTAATTTAGAGGACTTATCACCTACGAAGTCGCTATCACAGAAGCCAATAAGGGTTGCAGAAGCTATAATAGCAGATTTAGACCTTCTATAAGTTATAGAATAACCTATAGAGCCTAAAAGGTACCTAAGCAGATGTTTAGAAGCATTAAGATACTCTATTATTGAAAATTGGAAGGGAATCTAGCTAGAGGGATAGGAAGACCTCCCTACTAGATTCTAATGCGGCGGCTTCTAGATTCACTAGATTATAACGTATTCTGCAAGATAGAGAGCTTTGATAGTTAAATATAGTTGATTCCTAGCTAGTACGGACAGTCTGACAAGCAATGAGAGGATTTCTAGTCCCCTCATAGACCTACTGACCGTATCGGAGGATCTAGACCGCTAGAGAGGTCTTAGGAGCTACTTTTTATTTTCCGCAAAACCTATTTGTATGGGAAAAATAAAAAATCGACTTATGGCCATACAAACTAGCTGCCTAGGTGCACTAACTAAGCATTTTTAATAGACAACCCTATTAACAAAATATACTATTAAATCCAGAAAAATTCAAGGATTTGAATAGTATACGTTAGCCTTTTATACGACTACTAGTTGCCTAGTTACAGTTGATTTCAGCTTCCCTATAGGGTAACCTAGTTGGCTTAGTTATACAAGCCCGTGGGTTAGTTATGGGAACAACGCGAGTCACAACTGAACGCTGCAAGCAACGCCCGTAACTAACGTTGCAACAACGCAATAAGGCAACTAGTGGGCCTATAAAATAGTGCTATAAATAGCATTATTTTAACACTCCCTCTAGAAAAGTATAAGGTAACTAATTTAATACCTAGACTTAGCTCTTTAATAGATATCTAAGTTAACTATAAATTTAATAATAAATCTAATAACTTTTAGACTAAAAATAGTAAAATCGATAACTTTTAGGCGTAATTCCAGTGTTTTTGTTAATTTTTCGGGTTTTTCGACTTTTTAGTTGGTTTTAAACTAGGCCTTTGTATTTGTAAGACCTAATAGTTAGATAAATTGTTGAAATTTATTATAGGGCAGGGGCTTAGTTAAACCATTTACAGGCATCTCTTTAGTGTTAATGTAAATAACCTTAGCTATACCCTTCTGTACCTTTTCTCTGGTATAGTTGAATTTTAGCAAGGTATGCTTTGTTTTGCTATGAAGAGCAGGGTTATTAGTGGTTATAATAGCGCCTTGGTTATCACTAAAAATCGGTACTGGAGGTGCTATAGGTAGCTTTATCTCTTTAAAGAGACTGTAAAGCCACTCTAGCTCCCTAATAGCTTCACATAAGGCATTAGATTTAGCCTCTAATGTGGATAAAGCTATTGTAGTTGCTTTCTTCGATTTCTAGCTAATAGGTCCTTTAGCTAGCTTATAGAGATAAGCATAGGTTAATTTAGAGGACTTATTACCCGCAAAGTCGCTATTATAGAAGCTAATAAGGGTTGCAGAAGCTGTAGTAGCTTTAGACCTTCTATAAGTTATAGAATAACCTATAGAACCTAAAAGGTACCTAAGTAGATGTTTAGAAGCATTAAGGTGCTCTATAAACAGCTTAGATAGCGCTGTGGAAAGCCACTAAACCGGAAAGGCAATATCAGGTCTTGTAAGGAGCATTAGGTATATAATAGTCCTTATAATACTCTGATATAGCTTGTGATTAAGGGGGGAAAGAGGTTTAGTTAGGTAGTCTACCTGTTTTATAATTCCAGGTTATAGAGGAATTTTAATAGGTCTAGTATCCTTTATGTTAAATCTTTCTAGGGCTTTAGAAACGTACTGGGACTGGTGGATAGTTAGGGTCCCTTTCTTTTGATTTCTAGTGATTTGAACGCCTAGGAAAAATTCGGCTAGCCCACGGTCTTCTATAGGATAAGCTTTATAAAGTAGCTTCTTTAGCCTATTAATATAAGCTAGATCCGGTCCTATTAGAAGGCAGTTATCCACATAAGTCGCTATATATGTAAATGTAGTTAGGTTAAAGAAGACAGCTGGGTCGGATATAAGGGGTTGAAAGCCTAGCTTCTGAAGAAGGTCTTTTAAAACCTGCTGCCACTCTCTAGAGCTTTGTTTTAATCTATATAAAGCTTTTTGTAGGAAAATAACTTGCTTTTAAGAGGGTTTGTAGCTATACTTCTTAAGTAACTTAGCTACTTTAGGTGTAGACTTAGCAAATTCAGTAAATCCGTTAGGTATTTGCATATAGATGGATTCCTTTAGTGGACTGTTTAAAAAGGCCCCTATAAAATCAACCTGTTTAACTTCCTAGTTATTACAAGCCGCTAGGGCTAGTAAAATCCGCTAACTAGGGGGAATGCTAGTTGTAGCGTAGGTTTCGATATAATCTTAACCTTCTATCTGCATAAACCCTTTAGCAACGAGTTAGGCCTTGTACTTTAGAGGATTATTTTCTTTATCCTTTTTAAGCTTATAAACAAGCCTATTCTTTAAAACCCTCCGGCCCTTAGGAATTTGGTCTATCCCTATAAATTTGAAGGTTCTAGCAGCTAGAAGCTGTTTAAATTCGTTAAATGTTGCATCCATCCATTTTTGACTATCCTTGCTTTTTAAAGCTTGTTTCTAGGTCTTAGGGGTATCCGAATTGTTGTTGTTTTTAGTGGATAATTTAGCCTTTTATTGTGCCTTGAAGCATATCTCCTTAATGTATGAAGATATATTGAAATCATTGATATCTATAGAATCAGAATTGATTAAAGAATCTAAATCTGAAAACGGTTTTTTAATAGCACCCTTATTGGGGGCGCTAGAGCTAGGGCTCTCTAGGGGTAGCGCTAGAGGCGTTACAGGCGCTGTAGGCGTTGTCGCGGGCGCTGTATTAGTCGCCCCAGGGGCTGTTGTTACAGGCGCTGCGGGCGCTGCGGGCGCTAGACCTTTAGGCTTTGGGTAACTATCCTAAACTTCTAGATTATCTCGTGAGATATTGGCTTCTCCCTCTAAAGGATTAGTCCCTAAAGCCTTAGGGGACCCTATAGAGCCTATATCCTTTATAATTTTAACAAAGCTAGTCTTTATAACTAACCTTTTAGAGGGAATATAAACAAGATAAACAGTAGAACCTAGAGTAGCTAGCAACTGACTAGGAATAGTCCTAGGGGCTAGCTTTTAAAGCTTAGATCTCTGCTCCGGAGGTATTAGGACCTCACAATAAGACCCTATAGCCCTAATTTTCGAGAAGTTAGGCTTATAGGAAGTCTTAGGCTCTAAATTAGCTAGAAATAGCTGCTTAGGGGTTAAAGGTTTAGTTGTATTAGCTATGATGTTAACTAATTTCACTATAGCTAGAAGGATATAAGACTATAGATATAAGGGTAGCTTAGACCACTAAAGTGTAGCCCTAAGCTAGTTAAGGATAACCCTAATAGCCCTCTTAACTAGCCTATTCTGTTTATAAATATAGGGGTAAGAGGTGCTAAAGCAAATTCCCTTAGAAGATAACCATGACTGAAGTTTGTTGTTAATTTTAGTACCTCCGTTAAAGTGAAGGTGCCTAGGATACGCGTTATATTGATTTTTTAGGGCTCTAAAGAAGCCCTTAATAGCTAAAGAAAGGGTTAAACCTTCTTTATTAGCTAATGAAAAACACCATTTATACTGGGATTTTTAATCAATAAGTATAAGGACTATAGCCTTCTTATTATGCGGTATAGGTTTGATTTTAACTGTATCTCCCTCTAGAATATCTAGAACTCTAGGGGGGTCCTAAATAGGTTGTTTAGTTAGTCTTCTAATAGCTTTAGATTGCATATAGGCTATGCAGTTAAAATCCTTTTCTTTAATAGCGGAAAAATCAGGGATCCCTTTAGCTAATTTCGATGATTTCTTTAGTAAAGGGAGGCCTATATGGCCTAATCGGATGTGCTAAAGAAGGGCTAGATCTAGTAACTTCTTGTAACTAGAATCTAGCTTTTTAGGGCTATTATCCCCTAACTCCCTCTGTTGCTAGGCCTCTTAAGAATCATAGGCCTCTGGGGGCAATAGACGGCCACTATTGTCACCTAAGTTATTAGGGTATAGACCTTCTAAACCCCCTATAGAAGATGCCTAACTAGGAGGAGCTTTAGTAGGACATAGGGCTAAATCTTCTAAATCATTGTCTTCTAGCTCTTTAATTCGTTAATATTCCTTAGGATTAAAAGCTGGTTGCGGAATTTGAACCTCTATAGGGTAGGAAAACCCTAATTTAGTCTTATAAGCTCTTAGTTATTGTTGCTATTGTTAGTTGCAATATTAAGAGCCTATAAAGGAGAGGTGGGTTAAATGCTTACAGATTATAGGAGTAGGTTACCCCTTAATCTGTAAAAAGAAGCCGTGTTTAGCAGGTTCTAATAACCCACAGGGGCTTTTATCGGCTAGGAATAGCTAGTCTTTAGCTAGATAACCTCCCTTTAGATAGTGGGATAACCTACTAACTAGGTTAGTATCTATACCTAGGAAATATAGGGCATCTAGCAGAGCTAAAGGCCTATATTCTGGTGGATTTTTCTTAACTAAAACGTTAAAAACAGCTATGCCTCTTCCTTTAGGAAAAATAGGTCCTCCTGCTATAATTATAGCGCTAGTTTCACCTTTCTTTAGAGGTTTAAAGTCCCTAAAAGAAGCCCTATTATTACAAATGTGATAGGAAGAACCTATATCATACAAAAGGGAGTTTTTAACCACATTGTTAGAGTAGCTAAAAGTAGGCTTGCTAGTAGTGTTACTAGTGGCACTAGAGGTATCTAAGTCAGACTTAGAATCACTACTATTATCACTGCTAGATTTATTAGAATCTAATTCTTTAACATATCCTATGGCTAGGGTGTAGCCTAAAGCAAAAGCAGCTTCTTTTCCTTTCTGTTTTTCCCTATTACTACTCTTTTTCTTCTTCTGCTTCTTTTTAGAGGCCTTAGAAGGGTTTGAATCCTTCTTATCCTGCTCTTTAGTGGCGTTAGAGTCCTTCTTAGGGTTAGGATTAGAAGACTTCTTTTCCTAGTCCTTAGAATTTCCCTTATTATTAGAAGCCTTATAACTAAGGGCTTTAGCTATAGGGGAGGTTTTGTCCCTCTATTCTTCTAATAAGTCCGCTATAAGGAACTATAAATTTAGGGTATTTACAGGCAGTCCTTATGCCCTAGAAGCTCTAATAGTAAATCTTTGTCTCTTAGCCTAACTAGGAAAGGTTTGCTTTAATGCATTAATATAATAGTTTACTTAATTAATAGGGGCAATCTCTACACTACAAAGCTATAGTCTAGCTAGTAAATTATTAAAATTAGCATTAAAAGCCTCTAAAGATCCCTTATAACTTGAAAAGTTTAGGGAGTGGTAGCTAGTGTATAGTGTACCACGCTAGATTTTAGCACTCTGCGAATACTGCCTAATAAGGACTTTATAGGCTTCTTTAGGGGATTTTTACTAATATATAGCAGCCTATGGTCTAGGTTAGCAGCTATCTCTTAATATTATTAAAAGAATAGCTTAGTTACAGTTAGCTAGATAGCCTGCTAGGCTTAGATTATCTATAAATTTAGGTAATCCTAGGGCTCTAAATTGTATGCTTAGGGCTTGCTTCTACTAATTATAGTTTTTAGGGCCTTTTAGCTTAGCTCCCTCTAGAATAGAGTAAACCTTCTTATTTAGTTCCTTTATAGCACCTATATTAAAGGTAGCTTATAAGTTACTAGAAGGTACGCTTGTAAAAGTAGTAGCTAGGTCTTCTTCTAGAACCTTAGTATTTTCTTCCTTAGGTCTATTAGAAGCCTAAAGACCTTGCATAATAGTTATAGTTTGCGTTAACTTCTCTAGAAGATTATTAATACTAGCCTTGTTTTTAATACGATTTTCCTCGCTATGCCTAATAAAATTAGTTAAGGTCTTGCCTTATTATTTAATTTAACCCTGCATCTATAACTATAGGGCACTAGCCTAAATAGCTAGTTAACCTTCTATATCTATCCTACTAGGGTCCCTAGGGGGGCTAGAAGACCCTATAGGGGCCTTACCCTTATAACTAGGTGGTGCTATCTTCTAAATCTTAAAAAGAATCCCTATGTAAAAGCTCTAAATTCATTCCTATTATAAATAACGCGCGCTAGAAATTGCTTATATTATAATCTAGTTGCATACGCAAAATGTGTGGCAGGGCTGTTTAAGAGGGTAGCCCTTAGGTGTAAAAAGTGGGTCTTTAGTATACGCGGGCAAAAAAATAGCGGAGAGGGGTCTCTAAGAAAATTTTCTTAATACTAAGTAATAGGAATTATAGATAATAGGTATTACAGAAGTTATAACGTAACGCAACGTAATATATAGTGCGTGCAACGTAGTGTAATAGGTTAAAAAGCCTAGTATAGATATACTAGATATCTAATAATTTTAAAGGATATAGCGTATCTACTATTATAAATAATATCAAATATAACGGTTATAGTAGTGAATAGGATTACTAAAAAGGTTATGGTTGTAACTAGGTAGTTACGGGTTGTAATGTGGTGGTTACAGGTTGCGGCTATAGTTAATTTTTAACACCAAAGGTCTAATGTTACAATGCGTGGTACTAGTAAATAAAGAGCTTCAAATTCTAGTGGTTTCCTTTATAATCTTAAGAGCCTATAGGTATAGTAGGTAGTAACTATACCTAAAATCAAGCAGTAATCGCAGTAAAATAACGCAGTAATGTAGTAATCTATAGGCCTTCCAGGCTTATAACCTATTAAAAATTAGAAGGGAATCTAGCTAGAGGGATAGGAAGACCTCCCTACTAGATTCTAATGCGGCGGCTTCTAGATTCACTAGATTATAACGTATTCTGCAAGATAGAGAGCTTTAATAGTTAAATATAGTTAATTCCTAGCTAGTACAGATAGTCTAACAAGCAATAAGAGGATTTCTAGTCCCCTTATAGACCTACCGACTGTATCGGAGGATCTAGACCGCTAGAGAGGTCTTAGGAGCTACTTTTTATTTTCCGCAAAACCTATTTGTATGGGAAAAATAAAAAATCAACTCACGGCCATATAAACTAGCTACCTAGGTGCACTAACTAAGCATTTTTAATAGACAACCCTATTAACAAAATATACCATTAAATCCAGAAAAATTCAAGGATTCGAATAGTATACGTTAGCCTTTTATACGACTACTAGTTGCCTAGTTACAGTCGATTTCAGCTTCCCTATAGGGTAACCTAGTTGGCTTAGTCATACAAGCCCGTGGGTTAGTTGTGGGAACAACGCGAGTCACAACTAAACGCTGCAAGCAACGCCCGTAACTAACGTTGCAACAACGCAACAAGGCAACTAGTGGGCCTATAAAATAGTGCTATAAATAGCATTATTTTAACATCTATAAATAGCTTAGCTAGCGCTGTGGAAAGCCACTAAACCAGAAAGGCAATATTAGGTCTTATAAGGAGCATTAGGTACATAATAGTCCCTATAATACTCTAATATAGCTTGTAATTAAGGGGGGAAAGAGGTTTAGTTAGGTGGTCTACCTGTTTTATAATTCCTAGTTATAGAGGAATTTTAATAAGTCTAGTATCTTTTATATTAAATCTTTCTAGGGCTTTAGAAATGTACTAGGACTAGTGGATAGTTAGGGTCCCTTTCTTTCGATTTCTAGTGATTTAAACGCCTAGGAAAAATTCTACTAGCCTATGATCTTCTATAGGATAAGCTTTATAAAGTAGCTTCTTTAGCCTATTAATATAAGCTAGATCCAGTCCTATTAGAAGACAGTCATCCATATAAGTCGCTATATATGTAGATGTAGTTAGGTTAAAGAAGACGGCTAGGTTAGATATAAGGGGTTAAAAGCCTAGCTTCTAAAGAAGGTCCTTTAAAACCTATTGCCACTCTCTAGAGCTCTATTTTAATCTATATAAAGCTTTTTATAGGAAGATAACTTGCTTTTAAGAGGGTTTGTAGCTATACTTCTTAAGTAACTTAGCTACTTTAGGTGTAAACTTAGCAAATTCAGTAAATCCATTAGGAATTTGCATATAGATAGCTTCCTTTAGTGGACTGTTTAGAAAGGCCCCTATAAAATTAACCTATTTAACTTCCTAGTTATTATAAGCCGCTAGGGCTAGTAAAATCCGCTAACTAGGGGGAATGCTAGTTACAGCGTAGGTTTTAATATAATCTTAACCTTCTATTTGCATAAACCCTTTAGCAACGAGTTAGGCCTTATACTTTAGAGGATTATTTTCTTTATCCTTTTTAAGCTTATAAACAAGCCTATTCTTTAGAACCCTCTAGCCCTTAGGAATTTAGTCTATCCCTATAAATTTAAAGGTTCTAGCAGCTAGAAGCTATTTAAATTCGTTAAAAGTTACATCTATCTATTTTTAACTATCCTTGCTTTTTAAAGCTTATTTCTAGGTCTTAGGGGTATCTAAATCATTGTTTTTAGTGGATAATTTAGCCCTTTATTGTGCCTTAAAGCATATCTCCTTAACGTATAAAGATATATTAAAATCATTAATATCCATAGAATTAGAATTAATTAAAGAATCTAAATCTAAAAACGGTTTTTTAATAGCACCCTTATTAGGGGCGCTAGAGCTAGGGCTCTCTAGGGGTAGCGCTAGAGGCGTTACAGGCGCTGTCATAGGCGCTGTATTAGTTGCCCTAGGGGCTGTTAGTATAGGCGCTGCGGGCGCTACGGGCGCTAAGCTTTTAGGAGGCTTTAGGTAACTATCCTAAACTTCTAGATTATCTTGTAAGATATTAGCTTCTCCCTCTAAAGGATTAGTCCCTAAAGGCTTAGGGGACCTTACAGAGCCTATATCCTCTATAATTTTAATAAAGCTAGTCTTTATAACTAACCTTTTAGAGGGAATATAAATAAGATAAATAGTAAAACCTAGAGTAGCTAGCAACTAACTAGGAATAGTCCTAGGGGCTAGCTTTTAAAGCTTAGATCTCTGCTCTAGAGGTATTAGGACCTTATAATAAGACCCTATAGCCCTAATTTTTAAGTAGTTAGGCTTATAGGAAGTCTTAGGCTCTAAATTAGCTAGAAATAGCTACTTAGGGGTTAAAGGTTTAGTTATATTAGCTATGATGTTAACTAATTCCACTATAGCTAGAAGGATATAAGACTATAGATATAAGGGTAGCTTAGACCACTAAAGTGTAGCCCTAAGCTAGTCTAGGATAACCCTAATAGCCCTCTTAACTAGCCTATTCTGTTCGTGAATATAGGGGCAAGAGGTGCTAAAGCAAATTCCCTTAGAAGATAACTATAACTAAAGTTCATTGTTAATTTCAGTACCTCCGTCAAAGTGAAGGTGCCTAGGATACGCGTTATATTGATTTTTTAGGGCTCTAAAGAAGCCCTTAATAGCTAAAGAAAGGGTTAAACCTTCTTTATTAGCTAATAAAAAGCACTATTTATACTGGGATTTTCAATCAATAAGAATAAGGACTATAGCCTTCTTATTGTGTGGTATAGGTTTAATTTTAACTATATCTCCCTCTAGAATATCTAGAACTCTAGGGGGGTCCTAAATAGGTTATTTAGTTAGTCTTCTAATAGCTTTAGATTGCATACAGGCTATGCAGTTAAAATCCTTTTCTTTAATAGCAGAAAAATCAGGGATCCCTTTAGCTAATTTAGATGATTTCTTTAGTAAAGGGAGGCCTATATAGCCTAATTAAATATGCTAAAGGAGGGCTAAATCTAGTAACTTCTTATAACTAGAATCTAGCTTTTTAGGGCTATTATCCCCTAGCTCCCTTTGTTGCTAGGCCTCTTAAGAATCACAGGCCTCTAGGGGCAGTAGACAGCCACTATTATTACCTAAGTCATTAGGGTATAGACCTTCTAAACCCCCTATAGAAAATGCCTAACTAGGAGGAGCTTTAGTGGGATATAGGGCTAAATCTTCTAAATCATTATCTCCTAGCTCTTTGATTTGTTAATATTCCTTAGGATTAAAAGCTAGTTACGGAATTTGAAACTCTATAGGGTAGGAGAACCCTAATTTAGTCTTATAAGCTCTTGGTTGTTATTGTTAGTTGCAATACTAAGAGCCTATAAAGGAGAGGTAGGTTAAATGCTTATAGATTATAGGAGTAGGTTGCCCCTTAATCTATAAAAAGAAGCTGTGTTTAGCAGGTTCTAATAACCCATAGGGGCTTTTATTAGCTAGGAATAGCTAGTCTTTAGCTAGATAACCTCCCTTTAGATAGTGAGATAACCCACTAACTAGGTTAGTATCTATGCCTAGGAAATATAGGGCATCTAGCAGAGCTAAAGGCCTATATTCTAGTGGATTTTTCTTAACTAGAATGTTAAAACAGCTATGCCTCTTCCTTTAGGAAAAATAGGTCCTCCTGCTGTAATTATAGCGCTTTTACCTTTCTTTTAGAGGTTTAAAGTCCCTAAAAGAAGCCCTATTATACAAATATGATAGGAAAAACCCGTATTATACAAAAGGGAGTTTTTAACTATATTATTAGAGTAGCTAAAAGTAGGCTTACTAGTAGTGTTACTAGTGGTAGAGGCACTAGAACTATCTAAATTAGAATTAGAATCACTACTATTATTACTGCTAGATTTATTAGAATCTAATTCTTTAACATAATCCTATGGCTAGGATAGCCTAAAGCAAAAGCAGCTTCTTTTCCTTTCTGTTTTTCCCTATTACTACTCTTTTTCTTTTTCTGCTTCTTTTTAGAGGCCTTAGAAGGGTTTGAATCCTTCTTATCCTGCTCTTTAGTGGCATTAGAGTCCTTCTTAGGGTTAGGATTAGAAGATTTCTTCTCCTAGTCCTTAGATTTCCCTTATTATTAGAAGCCTTATAACTAAGGCTTTAGCTATAGGGAGGTTTTGTCCCTCTTTTTTCTAATAAGTCTGCCATAGAAACTGTAAATTTAGGTAATTATAGGCAGTCCTTATGCCTTAGAAGCTCTAATAGTAAACCTTTATCTCTTAGCCTAACTAGGAAAGGTCTGCTTTAATGCATTAATATAATAATTTACTTAATTAATAGGGGCGATCTTTACACTACAAAGTTATAGTCTAGCTAGTAAATTATTAAAATTAGCATTAAAAGCCTCTAAAGATCCCTTATAACTTAAAAAGTTTAGGGAGTGGTAGCTAGCGTATAGTGTACCACGCTGGATTTTAGCACTCTGCAAATACTGCCTAATAAGGACTTTATAGGCTTCTTTAGGGGATTTTTACTAACATATAGCAGCCTATAGTCTTAGTTAATAACTATCTCTTAATATTATTAAAAGAATAGCTTAGTCATAGTTAGCTAGATAGCTTGCTAGGCTTGGATTATCTATAAATTTAGGTAATCCTAGGGCTCTAAATTGTATACTTAGGGCTTGCTTCCACTAATTATAATTTTTAGGGCCTTTTAGCTTAGCTCCCTCTAGAATAGAGTGAACCTTCTTATTTAGTTCCTTTATAGCACCTATATTAAAGGTAGCTTATAAGTTACTAGAAGGTACACTTGCAAAAGTAGTAGCTAGGTCTTCTTCTAGAACCTTAGTATTTTCTTCCTTAGGTTTATTAGAAGCCTAAAGACCTTGTATAATAGTTATAGTTTGCGTTAACTTCTCTAGAAGATTATTAATGCTAGCCTTGTTTTTAATACGATTTTCTTCGCTATGCCTAATAAAATCAAATAAAGTCTTGCCTTGTTGTTTAATTTAACTTTATAGGTGCAAAGTACTAGCCTAAATAGCTAGTTAACCTTCTATATCTATCCTACTAGGGTCCCTAGGGGGGCTAGAAGACCCTATAGCAAGGGCCTTACCCTTATAACTAGGTGGTGCTATCTTCTAAAAAAAATCCCCTAAAAAGGAAAAGAATCCCTATGTAGAAGCTCTAAATTTATTCCTATTGCAAATAACGCGCGCTAGAAATTGCTTATGTTGTAATCTAGTTATGCACGTAAATTGTGTGGCAGGACTGTTTAAGAGGGTAGCCCTTAGGTCTAAAAAGTGGGTCTTTAGTATGCGTAGGCAGAAAAATAGCGGAGAGGGGTCTCTAAGAAAATTTTCTTAACACTAAGTAAAGGAATTGTAGATAATAGGTATTACAGAAGCCATAACGCAACGTAACGTAATGTATAGTGCGTGTAACGTAATGTAATAGGTTAAAAAGCCTAGTATATAATATACTAGATGTCTAATGATTTTAGAAGGATATAGCGTATCTACTATTATAGATAATATCAAATATAACAGTCGCAGTAGTGAATAGAATCACTAAAAAGAGGTTATAGTTGTAACTAGATAGTTACGGTTGCAATATAGTGGTTACGGGTGTGGCTATAGTTAATTTTTAACACTAAGGGTCTAATGTTGCGATGCGTGGTGCTAGTAAATAAAGAGCTTTAAATTCTAGTGGTTTCCTTTGTAATCTTAAGAGCCTATAGGTATAGTAGGTAGTAATAGTACCTAAAATTAAGCAGTAATTGCAGTAGAATAACGCAGTAATGTAGTAATCTATAGGCCTTCTAGGCTTATAACCTATTAAAAGTGGGAAGGGAATCTAGCTAGAGGGATAGGAAGACCTCCCTACTAGATTCTAATGCGGTGGCTTTTAGATTCACTAGATTATAGCGTATTCTGCAAGATAGAGAGCTTTAATAGTTAAATATAGTTAATTCCTAGCTAGTACGGATAGTCTAACAAGCAATAAGAGGATTTCTAGTCCCCTTATAGACCTACTAACTGTATCGGAGGATCTAGACCGCTAGAGAGGTCTTAGGAGCTACTTTTTATTTTCCGCAAAACCTATTTGTATAGGAAAAATAAAAAATCAACTCATAGCTATACAAACTAGCTACCTAGGTGGCCTAACTAAGCACTTTAGTATATAACCCTATTAATAAAATATACCATTAAATCCAGAAAAATTCAAGGATTCGAACAGTATACGTTAGCCTTTTATACGACTACTAGTTGCCTAGTTACAGTCGATTTTAGCTTCCCTATAGGGTAACCTAGTTAGCTTAGTCATACAAGCCCGCGGGTTGGTTGTGGGAACAACGCAGGTCACAGCAAACAACGCTGCAAGCAACGCTCGTAACCAACGTTGCAATAACGCAACAAGGCAACTAGTGGGCCTATAAAATATTGCTATAAATAGCATTATTTTAACAATACCTAATGGATTCACTGAATTTGCTAAGTCTACACCTAAAGTAGCTAAGTTACTTAAGAAGTATAGCTACAAACCCTCTTAAAAGCAGGTTATTTTCCTACAAAAAGCTTTATATAGATTAAAACAAAGCTCTAGAGAGTAGTAGCAGGTTTTAAAGGACCTTCTTTAGAAGCTAGGCTTTTAACCCCTTATATCTAACCTAGCTGTCTTCTTTAACCTAACTACATCTACATATATAGCGACTTATATAGATAACTGCCTTCTAATAGGACCGGATCTAGCTTATATTAATAGGCTAAAGAAGCTACTTTATAAAGCTTATCCTATAGAAGACCATAGGCTAGCTAAATTTTTCCTAGGCGTTTAAATCTCTAGAAATTAAAAGAAAGGGACCCTAACTATTCACTAGTCCTAGTTGTTAAAATAATGCTATTTATAGCACTATTTTATAGGCCCACTAGTTGCCTTGTTGCGTTGTTGCAACGTTAGTTACGGGCGTTGCTTGCAGCGTTCAGTTGTGACTCGCGTTATTCCCACAACTAACCCACGGGCTTGTATGACTAAGCCAACTAGGTTACCCTATAGGGAAGCTGAAATCGACTGTAACTAGGCAACTAGTAGTCGTATAAAAGGCTAATGTATACTATTCGAATCCTTGAATTTTTCTGGATTTAATGGTATATTTTGTTAATAGGGTTGTCTATTAAAAATGCTTAGTTAGTGCACCTAGGCAGCTAGTTTGTATGGCCGTGAGTTGATTTTTTATTTTTCCTATATAAATAGGTTTTGCGGAAAATAAAAAGTAGCTCCTAAGACCTCTCTAGCAGTCTAGATCCTCTAATACGGTTAGTAGGTCTATGAGGGGACTAGAAATCCTCTCATTGCTTGTTAGACTGTCTGTACTAGCTAGGAATTAACTATATTTAACTATTAAAGCTCTCTATCTTGCAGAATACGTTATAATCTAGTGAATCTAGAAGCCGCCGCATTAGAATCTAGTAGGGAGGTCTTCCTATCCCTCTAGCTAGATTCCCTTCTAATTTTTAATAGGTTATAAGCCTAGAAGGCCTATAGATTACTACATTACTGCGTTATTCTACTGCGATTACTGCTTAATTTTAGGTACAGTTACTACCTACTATACCTATAGGCTCTTAAGATTACAAAGGAAACCACTAGAATTTAAAGCTCTTTATTTACTAGTACCACGCATTGCAATATTAGACTTTTAGTGTTAAAAATTAACTATAGCCGCAACCCGCAACCACCACATTGCAACCCATAACTACCTAGTTACAACCATAACCTTTTTAGTGATCCTATTCACTACTATAACCGTTATATTTAATATTATCTACAATAGTAAATACGCTGCATCCTTTGAAATCATTAGATATCTAGTATATCTATACTAGGCTTTTTAACCTATTACACTACGTTACACGCACTATATATTACGTTGCGTTGCGTTGTAACTTCTGTAATACCTATTATTTACGATTCCTATTACTTAGTATTAAGAAAATTTTCTTAGAGACCTCTCTTCGCTATTTTTCTGCCCGCGCATACTAAAGACCCACTTTTTATACCTAAGGGCTACCCTCTTAAATAGCCCTGCCACATATTTTACGTACGCAACTAGATTGTAACATAAGCAATTTCTAGCGCGCGTTATTTGCAATAGGAACGAATTTAGAGCTTTTACATAGGGATTCTTTTTAAGATTTAGAAGATAGCACCACCTAGTTATAAGGGTAAGGCCCCTATAGGGTCTTCTAGCCCCCCTAGGGACCCTAGTAGGATAGATATAGAAGGTTAACTAGCTATTTAGGCTAGTGCCCTATAGTTATAGATGTAGGGTTAAATTAAATAATAAGGCAAGACCTTAACTAATTTTATTAGGCATAGCGAGGAAAATTATATTAAAAATAAGGCTAGCATTAATAATCTTCTAGAGAAGTTAACGCAAACCATAACTGTTATGCAAGGTCTTTAGGCTTCTAATAGACCTAAGGAAGAAAATACTAAGGTTCTAGAAGAAGACCTAGCTACCACTTCTGCGAGCGTACCTTCTAGTAACTTATAAGCTACCTTTAACACAGGTGCTATAAAGGAACTAAATAAGAAGGTTCACTCTATTCTAGAGGGAGCTAAGCTAAAAGGCCCTAAAAACTATAATTAGTGGAAGCAAGCCCTAAGCATATAATTTAGAGCCCTAGGATTACCTAAATTTATAGATAATCCAAGCCTAGCAGGCTATCTAGCTAACTATAACTAAGCTATTCTTTTAATAATATTAAGAGATAGCTACTAACCTAGACTACAGGCTGCTATATGTTAGCAAAAATCCCCTAAAGAAGCCTATAAAGTCCTTATTAGGCAGTATTCGCAGAGTGCTAAAATCCAGCGTGGTACACTATACGCTAGCTACCACTCCCTAAACTTTTTAAGTTATAAGGGATCTTTAGAGGCTTTTAATGCTAATTTTAATAATTTACTAGCTAGACTATAGCTTTGTAGTGTAGAGATCGCCCCTATTAATTAAGTAAACTATTATATTAATGCATTAAAGCAAACCTTTCCTAGTTAGGCTAAGAGACAAAGATTTACTATTAGAGCTTCTAGGGCATAAGGACTGCCTATAAATACCCTAAATTTACAGTTCCTTATGGCGGACTTATTAGAAGAACAGAGGGATAAAACCTCCCCTATAGCTAAAGCCCTTAGTTATAAGGCTTCTAATAATAAGGGAAATTCTAAGGACTAGGAAAAGAAGTCTTCTAATCCTAACCCTAAGAAGGACTCTAACGCCACTAAAGAGCAGGATAAGAAGGATTTAAACCCTTCTAAGGCCTCTAAAAAGAAGCAGAAGAAGAAAAAGAGTAGTAACAGGGAAAAATAGAAAGGAAAAGAAGCTGCTTTTGCTTTAGGCTACACCCTAGCCATAGGATATATTAAAGAATTAGATTCTAATAAATCTAGCAGTGATAATAGTAGTAATTCTAAGTCTGACTCGGATACCTCTAGTGCTACTAGTAACACTACTAGCAAGCCTACTTTTAGCTACTCTAACAATGTGGTTAAAAACTCCCTTTTATATAATATAGGTTCTTCCTATTATATTTGTAATAATAGGGCTTCTTTTAGGGACTTTAAACCTCTAAAGAAAGGTGAAACTAGCGCTATAATTATAGCAGGAGGACCTATTTTTCCTAAAGGAAGAGGCATAGCTGTTTTTAACGTTCTGGTCAAGAAAAATCCACCAGAATATAGGCCTTTAGCTTTGCTAGATGCCCTATATTTCCTAGGTATAGATACTAACCTAGTTAGTGGGTTATCCCACTATCTAAAGGGAGGTTATCTAGCTAAAGACTAGCTATTCCTAGCCGATAAAAGCCCCTGTGGGTTATTAGAACCTGCTAAACACGGCTTCTTTTTATAGATTAAGAGGCAACCTACTCCTATAATCTGTAAGCATTTAACCCACCTCTCCTTTATAGGCTCTCAATATTGCAACTAACAACGGCAACGACAACTAAGAGCTTATAAGACTAAATTAGGGTTTTCCTACCCTATAGAGGTTCAAATTCCGCAACCAGCTTTTAATCCCAAGGAATATTAACAAATCAAAGAGCTAGAAGACAATGATTTAGAAGATTTAGCCCTATGTCCCACCGAAGCTTCTCCTAGTTAGGCATCTTCTATAGGGGGTTTAGAAGGTCTATACCCTAATGACTTAGGTGACAATAGTGGCTATCTATTGCCCCTAGAGGCCTGTGATTCTTAAGAGGCCTAGCAACAGAGGGAGTTAGGGGATAATAGCCCTAAAAAGCTAGATTCTAGTTACAAGAAGTTACTAGATCTAGCCCTTCTTTGGCATATCTGATTAGGCTATATAGGCCTCCCTTTACTAAAGAAATCATCGAAATTAGCTAAAGGGATCCCTGATTTTTCCGCCATTAAAGAAAAGGATTTTAACTGCATAGCCTGTATGCAATCTAAAGCTATTAGAAGACTAACTAAACAACCTATTTAGGACCCCCCTAGAGTTCTAGATATTCTAGAGGGAGATACGGTTAAAATCAAACCTATACCGCATAATAAGAAGGCTACAGTCCTTATACTTATTAATTGAAAATCCTAGTATAAATGGTGTTTTTCATTAGCTAATAAAGAAGGTTTAACCCTTTCTTTAGCTATTAAGGGCTTCTTTAGAGCCCTAAAAAATCGATATAACGCGTATCCTAGGCACCTTCACTTTGACGGAGGTACTGAAATTAACAACGAACTTTAGTTATAGTTATCTTCTAAGGGAATTTGCTTTAGCACCTCTTGCCCCTATATTCACGAATAGAATAGGCTAGTTAAGAGGGCTATTAGGGTTATCCTTAACTGGCTTAGGGCTACACTTTAGTGGTCTAAGCTACCCTTATATCTATAGTCTTACATCCTTCTAGCTATAGTGGAATTAGTTAACATCACAGCTAATACGACTAAACCTTTGACCCCTAAGCAGCTATTTCTAGCTGATTTAGAGCCTAAGACTTCCTATAAGCCTAACTTCTCGAAAATTAGGGCTATAGGGTCTTATTGTAAGGTCCTAATACCTCCGGAGCAGAGATCTAAGCTTTAAAAGCTAGCCCCTAGGACTATTCCTAGTTAGTTGCTAGCTACTCTAGGTTCTACTGTTTATCTTATTTATATTCCCTCTAAAAGGTTAGTTATAAAGACTAGCTTTGTTAAAATTATAGAGGATATAGGCTCTGTAGGGTCCCCTAAGGCTTTAGGGACTAATCCTTTAGAGGGAGAAGCTAATATCTCACGAGATAATCTAGAAGTTTAGGATAGTTACCTAAAGCCTAAAGGTCTAGCGCCCGCAGCGCCCGCAGCGCCTGTAACAACAGCCCCTGGGGCGACCGATATAGCGCCCGCGACAACGCCTATAGCGCCTGTAACGCCTCTAGCGCTACCCCTAGAGAGCCCTAGCTCTAGCGCCCCTAATAAGGGTGCTATCGAAAAACCGTTTTTAGATTTGGATTCTTTAATCAATTCTGATTCTATGGATATTGATGATTTCAATATATCTTCATACGTTAAGGAGATATGCTTTAAGGCATAACAAAAGGCTAAATTATCCACTAAAAATAACAACGATTTAGATACCCCTAAGACCTAGAAACAAGCTTTAAAAAGCAAGGATAGTTGAAAATGGATGGATGCAACATTTAACGAATTTAAATAGCTTCTAGCTGCTAGAACCTTCAAATTTATAGGGATAGACTAAATTCCTAAGGGCTAGAGGGTTCTAAAGAATAGGCTTGTTTATAAGCTTAAAAAGGATAAAGAAAATAATCCTCTAAAGTATAAGGCCTAACTCGTTGCTAAAGGGTTTATGCAGATAGAAGGTTAAGATTATATTGAAACCTACGCTATAACTAGCATTCCCCCTAGTTAGCGGATTTTACTAGCCCTAGCGGCTTATAATGACTAGGAAGTTAAACAGGTTGATTTTATAGGGGCCTTTTTAAACAGTCCACTAAAGGAATCCATCTATATGCAAATACCTAACGGATTTACTGAATTTGCCGAGTCTACACCTGAAGTAGCTAAGTTACTTAAGAAGTATAGCTACAAACCCTCTTAAAAGCAGGTTATTTTCCTACAAAAAGCTTTATATAGATTAAAACAAAGCTCTAGAGAGTGGTAGCAGGTTTTAAAAGACCTTCTTCGGAAGCTAGGCTTTTAACCCCTTATATCCAACCTAGCTGTCTTCTTTAACCTAACTACATCTATATATATAGCGACTTATGTGGATGACTGCCTTCTAATAGGACTGGATCTAGCTTATATTAATAGGCTAAAGAAGCTACTTTATAAAGCTTATCCTATAGAAGACCATGGGCTAGCTAAATTTTTCCTAGGCATTCAAATCACTAGAAATCAAAAGAAAGGGACCCTAACTATCCACTAGTCCTAGTACGTTTCTAAAGCCCTAGAAAGATTTAATATAAAGGATGCTAGACCTGTTAAAATTCCTCTATAACCTGGAATTATAAAACAGGTAGACTACCTAACTAAACCTCTTTCCCCCCTTGATCACAAGCTATATCAGAGTATTATAGGGACTATTATATACCTAATGCTCCTTACAAGACCTAATATTGCCTTTCCGGTTTAGTGGCTTTCCATAGCGTTATCTAAGCCGTTTATAGAGCACCTTAATGCTTCTAAACATTTGCTTAGGTACCTTTTAGGTTCTATAGGTTATTCTATAACTTATAGAAGGTCTAAAGCTGCTATAGCTTTTGCAACCCTTATTGGCTTCTGTGATAGCGACTTCGCGGGTGATAAGTCCTCTAAATCAACCTATGCTTATCTCTATAAGCTAGCTAAAGGACCTATTAGCTGGAAATCAAAGAAAGCAACTACGATAGCTTTATCCACATTAGAGGCTAAATCTAATGCCTTATGTGAAGCTATTAGGGAGCTAGAGTGGCTTTATAGTCTCTTTAAAGAGATAAAGCTACCTATAGCACCTCTAGTACTGATTTTTAGTGATAACTAAGGCGCTATTACAACCGCTAATAACCCTGCTCTTTATAGCAGAACAAAGCATACCCTGCTAAAATTTAACTATACCAGAGAAAAGGTACAGAAGGGTATAGCTAAGGTTATTTACATTAACACTAAAGAGATGCCTGCAGATAGTTTAACTAAGCCCCTGCCCTATGATAAATTTCAACAATTTATCTAACTATTAGGTCTTATGAATACAAAGGCCTAGTTTAAAACCAACTAAAAAGTCGAAAAACCCGAAAAATCAACAAAAACACTAGAATTACGCCTAAAAGTTATCGATTTTACTGTTTTTAGTCTAAAAGTTATTGGATTTATTATTGAATTTATGGTTGACTTAGATATCTATTAAAGAGCTAAGTCTAGGTATTAAATTAGTTACCTTATACTTTTCTAGAGGGAGTGTTAAAATAATGCTATTTATAGCACTATTTTATAGGCCCACTAGTTGCCTTGTTGCGTTGTTGCAACGTTAGTTACGGGCGTTGCTTGTAGCGTTTAGTTGTGACTCGCGTTGTTCCCACAACTAACCCACGGGCTTGTATGACTAAGCCGACTAGGTTACCCTATAGGGAAGCTAAAATCAACTGTAACTAGGCAACTAGTAGTCGTATAAAAGGCTAACGTATACTATTCGAATCCTTGAATTTTTCTGGATTTAATAGTATATTTTGTTAATAGGGTTGTCTATTAAAAATGCTTAGTTAGTGCACCTAGGCAGCTAGTTTGTATAGCTATAAGTTGATTTTTTATTTTTCCCATACAAATAGGTTTTGCGGAAAATAAAAAGTAGCTCCTAAGACCTCTCTAGCGGTCTAGATCCTCCGATACAGTCAGTAGGTCTATAAGGGGACTAGAAATCCTCTCATTGCTCGTTAGACTGTCCGTACTAGCTAGGAATCAACTATATTTAACTATTAAAGCTCTCTATCTTGCAGAATACGTTATAATCTAGTGAATCTAGAAGCCGCCGCATTAGAATCTAGTAGGGAGGTCTTCCTATCCCTCTAGCTAGATTCCCTTCCAATTTTCAATACTAGTACATTTCTAAAGCCCTAGAAAGATTTAATATAAAGGATACTAGACCTATTAAAATTCCTCTATAACCTAGAATTATAAAGTAAGTAGACTACCTAACTAAACCTCTTTCCCCCCTTTATCATAAGCTATATTAGAGTATTATAGGGACTATTATATACCTAATACTCCTTACAAGACCTAATATTGCCTTTCTGGTTTAGTGGCTTTCTATAGCGCTATCTAAGCCATTTATAGAGCACCTTAATGCTTCTAAACATTTGCTTAGGTACCTTTTAGGCTCTATAGGT
This sequence comes from Epichloe amarillans, assembly GCA_024072835.1. Classification (NCBI taxonomy): domain Eukaryota; kingdom Fungi; phylum Ascomycota; class Sordariomycetes; order Hypocreales; family Clavicipitaceae; genus Epichloe; species Epichloe amarillans. The sequence continues at coordinate 570,715 of CP099638.1, read as the reverse complement.
TATTCTATAACTTATAGAAGGTCTAAATCCGCTATAGCTTCTGCAACCCTTATTGGCTTCTGTGATAGCGACTTCGCAGGTGATAAGTCCTTTAAATTAACCTACGCTTATCTCTATAAGCTAGCTAAAGGACCTATTAGCTAGAAATTAAAGAAAGTAACTATAATAGCTTTATCTACATTAGAGGCTAAATCTAATGCCTTATGTGAAGCTATTAGGGAGCTAGAGTGGCTTTATAGTCTCTTTAAAGAGATAAAGCTACTTATAGCACCTTTAGTATTAATTTTTAGTAATAACTAAGGCGCTATTATAACCGCTAATAACCCTGCTTTTTATAGCAGAATAAAACATACCCTACTAAAATTTAACTATACTAGAGGAAAGGTATAGAAGGGTATAGCTAAGGTTATCTATATTAACACTAAGGAGATGCCTGCAGATGGTTTAACTAAGCCCCTGCCTAATAATAAATTTTAACAATTTATCTAACTATTAGGCCTTACGAATACAAAGGCTTAATCTAAACCAATAAAATTAACTAAAAAGTCGAAAAACCGAAAAATCAATAAAAACACTGGAATTACGCCTAAAAGTTATCGATTTTGCTGTTTAAAAGTTATTGGATTTATTATTGAATTTATGGTTAACTTAGATATCTATTAAAGAGCTAAGTCTAGGTATTGAATTAGTTACCTTATACTTTTCTAGAGGGAGTGTTAAAATAATGCTATTTATAGCACTATTTTATAGGCCTACTAGTTGCCTTGTTGCGTTGTTGCAACGTTAGTTACGAGCGTTGCTTGCAGCGTTGTTTATTATGACCTACGTTCCTATAACTAACCCACGGGCTTGTATGACTAAGCTAACTAGGTTACCCTATAGGGAAGCTAAAATCGACTGTAACTAGGCAACTAGTAGTCGTATAAAAGGCTAACGTATACTGTTTAAATCCTTGGATTTTTCTGGATTTAATAGTATATTTTATTAATAGGGTTATATATTAAAGTGCTTAGTTAGGCTACCTAGGCAGTTAGTTTGTATGGCTATGAGTCGATTTTTTATTTTTCCTATATAAATAAGTTTTACGGAAAATAAAAAGTAGCTCCTAAGACCTCTCTAGCAACCTAGATCCTCCAATATAGTTAGTAGGTCTATGAGGGGACTAGAAATCCTCTTATTACTTGTTAGACTGTCTATTAGTTAGGAATTAACTATATTTAACTATCAAAAGCTCCTAATCTTGAAGAATACGCTATAATCTAGTGAATCTAGAAGCCGCCGCATCAGAATCTAGTAGGTAGGTCTTCCTATCCCTCTAGCTAGATTCCCTTCCATTTTCAAAATGTATAGTAAGACCTACTTAAGGCTTATAGTAACCTAGCTATAAGGCCACTATAAGCTAGTCATATGCGTGTAAAAGGGGTATTTAAGCAAAGGTTATATATATAGAATATAGGAGGCTAGAGATTAAAACCCTTAAGCATTATTACTTACCTTTAGTAATCTAGCTACTACTTATTTATACTATTACCTTATTTTATTTATTTTAGCCTAAAAGCCTTAATAAGTTAATCTCTCTTTCCTATTAGGGTAATAGGCTATTAGTAAGTTAAGAATATTAGCACTATAAAGAATAAATACTTACTTAAGGGGTATTAATAACTCTAGAGTAAACACGCTATATAAAGGTATACTTATAAATTAGAACTTACTTCTAAAGCATAAGTCTTCTTATCTAACTATACTAGAGAATTCCTATATATTAAAACCTATTATTAATAGTAAAGAAGCTATATTAAACTATAGCCTTATATAAGTAAAGATATAGCTATAAATTACTTAAAAGAGGTAAAAACTTAAATAGCTATAGAAAAATTTATAGGAAGTAAATACCCCTCCCTAATTAGTTAATGCTAATAAAGGCCTTACTCCTACCTTATAAATACCTTTTGCTTAAGACTTTACCCCTATTCCCTAGGAAGCACTACCCTTACTAGGACTTTATAAATATAGTATAGTAAAGATATAGCTTAAAGCCCCTATATATAAGGGGGACACCTATAAAAACCTATAAATATTCTTAGTAGATTTAAATATAACCTTTACTACAGATTAAAATATATTTACTAGTAATATTATTGAAAATAGAAGGGAATCTAACTAGAGGGGATAGGAAGACCTCCCTAGTAGATTCTAGTGCGGCGGCTTCTAGATTCACTAGATTATAGCGTATTCTGTAAGATAGAGAGCTTTAATAGTTAAATATAGTTAATTCCTAGCTAATACGGATAATCTAACAAGCAATAAGAGGATTTCTAGTCCCCTCATAGACCTACTAACCGTATCAGAGGATCTAGATCACTAGAGAGGTCTTAGGAGCTACTTTTTATTTTTCGCAAAACCTATGTATATAGGAAAAATAAAAAATCAACTTATAGCCATATAAACTAGCTACCTAGGTGGCCTAACTAAGCACTTTAATATATAACCCTATTAATAAAATATACTATTAAATCTCGAAAAATTTAAGGATTTAAATAGTATACGTTAGCCTTTTATATAACTACTAGTTGCCTAGTTACAGTTAATTTTAGCTTCCCTATAGGGTAACCTAGTTAGCTTAGTTATATAAGCCTGTGGGTTAGTTATAGGAACGTAGGTTATAACAGACGCTGCAAGCAACGCTTGTAACTAACGTTACAATAACGTAATAAGGCAACTAGTAGGCCTATAAAATAGTGCTATAAATAGCATTATTTTAACACTCCCTCTAGAAAAGTATAAGGTAACTAATTCAATACCTAGACTTAGCTCTTTAATAGATATCTAAGTTAACTATAAATTTAATAATAAATCTAATAACTTTTAAACTAAAAACAGCAAAATTAATAACTTTTAGGCGTAATTCTAGTGTTTTTGTTAATCTTTTTTTGTTTTTTAACTTTTTAGTTAATTTTGTTAGTTTAGATTAAGCCTTTGTATTCGTAAGGCCTAATAGTTAGATAAATTATTGAAATTTATCATTAGGCAGGGGTTTAGGTAAACTATTTGCAGGTATCTCTTTAGTATTAATGTAAATAACCTTAGCTATACCCTTCTGTACCTTTTCTCTAGTATAGTTAAATTTTAGCAAGGTATGCTTTATTTTGCTATAAAGAGTAGGGTTATTAGCGGTTATAATACTGCCTTAGTTATTACTAAAAATTAGTATTAGAGGTGCTATAGGTAGCTTTATCTCTTTAAAGAGACTATAAAGCCACTCTAGCTCCCTAATAGCTTCACATAAGGCATTAGATTTAGCCTCTAATGTAAATAAAGCTATTATAGTTACTTTCTTTAATTTCTAGCTAATAGGTCCTTAAGCTAGCTTATAGAGATAAGCGTAGGTTAATTTAGAGGACTTATCACCCGCGAAGTCACTATCACAGAAGCTAATAAGGGTTGCAAAAGCTATAGCGAATTTAGACCTTCTATAAGTTATAGAATAACCCATAGAGCCTAAAAGGTACCTAAGCAAATGTTTAGAAGCATTAAGGTGCTCTATAAATAGCTTAGATAGCGCTATAGAAAGCCACTAAACTAGAAAGGCAATATTAGGTCTTGTAAGGAGCATTAGTGTTAAGGCTTCTAGGCCGAAATGGATAGAACAGGGTGATAGTATAGATAAGTAGTAGCTAGATAGCTAAAGGTAAGTAGTAATGCTTAAGGGTTTTAATCTCTAGCCTCCCACATTCTATATGTGTAACCTTTGCCTAAATACCCCCTTTATATATATATAACTAGCTTATAGCGGCCTTATAGCTAGGGCACTATAAGCCCTAAGTAAGTCCTACTATATATAATGCTATTGCCTCTATTGCTTATATCACTCTATAGCCTTTATAACTCTAATATAATACCCCCTTTACTTTTATAATTGCCCTTAATTATACTTACTACCTAGTTAGTGCAAACTCGCTATTCTAGTTTTCCTATGTAACTCTTACCCTATGCGTTCTAACGCAAGGCATAAGGAGATAATAGCCCTATTAATAACGGGTTTAGCTATTATTTCCTACCTTACCTATAAGCTCTTAGTTATAATATAGTTATAGCTATAGAGTTACTTTATAAATGCTTATATCCTTATTCCTACTAGTTCTATAAAAGTAAATACCCTATATTATATTTTCTTATTAGCTAAAAGGGATAGGGTATTAGACACTATATATTAGGGTGCATTTAATTATAAGTTCTAGTGAAGTTACTATAAGCTTACTAGGTATATGTAGTTAGCTATAACGCTAGCTTTTTAACCTATAGCTTACTTTCGCCACCTATGTAAATTACTTAAGGGGTCTGCGGTTAATATAAAAAGGACTAAATTTCCCCTTCTTTTTCTTTTCCTTTTCTCCTTATCCCTCTTAATTTTTAATATTAAATTTGTAAGTTAGCCTTACTAGCCTTATAGTAGTCTTCTTGCTACTATTGCTTAATAGTTACTAACCTTATCTAAAGTCTCTCTCTTATTATCTTATGTTTTATTTGCTTTTATAGTTAGTATCTTACTACTTTGCTTTTTGCTTGCTTACTACTAACTTATAGCTAGGTTATAATATTATCTATCTGCCTAATAACTCCTAGACTCTTAGCGCTTACCTTAGAGAAATCCCCTTATAAGAGGGCTTTATAGGCTTTAAAAACCTTTACATAAGTTTACCTCTTATTTATAGTATTATAGCTACTAACTTACTAAATAGTATAATAAAAATTCCCTACCTTTGCTATAGTTAGTAGGTAGTAATCTAGTAAATTACTCCTAAAGATAATAGAGCTAAACCTTAATATATTATAGATAGGAAACTAGTCCCTAATAAGTATTACTATTCCCCTAGTATAACTAAGCTACTTCTCTCTTACTCTTATAATACTAACTTAGGTTAGGTAATTCCTCAAAGTGCGCTTACTATATAAAAAATAATAAAATATATATTAGTATAAGTATCCCTTTAAAGGCTATTACTTTTAGCTAGCTAACCTATTACTAGTGTCCTATAAGAATTATAATTCTTTATTATAAGTTCTTTAAGATTATAAAGGAGGTTCCTAAAGGTAGCCCTTACTATTAGTATCTAGTAAGATTATTAATTATAGTAACTTAGTTAGAGCTAACTTATTACTAGGCTCTAGTGCGCGCAAAATGTAAATTATATAATATACTCCTTACTATAAAGAATGTAAATTACTATAGAAGAGTTTATTAGGCCTATTTAACTATAAAAGCTACTTATAAGGCTAACGCTAATAAACACGCTATAATATTATAGCTCTTTAACACTACTAACCTTAAGGTATAAATTAATATTGCTAATAGCCTATGCTTTATAGCTTAATACACCCCTATAGTAAGTCCTATTATCTTTAGTATAGCTTTTACTTTGCTAACTTATAGCTAGTTTATAAACTACGCTTCCTAGCTTCTTACTTACGTTAGCCTCTCTAAGCTCCCTAAAGAGCTCTATTTCTTTATCTATAGGGATAAGGAGGGGTCCTTTAATAATAAAGCTCCTATAGCTATTATAAAGGAAAATATAGGTGTAAATATAATAATAGAGTAATAGGTGCTTAGTAGCTATATAGTAGTTTGCTTTAAGAAAATATAACTTTTATATTATAAAATTTCATGTATTAAATTACTAAAGTAATAATATCTCTATAAGCTAGCTACTTAATTACCACTTATAATTATTTATAATATCCCTTATAATAAAATCTCTTTTTAATACCTATAAATTCTCTAAGCTATTATAGCCCTTTTATTTAACTAAGAATTTCCGCTATTTTCTATTATACTAATATAAGATAATTCTCTTAACTTTAAACTCTTCTTTATTATCTTTAATATTATCTTATAGTAAGGATATATTTATATAGCTAGTAGGATCCCCTCTAAATAGTTTAAGGCTTATAATATTAAACATATTATAAAGTCTTAAGCTAGCTAGTAATTACAATTTATAGGCTAAGCTATAATTACTAACTACCTTCTTAATTTTATAAGGCCCTAGGTACTTAGCTATAAGCTTTTAGCTTAGTTATCTTAGGTTAATATTCTTAGTAAATAGTAAAATATAGTCCCTAACCTTAAACTCTATTAGTATTCTCTTATAATTATAATACTTCTTTTACTATGCTTATATATTATAAAGTAGCTACTTAATCTCTAAGTATCTTTATCTTAACTCTAAGACTTTAGTTTTTACCTAGTTATTTACTAAGCTAGGTATTAGGATAGCCTAATATAGTCCCCTTAGGTTATACCCTTATAGTGCCTTTGCTAGCGTTAGGCTATAACTACTATGCTTGCTTATATTATAGGCAAACTATGCTATTAGCAAATATTTTACCTAATTATCCTATTTAGCGTATGTATAGGCTCTTAGATAATGCTTAAGAACCTAGTTTAATTGCTTTATTTACCTATTTATCTAGGGGTAAAATATAGTGCTTAGTTACTACTTTATTATAATAAGGTAGTAGAAAGTCCTCTAGAATCCACTAGTAAATATTAACCTATAGTTTATAATAATACCTTTTAGGGTGCTATAGTCTTTAAATATATTCTTAAGGAACACTATAGTAAGGCTATTACTAGTTAGGTGTGTAAACACTAGTATATAAATACTATACTTTAAGAATTAGTCTATAATTACTAAAATTACATTATATAGCTAAAACTTCTAATCCTTTACTAGTAGTAAGCCTATAATAAAGTCTATTAATAATTCTTAGAAAGGGCAATTAAGCACTAGTAATATAGCTAACTTACTATAAGGTTTATATAACCTTAGCTTTAAAACTTAATAATTAACGTAAGACTAGATATATGCCTTAATATCTTTCTTTATTAATAGCTAGTAATATTAGCCTATAATATAATAGAGAGTCTTACTAACCCCCTAATAACCTACTATAGGATTATTATAGGTTAATAATAAAATTTCTTTCTATAATTCTAGCAAGATAAAAACACGATTTTTATATATTAGTAACTTAGAGGATCTTGTAGTCTATGTCTATAGCTCTCTAGCCTCTAGCTTAGAGAGACTAATTAACTATAGTCCTAACGCACTAGAGTTACTACTTATTAGTAATAACTTTCGCTATATAATAAAGGCATCCCCTTACTACGCTTCTAATAATAAGACTTAAATTAAGGCTTCTAATTCCGCTGCCTTACTCCTAGTGTTAAAGTTAAACTTAGAAGAGGTTCTCTAAACCACTAAGATTCTTATTATAACATTACTATAGCCTAGTGGCTCTCTAGTAGCGCTCTTAGATAAATTAACTAACCTAGTAAAGATTAATATAAAAGAGGTTCTCTTACTTACTATTGCTTTCGCAAATATAGTAAAGATTAATATAGAAGAGGTTCTCTTACCTATTATTAGGGGACTTGCCTTAATACTACTATAAGCATATAGCTCCTTAGTAGCACTCTTAGACTTATTAACTAACCTAGTAAAGATTAACATAGGAGAGGTTCTCCTACTTACTATTACTTCCGTAAATATAGTAGAGATTAATATAGAAAAGGTTCTCCTACCTACTATTAGGGGATTTGCCTTAATGCTACTATAAGTATATAGCTCCCTAGTAGCGCTCTTAGACTTTTTAACTAGCGTAGTAAAGGTTAATATAGAAGAGGTTAACTTACTTACTATTACTTCTATAGGCCTAGCGAAGATTAATATAGGAGAGGTTCTTAAACTAGCTAGTAGGGTTTAATTGCTATAAACCTATAGCTTTATTACTATACGCTTAGGCCTTTTACCTAGCCTAGTAAAGATTAATATAAAAGAGGTTCTTTTACTTACTATTAGGGTTTTAGCTTTACTATTAAGAGGTATTAAACATAAATATAGGGTACTTACTAAGTTACTATTACTCTTATACTACTCCTTAATTATAAACCTAATACACTATAGATATACCTAACTAGTAGTTAAGCTATTACTAACGTAGCGCCCCTATAGCCTAATAGTAGTAAACTTAGTAAGGAAGGTTAGTAACTAAAATATAAAAGCCTTAGCCTTCCTTTCCTTACTAATATAGTCTAGTCTTTATAATAAAAAATTAGTAAGATTTAGCTTCCTTACCTAGTGTTTAATAGTGAAATTAAATAGGTATAGCTTATCTAATATAGTAACCTAGTAACTAGTTAGCTTAGGCTTTATTATAAGGTACTTATAGTTTAAGTAATCTATAATTATAGTAACTAGGTATGCTAAGTAAGTAAGGTAATACCTCTAGGTCTAAAAGGCCTCCTAAATCACTAGTAGCTCTATGTCTAGTGTTATGTAGTGTAATTTAGTGTCCTTTAACTTTCTTAATATAAACACTATAGGGTGCTAGTAACCTAGTACTAATATTATAAGGATAGCTCTAATTATGTATCTAGAGGTATTAGTTTTTACTTATAGTAGTAACTTTAGGTTAAAGTAAACTAAAATTAAAGCCTCTTAAAATAGCTTTTATAGTTCCCTAAACACTACTAGCTTACTATTATCTAGCTTAAACTTTACTAGTTAGTTCCCTTATAGGCGGTTTATTAATAGGATAACTATTTTACTATATAACTTAATAAAACGCCTATAGAATCTAGTAAACCTAAGGAAAGATTAGATATTAAACACGTAAATAGGTATTAGCTATATTATAATTACCTTTACCTTACTTAGGTTTATTAAGATTCCTTTTAGTAAGATTATATAACTAAGGAATTTAACCTCCTTAATAGAGAATTAGCACTTATCTAAATTAATAAAAAGGTTAGCCTTCTAAAATCTCTTAAGGATCTTTTTAATATTACCCTTATACTCTAAGATCTTATAGCTAAATATTAGGGTGTTATTAAGGTAGATAATATAAATAAGATTATTAAGGCCTTCTAAAGCTTTATTAATATACTCTTAGAAGGATACTAGTGTATTAATAAGCCTAAATAGCATTATAAGATACTTAAAGTAACTATATTTACACTAGAAGGCTATTTTCTACTTATTACCCTTATAAATACATAGCTAATAGTATATATCTTTAAGGTTTAACTTTATAAAAATCTTTATACCCCCTAGTTAATCTAAGATTTCTAATATTAGGGGTAAAGGGGCCTTATCTTTAATTATAATCTTATTAAGGCCTCTATAATTTACATATAGTTATAGCTTCCCCCCCTTTTTTAGTATAAAAAGGATTAGGGCGCTTGCTAGGCTAACGGATCTTTAGATCTATTTGCGTTCTTATGTAGTTACTAGGTACTTATAAAGCACCTATAACTCTTTCTTAGCTAGGTTATATATTAGACCCTATAGTAATGCTTTTCCTTTTTCTAATTTAATAGTATAAGTTTAGCTACCTAAGCTAGGAAGGGTGCTAGCCTCTTTATTTAAAAATATATCTTTAAACTCCTTATAAGCTTCTAGAAGTTTTACTTTCTTAGGTTTATTAATTAGTTTTATTACTATATTATTACTACTTCCTTCCTCCTTATTTACTATAGGTTTAATAGTAGCTATATACCTAATTATATATATTACCTATAGGTTAAGTACTACTATAATAGATATATATTTTGCTACTTTCTAACTATCCTATAACCCTACTACTAATAAAATATATTCCTTTATTATAAGGTATCTTTAAAGTCTATCTTTCTATAATATTATTATAGGCTTATACTCTCTTACCTAGTTAACTCCTAAAACTAATTTTTTGCTACTATTAGTAATATAGTAGCTAAGTTAGTATATCTTTATATAGCCTATACTATTCCTAACTAACACTATTTTCTTTAAAATCCCTTAATATAGTATAATATTACTTAATACACTCTTAAGCGTGTTATTATAAGGTTATACTTTTAACTAATTAAGGTCTATTAGTATATTAGGGTAAATTAAGGAATATATAGCGCTAGGGTTAAATAGCATTAGCACTACTACCTAGTAGTTATCTTAATATAACTTAATATCTATATAAATTTATAGGTCTAAAAGACTATTCTTATTAAGTTAAGTTATATTAAGAGTGTTTTCCTAGGGTTAAACTAAGCTAATTAGGGCCTTATTTAGGTTTAAGTAACTCCTAGCCCTCTTAGTGCTAGCTTAGTATATCTTAGTAATATAGGTGTTTTTCTAGTAAATACTATAGTTTAGTTTAGTGCACTTAGTTAAGGGGTAGCCTAGTTTCCTATACTTATAATAAACTAGAGAGCCCCTTACTCTTATATAGTGTTTTTCCTATAGCTCTTTTTCTAGGGATACTAAGTAATTCCTTCTCTTTTACTAGTTACCTCCTTAGTAGCCTTCTTAGTGGCTTTTATAGGGAATCCCTTTCTCTTCCCTAGTTACTACTTTTACTTTCTTTCCTTAGCTAATAAGGTAGTTCTAACTTATAGGGTACTCTTAGCTAAATACTTACTTCTTTATAGTGCTATTTAGGTACTATATAAACTAAGTAATTCTTAGAGGTTTAGGCATAGGTTTAGATAATTTTGCTTTTGCCTTTCCCTAGATTTTAATAAATATCTAGAATAACTAATTCTTACCTTAATAAAGGGTTAGTAGCATTTCTATAGCTTCTAGGTAATAACTATCTTTATTTATTCCTCTAGTTTTTAGCTATTAGATAAACTTTACCTAAGTGTAGCTTTAGTAATTTATATAACTATCTATAGTAGTAAAGCGCATTTACTATTACTTTACCTTATTTACTAGGTAGCTATTAGTATATATATAACTTTTATTATATTATTAGTAAATATGTTTTAATCTATAGTAAAGGTTATATTTAAATTTGCTAAAAATATCTATAGGTTCTTATAGGTATCCCCCTTATATATAAGAGCTTTAAGCTATATCTTTACTATACTATATTTATAAAGTCCTAGTAAAGGTAATACTTTATAGGGAATAGGGGTAAAATCCTAAGTAAAAGGTATTTATAAGGTAGGAGTAAGGCCTTTATTAGTATTAACTAATTAGGGAGAGGTATTTACTTCCTATAAATTTTTCTATAGCTATTTAAGCTTTTACCTCTTTTAAGTAATTTATAGCTATATCTTTACTTATATAAGGCTATAGTTTAATATAGCTTCTTTACTATTAATAATAGGTTCTAATATTATTGAAAATGGGAAGGGAATCTAGCTAGAGGGATAGGAAGACCTCCCTACTAGATTCTAATGCGGCGGCTTCTAGATTCACTAGATTATAGCGTATTCTACAAGATAGAGAGCTTTAATAGTTAAATACAGTTGATTCCTAGCTAAACGGACGATCTAACGAGCAATGAGAGGATTTCTAGTCCCCTCATAGACCTACTGACCGTATTGGAGGATCTAGACCGCTAGAGAGGTCTTAGGAGCTACTTTTTATTTTCCGCAAAACCTATTTGTATGGGAAAAATAAAAAATTAACTCACGGCCATACAAACTAGCTACCTAGGTGCACTAACTAAGCATTTTTAATAGGCAACCCTATTAACAAAATATACCATTAAATCCAGAAAAATTCAAGGATTCGAACAGTATACGTCAGCCTTTTATACAACTACTAGTTGCCTAGTTACAGTCGATTTTAGCTTCCCTATAGGGTAACCTAGTCGGCTTAGTCATACAAGCCCGTGGGTTGGTTGTGGGAACGCAGGTCACAACAAACAACGCTGCAAGCAACGCTCGTAACTAACGTTGCAACAACGCAACAAGGCAACTAGTGGGCCTATAAAATAGTGCTATAAATAGCATTATTTTAACACTCCCTCTAGAAAAGTATAAGGTAACTAATTCTATTGAAAATTGGAAGGGAATCTAGCTAGAGGGATAGGAAGACCTCCCTACTAGATTCTAATGCGGCGGCTTCTAGATTCACTAGATTATAACGTATTCTGCAAGATAGAGAGCTTTAATAGTTGAATATAGTTAATTCCTAGCTAGTACGGACAGTCTGACAAGCAATGAGAGGATTTCTAGTCCCCTCATAGACCTACTGACTATATTAGAGGATCTAGACCGCTAGAGAGGTCTTAGGAGCTACTTTTTATTTTCCGCAAAACCTATTTGTATAGGAAAAATAAAAAATCGACTCACAGCCATATAAACTAGCTGCCCAGGTGCACTAACTAAGCATTTTTAATAGACAACCCTATTAACAAAATATACCATTAAATCCAGAAAAATTCAAGGATTCGAATAGTATACATTAGCCTTTTATACGACTACTAGTTGCCTAGTTACAGTCGATTTCAGCTTCCCTATAGGGTAACCTAGTCGGCTTAGTCATACAAGCCCGTGGGTTAGTTGTGGGAACAACGCGAGTCACAACTAAACGCTGCAAGCAACGCCCGTAACTAACGTTGCAACAACGCAACAAGGCAACTAGTGGGCCTATAAAATAGTGCTATAAATAGCATTATTTTAACAAATTCAATACCTAGACTTAGCTCTTTAATAGATATCTAAGTCAACTATAAATCCAATAATAAATCCAATAATAAATCCAATAACTTTTAGACTAAAAACAGTAAAATCGATAACTTTTAGGCGTAATTCCAGTGTTTTTGTTGATTTTTGGGGTTTTTTGACTTTTTAGTTGATTTTGTTGGTTTAGATTAAGCCTTTGTATTCGTAAGGCCTAATAGTTAGATAAATTGTTGAAATTTATCATTAGGCAGGGGCTTAGTTAAACCATCTGCAGGCATCTCTTTAGTATTAATGTAGATAACCTTAGCTATACCCTTCTGTACCTTTTCTCTGGTATAGTTAAATTTTAGTAGGGTATGCTTTGTTCTGCTATAGAGAGCAGGGTTATTAGCGGTTGTAATAGCGCCTTAGTTATCACTAAAAATCGGTACTGGAGGTGATATAGGTAGCTTTATCTCTTTAAAGAGACCGTAAAGCCACTCTAGCTCCCTAATAGCTTTATATAAGGCATTAGATTTAGCCTCTAATGTTGATAAAGCTATTGTAGTTGCTTTCTTTGATTTCTAGCTAATAGGTCCTTTAGCTAGCTTATAGAGATAAGTATAGGTTAATTTAGAGGACTTATCACCCGCGAAGTCGCTATTATAGAAGCTAATAAGGGTTGCAGAAGCTGTAACAGTAGATTTAGACCTTCTATAAGTTATAGAATAACCCATAGAGCCTAAAAGGTACCTAAGCAGATGTTTAGAAGCATTAAGATGCTCTATAAACGGCTTAGCTAGCGCTATGGAAAGCCACTGAACTAGAAAGGCAATATTAGGTCTTGTAAGGAGCATTAGGTATATAATAGTCCCTATAATACTCTAATATAGCTTGTGATTAGGGGGGGAAAGAGGTTTAGTTAGGTGGTCTACCTGTTTTATAATTCTAGGTTATAGAGGAATTTTAATAGGTCTAGCATCCTTTATGTTAAATCTTTCTAGGGCTTTAGAAATGTACTAGGACTGGTGGATAGTTAGGGTCCCTTTCTTTCGATTTCTAGTGATTTAAACGCCTAGGAAAAATTCAGCTAGCCTACGGTCTTCTATAGGATAAGCTTTATAAAGTAGCTTCTTTAGCCTATTAATATAAGCTAGATCTAGTCCTATTAGAAGGCAGTCATCCATATAAGTCGCTATATATGTAGATGTAGTTGGGTTAAAGAAGATAGCTAGGTTAGATATAAGGGGTTAAAAGCCTAGCTTCCGAAGAAGGTCTTTTAAAACTTGTTGCCACTCTCTAGAGCTCTGTTTTAATCCATATAGAGCTTTTTGTAGGAAGATAACCTGCTTTTAAGAGGGTTTGTAGCTATACTTCTTAAGTAACTTAGCTACTTTAGGTGTAGACTCGGCAAATTTAGTAAATCCATTAGGAATTTGCATATAGATAGCTTCCTTTAGTGGACTGTTTAGAAAGGCCCCTATAAAATCAACCTGTTCAACTTCCTAGTTATTACAAGCCGCTAGGGCTAGTAAAATCCGCTAACTAGGGGGAATGCTAGTTGTAGCGTAGGTTTCGATATAATCTTAACCTTCTATCTGCATAAACCCTTTAGCAATAAGTCAGGCCTTGTACTTTAGAGGATTATTTTCTTTATCCTTTTTAAGCTTGTAAACAAGCCTATTCTTTAGAACCCTCTAGCCCTTAGGAATTTAGTCTATCCCTATAAATTTAAAGGTTCTAGCAGCTAGAAGCTATTTAAATTCATTAAATATTGCATCTATCTATTTTCGACTATCCTTGCTTTTTAAAGCTTGTTTCCAGGTCTTAGGGGTATCCGAATCGTTGTTAGTGGATGATTTAGCCCTTTGTTGTGCCTTAAAGCATATCTCCTTAACGTATAAAGATATATTAAAATCATTGATATCCATAGAATTAGAATTAATTAAAGAATCCAAATCTAAAAACGGTTTTTCAATAGCACCCTTATTAGGGGCGCTAGAGCTAGGGCTCTCTAGGGGTAGCGCTAGAGGCGTTGCAGGCGTTATAGGGGTTGCAGGCACTATGTTAGTTGCCCTAGGGGCTATTAGTACAGGCGCTACGGGCGCTGCGGGCGCTAAGCTTTTAGGAGGCTTTAGGTAACTATCCTAAATTTCTAGATTATCTTGTGAGATATTGGCTTCTCCCTCTAAAGGATTGCTCCCTAAAGACTTAGGGGACCCTACAGAGCCTATATCCTCTATAATTTTAACAAAGCTAGTCTTTATGACTAACCTTTTAGAGGGAATATAAACAAGATAAATAGTAAAACCTAGAGTAGCTAGTAACTGACTAGGAATAGTCCTAGGGGCTAGCTTTTGAAGCTTAGATCTCTGCTCCAGAGGTATTAGGACCTCACAATAAGACCCTATAGCCCTAATCTTTAAGAAGTTAGGTTTATAGGAAGTCTTAGGCTCTAAATTAGCTAGAAATAGCTGCTTAGGGGTTAAAGGTTTAGTTGTATTAGCTATAATGTTAACTAATTCCACTATGGCTAGAAGGATATAAGACTATAGATATAAGGGTAGCTTAGACCACTAAAGTGTAGCCCTAAGCCGGTTAAGGATAACCCTAATAGCCCTCTTAACTAGCCCATTCTATTCGTGAATATAGGGGCAAGAGGTACTAAAACAGATTCCTTTAGAAGATAACTATAACTAAAGTTCGTTATTAATTTCAGTACCTCCGTCGAAGTGAAGGTGCCTAGGATACGCGTTATATCGGTTTTTCAGGGCTCTAAAGAAGCCCTTAATAGCTAAAGAAAGGGTTAAACCTTCTTTATTAGCTAATAAAAAGCACTATTTATACCGGGATTTTCGATCAATAAGGATAAGGACTGTAGCCTTCTTATTATACGGTATAGGTTTGATTTTAACCGTATCTCCCTCTAGAATATCTAGAACTCTAGGGGGGTCCTGAATAGGTCGTTTAGTTAGTCTTCTAACAGCTTTAGATTGCATACAGGCTATGCAGTTAAAATCCTTTTCTTTAACGGCGGAAAAATCAGGGATCCCTTTAGCTAATTTCGATGACTTCTTTAGTAAAGGGAGGCCTATATGGCCTAATCGAATGTGCCAAAGAAGGGCTAGATCTAGTAGCTTCTTGTAACTAGGATCTAGGTTAGATTTAGGGCTATTATCCCCTAGCTCCCTCTGTTGCGGAATTTGAACCTCTATAGGGTAGGAAAACCCTGATTTGTTCTTATGAGCTCTTGGTTGTCGTTGTTGGTTGCAATATCGAGAGCCCATAAAGGAGAGGTGGGTTGAATGCTTACAGATTGTGGGAGTAGGTTGCCCCTTAATCTGTAAAAAGAAGCCGTGTTTAGCAGGTTCTAATAACCCACAGGGGCTTTTATTGGCTAGGAATAGCTGGTCTTTAGCTAGATAACCTCCCTTTAGATAGTGGGATAACCCACTAACTAGGTTGGTATCTATACCTGGGAAATATAGGGCATCTAGCAGAGCTAAAGGCCTATATTCTAGTGGATTTTTCTTGACTAGGACGTTAAAAACAGCTGTGCCTCTTCCTTTAGGAAAAATAGGTCCTCCTACTGTAATTATAGCGCTAGTTTTACCTTTCTTTAGAGGTTTAAAGTCCCTAAAAGAAGCCCTATTATTATAAATGTGATAGGAAGAACCTGTATTATACAAAAGGGAGTTTTTAACCACATTGTTAGAGTAGCTAAAAGTAGGCTTGCTAGTAGTGTTACTAGTGGTACTAGAGGTATCCGAGTTAGACTTAGAATCACTACTATTATCACTGCTAGATTCATTAGAATCTAATTCTTTAACGTATCCTGTGGCTAGGGTGTAGCCTAAAGCAAAAGCAGCTTCTTTTCCTTTCTGTTTTTCCCTGTTGCTACTCTTTTTCTTCTTCTGCTTCTTTTTAGAGGCCTTAGAAGGGTTTGAATCCTTCTTATCCTGCTCTTTAGTGGCGTTAGAGTCCTTCTTAGGGTTAGGATTAGAAGACTTCTTTTCCTAGTCCTTAGAATTTCCCTTGTTATTATTAGAAGCCTTATAACTAAGGGCTTTAGCTATAGGGGAGGTTTTATCCCTCTATTCTTCTAATAAGTCCGCTATAAGGAACTGTAAATTTAGGGTATTTATAGGCAGTCCTTGTGCCCTAGAAGCTCTAATAGTAAATCTTTGTCTCTTAGCCTAACTAGGAAAGGTCTGCTTTAATGCATTAATATAGTGATTTACTTGATTAATAGGGGCGATCTTTATACTACAAAGTTATAGTCTAGCTAGTAAATTATTAAAATTAGTATTAAAAGCCTCTAAAGATCCCTTATAACTTAAAAAGTTTAGGGAGTGGTAGCTAGTGTATAGTGTACCACGCTAGATTTTAGCACTCTGCGAATACTGCCTAATAAGGACTTTATAGGCTTCTTTGGGGGATTTTTGCTAACATATAGCAGCCTATGGTCTAGGTTAGTAGCTATCTCTTAATATTATTAAAAGAATAGCTTAGTCACAGTTAGCTAGATAGCCTACTAGGCTTGGATTATCTATAAATTTAGGTAATCCTAGGGCTTTAAATTGTATGCTTAGGGCTTGCTTTCACTAATTATAATTTTTAGGGCCTTTTAGCTTAGCTCCCTCTGGAATAGAGTGAACCTTCTTGTTTAGTTCCTTTATAGCACCTATATTAAAGGCAGCTTATAAGTTACTAGAAGGTACGCTTGTAAAAGTAGTAGCTGTTAGGTCTTCTTCTAGAACCTTAGTATTTTCTTCCTTAGGTCTATTAGAAGCCTAAAGACCTTGCATAACAGTTATAGTTTGCGTTAATTTCTCTAGTAGATTATTAATGCTAGCCTTGTTTTTAATACGATTTTCCTTGCTATGCCTAATAAAATTAGATAAGGTCTTGCCTTGTTGTTTAATTTAGCTTTGTATCTATAGCTATAGAGCACTAGCCTAAATAGCTAGTTAACCTTCTATATCTATCCTACTAGGGTCCCTAGGGGGGCTAGAAGACCCTATAGCAGGGGCCTTACCCTTATAACTAGGTGGTGCTATCTTCTAAAAGTCCCTAAAAAAGGAAAAGAATCCCTATGTAAAAGCTCTAAATTTATTCCTATTGCAAATAACGCGCGCTAGAAATTGCTTATGTTATAATCTAGTCACGTACGTAAATTGTGTGGTAGGACTGTTTAAGAGGGCAGCCCTTAGGTCTAAAAAGTGGGTCTTTAGTATGCGCGGGCAGAAAAATAGCAGAGAGGGGTCTCTAAGAAAATTTTCTTAACACTAAGGATAGGAATTATAGATAATAGGTATTATAGAAGCTATAACGCAACGTAACGTAATGTATAGTGCGTGCAACGTAATATAATAGGTTAAAAAGCCTAGTATAGATATACTAGATGTCTAATGATTTTAAAGGATATAGCGTATTTACTATTGTAAATAATATTAAATATAACGGTTGCAGTAGTAAATAGGATCACTAAAAAGGTTATAGTTATAACTAGGTAGTTACAGGTTATAATGTGGTGGTTGCGGGTTGCGGCTGTAGTTGATTTTTAACACCAAAGGTCTGATGTTGCAATGCGTGGCGCTAGTAAATAAAGAGCTTTAAATTCTAGTGGTTTCCTTTGTAATCTTAAGAGCCTATAGGTATAGTAGGTAGTAACTATACCTAAAATCAAGCAGTAATTGCAGTAGAATAACGCAGTAATGTAGTAATCTATAGGCCTTCTAGGCTTATAACCTATTAAAAATAGGAAGGGAATCTAGCTAGAGGGATAGGAAGACCTCCCTACTAGATTCTAATGCGGCGGCTTCTAAATTCACTAGATTATAGCGTATTCTATAAGATAGAGAGCTTTAATAGTTAAATATAGTTAATTCCTAGCTAAACGGATAATCTAACAAGCAATAAGAGGATTTCTAGTCCCCTTATAGACCTACTAACCGTATCAGAGGATCTAGACCGCTAGAGAGGTCTTAGGAGCTACTTTTTATTTTTCGCAAAACCTATTTATATAGGAAAAATAAAAAATCAACTCATAGCCATACAAACTAGCTGCCTAGGTGCACTAACTAAGCATTTTTAATAGGCAACCTTATTAACAAAATATACCATTAAATCCAGAAAAATTCAAGGATTCGAACAGTATACGTCAGCCTTTTATACAACTACTAGTTGCCTAGTTACAGTCGATTTCAGCTTCCCTATAGGGTAACCTAGTCGGCTTAGTCATACAAGCCCGTGGGTTGGTTGTGGGAACGCAGGTCACAATAAACAACGCTGCAAGCAACGCTCGTAACCAACGTTGCAACAACGCAACAAGGCAACTAGTGGGCCTATAAAATAGTGCTATAAATAGCATTATTTTAACAAATATATAGGAATTCTCTAGTGTAGTTAAATAAGAAGACTTATGCTTTAGAAGTAAGTTCTAATCTATAGGTATACCTTTATATAGCGTGTTTACTCTAGAGTTATTAGTACCCCTTAAGTAAGTGTTTATTCTTTATAGTGCTAATATTCTTAACTTACTATTGAAAATTGGAAGGGAATCTAGCTAGAGGGATAGGAAGACCTCCCTACTAGATTCTAATGCGGCGGCTTCTAGATTCACTAGATTATAACGTATTCTGCAAGATAGAGAGCTTTAATAGTTGAATATAGTTGATTCCTAGCTAGTACGGACAGTCTGACGAGTAATGAGAGGATTTCTAGTCCCCTCATAGACCTACCGACCGTATCGGAGGATCTAGACCGCTAGAGAGGTCTTAGGAGCTACTTTTTATTTTCCGCAAAACCTATTTGTATAGGAAAAATAAAAAATCAACTCACGGCTATACAAACTAGCTACCCAGGTGCACTAACTAAGCATTTTTAATAGACAACCCTATTAACAAAATATACCATTAAATCCAGAAAAATTCAAGGATTCGAATAGTATACGTTAGCCTTTTATACGACTACTAGTTGCCTAGTTACAGTCGATTTTAGCTTCCCTATAGGGTAACCTAGTTGGCTTAGTCATACAAGCCCGTGGGTTAGTTGTGGGAACAACGCGAGTCACAACTGAACGCTGCAAGCAACGCCCGTAACTAACGTTGCAACAACGCAACAAGGCAACTAGTGGGCCTATAAAATAGTGCTATAAATAGCATTATTTTAACACTTACTAATAGCCTATTACCCTAATAGGAAAGAGAGATTAACTTATTAAGGCTTTTAGGCTAAAATAGATAGAATAGGGTAATAGTATAAATAAGTAGTAGCTAGATAGCTAAAGGTAAGTAGTAATGCTTAAGGGTTTTAATCTCTAGCCTCCTATATTCTATATGTGTAACCTTCGCCTAAATACCCCCTTTACGCGTATATAACTAGCTTATAGTAGCCTTATAGCTAGGGCGCTACAAGCCCTAAGTAGGTCCTACTATATATGATGCTATTGCCTCTATTGCCTGTGTCGCTCCGTAGACTCCACGACCCTAACAATTAGGTACATAATAGTCCCTATAATACTCTAATATAGTTTGTCATTAAGGGGGGAAAGAGGTTAAGTTAGGTAGTCTACCTGTTTTATAATTCCTAGTTATAAAGGAATTTTAATAGGTCTAGCATCCTTTATATTAAATCTTTCTAGGGCTTTAGAATTATACTAGGACTAGTGGATAGTTAGGGTCCCTTTCTTTTAATTTCTAGTGATTTAAACGCCTAGGAAAAATTCGGCTAGCCTACAGTCTTCTATAGGATAAGCTTTATAAAGTAGCTTCTTTAGCCTATTAATATAAGCTAGATCTAGTCCTATTAGAAGACAGTCATCCACATAAGTCGCTATATATATAGATATAGTTAGGTTAAAGAAGACAGCTAGGTCTAATATAAGGGGTTAAAAGCCTAGCTTCTAAAGAAGGTCCTTTAAAACCTACTACCACTCTCTAGAGCTCTGTTTTAATCTATATAAAGCCTTTTGTAGGAAAATAACCTGCTTTTAAGAGGGTTTGTAGCCATACTTCTTAAGTAACTTAGCTACTTTAGGTGTAGACTTAGCAAATTTAGTAAATCCATTAGGGATTTGCATATAAATAGCTTCCTTTAGTAGACTATTTAGAAAGGCCCCTATAAAATCAACCTATTTAACTTCCTAGTTATTATAAGCCGCTAGGGCTAGTAAAATCCGCTAACTAGGGGGAATGCTAGTTATAGCGTAGGTTTCGATATAATCTTAACCTTCTATCTGCATAAAACCTTTAGTAACGAGTTAGGCCTTATACTTTAGAGGATTATTTTCTTTATCCTTTTTAAGCTTGTAAATAAGCCTATTCTTTAGAACCCTTTAGCCCTTAGGAATTTAGTCTATCCCTATAAATTTAAAGGTTCTAGCAGCTAGAAGCTTTTTAAATTCGTTAAAAGTTATATCTATTTATTTTTAACTATCCTTGCTTTTTAAAGCTTGTTTCTAGGTCTTAGGGGGTATCCGAATTATTATTATTAGGATAATTTAGCCCTTTGTTATGCCTTAAAGCATATCTCCTTAACGTATAAAGATATATTAAAATCATTAATATCCATAGAATTAGAATTAATTAAAGAATCCAAATCTAAAAACGGTTTTTTAATAGCACCCTTATTAGGGGCGCTAGAGCTAGGGCTCTCTAGGGGTAGCGCTAGGGGCGTTATAGGCGCTGTTATAGGCGCTGTAGGCGTTGTCGCGGGCGCTATATTAGTTACCCTAGGGACTATTAGTATAGGCGCTACGGGCGCTAAGCTTTTAGGAGGCTTTAGGTAACTATCCTAAACTTCTAGATTATCTTATAAGATATTAGCTTCTCCCTCTAAAGGATTAGTCCCTAAAGGCTTAGGGGACCCTATAGAGCCTATATCCTCTATAATTTTAATAAAGCTAGTCTTTATAACTAACCTTTTAGAGGGAATATAAATAAGATAAATAGTAGAACCTAGAGTAGCTAGCAACTAACTAGGAATAGTCCTAGGGGCTAGCTTTTAAAGCTTAGATCTCTGCTCCAGAGGTATTAGGACCTTACAATAAGACCCTATAGCCCTAATTTTTAAGAAATTAGGCTTATAGGAAGTCTTAGGCTCTAAATTAGCTAGAAATAGCTGCTTAGGAGTTAAAGGTTTAGTTATATTAGCTATAATATTATTAACTAATTCCACTATGGCTAGAAGGATATAAGACTATAGATATAAGGGCAGCTTAGACTACTAAAGTGTAGCCCTAAGCTAGTCTAGGATAACCCTAATAGCCCTCTTAACTAGCCTATTCTATTTATAAATATAAGGGTAAGAGGTGCTAAAGCAAATTCCTTTAGAAGATAACTATAACTAAAGTTTATTATTAATTTTAGTACCTCCGTTAAAGTAAAGGTGCCTAGGATACGCGTTATATTGATTTTTTAGGGCCCTAAAGAAGCCCTTAATAGCTAAAGAAAGGGTTAAACCTTCTTTATTAGCTAATAAAAAGCACTATTTATACCGAGATTTTCAATTAATAAGGATAAGGACTACTGCCTTCTTATTATGCGGTATAGGTTTAATTTTAACTGTATCTCCCTCTAGAATATCTAGAACTCTAGGGGGGTCCTAAATAGGTTATTTAGTTAGTCTTCTAATAGCTTTAGATTATATATAGGCTATGCAGTTAAAATCCTTTTCTTTAATAGCGGAAAAATCAGGGATCCCTTTAGCTAGTTTTAATAACTTCTTTAGTAAAGGGAGGCCTATATAGCCTAATTAAATATGCTAAAGAAGGGCTAAATCTAGTAACTTCTTATAACTAGAATCTAGCTTTTTAGGGCTATTATCCCCTAGCTCCCTCTATTACTAGGCCTCTTAAGAATCACAGGCCTCTAGGGGCAATAGACGGCCACTATTGTTACCTAAGTTATTAGGGTATAGACCTTCTAAACCCCCTATAGAAGATGTCTAACTAGGAGGAGCTTTAGTGGGACATAGGGCTAAATTAGTTAAATTATTGTCTTCTAGTTCTTCGATTCGTTAATATTCCTTAGGATTAAAAGCTAGTTACGGAATTTAAACCTCTATAGGGTAGGAAAACCCTAATTTAGTCTTATAAGCTCTTAGTTATCGTTGTTAGTTATAATATTAAGAGCCTATAAAGGAGAGGTAGGTTGAATGCTTATAGATTGTAGGAGTAGGTTGCCCCTTAATCTATAGAAAAAAGCCGTGTTTAGCAAGTTCTAGTAACCCATAGGGGCTTTTATTGGCTAGGAATAGCTAGTCTTTAGCTAGATAACCTCCCTTTAGATAGTGGGATAACCCACTAACTAGGTTGGTATCTATACCTAGGAAATATAGGGCATCTAGCAGAGCTAAAGGCCTATATTCTAGTGGACTTTTCTTGACTAGAATATTAAAAATAGCTATGCCTCTTCCTTTAGGATAAATAGGTCCTCCTGCTGTAATTATAGCGCTAGTTTTACCTTTCTTTAGAGGTTTAAAGTCCCTAAAAGAAGCCCTATTATTACAAATATAATAGGAAGAACCCGTATTATATAAAAGGGAGTTTTTAACCACATTATTAGAGAAGCTAAAAGTAGGCTTGCTAGTAGTGTTACTAGAAGAGGTACTAGAGGTATCTAAGTTAGACCTAGAATCACTACTATCATTGCTGCTAGATTTATTAGAATCTAATTCTTTAACGTATCCCATGGCTAGGGTATAGCCTAAAGCAAAAGCAGCTTCTTTTCCTTTCTGTTTTTCCTTATTACTACTCTTCTTTTTCTTTTGCTTCTTTTTAGAGGCCTTAGAAGGGTTTAAATCCTTCTTATGCTACTCTTTAGTGGCGTTAGAGTCCTTCTTAGGGTTAGGATTAGAAGACTTCTTTTCCTAGTCCTTAGAATTTCCCTTATTATTAGAAGCCTTATAACTAAGGGCTTTAGCTATAGGGAAGGTCTTATCCCTCTATTTTTCTAATAAATCCGCTATAAGGAACTGTAAATTTAGGGTATTTATAGGCAGTCCTTATGCCCTAGAAGCTCTAATAGTAAATCTTTGTCTCTTAGCCTAACTAGGAAAGGTTTGCTTTAATGCATTAATATAATGATTTACTTAATTAATAGGGGCAATCTCTACACTATAAAGCTATAGTCTAGCTAGTAAATTATTAAAATTAGTATTAAAAGCCTCTAAAGATCCCTTATAACTTAAGAAGTTTAGGGAGTGGTAGCTAGCGTATAGCGTACCACGCTAGATTTTAGCACTCTATGAATACTGCCTAATAAGGACTTTATAGGCTTTTTTAGGGGATTTTTGCTAACATATAGTAGCCTATAGTCCTAGTTAATAACTATCTCTTAATATTATTAAAAGAATAGCTTAATTATAGTTAGCTAGATAGCTTGCTAGGCTTAGATTATCTATAAATTTAGGTAATCCTAAGGCTCTAAATTAAATGCTTAGGGCTTGCTTTTACTAATTATAATTTTTAGGGCCTTTTAGCTTAGCTCCCTCTAGAATACAGTGAACCTTCTTATTTAGTTCCTTTATAGCACCTGTGTTAAAGGTAGCTTATAAGTTACTAGAAGGTACGCTTACAGAAGTAGTAGCTAGGTCTTTTTCTAGAACCTTAGTATTTTCTTCCTTAGGTCTATTAGAAGCCTAAAGACCTTGCATAATAGTTAGAGTTTACATTAATTTCTCTAGAAGATTATTAATGCTAGCCTTGTTTTTAATATAATTATTCTCACTATGCCTAATAAAATTAGTTAAGGTCTTGCCTTATTCAATTTAGCTCTGTATCTATAGCTATAAAGCACTAGCCTAAATAGCTAGTTAACTTTTTATATCTATCCTACTAGGGTCCCTAGGGGGGCTAGAAGGACCTATAGCAGGTGCCTTACCCTTATAACTAGGTGGTGCTATCTTCTAGTCGCTTATGTTAAATCTCTAAATTTATTCCTATTGCAAATAACGCACGCTAGAAATTGCTTGTGTTGCAATCTAGTCGCGTACGTAAATTATATAGCAAGGCCGTTTAAGAGGGTAGCCCTTAGGTCTAAAAAGTAAGTCTTTAGTATGCGTAGGCAGAAAAATAGCGGAGAAGAATCTCTAAGTAAGAAATTTTCTTAACACTAAGTAATAGGAATTATAGATAATAGGTATTACAGTAGTTATAACGCAACGTAACGCAATGTATAGTGCGTGTAACGTAGTGTAATAGGTTAAAAAGCCTAGTATAGATATACTAGATATCTAATGATTTCAAAGGGTGTAGCGTATTTACTATTATAGATAATATTAAATATAATAGTCGCAGTAGTAAATAGGATTACTAAAAGAGGTTATAGTTGTAACTAAATAGTTACGGTTATAATGTGGTGGTTGCGGGTGCGGCTATAGTTGATTTTTAACACTAAGGGTCTAATGTTACAATGCATAGCGCTAGTAAATAAAGAGCTTTAAATTCTAGTGGTTTCCTTTGTAATCTTAAGAGCCTATAGGTATAGTAAGTAGTAACTAGTACCTAAAATCAAGCAGTAATCGCAGTAGAATAACGTAGTAATGTAGTAATCTATAGGCCTTCTAGGCTTATAACCTATTAAAAATAGAAGGGAATCTAACTAGAGGGATAGGAAGACCTCCCTAGTAGATTCTAGTGCGGTGGCTTCTAGATTCACTAGATTATAGCGTATTCTATAAGATAGAGAGCTTTAATAGTTAAATATAGTTAATTCCTAGCTAATACAGATAATCTAACAAGCAATAAGAGGATTTCTAGTCCCCTCATAGACCCACTAACTATATTAGAGGATCTAGATCACTAGAGAGGTCTTAGGAGCTACTTTTTATTTTCCGCAAAACCTATTTATATAGGAAAAAAAAAAATCAACTTATAGCTATATAAACTAGCTACCTAGGTGGCCTAACTAAGCACTTTAATATATAACCCTATTAATAAAATATACTATTAAATCCAGAAAAAACCAAGGATTCAAACAGTATACGTTAGCCTTTTATACGACTACTAGTTACCTAGTTACAGTTAATTTTAGCTTCCCTATAGGGTAACCTAGTTAGCTTAGTCATACAAGCCTATGGGTTAGTTTGTGGGAACGTAGGTTATAACAGACGCTGCAAGCAACGCTTATAACTAACGTTACAACAACGCAACAAGGCAACTAGTGGGCCTATAAAATAGTGCTATAAATAGCATTATTTTAACAAATATAATAAAAGTTATATATACTAATAGCTACCTAGCAAATAAGGTAAAGTAATAGTAAATATGCTTTACTATTATAGATAGCTACGTAAATTACTAGAGCTACACTTAGGCGAAGTTTATCTAATAGCTAAAAACTAGAGAAATAGATAAAGATAGTTACTACCTAGAAGCTATAGGTATATTACTAACCCTTTATTAAGGCAAGGATTAGTTATTCTAAATATTTATTAAAATCTAGGGGAAGGCAAAAGTAAAATTACCTAAACCTATGCCTAAACCTCTAAGAATTACTTAGTTTATATAGTACCTAAATAGCACTATAAAGAAGTAAGTATTTAGCTAAGAGTACCCTATAAGTTAGAACTACCTTATTAGCTAAGGAAAGAAAGTAAAAGTAGTAACTAAGGAAGAGAAAGGGATCCCTTATAAAGGCTACTAAGGAGGCTACTAAGGAGGTAACTAGTAAAAGAAAAGGAATTGCTTAGTATCCCTAAAAAAAGAGCTATAGGAAAAATATTATATAGGAGTAAGGGGCTTACTAGTCTATTATAAGTGTAGGAAACTAGGCTACCCCTTAACTAAGTGCACTAAACTAGACTATAGTATTTACTAGAAAAACACCTATACTACTAAGTAGCACTAAGCTAGCACTAAGCAAGCTAGGAGTTACTTAAACCTAAATAAGGCCTTAATTAGCTTAGTATAACCCTAGGAAAATGCTTTTAATATAACTTAACTTAATAAAAATAGTCTTTTAGACCTATAAATTTATATAAATATTAAATTATATTAAGATAACTACTAAGTAGTAATACTAACGCTATTTAACCTTAGCGCTATATATTCCTTAATCTACCCTAATATACAAATAGACCTTAATTAGTTAAAAGTGTAACCTTATAATAATATACGTAAGAGTATATTAGGTAATATTATACTATATTAAGGGATTTTAAAGAAAATAGTGTTAGTTAAGGATAGTATAGGCTATATAAAAATATACTAACTTAGTTACTATAATACTAATAGTAGCGAAAAATTAGTTTTAGGAGTTAATTAGGTAAGAGAGTATAAGCCTATAATAATATTATAGGAAAATAGACTTTAGAGATACCCTATAATAAAGGAATATATCTTATTAGTAGTAAGGTTATAGGATAGTTAGAAAGTAGTAAAATATATATTTATTATAGTAATACTTAATCTATAGGTAATGCATATAATTAGATATATAGCTACTATTAGACTTATAGTAAATAAGGAGGAAGGAAGTAGTAATAATATAGTAATAAAACTAACTAATAAACCTAAGAAAGTAAAACTTCTAGAAGCTTATAAGGAGTTTAAAGATATATTTTTAAATAAAGAGGCTAGTACCTTTTCTAGCTTAGGTAGCTAAAATTATACTATTAAATTAAAAGAAGGAAAAGCATTACTATAGGGTCTAATATATAACCTAGCTAAGAAAGAGTTATAGGTGCTTTATAAGTACCTAATAACTATATAGGAACGCAAATAGATCTAAAGATTTATTAGCCTAGCAAGCGCCCTAATCTTTTTTATGCTAAAAAAAGGGGGAAAGCTATAATTATATATAAATTAGTGTGTTTGCTCTAGAGTTATTAGTACCCCTTAAGTTATTTTCACCTTTGCATACTTCTCCGCACTGACCCAAAGGTACGGAATTGCCTCTAAAATACAAACCAAGTTAATATTTAAATTCCTTATTATTAATTACCCCCTTCCACAATGTCATATTGTAGCAGACCTAGAGGTAGGTGTAAGGATAAGGTACTAATAGTTATTAATAAAGGAGAAAGGGGGCTAGCATAAAGCTACCACTACCCTAACGCTAGCATAGGATAGTATAATGTCTATAGGAGCGATAATAGACCTATAGCGGGATAGATTTAATTTAATTATCCTAAAGAAAAGAAATTCTATAAAGAGATAGCTAGTCTTATCCCTAGTAATAAGGTAGCTAAAGTCTAGTGCATTACTAAGGCTATAACCCTTCTAATAGTAAACTATATCTAAGCTAAACTAGAATAGAAAAACAATAATAATAGTAATATCTATATAACTAAAGAAACACTCTTATAAGTCCTTAAGAAAGTAATTAAGGAAGTAACTAAGGGTAGCACTACTCTAACCTAAGTAAGCGTTACTATAGGACTTACTTTGCTAAAATAACTTAACACTACTCTACCCCCCCTATAAATCCTAGGCAAATAGGAGAGAGAAGTCCTTATTAAGGGGAATACTATATAGGAATTACTATAGTCTAAAACTACTAAAGATATAGTAATAGTAGTAAATAGGGCTATAGGCTAAGCTATAGTAATTATAGCTAAAAGACTCCTAAGCAAAGATATAATTATTATATTTAAAGGGACTGCTACCTAGTATAGAAATAACTAGAAATAGATTCCTATTGCCTTTAGACTAGAGGTAGCTCTTTACTACTATATCCTTAGTGTTATAGTTAAGGGCTTCCTTATAAAGCATACCTCTATTAAGAACCTAGTAATAAAGCTAGGTAAAGCAAATAAAGTTAATATAATTAAGGCAATAGTAAGGCGCCCCTAATATAAGGGAGCCCTAAGAATTACCCTTATCCTTAGATTAGCTAAAGTTAAAGATACTAATAAGATTTACAAAGATAAAATAGTCTTTAAAGTAAAGCTATTTTGCACTAAACTATATAATAAGACCCTATAACCCTAATAATGCTATAACTACTTCTAGATAGGATATATTATAAAGTACTATAAGGTAGCCCTAAAGTGCAGGAGGTATAAAGCTAGCTATTATAAGGGTAGAGAAATAACCTACCTAACTACTAATAAATAAGTATAGGAGAAATATATCCTATATTCTAGCCCTTACCTAGCCTAGTCTAGGGACTACCTAGTCCTAAAAAAGAAATAGAATATAGCAAAAGTAAGATACTTAGAGTAACTAGTATACTTCGCTACCTACCCCTTAAATAGAAGCCTATCCCTAAGCTAGAAGAGACCTACTATAGCCTAGGCGCTAACTACTATAATAGGAAGGAAGAGAGGCTACCTAACCCTAGCAAAGCAAAGCGCGAAATAGCCTAGAGCTATAAGGGTAGATAGTATTAAATAATACGCAAAGTAAATTTAGGCTAATATAGAACTAGCGTAAGATAGAGAAGACCCCTAACCCCCCTAACTAATATAGTAATATTATAAGTCCTTTATTAAAATATAAATAAGAAAGATAATCTTATACACATAGCACTCTAGCACCACACTAACATAGATATAATAGTAATCTAAGAATAGGAACATATAAAAAACCCTTAGCCCCTAGCCCTAAGCCTTACTTACTTCTAACTTATACACTATAATAGACATAACGCTATATATATTAATAAGAAGCACGCTATAGGGTTATAGGTAGCCTAGGGAGAAACTAACTAGTCCCTAGTAGAAATATAAGGCGTGAATATTTACTCTCTTTACTCTAAAAATTATAGCAAGAACACCCTTATTTACACTATTAATATAGAAAAGCCCTATAACTAAAGCGTATTTGTTAGGGACTTTAACTAGAAGCATCCATTATAGGATAGGTTTAATAGGACTAGTAATAGGGCAGAAAAACTACTAGAGTTCGCGGGCTAGTAAAGACTTAGATTAGTAACGCCGCAGGGCAAACCTACTAGATAGAATAAAGGCAATAGGGATAGCACTATAGATTTAGCTTAGGTAACTCCTAATATCTAAGTATATTATAATAAAGCTAATAACCTAACAGGGTCTAACTATATACTATAACTAATTTGCATCTTTACTAAGCCCTAGGAGGCTACCCCCCTAACCCTTAGGCACACTTAGAGCGCTATAAATAAAGGAACTATAAAGGCAAAAGCAATTAACTAACTATAACTAGAAAACACCCTAGACCTATGTAATAAGGAAGGCATTAATGCTTACACTATATAGTTAATTATAAATCTCTAGGAAATAGCTAAAATAGTAGCCCCCTAAAAACCTAGGGGCTTACCTAGACTAGAAGCGTAGTAGTCTAGAAGGGCTAAAGAGTTAATTACTAAAGCTAATTAGGCTAAGAGGCAATAGAGGCGCTAGAGGACTAAAGCAAATTAGTAGGCATATATAGACGCAGATAAGAACTAGGAAAGAGTTATTAGAGAAGAGAGAAGAAACGCATAGAGGGATACGCTAAGGCAAGCTAACACTAATAGTAAGGAAGGAGCAGTATAAAGGCTAGAAAGATAGGCTAGGCTTTAAAGTTAGGCTCCCCTAGAGCTTCCTAGGCTACTAGAGCTAGAGAGGTTTAATAATAACCCTAACCTAGCTACTATATATAAAGATAAGGTAAGCGTGCTTATATAAAGATTTTTCCCTAAACCTATAGTAGACCTATCCTATATCCTAGACCTATCTTTCCCTAAGCTTAATAACGTACTAGTCCTAGACTTAGACTTATTTGCCCCCTAGGAGATTAGTAATATTCTCTTAGATATAAGTAATTAGAAGGCCTTAGGTAATAACAAACTCCCTATAGGATTTATTAAGGCCTATAGCGAACTAGCCTATCTTGTAATAACTAGGCTACTAAACGTAGCTATTATAGTTAGCTATTTCCTAGTGTTAAGGCTTCTGGGCCGAAATAGATAGAATAGGGTGATAGTATAGATAAGTAGTAGCTAAATAGCTAAAGGTAGGTAGTGATGCTTAAGGGTTTTAATCTCTAGCCTCCCACATTCTATGTGTGTAACCTTCGCCTAAATACCCCCTTTACGCTTATATAACTAGCTTATAGTAACCTTATAGCTAGGGCACTATAAGCCCTAAGTAAGTCCTACTATATATAATGCTATTGCCTCTATTGCCTATATTACTCTGTAGCCTCTATAACCCTAATATAGTACCCCCTTTACTTTATAATTACCCTTAATTATACTTACTACCTAGTTAGTGCAAACTTGCTATTCTAAACTTCCTATATAACTCTTACCTTACGCGTCCTAACGCAAGGCGTAAGGAGATAATAGCCCTATTAATAACGGGTTTAGCTATTATTCCTTACCTTACCTATAAGCTCTTAGTTATAATATAGTTATAGCTATAAAGTTACTTTATAAATGCTTATATCCTTATTCCTACTAGTTCTATAAAAGTGAATACCCTATGTTATATTTTCTTATTAGCTAAAAGGGATAGGGTATTAAATACTATACGTTAGGGTGTATTTAATTATAAGTTCTAGCGAAGTTACTACGAGCTTGCTAGGTGTGCGTAGTTAGCTATAACTTTAGCTATTAATAGCTATAACGCTAGCTTTTTAACCTATAGCTTACTTTTGCTACCCACGTAAATTACTTAAGGGGTCTGCGGTTAATATAAAAAAGACTAAATTTCCTCTCCTTTTTCTTTTCCTTTCCTCCTTACCTCTCTTACTTTTTAATATTAAATTTATAAGTTAGCCTTACTAGCCCTATAGTAGCGTTCTTACTGCTACTGCCTAGTAGTTACTAATATTATCTAGAGTTTCTCTTTATTATCTTGTCTTCTATTTACTCTTATAGTTAGTATTATAGTTAGTATCTTATTGCTTTACTTTCTACTTGCTTACTACTAACTTATAGCTAGGTTATAATGTCTTCTATTTGCCTAATAACTCTAGGACCCTTAGCGCTTACCCTAGAGAAATCCCCTTATAAGAGGGCTTTATAGGCTTTAAAAATATTCGCGTAAGTTTACCTCTTATTTATAGTGTTATAGCTACTAACTTACTAAGTAGTATAATTAAAATTCCTTGCCTTTGCTATAGTTAGTAGGTAGTAATCTAGCAAATTACCCCTAAAGATAATAGAGCTAAACCTTAGTATATTATAAATAGGAAGCTAATTCCTAATAAGTATTATTATTCCCCTAGTATAACTAAGCTACTTCCCTCTTACTCTTATAATACTAACTTAGGTTAGGTAATTCCTTAAAATATGCTTACTAAGCGAAAAATAATAAAATATATGCTAGCATAAGTGCCCCTTTAAGGCTATTGCTTTTAGCTAGCTAACCTATTACTAGTATCCTATAAGAATTATAATCCTTTATTATAAGTTCTTTAAGATTATAAAGGAGGTTCCTAAAGGTAGCTATTACTATAAGTGTCTAGTAAGATTATTAATTCTAGTAACTTAGTTAGAGCTAACTTATTACTAGGCTCTAGTGCGCGTAAAACGTAAATTATATAATACGCTCCTTACTATAAAGAATGCAAATTACTATAGGAGAGTTTATTAGGCCTATCTAACTATAAAAGCCGCTTATAAGGCAGACGCTAATAAGCGTATAGTAATATTATAGCTATTTAATACTACTAACCTTAAGGTCTAGATTAATATTGCTAATAGCCTACGCTTTATAGCTAAAAATGCTCCTATAGTAAGTCCTATTATTTCTAGCATAGCTTTTACTTTGCTAACTTATAGCTAGTTTATAGCCTACGCTTTATAGCTCCTTACTTATATTAGCCTCTCTAAGCTCCCTAAAGAGCTCTATTTCTTTATTTATAGGGATAAGGAGGGGTTCTCTAATAATAAAGCTTCTATAGCTACTATAGAGGAAAATACAGTAGTAAATATAATAATAAAGTAATAGGTGCTTAGTAGCTATATAGTAGTTTGCTTTAAGAGAATATAACTTTTTATATTATAAAATTTTATATGTTAAATTACTAAAGTAATAATGTCTCTATAAACTAGCTACTTAATTACTACTTATAATTATTTATAATATCCCTTATAATAAAATCTCTTTTTAATACCTATAAATTCTCTAAGCTATTATAGCCCTTCTATTTCACTAAGAATTTCCGCTATTTTCTATTATACTAATATAAGATAATTCTCTTAACCTTAAACTCTTCTTTATTATCCTTAATATTATCTTATAGTAAGGATATATCTATATAGCTAGTAGGATCCCCTCTAAATAGTTTAAGGCTTATAATATTAAACATATTATAAAGTCTTAAGCTAGCTAGTAATTATAATTAATAGGCTAAGCTATAATTACTAACTACTTTCTTAATTTTATAGGGCCTTAGGTACTTAGCTATAAGCTTTTAGCTTAGTTATCTTAGGTTAATATTCTTAGTAAATAGTAAAATATAGTCCCTAACCTTAAACTCTATTAGTATTCTCTTATAATTATAATACTTCTTTTACTATACTTATATATTATAAAGTAGCTACTTAATCTCTAAGTGTCTTTATCTTAATTCTAAGACTCTATTTTTTACCTAGTTATTTACTAAGTTAGGCATTAGGATAGCCTAATATAGTCCCCTTAGGTTATACCCTTAT
Source organism: Epichloe amarillans (assembly GCA_024072835.1). Lineage (NCBI taxonomy): Eukaryota > Fungi > Ascomycota > Sordariomycetes > Hypocreales > Clavicipitaceae > Epichloe > Epichloe amarillans. The sequence goes on along the minus strand of CP099638.1, from coordinate 537,703 downwards.
AGTGCCTTCGCTAGCATTAGGCTATAACTACTATGCTTGCTTATGTTATAGGCAAACTATGCTATTAGCAAATATTCTACCTAATTATCCTATTTAGCGCACGTATAGGCTCTTAGATAATGCTTAAAAACCTAGTTTAATTGCTTTATTTACCTATCTATTTAAGGGTAAAACACAGTGCTTAGTTACTACTTTATTACAATAAGGTAGTAAAAAGTCCTTTAAAATCCACTAGTAAATATTAACCTATAATCTATAATAATACCTTCTAGGGCACTATAGTCTTTAAAACTATTCTTAAGGAACACTATAGTAAGGCTATTACTAGTTAGTTATATAAACACTAGTATATAAATACTATACTTTAAGAATTAGTCTATAATAACTAAAATCACGTTATATAACTAAAACTTCTAATCCTTTATTAGCAATAAGCCTATAATAAAGTCTATTAATAATTCTTAGAAGGGGCAATTAGGCACTAGTAATATAGCTAACTCGCTATAAGGCTTATGTAACCTTAGCTTTAAAACTTAATAATTAACATAAGACTAGATATATGCCTTAATATCTTTCTTTATTAATAGCTAGTAATATTAGCCTATAATACAATAGAGGGTCTTACTAACCCCCTAATAACCTACTATAGAATTATTATAGGTTAATAGTAAAATTTCCTTCTATAATCCTAGCGGGATAAAAACACGATTTTTATATATTAGTAACTTAGAGAATCTTATAGTTTATATCTATAGCTCTCTAGCCTCTAGCTTAGAGGGACTAATTAACTATAGTCCTAACGCACTAGAGTCACTACTTATTAGCAATAACTTTCGCTATGTAATAAAGGCATCCCCTTACTACACTTCTAATAATAAGACTTAAATTAAGGCTTCTAATTTCGCTGCCTTACTCCTAATATTAGAGTTAAACTTAGAAGAGGTTCTCTAAACTACTAAGATTCTTATTATAACACTACTATAGCCTAGTAGCTCTTTAGTAGCGCTCTTAGATAAATTAACTAACCTAGTAAAGATTAATATAGCAAAGGTTCTCTTACTTACTATTACTTCTATAAATATAGTAAAGATTAATATAGAAGAGGTTTTTTTACCTACTATTAGGTAATTTGCCTTAATGCTACTATAAGTATATAGCTCCCTAGTAGCACTCTTAGACTTTTTAACTAGTATAGTAAAGGTTAATATAGCAAAGGTTAACTTACTTACTATTACTTCTATAGGCCTAGCAAAGATTAATATAAAAGAGATTCTTAAACTAGCTAGTAGGGTTTAGTTACTATAATCCTATAGCTTTATTACTACGCGCTTAGGCCTTTTACCTAGCCTAGTAAAGATTAATATAAAAGAGGTTTTCTTACTTACTATTAGGGTTATTACTTTATTATTAAGGGGTAGTAAGTGTAAATATAGGGTACTTACTAAGTTACTATTACTCTTTACTACTCCTTAACTATAAACCTAACACTATAGATATACCTAACTAGTAGTTAAGCTATTACTAATATAGCGCCCCTATAGCCTAATAGTAGCAAACTTAGTAAGGAAGGTTAGTAACTAAGATATAAAAGCCTTAGCCTTCCTTTCCTTACTAATATAGTCTAACCTTTATAATAAAGAATTAGTAGGATTTAGCTTCCTTACCTAGTATTTAATAGTAAAGTTAAATAGGCATAGCTTATCTAATATAGTAACCTAGTAACTAGTTAGCTTAGGCTTTATTATAAGGTACTTATAGTTTAGGTAATCTATAATTATAGTAACTAGGTGCGCTAAGTAAGTAAGGTAGTGCCTCTAAGTCTAAAAAGCCTCCTAAATTACTAGTAGCTTTACGTCTAGTGTTATATAGCGTAATTTAGCGTCCTTTAACTTTCTTAATATAAATACTATAGGGTGCTAGTGACCTAGCACTAATATTATAAGGATAGCTCTAATTACGTATCTAAAGGCATTAGTCTTTACTTATAGTAGTAATATTAGGTTAAAGTGGACTAAAATTAAAGCCTCCTAAAATAGCTTTTATAGTTCCCTAAACACTACTAGCTTACTATTATTTAGCTTAAACTTCGCTAGTTAGTTACCTTATAGGCAGTTTATTAATAGGATAACTATTTTGCTATATAACTTAATAAAACGCCTGTAGAATCTAGTAAACCTAAGGAAAGATTAGATATTAAACACATAGATAGGTATTAGCCACGTTACTATTACCTTTACCTTGCTTAGGTCTATTAAGATTCCTTTTAGTGAGATTATATAACTAAGGAATTTAACCTCCTTAATAGAGAATTAGCACTTATCTAAATTAATAAAAAGGTTAGCCTTCTAAAATCTCTTAAGGATCTTTTTAATATTGCCCTTATACTCTAAGATCTTATAGCTAAATATTAGGGTGTTATTAAGGTAAATAATGCAAATAAGATTATTAAGGCCTTCTAAAGCTTTGTTAATATACTCTTAGAAGGATGCTAGCGCGTTAACAAGCTTAAATAGCATTACGAGATACTTAAAGTGACTGTATCTACACCGGAAGGCTGTTTTTGTTAGGGTCGTGGAGGCTACGGAGCGACATAGGCAATAGAGGCAATAGCATTATGTATAGTGGGACCCACTTAGGGCTCGTAGCGCCCTAGCTATAAGGTTACTATAAGCTAGTCACATAAGCGCAAAGGGGGTATTTAGGTAAAGGTTACACATATAGAATATAGGAGGCTAGAGATTAAAACCCTTAAGCATTACTACTTACCTTTAGCTATTTAGCTACTACTTATCTATACTATTACCCTATTTTATCTATTTTAGCCTAGAAGCCTTAATAAGTTAATCTCTCTTTCCTATTAAGGCAATAGGCTATTAGTAAGGTAAGAATATTAGTACTATAGAGAATAAACACTTACTTAAGGGGTACTAATAACTCTAGAGTAAATATGTGCTATATAAAGGTATACCTATAGATTAGAACCTACTTCTAGAATATAAGTCTTTTTATCTAACTATACTAGAGAATTCCTATATATTAGAACCTATTATTAATAGTAAGAAAGCTATATTAAACTATAGCCTTATATAAGCAAAGACATAGCTATAAATTATTTAAAAGAGGCAAAAACTTAAATAGCTATAGAAAAATTTATAAGAAGTAAATACCTCTCCCTAATTAGTTAATGCTAATAAAGGCCTTACTTTTACCTTATAAACACCTTTTACCTAAGACACTACCCTTATTCCTTAGGAAGCATTACCCTTACTTAGACTTTATAAATATAGTATAGCAAAGATATAGCTAAAAGCTCCTATATATAAGGGGAATACCTATAAGAACCTATAGATATTCTTAGTAGATTTAAATATAACCTTTACTATAGATTAAAATATATTTACTAATAATATAATAAAAGTTATATATACTAGTAGCTACCTAGTAAATAAGGTAAAGTAATAGTAAATACGCTTTGCTACTATAGATAGTTATATAAATTACTAAAAGCTATACTTAGGTAAAGTTTATCTAATAGCTAAAAACTAGAGAAATAGATAAAGATAGTTATTACCTAGAAACTATAGAAATACTACTAACCCTTTATTAAGGTAAGGATTAGTTATTCTAGACTTTTATTAAAGTCTAGGGGAAGGTAAAGGTAAAATTACCTAAGCCTATACCTAAACCTCTAAGAATTACTTAGTTTATATAGTGCCTAAATAGCACTATAAAGAAGTAAGTATTTAGCTAAAAGTACCCTATAAGTTAAAACTACTTTATTAGCTAAGGAAAGAAGGCAAAAGTAATAACTAAGGAAAAGAAAGAGATCCCCTATAAAGGCTACTAAGGAGGTAACTAAGGAGGTAACTAATAGAAAAGGAGAAACTACTTAGTATCCCTAGAAAAAGAGCTATAGGAAAAACGCTATATAAGAGTAAGGGGCTTGCTAGTCTACTATAAGTGTAAGAAACTAGGCTACCTATTAACTAGGTGCACTAAACTAGACTATAGTATTTACTAGAAAAACACCTATACTACTAAGACACACTAAGCTAGCACTAAGCAGGCTAGGAGTTACTTAAACGCAAATAAGACCCTAATTAGCGTAGTAAAACCCTAGGAAAACACTCTTAATATAACTTAACTTAATAAGAGTAGTCTTCTAGACCTATAAATTCGCATAGATATTAAGTTATATTAAGATAACCACTAGGTAGTAATACTAATGCTATTTAACCCTAGCACTATATATTCCTTAATTTACCCTAATATACTAATAAACCTTAATTAGTTAAAAGTATAACCTTATAATAATACGCTTAAGAGTGTATTAGGTAATATTATACTATATTAAGGGATTTTAAAGAAAATAGTATTAGTTAAGGATAGTATAGGCTATGTAAAGATATACTAACTTAGCTACTATATTACTAATAGTAGTGTGAAAAATTAGTTTTAGGAGTTAATTAGGTAAGAGAGTATAAGCCTATAATAATATCTTAGAAAAATAGACTTTAGAGATACTTTATAATAAAGGAATATATCTTATTAGTAATAGGGTTATAGGATAGTTAGAAAGTAGCAAAATATATATTTATTATAGTAGTACTTAACCTATAGGTAATGTATATAATTAGGCGCGTGGCTGCTATTAGACTTATAGTAAATAAGAAGGAAGGAAGTAGTGTTAATATAGTAATAGAACTAACTAATAAACCTAAGAAAGTAAAACTTCTAGAAGCTTATAAGGAGTTTAAAGATATATTTTTAAATAAAGAGGCTAGCACCCTTCCTAGCTTAGGTAGCTATATATATACTATTAAATTAGAAAAAGGAAAAGCATTACTATAAGGTCTAATATATAACCTAGCTAAGAAAGAGTTATAGGTGCTTTATAAGTACCTAGTAACTATGTAGGAACGTGAATAAATCTAAAGATTAGTTAGCCTAGTAAGTGCCCTAATTTTTTTTATACTAAAAAAAGGGGGAAAGCTATAACTATATGTAAAATTATAGGGGCCTTAATAAGATTATAGTTAAAGACAAGGCCCCTTTGCCCCTAATATTAGAAATCTTAGATTAACTAGGGGGTGTAAAGATTTTTATAAAGTTAGACCTTAAAGATATATACTATTAGCTACGTATCCGTAAGGGTAATAAGTGGAAAATAGCCTTCTAGTGCAAATATAGTTACTTTAAGTATCTTATAATGCTATTTAGGCTTATTAACGCGCTAGTATCCTTCTAAGAGTATATTAATAAAGCTTTAGAAGGCCTTAATAATCTTATTTGCATTATCTACCTTAATAACACCCTAATATTTAGCTATAAGATCTTAGAGTATAAGGGTAATATTAAAAAGATCCTTAAGAGATTTTAGAAGGCTAACCTTTTTATTAATTTAGATAAGTGCTAATTCTTTATTAAGGAGGTTAAATTCCTTAGTTACGTAATCTTACTAAAAGGAATCTTAATAGACCTAAGCAGGGTAGAGGCAATAGTAACGTGGCTAATACCTATCTATGTGTTTAATATCTAATCTTTCCTTAGGTTTACTAGATTTTACAGGCGTTTTATTAAGTTATATAGCAAAATAGTTATCCTATTAACAAACTACCTATAAGGTAACTAACTAGTGAAGTTTAAGCTAGATAATAGTAAGCTAGTAGCGTTTAGGGAACTATAAAAGCTATTTTAGGAGGCTCTAATTTTAGTTTACTTTAACCTAATATTACTACTATAAGTAAAGACTAATACCTCTAGATATATAATTAGAGCTATCCTTATAATGTTAGTGCTAGGTTACTAGTACCCTATAGCGTTTATATTAAGAAAGTTAAAGGATACTAAATTACACTATATAACACTAGATATAAAGCTACTAGCGATTTAGAAGGCTTTTTAGACTTAGAGACACTACCTTGCTTACTTAGCATACCTAGTTACTATAATTATAAATTACCTAAACTATAAGTACCTTATAATAAAGCCTAAGCTAACTAGTTACTAGGTTACTATATTAGATAAGCTATGCCTATTTAACTTTACTATTAAACACTAGGTAAGGAAGCTAAATCCTACTAATTCTTTATTATAAAGGTTAGACTATATTAGTAAGGAAAGGAAGGCTAAGGCTTTTATATCTTAGTTACTAACCTTCCTTACTAAGTTTACTACTATTAGGCTATAGGGGCGCTATATTAGTAATAGCTTAACTACTAGTTAGGTATATCTATAGTGTGTTAGGTTTATAGTTAAGGAGTAGCGTAAGAGTAATAGTAACTTAGTAAGCACCCTATGTTTACGCTTACTACCTCTTAATAGTAAAGTAATAACCCTAATAGTAAGTAGGAGAACCTCTTCTATATTAATCTTTACTAGGCTAGGTAAAAGGCCTAAGCGCGTGGTAATAAAGCTATAGGATTATAGTAATTAAACCCTACTAGCTAGTTTAAGAACCTCTTCTATATTAATCTCCGCTAGGCCTATAAAAGTAATAGTAAGTAAGTTAACCTTTGCTATATTAACCTTTACTATACTAGTTAAAAAGTCTAAGAGCGCTACTAGGGAGCTATATACTTATAGTAGTATTAAGGCAAATTACTTAATAGTAAGTAAAAGAACCTCTTCTATATTAATCTTTGCTATATTTATAGAAGTAATAGTAAGTAAGAGAACCTTTACTATATTAATCTCTACTAGGTTAGTTAATTTATCTAAGAGCGCTGCTAGAGAGCTACTAGGCTATAGTAATATTATAATAAGAATCTTAGTAGTTTAGAGAACCTCTTCTAAGTTTAACTCTAACGTTAGGAGTAAGGTAGTGGAATTAGAAGCCCTAATTTAAGTCTTATTATTAGAAGCGTAGTAAGGGGATACCTTTATTATATAGTAGAAGTTATTGCTAATAAGTAGTAACTCTAGTGTATTAGGACTATAATTAATTAGTCTCTCTAAGCTAGAGGCTAGAGAGCTATAGATATAAACTATAAGATTCTCTAAGTTACTAATATATAAAAATCGTGTTTTTATTCCACTAGGATTACAAAAAGAAATTTTACTATTAACCTATAATAATCCTATAGTAGGTTATTAGGGGGTTAGTAAGACCCTCTATTATATTATAAGCTAATATTACTAGCTATTAATAAAGAAAGATATTAAGGCATATATCTAGTCTTATATTAATTATTAAGTTTTAAAGCTAAGGTTATATAAGCCTTATAGTAAGTTAGCTATATTACTAGTGCCTAATTGCCCCTTCTAAGAATTATTAATAGACTTTATTATAGGCTTACTACTAGTAAAGGATTAGAAGTTTTAGTTATATAACGTGATTTTAGTTATTATAGACTAATTCTTAAAGTATAGTATTTATATACTAGTGTTTATATAACTAACTTATAATAGCCTTACTATAGTATTCCTTAAGAATGTTTTTAAAGACTATAGCGCCCTAGAAAGTATTATTATAGACTATAGGTTAACATTTACTAGTAGATTCTAGAGGACTTTCTACTACCTTATTATAATAAAGCAGTAACTAAGCACTGTATTTTACCCCTAAATAGATAGGCAAATAAAGCAATTAAACTAGGTTCTTAAGCATTATCTAAGAGCCTATATATGCGCTAAATAGAATAATTAAGTAAAATATTTACTAATAGTATAGTTTACCTATAATATAAGCAAGCATAGTAGTTATAGCCTAACGCTAGTAAAGGCGCTATAAGGGTATAACCTAAGGGGACTATATTAGGCTATCCTAATGCCTAACTTAGTGAATAACTAGGTAGAAAATAAAGTCTTAGAATTAAGATAAAAACACTTAGAGATTAAGTAGCTACTTTATAATATATAAGTATAGTAAAAGAAGTATTATAATTATAAGAGAATACTAATAGAGTTTAAGGTTAGGAACTATATTTTACTATTTACTAAGAATATTAACCTAAGATAACTAAGCTAAAAGCTTATAGCTAAGTACCTAGGGCCCTATAAAATTAAGAAGGTGGTTAGTAATTATAGCTTAGCCTATTAATTATAATTACTAGCTAGCTTAAGACTTTATAATGTGTTTAATATTATAAGCCTTAAACTATTTAGAGGGGATCCTACTAGCTATATAAATATATCCTTACTATAAGATAATATTAAGGATAATAAAGAAGAGTTTAAGGTTAAGAGAATTATCTTATATTAGTATAATAAAAAACAGCGGAAATTCTTAGTAAAATAGAAGGGCTATAATAGCTTAGAGAATTTATAGGTATTAAAAAGAGATTTTATTATAAGGGATATTATAAATAATTATAAGTAGTAATTAAGTAGCTAGTTTATAGAGATATTATTACTTTAGTAATTTAATATATAAAATTTTATAATATAAAAAGTTATATTCTCTTAAAGCAAACTACTATATAGCTACTAAGCACCTATTACTCTATTATTATATTTACTACTATATTTTCCTCTATAGTAGCTATAGGAGCTTTATTATTAGAGGACCCCTCCTTATCCCTATAAATAAAGGAATAGAGCTCTTTAGGGAGCTTAGAGAGGCTAATATAAGTAAGGAGCTATAAAGCATAGGCTATAAACTAGCTATAAGTTAGTAAAGTAAAAGCTATACTAGAGATAATAGGACTTACTATAGGAGCATTTTAAGCTATAAAGCGTAGGCTATTAGCAATATTAATCTAGACCTTAAGGTTAGTAGCATTAAATAGCTATAATATTACTGCGTGCTTATTAGCATTTGCCTTATAAGTAGCTTTTATAATTAGATAGGCCTAATAAACTCTCCTATAGTAATCTATATTCTTTATAGTAAGGAAGTATTATATAATTTACATTTTACGCGCACTAGAGCCTAGTAATAAGTTAGCTCTAACTAAGTTACTAGAATTAATAATCTTACTAGATATATAGTAATAGCTACTTTAGGAACCTCCTTTATAATCTTAAAGAACTTATAATAAAGGATTATAATTCTTATAGGACACTATAATAGGTTAGCTAGCTAAAAGCAGTAGCCTTAAAGGGGCACTTACTAGCATATATTTTATTATTTTTATAGTAAGCGCACTTTAAGGAATTACCTAACCTAAGTTAGTATTATAAGAGTAGGAGAGGAGTAGCTTAGTTATACTAGGGGAATAATAATACTTATTAGGAATTAGCTTCCTATCTATAATATACTAAGGTTTAGCTCATTATCTTTAGGGGTAATTACTAGATTACTACTTACTAACTATAGCAAAGGCAGGGAATTTTAATTATACTTAGTAAGTTAGTAGCTATAACACTATAAATAAGAGGTAAACTTATAAATGTTTTTAAAGCTATAAAGCCCTCTTATAAGGGGATTTCTCTAGGGCAGGCGCTAAGGGTCCTAGAGTTATTAGGCAAATAGAAGATATTATAACCTAGCTATAAGTTAGTAGTAAGTAAGTAGAAGCAAAGCAGTAAGATACTAACTATAATACTAACTATAAGAGCAAAAGAAATAAGATAATAAGAGAAACTCTAGATAATATTAGTAACTACTAGGTAGTAGTAGCAAGAACACTGCTATAGGGCTAGTAAGGCTAACTTATGAATTTAATATTAAAAAGTAAGAGGAATAAGGAGGAAAGGAAAAGAAAAAGGAGGGGAAATTTAGTCTTTTTTATATTAACTATAGACCCCTTAAGTAATCTATGTAGGTAGCAAAAGTAAGCTATAGGTTAAAAAGCTAGCGTTATAGCTATTAATAGCTAAAGTTATAGCTAACTACATATACCTAGCGAGCTTATAGTAACTTCGCTAGAACTTATAATTAAATACACCCTAATATATAGTGTCTAATACCCTATCCCTTTTAGCTAATAAGAAAATATAATATAGGGTGTTTACTTTTATAAAACTAGTAGGAATAAGGATATAAGCATTTATAAAGCAACTCTATAGCTATAACTACATTATAACTAAGAGCTTATAGGTAAGGTAAGGAATAATAGCTAAACCTATTATTAATAAGGCTATTATCTCCTTACGCCTTGCGTTAGGACGCGTAAGGTAAGAGTTATATAGGAAGTTTAGAATAGTAAGTTTACACTAACTAGGCAGTAAGTATAATTAAGGGTAATTATAAAGTAAAGGGGGTACTATATTAGGGTTATAGAGGCTACGGAGTAATATAGGCAATAGAGGCAATAGCATTATGTATAGTAGGACTTACTTAGGGCTTACAGCGCCCTAGCTATAAGGTTACTATAAGCTAGTTATATAAGCGTAAAGGGGGTATTTAGGCAAAGGTTACACATATAGAATATAGGAGGCTAGAGATTAAAACCCTTAAGCATCACTACCTACCTTTAGCTATTTAGCTACTACTTATCTATACTATCACCCTATTCTATCCATTTCGGCCTAGAAGCCTTAACAGTTTTCCACTCATTGCCCTCGCGGATACGTAGCTAATAGTACGCATCTTTAAGGTCTAACTTCGTGAAAATCTTTGCACCCCCTAGTTAATCTAAGATTTCTAATATTAGGGGCAAAGGGGCCTTGTCTTTAACCGTAATCTTATTAAGGCCCCTATAATCCACGTATAGTTATAGCTTTCCCCCTTTTTTTAGCATAAAAAGGATTAGGGCGCTTACTAGGCTAACTAATCTTCAGATCTATTCGCGTTCCTACGCAGTCGCTAGGTACTTATAAAGCACCTATAACTCTTTCTTAGCTAGGTTATATATTAGACCCTATAGTAATGCTTTTCCTTTTTCTAATTTAATAGTATATATATAGCTACCTAAGCTAGGAAGGGTGCTAGCCTCTTTATTTAAAAACATATCTTTAAACTCCTTATAAGCTTCTAGAAGTTTTACTTTCTTAGGTTTATTAGCTAGTTTTATTATTATGCTATTACTACTTCCTTTCTCTTTATTTACTATAGGTCTAATAGTAGCTATGTATCTAATTATATACATTGCCTATAGGTTAAGTATTACTATAATAGATATATATTTTGCTACTTTCTAACTATCCTATAACCCTACTACTAATAAGATATATTCCTTTATTATAGGGTATCTCTAAAGTCTGTCTTTCTAAGATATTATTATAGGCTTATACTCTCTTGCCTAATTAACTCCTAAAACTAACTTTTTATTACTATTAGTAATATAGTAGCTAAGTTAGTATATCTTTATATAGCCTATACTATCCCTAACTAATACTATTTTCTTTAAAATCCCTTAATATAGTATAATATTACCTAATACACTCTTAAGCGTATTATTATAAGGTTACACTTTTAACTAATTAAGGTTTATTAGCATATTAGGGTAAATTAAGGAATATATAGCGCTAGGGTTAAATAGCGTTAGCACTACTACCTAGTGGTTATCTTAATATAACTTAATATCTATATAAATTTGTAAGTCTAAAAGACTATTCTTATTAAGTTAAGTTATATTAAGAGCGTCTTCCTAGGGTTTTACTACGCTAATTAGGGTCTTATTTATATTTAAGTAACTCCTAGCCTATTTAGTGCTAGCTTAGTGTGTCTTAGTGGTATAAGTATTTTTCTAGTAAATACTATAGTCTAGTTTAGTATACCTAGTTAATAGGTAGCCTAGTTTTCTACACTTATAATAGACTAGTAAGCCCCCTACTCCTAAGTAGCGTCCTTCCTATAGCTTTTTTTCTAGGGATACTAAGTAATTCCTCCTTTTTTATTAGTTACCTTCTTAGTTACCTTCTTAGTAGCCTTTATAGGGGATCCCTTTCTCTTCCTTAGTTATTACTTTTGCCTTCTTTCCTTAGCTAATAAGGTAGTTCTAACTTATAGAGTACTCTTAGCTAAATACTTACTTCTTTATAATGCTATTTAGGCACTATATAAACTAAGTAATTCTTAGAGGTTTAGGTATAGGCTTAGGTAATTTTACCTTTGCCTTCCCTTAGACTTTAATAAAAGTCTAGAATAACTAATCCTTACCTTAATAAAGGGTTAGTAGCGTTCCTATAGCTTCTAGGTAGTAACTATCTTTATTTATTTCTCTAGTTTTTAGCTATTAGATAAACTCTACCTAAGTATAGCTCTAGTAATTTATATAACTATCTATAGTAGTAAAGCGTATTTACTATTACTTTGCCTTATTTACTAGGTAGCTACTAGTATATATAACTTTTATTATGTTATTAGTAAATATATTTTAATCTATAGTAAAGGTTATATTTAAATTTACTAAGAATATTTATAGGTTCTTATAGGTATCCCCCTTATATATAAAAGCTTTTAGCTATATCTTTACTATACTATATCTATAAAGTCTAAGTAAGGGTAATACTTCTTAGGGAATAGGGGTAGTGTCTTAGGTAAAAGGTATTTATAGGGTAAGAGTAAGGCCTTTATTAGTGTTAACTAATTAGGGAGGGGTATTTACTTCCTATAAATTTTTTTATAGCTATTTAAGTTTTTACCTCTTTTAAGCAATTTATAGCTATATCTTTGCTTATATAAGGCTATAGTTTAATATAGCTTCTTTACTATTAATAATAGGTTTTAATACATAGGAATTCTTTAGTATAGTTAGATAAGAAAACTTATATTTTAGAAGTGGGTTCTAATCTATAAGTATACCTTTATATAGTGTATTTGCTCTAGAGTTATTAGTACCCCTTAAGTAAGTGTTTATTCTTTATAATACTAATATTCTTACCTTACTAATAGCCTATTACCCTAATAGAAAAGAGAGATTAACTTATTAAGGCTTTTAGGCTAAAATAGATAAAATAGGGTAATAATATAGATAAGTAGTAGCTAAATAGCTAAAGGTAGGTAGTAATGCTTAAGGGTTTTAATCTCTAGCCTCCTATATTCTATATGTGTAACCTTTGCCTAAATACCCCCTCTGCGCTTATGTAACTAGCTTATAGTAACCTTGTAGCTAGGGCGCTGCGAGCCCTAAGTGGGTCCTACTGTACATAATGCTATTGCCTCTATCGCCTATATCACTCCGTAGCCTCCATGACCCTAACACCTAGCTTGCTTTCGCACTACTAGAGTAGTAGTAATTAGGAAACTAGGAAAAATAACTAAAGAAATAAGACATACTAACGCCTAGAGACCTATCTCGCTGCTTAATATAGTAGGAAAAGTTATAGAAGTAGCAATAGTAAGGTAGCTTATAACTTACGCTAAGACAAATAGCCTTCTCCCTAAGCTCTAAATAAGCAATAGGGTTAATAAATTAATAGAAACCGTAATAAGAGCCCTTATAGAGTGCGTTAGAGAGGCCTAAGGGAGAGGCAAATTAGCCTTGCTTATGTAAATAGATATTTCATTAGTATTTAATAGGGTTAGCTACCTATACCTTATAGCTCTTCTTATTAAGATAGGCATCCTATAATAGCTAGTAGTAATAATACGTAGCTTTCTTATAGGGAGAATAAGCTAGCTTAGCTTTAATAAAGGACTCTTAAGACCCTTTAAAATTAAGGCTAGCACCCTATAGGGATCCCCCCTCTCCCCTATCCTCTTTTTCCTATACTTAGCAAAACTCTATGTTTATCTTAGAGCTATACTAGGCATAGTAGTAATAGGCTTTGCTAATAATATAAATATTATAGCTTTTAGAAAGAATATAGCTTAGACTTAGAGAAGGCTTAAGGCTATATAAAAGATCTATAAGAATTAGGTAAAGGAAGCAGGAGTAAAGTTTAACCTAGCTAAGATAGAACTTATACACTTTAGCAAATCCTACTAACCCCCTTAGACTAGAGTCTAGCTTAGAGCAAAGGAGATAGTGCCTATAGAGGCTTACTATTTCCTTAGAATCTAGGTTAATAGGAAACTTACCTAGAGCGCCTATAGGAAGATTATTAAAGGGAAATTAGCCTAGTAGTAACTTACACTTACCTTGCTAGTGGCGTTAGCATAGGGTTATAGCTTTTAGGACACACGCCTCCTATACACATAGGTAGTTCGCCCTATAATCGCCTATAGAGCAAGCGCCTATTATATACTAACTAAGAAAGGAGGGAAACTAAAAGGTATAGTTAAGAGCTTTATAACTATTGAAAATGGAAGGGAATCTAGCTAGAGGGATAGGAAGACCTCCCTAGTAGATTCTAATGCGGCGGCTTCTAGATTTACTAGATTACAGCAGTATTCTTTAAGATAGAGAGCTTTAATAGTTAAATATAGTTAATTCCTAGTTAATACAGACAATCTAACAAGCAATAAGAGGATTTCTAGTCCCCTCATAGACCTACTAACTATATCGGAGGATCTAGGTTGCTAGAGAGGTCTTAGGAGCTACTTTTTATTTTCCGCAAAACTCATTTGTATAGGAAAAATAAAAAATCGACTCATGGCCATACAAACTAGCTGCCTAGGTAGCCTAACTAAGCACTTTAATAAACAACCCTATTAATAAAATATACTATTAAATCCAGAAAAATTCAAGGATTCAAACAGTATACGTCAGCCTTTTATACGACTACTAGTTGCCTAGTTACAGTCGATTTTAGCTTCCCTATAGGGTAACCTAGTTGGCTTAGTCATATAAGCCCATGGGTTGGTTGTGGGAACGCAAGTCATAACAGACGCTGCAAGCAACGCTTGTAACTAACGTTGCAACAACGCAATAAGGCAACTAGTGGGCCTATAAAATAGTGCTATAAATAGCATCATTTTAACACTCCCTCTAGAAAAGTATGAGGTAACTAATTCGATACCTAGACTTAGCTCTTTAATAGATATCTAAGTCAACTATAAATTCAATAATAAATCTAATAACTTTTGAAAACTAAAAACAGTAAAATTAATAACTTTTAGGCGTAATTCTAGTGTTTTTGTTGATTTTTCGGTTTTTTTGACTTTTTAGTTGGTTTTAAACTAGGCCTTTGTATTCGTAAGACCTAATAGTTAGATAAATTGTTGAAATTTATCATTAGGCAGAGGCTTAGTTAAACTATCTGCAGGCCTCTCTTTAGTGTTAATGTAAATAACCTTAGCTATACCCTTCTGTACCTTTTCTCTAGTATAGTTGAATTTTAGTAAGGTATGCTTTGTTTTGCTATAAAGAGCAGGGTTATTAGCGGTTATAATAGCGCCTTAGTTATTACTAAAAATTAGTACTAGAGGTGCTATAGGTAGCTTTATCTCTTTAAAGAGACTGTAAAGCCACTCTAGCTCCCTAATAGCTTCACATAAGGCATTAGATTTAGCCTCTAATGTAGATAAAGCTATCGTAGTTACTTTCTTTAATTTCTAGCTAATAGGTCCTTTAGCTAGCTTATAGAGATAAGCATAGGTTAATTTAGAGGACTTATCACCCGCGAAGTTGCTATCATAGAAGCCAATAAGGGTTGCAGAAGCTATAGTAGCTTTAGACCTTCTATAAGTTATAGAATAACCTATAGAGCCTAAAAGGTACCTAAGCAAATGTTTAGAAGCATTAAGATGCTCTATAAACGGCTTAGCTAGCGCTGTGGAAAGCCACTAAACTGGAAAGGCAATATTAGGTCTTGTAAGGAGCATTAGGTATATAATAGTCCCTATAATACTCTGATATAGCTTGTGATTAGGGGGGGAAAGAGGTTTAGTTAGGTAGTCTACCTGTTTTATAATTCTAGGTTATAGAGGAATTTTAATAGGTCTAGTATCTTTTATGTTAAATCTTTCTAGGGCTTTAGAAATGTACTAGGACTAGTGGATAGTTAGGGTCCCTTTCTTTTGATTTCTAGTGATTTAAACGCCTAGGAAAAATTTGGCTAGCCCACGGTCTTCTATAGGATAAGCTTTATAAAGTAGCTTCTTTAGCCTATTAATATAAGCTAGATCTAGTCCTATTAGAAGGCAGTTATTCACATAAGTCGCTATATATGTAGATGTAGTTAGGTTAAAGAAGACAGCTAGGTTAGATATAAGGGGTCAAAAGCCTAGCTTCCGAAGAAGGTCCTTTAAAACCTGTTACTACTCTCTAGAGCTTTGTTTTAATCTATATAAAGCTTTTTGTAGGAATATAACTTGCTTTTAAGAGGGTTTGTAGCCATACTTCTTAAGTAACTTAGCTACTTTAGGTGTAGAAGACTTAGCAAACTTAGTAAATCCATTAGGTATTTGCATATAGATAGATTCCTTTAGTGGACTGTTTAAAAAGGCCCCTATAAAATCAACCTATTTAACTTCCTAGTTATTATAAGCCGCTAGGGCTAGTAAAATCCGCTAACTAGGGGGAATGCTAGTTATAGCGTAGGTTTTAATATAATCTTAACCTTCTATCTGCATAAACCCTTTAGCAATGAGTTAGGCCTTATACTTTAGAGGATTATTTTCTTTATCCTTTTTAAGCTTATAAACAAGCCTATTCTTTAGAACCCTCTGGCCCTTAGGAATCTAGTCTATCCCTATAAATTTGAAGGTTCTAGCAGCTAGAAGCTGTTTAAATTCGTTAAAAGTTGTATCTATCTATTTTTAACTATCCTTGCTTTTTAAAGCTTGTTTCTAGGTCTTAGGGGTATCCGAATCGTTATTAGTGGATGATTTAGCCCTTTGTTATGCCTTAAAGCATATCTCCTTAATGTATGAAGATATATTGAAATCATTGATATCCATAGAATTAGAATTGATTAAAGAATCCAAATCTAAAAACGGTTTTTTGATAGCACCCTTATTAGGGGCGCTAGAGCTAGGGCTCTCTAGGGGTAGCGCTAGAGGCGTTGCAGGCGCTGTTATGGGCGCTATAGGCGTTGTCGCAGGCGCTGTATTGGTCGCCCCAGGGGCTGTTAGTATAGGCGCTGCGGGCGCTGCGGGCGCTAGACTTTTAGGCTTTAGATAACTATCCTAAACTTCTAGATTATCTCGTAAGATATTGGTTTCTCCCTCTGAAGGATTAGTCCCTAAAGGCTTAGGGGACCTTACAGAGCCTATATCCTCTATAATTTTAATAAAGCTAGTCTTTATAACTAACCTTTTAGAGGGAATATAAATAAGATAAATAGTAAAACCTAGAGTAGCTAGTAACTAACTAGGAATAGTCCTAGGGGCTAGCTTTTAAAGCTTAGATCTCTGCTCCGGAGGTATTAGGACCTTATAATAAGACCCTATAGCCCTAATTTTCGAGAAATCAGGCTTATAGGAAGTCTCAGGCTCTAAATCAGCTAGAAATAGCTGCTTAGGGGTCAAAGGTTTAGTTATATTAGCTGTGATATTAACTAATTTTACTATAGCTAGAAGGATATAAGACTATAGATATAAAGGTAGCTTAGACCACTAAAGTGTAGCCCTAAGCCGGTCTAGGATAACCCTAATAGCCCTCTCTACTAGCCTATTCTATTTGTGAATATAGGGGCAAGAGGTGCTAAAACAAATTCCTTTAGAAGATAACTATAACTAAAGGTCGTTGTTAATTTCAGTACCTCCGTTGAAGTGAAGGTACCTAGGATACGCGTTATATCGGTTTTTTAGGGCCCTAAAGAAGCCCTTAATAGCTAAAGAAAGGGTTTAGCCTTCTTTATTAGCTAATGAAAAGCACTATTTATACTGGGATTTTCGATTAATAAGAATAAGGACTACTGCCTTCTTATTATGTGGTATAGGTTCGATTTTAACCGTATCTCCCTCTAGAATATCTAGAACTCTAGGGGGGTCCTAAATAGGTCGTTTAGTTAGTCTTCTAACAGCTTTAGATTGCATACAGGCTATGCAGTTAAAATCCTTTTCTTTGACGGCGGAAAAATCAGGCATCCCTTTTGTTAAAATAATGCTATTTATAGCACTATTTTATAGGCCCACTAGTTGCCTTGTTGCGTTGTTGCAACGTTGGTTACAAGCGTTGCTTGCAGCGTTTCCTGTTGTGACCTGCGTTGTTCCCATAACTAACCCACGGGCTTGTATAACTAAGCCAACTAGGTTACCCTATAGGGAAGCTAAAATCGACTGTAACTAGGCAACTAGTAGTCGTATAAAAGGCTGACGTATACTGTTCAAATCCTTGAATCTTTCTGGATTTAATGGTATATTTTATTAATAGGGTTGTATATTAAAGTGCTTAGTTAGGCCACCTAGGCAGCTAGTTTGTATGGCTATGAGTCAATTTTTTATTTTTCCTATACAAATAGGTTTTGCGGAAAATTAAAAGTAGCTCCTAAGACCTCTCTAGCGACCTAGATCCTCTAATACAGTTGGTAGGTCTATGAGGGGACTAGAAATCCTCTCATTGCTTGTTAGACCGTCCGTTAGCTAGGAATCAACTATATTTAACTATCAAAGCTCTCTATCTTGAAGAATACTGCTGTAATCTAGTGAATCTAGAAGCCGCCGCATCAGAATCTACTAGGGAGGTCTTCCTATCCCTCTAGCTAGATTCCCTTCCATTTTTCAATACTATTACTCTTACGCTACTTTTTAACTACAAACCTAATACGCTATAGATACGCCTAACTAGTAGTTAAGCTATTACTAACGTAGCGCCCCTATAGCCTAATAGTAGCAAACTTAGCAAGGAAGGTTAGTAACTAAGACATAAAAGCCTTAGCCTTCCTTTCCTTACTAATATAGTCTAGTCTTTATAATAAAGGGTTAGTAGGATTTAGCTTCCTTGCCTAGTGTTTAATAGTAAAGTTAAATAGGTATAGCTTATCTAACGTAGTAACTTAGTAACTAGTTAGCTTAGGCTTTATTATAAGGTACTTATAGTTTAGGTAATCTATGATTATAGTAACTAGGTGCGCTAAGTAAGTAAGGTAGTGCCTCTAAGTCTAAAAGGCCTCCTAAATTACTAGTAGCTTTGCGTCTAGTGTTACGTAGTGTAATTTAGTATCCTTTAACTTTCTTAATATAAACGCTATAGAGTGCTAGTAACCTAGCACTAATATTATAAGGATAGCTCTAATTACGTATCTAGAGGCATTAGTCTTTACTTATAGTAGTAACTTTAGGTTAAAGTAAACTAAAATTAAAGCCTCCTAAAATAGCTTTTATAGTTCCCTAAATACTACTAGCTCGCTATTATTTAGCTTAAACTTCGCTAGTTAGTTCCCTTATAGGCGGTTTATTAATAGGATAACTATTTTACTATATAACTTAATAAAACACCTGTAAAATCTAGTAAACCTAAGGAAAGATTAGATATTAAACATATAAATAGGTATTAGCTATGTTATAATTGCCTTTACCTTGCTTAGGTCTATTAAGATTCCTTTTAGTAAGATTATATAACTAAGGAATTTAACCTCCTTAATAGAGAATTAGCACTTATCTAAATTAATAAAAAGGTTAGCCTTCTAAAATCTTTTAAGGATCTTTTTAATATTACCCTTATGCTCTAAGATCTTATAGCTAAATATTAGGGTGTTATTAAGGTAAATAATGTAAATAAGATTATTAAGGCCTTCTAAAGCTTTATTAATATACTCTTAGAAAAATACTAGCGCGTTAATAAGCCTAAATAGCATTATAAGATACTTAAAGTAACTATATTTACACTAGAAGGCTATTTTCCACTTATTACCCTCACGGATACGTAGCTAATAGTACGTATCTTTAAGGTCTAACTTTGTGAAAATCTTTGCACCCCCTAGTTAATCTAAGATTTCTAATATTAGAGGTAAAGGGGCCTTGTCTTTAACTATAATCTTATTAAGGCCCTTATAATCCACACATAGTTATAGCTTTCCCCCTTTTTTTAGCATAAAAAGAATTAGGGCGCCTACTAGGCTAATAGATCTTTAGATCTATTTATATTCCTATGTAGTCACTAGGTACTTATAAAGCACCTATAACTCTTTCTTAGCTAGGTTATATATGTGAGGACAATAGTAGCTAGGCAAGAGGTATGGGGGCTTTCGTATATTTACTAAAGCTTGCTAGGTCTAAGTGTGTTATGTATGCAAGCTAGGAGCTTATAGCTAGTGGCTTGCTAGCGTCACGTAGACCTAGCCCTAGGGCCTAACCTGCCGCGTAGTACGCGTTAGCGTTCTAGGTGTTATTATTATAAGTAAGGCCTTATAATTATCCCCTTACTTTTAGCTAGACTTCTAAATAGCTTTTGCTAGCTATCCTATAGCTATTTGCTAAGTAGTAAATATATTAAAATAATAATAAATAATAAGTAGCGCTTAGGTATAAATTTATCTATAACTCTCCCCTTTATTATAGCCTTTTCCTCCCCTTAACACTAGTAATTTATTCTTATAAATACTATTATACCTTATACTACCCTAACTTTTGCCTTATTACTTACTACTCTCTTACTATAGATAAGAAGACTATTCCCTTTAAGCGCTGCTTTTATATATATTATTTATGCACTAAGTGCGCTAACTTTAAGAAATACTTGCTAGCTAAGCTATAATTACTATAAATAAACTATTAATTCCCTTGCTATCTATTTACTACTGCTTTACAAATAAAGCATTCTAAGTGCTATATCTAATGCTATAAACATAGTAATACTTATAACACTATAACTATACTACTTTTCCTTAGTTTCTTAGTAGCTTATTACTAACATTTAATATAGGCTATGCCTACTATATAGGGAGATTTTTATAATCTCTTAGCTTATCTTAACTAGGTCTAGGCACTTATAGATACCTATAGCAATAAGGATCTAGAAAACCCTAATAATCCTATGTTTTTAGAGGTAACTTATTGCTATTTTAGCACTTATTGCCTCTATCTAATAATAGGTTTTAACTATACTAATATAGCGCACTATATTACGTTTAGTTTAATAGGGGCTACTAAGGTCTATTAAGTTTATATTTTTATTACCTATTTGCTAGCTTATTGCTTATATTTCTAGGCAAGATACCTCTATTTTATACTAGTAATATGTTATTTCTTGCTAATAATTATTAGTGTCTATATTCCTAGCTCTAGTTCCTAAGGTAGTAAGTTACATTCTAGTCTAGTTTTGCTATCTATTTACTAATATTTTAGTAGCTAAACTACTTATAGCTTATATCTATATAAAACATAAAGATAGTTTTATATCTGTGTTTAACTAATCTAGGTTTTATGCCTTAGGCTATAGTAGTCTATTGCTTTTACCTAGTAATAGAGATAGCGGTTATAAAGGATAAGAGTAAGGCTAAGTACCTTATTTTAGATAGTAAGATCTTAACTTATAATAAGGCTATAATAGAGGGGTTTCCCCTAACTCTCCCTTAGTTATAGGCGTGTTTTCCTTTATTATTTAGTAAATAGTCTAAGTTACTTTTTTTTATAAAGTGTAATAGTGGCTAATAAGGCTAAGCCTTTTCTATAGGAACCTTATATCTCTTTGCTTATAGCTTGCTTATATCTCACTACCTTTCTTCCTTTATTTACTTTAGTGAAATTTTTAAATTATATATTAAGCGCCTTTTATGTTTTCTGCTAGAATCTACTAGTTATATTTGCTAGGCTAACCCTTTTATTTCACTAGGTATTTATTACCTTTATGGGTTTTCCTATAGTCCTTAACTTCCTTAACTTTATACTTATTATCTTTATCCTTAAGGGCTAGCATTAGTATATCTTTATTTATAGCCTCTTTATAACTATTCTATAGCTCTAGCAGGCTAATGTAAAATATATTATATAATTAACTATACTTTTTAGGTAACGTAAGTTAATACGCTTATTTACCTATAGTATTAAGTATTTAAAATAGCCTAATAAACCTAGGGGTTAGCTTCTATTTCGCCTCCTTAAGCCTAATATTTTTTATTAATAGTAGTACTAGGTTGCCCCTTTATAGGGTTAGTAGCTAGTAATGTTTATTATAGTACTTTGCCTATGTTTTAGTGGCTTTTGCTTAGTTTTACTTTAGTCACTCCCTAACTTTATATAGCTTTATAACGTAAGCATAAGCCTCTAGCACCTCCCCTTCTATAATCTTATCCCCTAAGAGTAAGGCAAAACTTAGGGGAATAGCCTATAAGGGAGTAGTTTAGAGAGTAGCCTATGGTTTTATTTACTATATTATTACAGGCAAATTACGCTATAGGGAGTAGCTTAGGCTATATTTGCTAATTTTCTGTAATAAAGCATTATAAATAATGCTTAAGCACCTAGTTTATTCTCTTTATTTGCCTATTAGTTTAGGGGTAAAACGCTATAAAAAGCCTGTGTTTTACGTAGGATAGGTAGCATAAGTCTAACTAGAATTAGCTTATAAAGACAGATCCCCTATTAGATATAATGCCTATTAGTGCCCTAAATTATAGTTTAATTTCTTTATGGAAAAGCTTTGCTAATTTAGCTACGTTAATTATAGTAGTTACTAGTAGGAAGATAAAGTACTTAGTAAATTAGTCTATAATCACTAGGATTACGTTAGCTTCTTGCTTACCTATCTATATAATAAGTAGCCCTATAACAAAATCTATTAAGATTTCTGCCTATAGTTACCCTAGTATTAGTAGGGATTTAAGGCTTCTATATAGGCAATGCCTTCTAGCTACTACCTGTTAGTAAGTCACATAGCTTATAACATAGTCTAATATAGACTTACTTATAGCTAGCCACTAGAAGTGGCGCTTTAATAGCTTAAGAGTGTGCTTAGTCCTAAAGTAACTTGCTAGCGGATTATTATAGTATAGCTATAGAAGCTTCTATTATAAAATAGGCTCTTAGGGAATAACTACCTAGTCTTAGTATATTAGGAGACCCCTTACGCTATGTAACTATAGACTAGCTTTTCCCTTCCCTTTTGCTAGGGAGTTAATCTTACTACTTTGTCTTTGCAAATCTAGGTCTTAATCCTATGCCTTTTGTAGTAGTTACGCTAATAGTTTATTTAGTCTAGATTAGTAGGGATTTAGTAATATAATAGCCCCCTAGATCTCTTATACTATGCTAGCGTCCTAGATATACGCTACCTTTTCCTAGAAATTACCTTTATTTAGCTAACCTTTTACTAGATCTATAGTAGCTATCTAGCCTTCTAACTAGGCTACGTAAGCCTTTACTATAGGGGCTAGGATATTTTCCTTCCCTAAAGGCATCTTACTATGCCTCTTTACTAAGACTAGGGCATTTTCCTCCCCTAAAGGCGTCTTACTATGTCTTCTTTAATATATTAGTATCTTTACTTCTACTAGTTCTTTAGTAGCTACTATCTTTTTTTTAAGTTCTAGTAGGAGTACCCTATTTATTAGGGGTTTGCTCTTATAATTAGACCTTCTTAATAGCGTATTTATAGGGTTACTTTTCCTTAGTCTATGCTTAATTATAAAGTAAAAGGGGCAAAGGAATATACACTATCTAGCTTGCCTTCTATTTAACTTCTACTACCTTATAAAGGTCTATAGATTATAGTAGTCTAATAGGACCTTTACTAGGGTTACCATGCCTTTAACGTAATGTTACTAGTGTTTAAATAACTCTACTATAGTAAGTAACTCTTAATTAGCTATGCTATAGTTACGTTTAGTGTCTGTAAACTTCCTTAACTAAAAGGCTATAGGATACTAGTAACCCTTATTATCCTATTAAGATAAGATTCCTACTATTATAAAGACTAAAGCATTTATCTTAATGCGCACTAGCTAACTTAGGTTATAATAATAGAGAAGAGATACCTGCTAAAAGGCATCTTTTACCTAGCGAAACGCTAGCTATTCCTTTGCTCTAAATATAAACTTCCTAGTCTAGATACTATTTTAACTGCCTTTTATTAACACATGTAGGGGTGCTATAATCCTAAAGTATTTGTAGATAAATTATTAGTAGAAGTTATAAAACCCTAGGAAAGATTAGATATCCTTAAAGCTTATTAGCTCCTTCTAGTCTTAGATTATAGTAACCCTCTATGTATTTATTAAAATCCTATTAACTAATAGGATAAACCCTAGGAATTTCACTAATTCCTAGTAAAATAAACACTTTAAGGGCTTTGCGTATAACTTTACTAACCTTATGCGTTCTAGAACTTCCTTAATATATATAGTGTGCTCTTCCTGCGTTTTAGAGAAGATAAGGATATTATCTAGATACACTACGCAAATAGTATTAACTAGCCTATAAAGCGCTTTATAAATATAGTTTTAGAAAGTAGCTAGGGCATTAGTTAGCCTAAAAGGCATTATAAGGTATTTATAGTGTCTATAATATGTACGAAAAGTAGTCTTTTACTTATTACCCCCTTTAATTTAAATTTAATAGTAAGCATCCTTAATATTAATCTTTAAGAAGAAATAAGCCCCTTAGCACTAGTCTAGGATCTCTAAAATTAGGGGGAGGGCATAGCAATTCTTCTATGTTACCCTATTAAGTCCCCTATAGTCTATATATAGCTAAAGCATCCTATCCTTCTTTAGCATAAATAGGATAGGCATACCTATAGGGCTCTTAGAGGGTTTTATCTAGCCCTTTTGCAGGTTTTTATTAATATATTTATAGAGCTCCTTTAGCTTGCCCTAGGAGAGGGGGTAAATTAGCCTATATAAAGGCATAGCCCCTAGTATTAGGTTAATTATATAGTTAGTTATTTTTCTAGAGGGCAGGCTCCTTGCCTTATTTAATGCAAATATGTCTTTAAACTTATATAGTTCCTTAGGGATATCTTTAATAGTTCTATATACTTTTGCTTTCTCTTTATCTTTAAGGGTAATAAACTTATTTTCTATAACCCCTATAATAGCGTATATAATAGTCTTATTACGTATTACCCTTATAAACTTATAGGGAGTTATAAGTAAAAAGGCTATTTTTCGCTTCTTAAACTACTACTCTCTAGAGTGTAAATAAAGATATATATGCTCTTCTGTAAGTGTATGTATTTTAATTAATATAAGGCTTCCCCTAAGTCTTAAGTCCTTATCTATAGCTATATATAGTAGCTTAAGGTCCTTTTCTTCTCCTTTAGAGTCTTTAATAGTAATAGGTACTTTATAGATACTATATTAAGGGACTATAAGCGCCCCTACTACCTTAATAATAGGTGCTATAGCCTTAGCCTAATTAAGCTTATAGGTTTAGGTAAACTTAGCGCTAATAATATTAATCTTAGCGTAACTATTAAGATCCACTGCTATTTTAATGTCTTTATGCCTATAAATAGTAACTAGTGTATAGAATTAACACCCTATTAGTACCTTAGTGTTAGAGGCAAAGGTAAGGGCATTTACTTCTACCTTAGGAAGTTTTCCTAGCCCCTTTAGTATTCTTTCTTTAGCTTATCGCATTTATTTATAAGGTACTCTATGCTATTATAATTAAAACATTGCCTTTTATACCTAGGTTTGCTATTATTTAGGTAGGTAGCTAGCGTTTTCTTCTAGTCTTTATTTCTCTAATCTTTATAAGGTCTACGGCCTTATAGGGAGTTATATCTTTAGTGCTAGGGAGCCTTATATAGGCCTTTATCTTCTAAGTACTTAGGCCTTTGCTTACTCTTTAGCATTACCTCCTAAAATTACTAGGTAAGTTATATAACCTTTTCTTAAGTTTTTCTAGTAATAGAGGCATATAAGTTAATATAGTCCTATAATTTAGGGAGTAGTTTTATAAAGAATATAAGAGTATATAACTTTTTAGTAGCTCTTTCTAGGTATTTCTTAAGCAAATCTAGGAAAATACTAAATTTAATAGGGCTCTAGCCTTTGCGTTATTTTGCGTTTTCTAGCTACGTAGCTATTTAAGCGTTATAGTTAGCAGCGTCTTAGAGTAGCGTAAGTGTCTAGGTCTTAAATTTATCCTAGTTATCTTTAAGGTTATCCTAGCTATTAGCCTATTATTCCTTAAGGTATTAGTCCTATCTTGCCCTATAGTTACTATATATATAGTTAAGTGTAAATAGGATCTTTTAGTAATTACGCTAATACTTTTGCTTTGCCCTATTAAAGGCATGGTTTAGGTTATTAATCTAGATCTTATGCTTCTATAGGTTTATAGGGTGTTAGAGGTTAGTAATATTCTAGACTTTTACCTCTTAGCTACTATAGCTTAAGGAGGTACTAGCTCTTTGCTATCTTTTTATCTTATCTTCCCCTATATTTAGTTATAGTAAGCTAATAAGCTCTTATTCCCTCTCCTATAGCTTCTAGAGTTTCTTAAGCTAAGCAATTTGCTTAGTTATTACTATAGTTTTAGCCCTAAGGTTAGAGGGTACTAATTTAGTTCTAGTCTTAGTAAACTATAGTGTATTATTAGCTATAGTGCTACCCTTATTTAATTAGGTCTAGTTATTATCTAACATTACTCTAGCGGATTAGGTAGTTCTCCCCCCTATATTGCTCTTAGGTAGCTAGTGGGTAAAGCTTTAGAATTATAAGGATAATAGTAGCTAGGTAAGAGGTATAGGGGCTTTTGTATATTTACTAAAGCTTGCTAGGTCTAAGTGTGTTATGTGTGCGAGCTAGGAGCTTATAGCTAGTGGCTCGCTAGCGTCACGTGGACCTAGCCCTAGGGCCTAACCCGCCGCGTGGTGCGCGTTAGCGTTCCAGGTGTTGTTGTTGTGAGTGGGGCCTCACAATATATTAGACCCTATAGTAGTGCTTTTCCTTTTTCTAATTTAATAGTATAAGTTTAGCTACCTAAGCTAGAAAGGGTACTAGCCTCTTTATTTAAAAACATATCTTTAAACTCCTTATAAGCTTCTAGAAGTTTTACTTTCTTAGGTTTATTAGTTAGTTCTATTACTATACTATTACTGCTTTCTTTCTCCTTATTTACTATAAGTCTAATAGTGGCTATATATCTAATTATATATATTACCTATAGGTTAAGTATTACTATAATAGATATATATTTTACTACTTTCTAACTATCCTATAACCCTACTACTAATAAGATATATTCCTTTATTATAGGGTATCTCTAAAGTCTATCTTTCTATAATATTATTATAGGCTTATACTCTCTTACCTAATTAACTCCTAAAACTAATTTTTTGCTACTATTAGTAATATAGTAGCTAAGTTAGTATATTTTTATATAGCCTATGCTATCCCTAACTAATACTATTTTCTTTAAAATCCCCTAATATAGCATAATATTACCTAATATACTCTTAAGTGTATTATTATAAGGTTATACTTTTAACTAATTAAGGTCTATTAGCATATTAGGGTGGATTAAGGAATGTGTAGCACTAGGGTTAAATAGTATTAGTATTGCTACCTAGTGGTTATCTTAATGTAACTTAATATCTATATAAATTTATAAGTTTAGAAAACTATTCTTATTAAGTTAAGTTATATTAAGAGCGTCTTCCTAGGGTTTTACTAAGCTAATTAGGGTCTTATTTAGGTTTAAGTAACTCCTAGCCCGCTTAGTGCTAGCTTAGTGTATCTTAGTAGTAAAGGTGTTTTTCTAGTAAATACTATAGTCTAGTTCTATACACCTAGTTAAGGGGTAGCCTAGTTTCTTACACTTATAATAGACTAGTAAGCCCCTTACTTCTATATAGCGTCCTTCCTATAGCTTTTTTTCTAGGGATACTAAGTAATTCCTTCTCTTTTACTAGTTATCTCCTTAGTAGCCTCCTTAGTAGCTCTTATAAGGGATCCCTTTCTCTTCCTTAGTTACTACTTTTGCCTTCTTTCCTTAGCTAATAAGGTAGTTCTAACTTATAGAGTACTCTTAGCTAAATACCTGCTTCTTTATAGTGCTATTTAAGCACTATATAAACTAAGTAATTCTTAGAGGTTTAGGCATAGGTTTAGGTAATTTTGCTTTTGCCTTCCCCTAGATTTTAATAAATATCTAAAATAACTAATCCTTGCCTTAATAGAGGGTTAGTAGTATTCCTATAGCTTCTAGGTAGTAACTATCTTTATCTATTTCTCTGGTTTTTAGCTATTAGATAAACTTTACCTAAGTATAGCTCTAGTAATTTATATAACTATCTATAGTAGTAAAGTATATTTACTATTGCTTTGCCTTATTTACTAGGTAGCTACTAGTGTATATAACTTTTATTATATTATTAGTAAACGTGTTTTAATCTATAGTAAAGGTTACGTTTAAATCTACTAAGAATATTTGCAAGTTCTTATAGGTATCCCCCTTATATATAGGAGCTTTTAGCTATGTCTTTACTATACTATATTTATAAAGTCCTAGTAAAGGTAGTGCTTTCTAGGGAATAAGGGTAAAGTCTTAAGTAAAAGGTATTTATAGGGTAGGAGTAAGGCCTTTATTAGCGTTAACTAATTAGGAAAGGGTATTTACTTCCTATAAATTTTTCTATAGCTATTTAAGTTTTTGCCTCTTTTAAGTAATTTATAGCTATATCTTTGCTTATATAAGGCTATAGTTTAATATAGCTTCTTTACTATTAATAATAGGTTCTAATATATAGGAATTCTCTAGTGTAGTTAGATAAGAAGACTTACACTCTAGAAGTAAGTTCTAACCTATAGGTATACCTTTATATAGCGTGTTTACTCTAGAGTTATTAGTACCCCTTAAGCAAGTGTTTATTCTTTATAGTGCTAATATTCTTAACTTACTAATAGCCTATTACCCTAATAGGAAAGAGAGATTAACTTATTAAGGCTTCTAGGCTAGAATAGATAGAATAAGGTAATAGTATAGATAAGTAGTAGCTAAATAGCTAAGGGTAAGTAGTAATGCTTAAGGGTTTTAATCTCTAGCCTCCTATATTCTATATATATAACCTTTGCCTAAATACCCCCTTTACACACACGTGACTAGCTTGTAGCGGCCTCGTAGCTAGGGCGTTATAAGCCCTAAGTGGGTCCCACTGTACATAATGCTATTGCCTCTATTGCCTGTGTCGCTCCGTAGCCTCCATAACCCTAACATTAGGCCACCTA
Organism: Epichloe amarillans; assembly: GCA_024072835.1. Lineage (NCBI taxonomy): Eukaryota > Fungi > Ascomycota > Sordariomycetes > Hypocreales > Clavicipitaceae > Epichloe > Epichloe amarillans. The sequence goes on along the minus strand of CP099638.1, from coordinate 508,933 downwards.
GGCAGCTAGTTTATATAGCCATAAGTCGATTTTTTATTTTTCCTATACAAATGAGTTTTGCGGAAAATAAAAAGTAGCTCCTAAGACCTCTCTAGTGACCTAGATCCTCTAATATAGTCAGTAGGTCTATGACGGGACTAGAAATCCTCTTATTGCTTGTTAGACTATCCGTTAGCTAGGAATTAACTATATTTAACTATTAAAAGCTCCTAATCTTAAAGAATACGCTATAATCTAGTGAATCTAGAAGCCGCCGCATTAGAATCTAGTAGGGAGGTCTTCCTATCCCTCTAGCTAGATTCCCTTCCATTTTCAATAATATTAATCTTTGCTATATCTATAAAAGTAATAGTAAGTAAGAGAACCTCTCCTATATTAATCTTTACTAGGTTAGTTAATTTATCTAAGAGCGCTACTAGAGAGCTACTAGGCTATAGTAATGTTATAATCAGAATCTTAGTGGTTTAGAGAACCTTTTCTAAGTTTAACTCTAACGTTAGGAGTAAGGCAGCGAAATTAGAAGCCCTAATTTAAGTCTTATTATTAGAAGCATAGTAAGGGGACGCCTTTATTATGTAGCAAAAGTTATTGCTAATAAGTGGTAACTCTAGTGCATTAGGACTATAGTTAATTAGTCCCTCTAAGCTAGAGGCTAGAGAGCTATAGATATAGACTATTATTAAAAATAGAAGGGAATCTAGCTAGAGGGATAGGAAAACCTCCCTAGTAGATTCTAATGCGGCGGCTTCTAGATTCACTAGATTACAGCAGTATTCTTCAAGATAGAGAGCTTTAATAGTTAAATATAGTTAATTCCTAGCTTATACAAACAATCTAACAAGCAATAAGAGGATTTCTTATCCCCTTATAGACCTACTATCCGTATCGGAGGATCTAGATCGCTAGAGAGGTCTTAGGAGCTACTTTTTATTTTCCGCAAAACCTATTTATATAGGAAAAATAAAAAATCAACTCACGGCCATATAAACTAGCTACCTAGGTAGCCTAACTAAGCACTTTAATATACAACCCTATTAATAAAATATACTATTAAATCCAGAAAAATTTAAGGATTTAAACAGTATACGTTAGCCTTTTATATAACTACTAGTTACCTAGTTATAGTTAATTTTAGCTTCCCTATAGGGTAACCTAGTTAGCTTAGTTATATAAGCCCGTGGGTTAGTTGTGGGAACGTAGGTCATAACAGATGCTGCAAGCAACGCTTATAACTAACGTTATAATAACGTAACAAGGCAACTAGTAGGCCTATAAAATAGTGCTATAAAAAGCATTATTTTAACAAATATAATAAAAGTTATATACACTAGTAGTTACCTAGCAAATAAGGTAAAGTAATAGTAAATATACTTTACTATTATAGATAGCTACGTAAATTACTAGAGCTATACTTAGGCGAAGTTTATCTAATAGCTAAAAACTAGAGGAATAAATAAAGATAGTTACTACCTAGAAGCTATAGGTATATTACTAACCCTTTATTAAGGTAAGGATTAGTTATTCTAAATATTTATTAAAATCTAGGGGAAGGTAAAAGTAAAATTACCTAAACCTATGCCTAAACCTCTAAGAATTACTTAGTTTATATAGTGCCTAAATAGCACTATAAAGAAGTAAGTATTTAGCTAAGAGTACCCTATAAGTTAAAACTACCTTATTAGCTAAGAAAAGAAAGTAAAAGTAGTAACTAAAGAAAAGAAAGGGATCCCCTATAAAGGCCACTAAGGAGGCTACTAAGGAGGTAACTAGTAAAAGAGAAGGAATTACTTAGTATCCCTAGAAAAAAAGCTATAGGAAAAATATTACATAGGAGTAAGGGGCTTACTAGTCTATTATAAGTGTAAGAAACTAGGCTACCCCTTAACTAGGTGCACTAAACTAGACTATAGCATTTACTAGAAAAACACCTATATTACTAAGTAGCACTAAGCTAGCACTAAGCAAGCTAGGAGTTACTTAAACCTAAATAGGCCTTAATTAGCTTAGTATAACCCTAGGAAAATGCTTTTAATATAACTTAACTTAATAAGAATAGTCTTTTAGACCTATAAATTTATATAAATATTAAATTACATTAAGATAACTACTAGGTAGTAGTACTAACGCTATTTAACCCTAGCGCTATATATTCCTTAATTTACTCTAATATACTAATAGACCTTAATTAGTTAAAAGTATAACCTTATAATAATATACTTAAGAGTGTATTAGGTAATATTATACTATATTAAGGGATTTTAAAGAAAATAGTATTAGTTAGGGATAGTATAGGCTATATAAAAATATACTAACTTAGTTACTATAATACTAATAGTAGCGAAAAATTAGTTTTAGGAGTTAATTAGGTAAGAGAGTATAAGCCTATAATAATATTATAGAAAGATAGACTTTAGAGATACCCTATAATAAAGGAATATATCTTATTAGTAGTAAGGTTATAGAATAGTTAGAAAGTAGTAAAATATATATTTATTATAGTAATACTTAATCTATAGGTAATATATATAATTAGATATATAGCTACTATTAGACTTATAGTAAATAAGAAGAAAGAAAGTAGTAATAATATAGTAATAAAACTAACTAATAAACCTAAGAAAGTAAAACTTCTAGAAGCTTATAAGGAGTTTAAAGATATGTTTTTAAATAAAGAGGCTAGTACCCTTTCTAGCTTAGGTAGCTAAACTTATACTATTAAATTAAAAGAAGGAAAAGTATTACTATAGGGTCTAATATATAACCTAGCTAAGAAAGAGTTATAGGTGCTTTATAAGTACCTAGCAATTACATAGGAACGCAAATAGATCTAAAGATCCATTAGCCTAGTAAGTGCCCTAATCTTTTTTATACTAAAAAAGGGGGAAAGCTATAATTATATATAAATTATAGGGGCCTTAATAAGATTATAGTTAAAGACAAGGCCCCTTTGCCCCTAATATTAGAAATCTTAGATTAAGTAGGGGGTGTAAAGATTTTTATAAAGTTAGACCTTAAAGATATATACTATTAGCTATATATTTATAAGGGTAATAAGTAAAAAATAGCCTTCTAGTATAAATATAGTTACTTTAAGTATCTTATAATACTATTTAGGCTTATTAACGCGCTAGTATCTTTCTAAGAGTATATTAATAAAGCTTTAGAAGGCCTTAATAATCTTATTTATATTATTTACCTTAATAACACCCTAATATTTAGCTATAAGATCTTAGAGTATAAGGGTAATATTAAAAAGATCCTTAAGAGATTTTAGAAAGCTAACCTTTTTATTAATTTAGATAAGTGCTAATTCTTTATTAAGGAGGTTAAATTCCTTAGTTATATAATCTTACTAAAAGGAATCTTAATAGACCTAAGCAAGGTAAAGGCAATTATAATATAGCTAATACCTATCTATATGTTTAATATCTAATCTTTCCTTAGGTTTACTAGATTTTATAGGTGCTTTATTAAGTTATATAGTAAAATAGTTATCTTATTAATAAACTGCCTATAAGGGAACTAACTAGTAAAGTTTAAGCTAGATAATAGTAAGCTAGTAGTGTTTAGGGAATTATAAAAGCTATTTTAGGAGGCTCTAATTTTAGTCTATTTTAACCTAAAGTTACCACTATAAGTAAAGACTAATGCCTTTAGATACGCAATTAGAGCTATCCTTATAATATTAGTGCTAGGTTACTAGCACCCTATAGTGTTTATATTAAGAAAGTTAAAGGACGCTAAATTACGCTATATAACACTAGATATAAAGCTACTAGTAATTTAGAAGGCCTTTTAGACTTAGAGGCACTACCTTGCTTACTTAGCGTACCTAGTTACTATAATTATAGATTACCTAAACCATAAGTACCTTATAATAAAGCCTAAGCTAACTAGTTACTAGGTTACTACATTAGATAAGCTATGCCTATTTAACTTTACTATTAAACACTAGGTAAGGAAGCTAAATCCTACTAACCCTTTATTATAAAGGCTAGACTATATTAGTAAGGAAAGGAAAGCTAAGGCTTTTATATCTTAGTTACTAACCTTTCTTACTAAGTGTTAAAATAATGCTATTTATAGCACTATTTTATAGGCCCACTAGTTACCTTGTTGCGTTGTTATAACGCTAGTTACAAGCGTTGCTTGCAGCGTCTGTTGTGACCTACGTTCCTACAACTAACCCACGGGCTTGTATAACTAAGCCAACTAGGTTACCCTATAGGGAAGCTAAAATTAACTGTAACTAGGCAACTAGTAGTCGTTTAAAAGGTTAACGTATACTGTTCGAATCCTTGAATTTTTCTGGATTTAATAGTATATTTTATTAATAGGGTTATTTATTAAAGTGCTTAGTTAGGCCACCTAGGTGGCTAGTTTGTATAGCCATAAGTTAACTTTTTATTTTTCCTATATAAATACGTTTTGCAGAAAATAAAAAGTAGCTCCTAAGACCTCTCTAGCAATCTAGATCCTCTAATATAGTTAGTAAGTCTATAAGGGGAGTAGAAATCCTCTTATTACTTATTAGACTATCCGTTAGCTAGGGATTAACTATATTTAACTATTAAAAGCTTCTAATCTTAAAGAATACGCTGTAATCTAGTGAATCTAGAAGCCGCCGCATTAGAATCTACTAGGGAGGTCTTCCTATCCCTCTAGCTAGATTCCCTTCTATATTTAATAGGTTATAAGCCTAGAAGGCCTATAGATTACTACATTACTGCGTTATTCTACTGCGATTACTGCTTAATTTTAGGTACTAGTTATTACTTACTATACCTATAGGCTCTTAAGATTACAAAGAAAACCACTAGAATTTAAAGCTCTTTATTTACTAGCGCTACGCATCATAACATTAGACCCTTAGTGTTAAAAATTAACTATAGCCGCACCTATAACTACTATATTACAACTAGTAACTTTCTAGTTATAACTATAACCTCTTTTTAGTGATTCTATACACTATTATAACCGTTATATTTAATATTATCTATAATAGTAAATACGCTATATCCTTTAAAATTATTAGATATCTAGTATACCTATACTAGGCTTTTTAACCTATTATATTACGTTGCATACACTATATATTACGTTACATTACGTTATAACTTCTGTAATACGTATTATTTACAAATCCTATTCTTAGTGTTAAGAAAATTTTCCTTAAGGAGATTCTTCTTCGCTATTTTTCTGCCTGCGTATACTAAAGACCTACTTTTTAGACCTAAGGGCTACCCTTTTAAACAGTCCTACTACACAATTTACGTACGTGACTAGATTGCAACACAAGCAATTTCTAGCGTGCGTTATTTGCAATAGGAATAAATTTAGAGATTTTACATAGGGACTTTTAAAAGATAGCACTACCTAATTATAAGGGTAAGGCACCTACTACAGGTCCTTCTAGCCCCCCTAGGGACCCTAGTAGGATAGATATAGAAGGTTAACTAGCTGTTTAGGCTAGTGCTCTATAGCTATAGATGCAAAGCTAAATTAAATAATAAGGCAAGACCCTAACTAATTTTATTAGGTATAGCGAAGATAATTATATTAAAAACAAGGCTAGCATTAATAATCTTCTAGAGAAATTAACGCAAACTATAACTATTATATAAGGTCTTTAGGCTTCTAATAGACCTAAGGAAAAAAATACTAAGGTTTTAGAAGAAGACCTAGCTACTACTTCTATAAGCGTACCTTCTAGTAACTTATAAGCTACCTTTAATATAGGTGCTATAAAGGAACTAAATAAGAAGGTTCACTCTATTCTAGAGGGAGCTAAGCTAAAAGGCCCTAAAAACTATAATTAGTGGAAGCAAGCCCTAAGCATATAATTTAAAGCCCTAGGATTACCTAAATTTATAGATAATCTAAGCCTAGCAAGTTATCTAGCTAACTATAATTAAGCTATTCTTTTAATAATATTAAGAGATAGTTATTAACCTAGACTATAGGCTACTATATATTAGCAAAAATCCCCTAAAGAAGCCTATAAAGTCCTTATTAGGCAGTATTTGTAAAGTGCTAAAATCTAGCGTGGTATGCTATACGCTAGCTACTATTCCCTAAATGTTTTAAGTTATAAGGGATCTTTAGAGGCTTTTAATGCTAATTTTAATAATTTACTAGCTAGACTATAACTTTGTAGTGTAAAGATCGCCCCTATTAATTAAGTAAATTATTATATTAATGTATTAAAGCAAACCTTCCCTAGTTAGGCTAAGAGATAAAGATTTACTATTAGAGCTTCTAGGGCATAAGGACTGCCTATAAATACCCTAAATTTATAGTTCCTTATAGCGGATTTATTAGAAGAATAGAGGGAGAAGACCTCCCCTATAGCTAAAGCCCTTAGTTATAAGGCTTCTAATAATAATAAGGGAAATTCTAAGGACTAGGAAAAGAAGTCTTCTAATCCTAACCCTAAGAAGGACTCTAATGCCACTAAAGAGTAGGATAAGAAGGATTTAAACCCTTTTAAAGCCTCTAAAAAGAAGTAAAAGAAGAAGAAGAGTAGCAATAGGGAAAAACAGAAAGGAAAAGAAGCTGCTTTTACTTTAGGCTACACCCTAGCTATAGGATACGTGAAAGAATTAGATTCTAATAAATCTAGTAGTAATAATAGTAGTAATTCTAAGTCTAACTTAGATACCTCTAGTACCACTAGTAACACTACTAGTAAGCCTACTTTTAGCTACTCTAACGATATAGTTAAAAACTCCCTTTTATATAATATAAGTTCTTCCTATTATATTTATAATAATAGGGCTTCTCTTAGGGACTTTAAACCTCTAAAGAAAGGTAAAATTAGCGCTATAATTACAGTAGGAGGACCTATTTACCCTAAAGGAAGAGGCATAGCTGTTTTTAATGTTCTAGTTAAGAAAAATCCACTAGAATATAGGCCCTTAGCTTTGCTAGATACTCTATATTTCCTAGGCATAGATACTAACCTAGTTAGTGGGTTATCTCACTATCTAAAGGGAGGTTATCTAGCTAAAGACTAGCTATTCCTAGCCAATAAAAGCCCCTGTGGGTTACTAGAACCTGCTAAACATAGCTTTTTTCTATAGATTAAGGGGCAACCTACTCCTATAATCTATAAGCATTTAACCTACCTCTCCTTTATAGGCTCTTAATATTGCAACTAACAATAACAACGATAACCAAGAGCTTATAAGAACAAATTAGGGTTTTCCTACCCTATAGAGGTTTAAATTCCGTAACTAGCTTTTAATCCCAAGGAATATTAACAAATCAAAGAGCTAGAAGATAATGATTTAGCCCTATGTCTTACTAAAGCTCCTAGTTAGGCATCTTCTATAGGGGGTTTAGAAGGTCTATACCCTAATGACTTAGGTGACAATAGTGGCTGTCTATTGCCCCTAGAGGCCTGTGATTTTTAAGAGGCCTAGTAACAGAGGGAGCTAGGGGATAATAGCCCTAAATCTAACCTAGATTCTAGTTACAAGAAGTTACTAGATCTAGCCCTTCTTTAGCACATTTAATTAGGCTATATAAGCCTCCCTTTACTAAAGAAATTATTAAAATTAGCTAAAGGGATTCCTAATTTTTCCGCTGTTAAAGAAAAGGATTTTAACTACATAGCCTATATGTAATCTAAAGCTATTAGAAGACTAACTAAATAACCTATTTAGGACCCCCCTAGAGTTCTAGATATTCTAGAGGGAGATATAGTTAAAATCAAACCTATACCATATAATAAGAAGGCAGTAGTCCTTATCCTTATTAATTGAAAATCCTAGTATAAATAGTACTTTTTATTAGCTAATAAAGAAGGTTTAACCCTTTTTTTAGCTATTAAGGGCTTCTTTAGGGCCCTAAAAAATTAATATAACGCGTATCCTAGGCATCTTCACTTTAACGGAGGTACTGAAATTAATAACAAACTTTAGTTATAGTTATTTTCTAAAGGAATTTACTTTAGCACCTCTTGCCCTTATATTCACAAATAGAATAGGCTAGTTAAGAGGGCTATTAGGGTTATCCTAGACTAGCTTAGGGCTACACTTTAGTGGTCTAAGCTGCCCTTATATCTATAGTCTTATATCCTTCTAGCTATAGTGGAATTAGTTAATATTATAGCTAATACAACTAAATCCTTAACCCCTAAGCAGCTATTTCTAGCTAATTTAGAGCCTAAGACTTCCTATAAGCCTAATTTCTCGAAAATTAGGGCTATAGGGTCTTATTATAAGGTTCTAATACCTCTAGAGCAAAGATCTAAGCTTTAAAAGCTAGCACCTAGGACTATTCCTAGTTAGTTACTAGCTACTCTAGGTTTTACTATTTATCTTATTTATATTCCCTCTAAAAGGTTAGTTAAAAAGACTAGCTTTATTAAAATTATAGAGGATATAGGCTCTATAGGGTCCCCTAAGCCTTTAGGGACTAATCCTTTAGAGGGAGAAGCTAATATCTTACAAGATACTCTAGAAGTTTAGGATAGTTACCTAAAGCCTCCTAAAAGCTTAGCGCCTATAGCGCCTATACTAACAGTCCCTAGGGTAACTAATATAGCGCCTGCGACAACGCCTACAGCGCCTATAACAGCGCCTATAATGCCCCTAGCGCTACCCCTAGAGAGCCCTAGCTCTAGCGCCCCTAATAAGGGTGCTATTAAAAAACTATTTTTAGATTTAGATTCTTTAATTAATTCTAATTCTATGGATATTAATAATTTTAATATATCTTTATATGTTAAGGAGATATGCTTTAAGGCATAACAAAGGGCTAAATTATCCACTAATAATAATAATTCGGATACCCCTAAGACCTAGAAACAAGCTTTAAAAAGTAAGGATAGTTAAAAATAAATAGATACAACTTTTAACGAATTTAAGCAGCTTCTAGCTGCTAGAACCTTAAAATTTATAGGGATAGACTAAATTCCTAAGGGCTAGAGGGTTCTAAAGAATAGGCTTGTTTATAAGCTTAAAAAGGATAAAGAAAATAATCCTCTAAAGTATAAGGCCTAACTTATTACTAAAGGGTTTATGCAAATAGAAGGTTAAGATTATATTAAAACCTACGCTATAACTAGCATTCCCCCTAGTTAGCGGATTTTACTAGCCCTAGCGGCTTATAATGACTAGGAAGTTAAATAGGTTGATTTTATAGGGGCCTTTTTAAACAGTCCACTAAAGGAATCTATCTATATGCAAATACCTAATAGATTTACTAAATTTGCTAAGTCTTCTATACCTAAAGTAGCTAAGTTACTTAAGAAGTATAGCTACAAACCCTCTTAAAAGTAGGTTATTTTCCTATAAAAAGCTTTATATAGATTAAAATAAAGCTCTAGAGAGTAGCAGTAGGTTTTAAAGGACCTTCTTTAGAAACTAGGCTTTTAACCCCTTATATCTAACCTAGCTGTCTTCTTTAACCTAACTATATCTATATATATAGTACCTTATGTGAATAACTGCCTTCTAATAGGACTGGATCTAGCTTATATTAATAGGCTAAAGAAGCTACTTTATAAAGCTTATCCTATAGAAGACTATAGGCTAGCAGAATTTTTCCTAGGCGTTTAAATCACTAGAAATCAAAAGAAAGGGACCCTAACTATCCACTAATCCTAGTATATTTCTAAAGCCTTAGAAAGATTTAACATAAAGGATGCTAGACCTATTAAAATTCCTCTATAACCTAGAATTATAAAACAGGTAGACCACCTAACTAAACCTCTTTCCCCCCCTAATTATAAGCTATATTAGAGTATTATAGGGACTATTATATACCTAATGCTCCTTATAAGACCTAATATTGCCTTTCTAGTTTAGTGGCTTTCTATAGCGCTATCTAAGCTATTTATAGAGCACCTTAATGCTTCTAAACATTTGCTTAAGTACCTTTTAGGCTCTATAGGTTATTCTATAACTTATAGAAGGTCTAAATCCACTATAGCTTTTACAACCCTTATTAGCTTCTATGATAGTAACTTCGTGGGTAATAAGTCCTCTAAATTAACCTACGCTTATCTTTATAAGCTAGCTTAAGGACCTATTAGCTAGAAATTAAAGAAAGCAACTATAATAGCTTTATTTACATTAGAGGCTAAATCTAATGCCTTATGTAAAGCTATTAGGGAGCTAGAGTGGCTTTATAGTCTCTTTAAAGAGATAAAGCTACTTATAGCACCTCTAGTACTAATTTTTAGTAATAACTAAGGCGCTATTATAACCGCTAATAACCTTGCTCTTTATAGCAAAATAAAGCATACCCTGCTAAAATTTAACTATACTAGAGAAAAGGTATAGAAGGGTATAGCTAAGGTTATCTATATTAACACTAAAGAGATGCCTGCAAATAGTTTAACTAAACCCCTGCCTAATGATAAATTTTAACAATTTATCTAACTATTAGGCCTTATAAACACAGCTTAATCTAAACCAATAAAATTAACTAAAAAGTCAAAAAACCCGAAAATTAACAAAAACACTGGAATTACGCCTAAAAGTTATTAATTTTAAAAGTTACTGTTTTTAGTTAAAAGTTATTGGATTTATTATTAAATTTATAGTTAACTTAGATATCTATTAAAGAGCTAAGTCTAGGTATTAAATTAGTTACCTTATACTTTTCTAGAGGGAGTGTTAAAATAATGCTATTTATAGCACTATTTTATAGGCCTACTAGTTACCTTGTTGCGTTATTGTAATGCTAGTTACAAGCGTTGCTTGCAGCGTCTGTTATAACCTACGTTCCTATAACTAACCCACGGGCTCGTATAACTAAGCTAACTAGGTTACCCTATAGGGAAGCTAAAATTAACTATAACTAGGTAACTAGTAGTTATATAAAAGGCTAACGTATACTGTTCGAATCCTTGAATTTTTCTGGATTTAATAGTATATTTTATTAATAGGGTTATTTATTAAAGTGCTTAGTTAGGCTACCTAGGTGGCTAGTTTGTATAGCTATAAGTTAATTTTTTATTTTTCCTATATAAATAGGTTTTATGGAAAATAAAAAGTAGCTTCTAAGACCTCTCTAGCGATCTAGATCCTCTAATATAGTCAGTAGGTCTATAAGGGGACTAGAGATCCTCTTATTGCTTATTAGACTGTCCGTTAGCTAGGAATTAACTATATTTAACTATTAAAAGCTTCTAATCTTAAAGAATACGCTGTAATCTAGTGAATCTAGAAGCCGCCGCATTAGAATCTACTAGGGAGGTCTTCCTATCCCTCTAGCTAGATTCCCTTCCATATTCAATACTAAGTTTACTACTATTAGGCTATAGGGGCGCTATATCAGTAATAGCTTAACTACTAGTTAGGTGTATCTATAGCGTATTAGGTTTATAGTTAAGGAGTAGTATAAAAGCAATAGTAACTTAGTAAGTACCCTATATCTATGTTTACTACCTCTTAATAGCAAAGTAAGAACCCTAATAGTAAGTAAGAAAACCTCTTGTATATTAATCTTTACTAGGCTAGGTAAAAGGCCTAAGTATATAGTCATAAAGCTATAGGTTTATAGTAATTAAACCCTACTAGCTAGTTTAAGAACCCTTTCTATATTAATCTCTACTAGGCCTATAGAAGCAATAGCAAGTAAGTTAACCTCTCCTATATTAACCTTTACTACGCTAGTTAAAAAGTCTAAGAGCGCTACTAAGGAGCTATATACTTTGTTAAGCGGAAAACAACACCCCAAAAGACACAATGCTAGCCTACGGTTACAAGTAGCGCTATAGCCTACATATAACAAGAGGGGTTAATTGTCTTATTAATATTAATTATAACAATAGCTAGAGATATCTTATTATGTAAAGATACTCTAGATTAAATAGTCTATTAGATTGGAAGTGCTATCTTAATTAAATAAGGGGAAATAATCTTAGTTTATCTTATTATAAGCTTAGGTATTTTCTTAGTAAAACTTAGTAAAACTTAAGGGTTAAATTAAGAATCTTATAGTGTATCTATATTAAAAGAATCTAGCTATAGGCAGTCTCTTTATAGATTAAATAGTCCCCTTGCTTAGATAACTAATATTATTATCCCTTATTATATTATCTATCTTAATAATCCCTAGCGCTTATTATTATAATTACGTGTTTTCTAGGCGCGTATCCTATAGCATATAACACCTCCCTAGGTATACACTAGTTATCCCTAACTAAGCGTGCACACTAATAACTAAAGTGCCCTATAAGTGTGGTTAGTAACTAATGCCTAATGCTAAAGGAGGGTATTATTTAATCTAGTATATTTAAGTAAAGGGAGGGGTAAATAAGAAAGAAAGAAAGGAAAAAGAGCAAAAGAAAAGAAAGAGAAAAAAAAGCAAAAGGGAAGAAAAGAGAGAAAGAGAAAAAAAAAAATCTATATAACACCTCCCTAGCTAGAGACCTAAGTTCCTTATCTCCTAAGAGAGTTTTAGTGTCTTTAGTGTTTAAGGTTATATAGTTAGTAACACTAGCAAGGGAGTGCGAATTATAGGTTGCTTAGCTTCTTATTAAGTTACTCTCTTTTTATAGTTCTTATGCTAATTAATTAATCCTTAAGCGCGCTTCCCTTCTTACTAATAAGCTTTAATAATCTTAGCTTATATTTCACAAGGCACTAAACTAGGTAGTACTACAAACGCGTATATAAATAATATTAGTAAGTGTATAATAGTTTCTTTTTACACTACTCCCTATGCTCTAAGGAATAGGAGGAGATTAATTATTATAGCTTAACCTATATCTCTAAGAGGCTATTAGATTATCCTTTCTTCTACCTATCTAAGCAAGGTTTTATAGTTATATTCTTACTCCTATCTAATAACTCTATAAATCCTTAGTAATCTTAGCTATTCCCTAATATCCGCCTAAAAAAGTGCGTTTATTGCTGCCTACTATACTTAAAGAGCCTTCCCTATAGTAGTAGTTATTTAATCTTCCCTACCGCATTAAAGTGCTTTAAGCTTTGTAGTTAAAGATAGTAGTATTACCTTATATTTAATAATAGATAATAATATAGATAAAGATATAAGTAATGTCTAATAACTTTTCCTTTCACTTAATCTCTATTCTTCTATATTAATTAAGGGCGGTTTATCTTTAGCTTCCTATTATATTTATCTTTCTTAATCTTATAGTACCTCTTATATACTAATATTAAAGACCTTAGGGTTATTAGTAAAAACGCAGGCTATAGACTGCTAAAAGTCCTAAACACAGAGATTATTATTTTATACTATATTAGTATACTATTTAATTAGGTAATTCCTATTAGTAATCTAAAGTTTCTAGGGCATTACTACTATGCTAATAGGCAACCCTTTACTAACTATCTAGGTTATAAAGCGTGGTATTAAGCACTTTATTATGTTTTATACTAGATATTAAAGGTTAAAATCTTTCTAGTACCCTAATTCCCTTAGTAACTAATCTCCTATTATAAGCTTATTTATAGCTATATCTTATAGCACCCTAATAGTTCTCTTAAGTGCTTTGCTATAGCTATATTTTAGGTCTAGGATATTATTAGATATTAACTAATCCTTAAGATATAACTTAAACTATTAACTAATAATAGAATCCCTACTAAAATTATATAATTATTTAAGCTTAATATTATACTTATTTAGTGTGTTTTAGTCCTCTATAATTAGATTAAGTGCTTAGTGACTAACTTAGTAGCAAATTATCTAGAGAAAAAACCCTAGGCATATATATTCGCATTCCTAGTTTCCTTTCTGCTTTATTACTAGAACTATAATTACCTTAAAATCATAGGGATAGTTTATAAGTTACATAGTCTATCCCTACCTACCTATAAAGTCTATAAAATAGGTTATTCTTCCTTTATCTATGCTATTAAAATAGTATAAGTATCCTTACTTTCTATTAAATATAAAGGTAGTCTAGTAATTCGTAAAGTAAGCAAACCCTGTAATAAGGCGCTAATTACTTATATCTAAGTAAAGGTTAATAGGGTTATACTTAATGCTATACTTAATATTAATAGGCTAATAGGTAGTATAAAGCCTTCTAGCCTTTAAACTAATTAATCTTTGTAGTGTTTTCACGTTAAAGTCTTCTATATTATTAATTTTAAATGCTTATAGTAGGACTACTACTATTGCTTTAAGACCTTATTCTATAATCTTCCCTATTGCTATTAGCTTAAACTAATTAAGCTAGTCTTTACTTAGTGTTTTACAAGCCTTTTTTAGGAATTTATAAATATCTATTAGATAACCGCGCTATTATGCAGCAGTCTAACCTAGCCTAATTAGTGTTACTAGATTAAAATTATCGCTATCTTAATAGACTTTAAACCTTAATAAAGGCTATAGCTAGTCTCTCTATAGGTAAAATAGAGGTAGCTACTATCTATAAAGATTAGCTAGGTTAACCTTAATAGTGTTACCCTCTCCCTCCCTAAAAAAGGAGTTTTCTATCCTATATATTAAAATATAAATATAGTATATAGTAAGGCATTTGCTATAGGGGAAGTAAGTAATAGTGTTACTATTAACCTTAGTGTAATCTCCTTTGCTTATAATAGACTGCTTATACTACTTTATTTTCTAGGTAAGATTAAATAGTGTTTATTAGTTTTAGCTTAATATAGCTAGAGAAAAGGGGGGAGGGATAAAAAAAGATAGGTAAGGGATAGTAAGGTTAAAGATTTTAAGAGTTAGGAAGATATATGCTAGTGCAAGAAGTAAGTATGCTAGTGTAAGAAGTAGGTTAGATTAAATAGTTCCTATAGTCCTAACCTCTCTTTTTATGCTTTTCCTAGATCTAGGGGTAGTTATTAGTAGGCAGCACTAGTTACCCTTATAAGGCAGCTATCTATTAGGATTAAGTAGCTTCTATAATTTAGACTTTTAGTATTATAAGTTACTTATAGGTAGCCACTTGCTTATTAGTTATTAACGCCTATTATAGGTGTTATCTTATAACTTAAGACTTTTTAACCCTCTTTTACTCCTTCTCTTTATATACCTAACCCTACTATCTCTTACTTTATCTCCTAATTAATTAATTATAGCTAAATTTCTTAACATAACTTATTAAAAGCTCCCTAATGTTACTACTATTATAAGGGTAAGTATCCCTAAAAGCAAGCTTTTAGCAATAAAGACTATAGACTAGTCTAACTACGCTAAGTTTTTCCTATCTTTCTTTAGAAAAGACTATATTAGTCTTATGCAAATTATTTAATCTTATTTTTAAGTTAACACTAATAGCTTCTATTTTATAGTATAAGTTCCTTTTTACCTTCTAGGTTTAAAGTAGGATTAACATTAGCACTAGTAGCGTTCTATTATACACAGAGATTTCTCTCTATCTATCTAAGAATCCACTAGAGGGAGTACCTCCCTATCTTATTAAGACTATAAAAGGGACTAAATTATTAAAGGAATTTATATAAAGCTATATTAAATTAGATAGTGCCTTAGCCCTTACTATTAAAAACAATTATTATTCTCTAGTTCTTATACTTACTAAGATAGCTTATCCTAATAGGTACTTTTTACACACCCTCTTATAATATCCTAAACGCTATTAAGCTTTACTAGTGTCTATATTTAGCAAATTAAATAGTATATTCTATACCTACTACTTAAACTTATATATATAATATATTACCTTCTTTAATAAGCATATATGCTTCCCTTTTTATAGATATATCTCGCTCTCTAGGGTTAGTAATAGCGCATGCAGCAATTATATCTAGAATAGATCTTATATAGTAAGCTATAAATAGCGTTTTATATTAGGGTATTACACTAGATCTTCCTAAGAGTAAGCTCTTACTTCTTTCTTAGGAAAAGAGTGGTTTACTAAGGTAGTAAAAGCTCTTTTACTTAACTTAAACACTATTAACCTTAAAAACTCTTCTTACTTAGTAATTAATATGCCACCTCCTTTTCTAAACTATTTATAAATACTAGGGGGGATAGAGAAAAAAAAGAAATAAGCTAGGTATATAGTGTGAAATTAGATTTATGCCTTAATTATTTAATCTTTAGCATATAAAAAGAAAAAAAAAACAGAATAGCAAGAGAATAAAGGGAATATAATTTTAATCTATGCGCACATTAGTGTGTCTAAGGGTATACCTTATATTCTTGTTTTTGTTTAGCTATAAGGAGGGGTAGTTAGACCTTAATCCCTTAGTATAGACTTCTCTAAGGTAGAAGTTTAATCTCTTTATTATTAACTATTTAATCTAATATATTATGCTAGAATACTGCTAGCATAATTATTAAGACTTCTTAGTTATAATCACTACCCTCTTCCCTTATTTAGCTTTATTATAGAGCATGTAGCTATCTATCTATAGTTAAAGTCCACTAACCTTCTAAATCTAGGATAAACTTCTTAATATAGTCCCCTAAGATTGTTTTTATAAGGTAAACTCTATCTAGTGTCTATAGATAGTAAGCCCTAAAGATTAGCGCTTGCTTATAAATTTAGAAGGGCCTATTCTATCTTATTATAAGCTTCTTTATTATAGATATATTAATGTTTCTCCTAATATTATATACTAGCATAAGGTCTCCTAGTTTTAATTAATCCTTCCTTAGAGAGGTAGCCTAATTCTTATTAGTTTATCCTATAAGTTACTTCCTAAAGTTAAACACTTTCTTCTTTGCTTTCTTAATATCCTTTGCCTTCCTTTTAAGCATTTATACTCTTACTTTAAATAAGTCCTAGCTAGTAGTAACTACATCCTAGTTAATTAGCCTCTAGGTTAGGAATTTAACTTCTAGTAGTAAGATTAGCTTCTATCTATAGATTAAATAGAAGGTAGACTTTCTATGTAATTTGCAAATAGTAGTGTAGTCTATAAGAAGGGCTTTATTAAGGTGCTTTACCTATTAACTATTTAATCCCCCTAACTTTACTAAAGCAAACATAAGAGACTAGTGTCTAGCTTTAATAAGGGAGTTTACTTTTAGGTTATACCTAGACATTTAGATACCTATAATTCTAATATTTACTAGTGCTTCTTTAAGATTTCCTTGCATTTTAGGTCCTCTATTATAGACTATAAATTAGAAAAGGCTAAACTTACTAATTAGGGATAAGAGAAACTTCCTAATTACTACTATAGTTACGTTTTAGACTAGCATAGCCTTTACCTAGCCTATTAGGTTATATCTTGCTTCTAAGAGATACTTATATCTATAATTAATTAGAAGGTGCTAAGTATTAATATAAATCTTACTTATTAGGTTCCCTAGCGTAACTAGCACTAATAGTTCTTAAGGCTACTAGGGCGTAAACTTCTAGTATGTCTTGTAGTAAGTTAATATCTCTTAAGTTATATTCTAGAGTCCTTTTCACTAATATTACTGCTTTATTGCTTAGAACACTACCTTAACGCCTTTATAGCTAAGCTCCTTATAAATTGCCTTAACTATTACGCGGTATTACTTAGGTATATTAATAACTAATGCTAGTCCCTTTATAATTCCTATTAGTCTTTTCTAAAGGTAACTATTTTCTAGAAAGAACTTTTTAGCTTTATTTTATAGCTTCCTATAGTCTCCTATACTAAGATTAATTAGTCTTTAGAGGGTTAATAAGAAATTAATTACTTAGCGTATCTTACCTAAGTAATCTTTCTTACTGCCTTCTTTAATCTTAACGCTATTTAGGTATAGATTATTTAAAGTCTTTAATATCCCCTTTAACCTCTTAATCTAATTAATCTAATAGTCTAGGACCTTTTCTAGATAAAGTGTCTGTAATTTAGTTCTTTTTACTAGGAATATATTATATAGAAAAATTAAAGAGTAGTATATAACTAATCCACTATATAATAAGGGCTCTAGGTATATTATTAATAGTGCTATTAAGCTAGTGTATAAGGACTTATAAATCTATCTCTAGTGTAAAAGGGACTCTATAAAGATAAATTTATAGCCTTTGTAACGCGTAAATAACTACCTATTATTCTTGCTTAGTTATATTATACTTAGCTTTAGTAATAGTCTAGGTGCCGCTTTTATATTAAATAGGGTAGTGTTTACCCTTAACTATTTATAGTAATACAGCTCCCTATCTAAGCAAGCTTACATTAACCTTTAGGATAATTTCCCTAAAACCTAGTCCTAGATTAAGTAAAATAAGGATTAGGGCTATAGTTATTACCTTTTTTAAGATATCTATATCTTCTTACTATTCTAGCCCCTATACCTATTTTATCTTCTTCCTAAGTAAAATTACTAGTAGCTTTGCCTTTTATATATAGTGCTTTACCTAGATATAGTAAACTCCTATTAGTCTAATAAAGGAATATACCTTAGATAGGTCCTAGTAAACTATCTATTCTAGGATCTTTATTATTTTCGCTTTAGTTAGTTTCTGTCTGTTTATCCCGCGCATATAAACCCTATAATTTTTGCTAACTTCTAGCAAAACTTTAATTTTAATGCTAAAGCTATGTAACTAGAGAGTTTAATATTAACTAGAACTTTATTAATATTAATTAAATACTCTAGCATATATCTACGCACTCTAGGTATAACTTCCTCCTTATTATATATTATAGTTAGGCCTTTAACTATAATATTATCTAGGAATAGCGCGCAAATCTTAGGGATTAAGTTAAATAGGATTTGCCCTATAATTCTAATAAATTAAGCTACTAAATTAGTAGCTCCTTATAGTAAGTAGCAAAGCCATAAAAGCCTAATTATAGTAGAGATTATAGTTATATCCCTACTCCTTTCCGCTAGTTTTACTTAGTTATATCCTAATAGTAAATTAATAATAGATAAAATTTTACATATTGCAAAGCTCTTACTAAATGCCTCTCCTTCTTAGGGAATTAAAGCGTCTTATATTATTACTTTATTATATTTAGTAGCTAATAGGATTAGGCAAATCCCTCTATCCTTCTTTATAATAAGGAAGTATAGATTCCTATAGGAGCTATAGCTTTCCTCTAGGTGTCTATATTTTAGCTTCTTCTTTAGTAAATTAACTAGTCTTCCTTGTAACCTAAGAGGTATTAGGATAGAACTAGCTTGCTATGCCTTATGCTTAATAACCTTTATAACCTATAGTAGTGCGACTAGTAGGTTAACTTTCCTACATTCTAATAAGTCCTACGCTAGCGCTACTTCTTAGTTATAAAGGATTTCTTTAAAAATATTAACTTCTTCTTGTGTTAGATATTCTTATACCCCTTTAACTATCTAATCTAATTATTCCTAGGTTATTCTAAAACCTCTAGGGTTTTCGCTAAACTACCTAGTAATAAACTCGCTATACTTTCTAGATATATCTAAACATAACTTTGCTTCTTCCTATTTCTTTATCTTCTATTTTAGGTCTCCTTCTAGGGTTAACCTATTAGAAGGTACATTATTACGTGAATAAATCTTATTAGCT
The DNA here is from genome assembly GCA_024072835.1 of Epichloe amarillans. Classification (NCBI taxonomy): domain Eukaryota; kingdom Fungi; phylum Ascomycota; class Sordariomycetes; order Hypocreales; family Clavicipitaceae; genus Epichloe; species Epichloe amarillans. Next base: position 489,546 of record CP099638.1, on the reverse strand, counting down.
TTGCGTTTATACATTATGTTTATTATAATATTAGGTGGTTTTAGTTGCTATAGGGGTTAGAAATCCTTTGCAACCGCTTTAAGTTATTAGGAGTGGTTTATTATTGCATCCTAAACCACTTCCTATAGGATACCTATTCCCTCCTTAGTTATAATAGGGACTAGCTATTTATCCTTATCTAGCTTTGCTTCTAGTCCTTTATAAACTATTTAATCCTCCTCTTCCTTAACTATAGGGTAGCTAAATATAATAATATTAATTATAGGTTATTAGGCTAGTTAACTACTAGTGTATTGCTACTAAATGCTCCCTATAACCCTTAAGATAATAACTATATCCCTAAAGTAACACTAAGCAAAGAGTTTGCTACTTCTTAAGTAGTTAAACTATATCTATAATAGCCTAAAGAATAGTATCCCTAGAATTAGGCTTATATTAACTAAATCTAGACTAATATAGAAGTTAGTAAGTATCTAGATATTCCCTAGGTAGAGCTTTATTTAAACCTCCCTAATTATCTTAATCCTATGTAATAAAAATAATATGGTGTTTATCGTATCTATAAGATAGATCTTAAGCCCTAAGTGCCTAGTAGTGCTCTTAGTAATTACGTTCCCTTAAGAACCTACATTAATAAGTCTAGGGAAAAGCTCCCCTTTAGGGTTATGTAAGTGGACCTATAAGTATAGCAAATCCTATAATTAATTAACTATAGCCTATAGCTTTATAATTATATTTAGTATAAAGCTTGCTTTAGCAAGCTTGCTCTTAACTTATTATAGCTCTTCCTATTAAACTTAGGCCCCTAGTTATTCCTAGATCTATTCCTATAAGGCAGCGTTAATCTTAGGTAGCTAAGCTAAGGCTATCTTTAGCGGTTTCTTCTTAGCCTTTGCCTTATTCTTCTTATTCTCTTAAAGGGCCTCCTTTATTATTTAGATAATAGAATTAATCTAGTGCTTATAATTAATTAGTCTTAAGCTTGTTTTTGCTCTAAATATCTTTAAAGGGGGTATAGGCCCTAGTGTGTCCCTATTATAATAATAGATATCCTCCACGCCCTTTACTTATAAAAGATATTTATTACTAACTACCTTTGCTAGTGTTAGTATAATGTAATAAATGTCCCTAAAGGGCACCCTAAGCTTCTTCTAGAAAACCTTATTATATAGTTAGTCTAGAATTCTCTAGCCTACCTTGCCTAATAAGTCCTTCTTCCCCTTTACTAAGGTCTCTTTGTCTTTATTAGGCTACTCTTAAACCTAATAATCCTATTTATTGCCTTCTATAATTTCTTTAATATATACTTGCTTTATTACCCTTTCCCTAAGGCTTATAACTTTTATAATATAAGCATTTACCTCTTTATTCTCTAAGCTTAATTTCTTAAACTTAATAGCTAAGACCACTCCTAATAGATTCTTTAAGATTAAGGTTACCTAGTTTACCCTTTCTAGGCAGTTTTTAGTAGGATTAAACTAATTTTCTATTTAATTAAAGATATCCTACTTCTCTAGAGTTATATCCTAATCCTTTCCTTTATAGGGTTAACGTTCCTTAATCTAAGGTATTATATAGGCAATTCTACTATCTAGAAAGTATTTAACCTAAAACATAGCTAGCCTTTGTGTGTAGCTACTAATAGCAAGAAACTTTAAAAGTAAGACAGGCAGTATTATCTAACGTTTTATATTATCTCTAATTGCCAAAATGCGAACAGCTAGGTTATAGATAGCGAATTTTAACATTTTATTAAATCCTAGTTATTGAATATGGAAGGGAATCTAGCTAGAGGGATAGGAAGACCTCCCTAGTAGATTCTAATGCGGCGGCTTCTAGATTCACTAGATTACAGCGTATTCTTTAAGATTAGAAGCTTTTAATAGTTAAATAGAGTTAATTCCTAGCTAACGGATAGTCTAACAAGCAATAAGAGGATTTCTAGTCCCCTTATAGACTTACTAACTGTATCGGAGGATCTAGATTGCTAGAGAGGTCTTAGGAGCTACTTTTTATTTTTCGCAAAACCTATTTATATAGGAAAAATAAAAAATCAACTTATAGCTATATAAACTAGCCACCTAGGTGGCCTAACTAAGCACTTTAATATATAACCCTATTAATAAAATATACTATTAAATCTAGAAAAATTTAAGGATTTGAATAGTATACGTTAGCCTTTTATATAACTACTAGTTACCTAGTTACAGTCGATTTTAGCTTCCCTATAGGGTAACCTAGTTAGCTTAGTTATACAAGCCTATAGGTTAGTTGTGGGAACGTAGGTTATAACAGACGCTGCAAGCAACGCTTGTAACTAGCGTTATAATAACGCAACAAGGCAACTAGTGGGCCTATAAAATAGTGCTATAAATAGCATTATTTTAACACTCCCTCTAGAAAATTATAAGGTAACTAATTCAATACCTAGACTTAGCTCTTTAATAGATATCTAAGTTAACTATAAATTTAATAATAAATCCAATAACTTTTAACTAAAAACAGTAACTTTTAAAATCAATAACTTTTGGGCGTAATTCCAGTGTTTTTGTTAATTTTCGGGTTTTTTGACTTTTTAGTTAATTTTGTTAGTTTAGATTAAGCCTTTGTGTTTATAAGGCCTAATAGTTAGATAAATTGTTAAAATTTATTATTAGGCAGGGGTTTAGTTAAACTATCTACAAGCATCTCTTTAGTGTTAATGTAAATAACCTTAGCTATACCCTTCTGTACCTTTTCTCTAGTATAGTTAAATTTTAGTAAGGTATGCTTTGTTTTGCTATAAAGAGTAGGGTTATTAGCAGTTATAATAGCGCCTTAGTTATTACTAAAAATTAGTACTAGAGGTGCTATAGGTAGCTTTATCTCTTTAAAGAGACTATAAAGCCACTCTAGCTCCCTAATAGCTTCATATAAGGCATTAGATTTAGCCTCTAATATAGATAAAGCTATTATAGTTACTTTCTTTAATTTCTAGCTAATAGGTCCTTAAGCTAGCTTATAAAGATAAGCATAGGTTAATTTAGAGGACTTATTACCCGCGAAGTCACTATCACAGAAGCTAATAAGGGTTGCAGAAGCTATAGTAGATTTAGACCTTCTATAAGTTATAGAATAACCTATAGAGCCTAAAAGGTACTTAAGCAGATATTTAGAAGCATTAAGGTGCTCTATAAATAGCTTAGATAGCGCTATAGAAAGCCACTAAACTAGAAAGGTAATATTAGGTCTTATAAGAAGCATTAGGTATATAATAGTCCCTATAATACTCTAATATAGCTTGTGATTAGGAGGGGAAAGAGGTTTAGTTAGGTAGTCTACCTATTTTATAATTCTAGGTTATAGAGGAATTTTAATAGGTCTAGTATCCTTTATGTTAAATCTTTCTAAGGCTTTAGAAATGTACTAGGATTAGTGAATAGTTAGGGTCCCTTTCTTTTAATTTCTAGTGATTTATACGCCTAGGAAAAATTCTGCTAGCCTATAGTCTTCTATAGGATAAGCTTTATAAAGTAGCTTCTTTAGCCTATTAATATAAGCTAGATCTAGTCCTATTAGAAGGTAGTTATTTACATAAGTTACTATATATTTAAATATAGTTAGGTTAAAGAAGATAGCTAGGTTAGATATAAGGGGTTAAAAGCCTAGTTTCTAAAGAAGGTCCTTTAAAACCTACTGCCACTCTCTAGAGCTTTGTTTTAATTTATATAAAGCTTTTTATAGGAAAATAACCTGCTTTTAAGAGGGTTTATAGCTATACTTCTTAAGTAACTTAGCTACTTTAGGTGTAGAAGACTTAGCAAATTTAGTAAATCTATTAGGTATTTGCATATAGATAGATTCCTTTAGTGGACTGTTTAAAAAGGCCCCTATAAAATCAACCTATTTAACTTCCTAGTTATTATAAGCCACTAGGGCTAGTAAAATCCGCTAACTAGGGGGAATGCTAGTTATAGCGTAGGTTTTAATATAATCTTAACCTTCTATTTACATAAACCCTTTAGTAACGAGTTAGGCCTTGTACTTTAGAGGATTATTTTCTTTATCCTTTTTAAGCTTATAAATAAGCCTATTCTTTAGAACCCTCTAGCCCTTAGGAATTTAGTCTATCCCTATAAATTTAAAGGTTCTAGTAGCTAGAAGCTGCTTAAATTTGTTAAAAGTTACATCTATCTATTTTTAACTATCCTTACTTTTTAAAGCTTATTTCTAGGTCTTAGGGGTATCTAAATCGTTGTTATTAGTGGATGATTTAGCCCTTTGTTATGCCTTAAAGCATATCTCCTTAATGTATGAAGATATATTGAAATCATTAATATCTATAGAATTAGAATTAATTAAAGAATCTAAATCTAAAAATGGTTTTTTAATAGCACCCTTATTAGGGGTGCTAGAGCTAGGGCTCTCTAGGGGTAGCGCTAGGGGCGTTATAGGCGCTGTTATAGGCGCTATAGGCGTTGTCGCGGGCGCTGTATTAGTTACCCTAGGGACTATTAGTATAGGCGCTGCGAGCGCTAAGCTTTTAGGAGGCTTTAGGTAACTATCCTAAACTTCTAGAGTATCTTATAAGATATTAGCTTCTCCCTCTAAAGGATTAGTCCCTAAAGGCTTAGGGGACCTTATATAGCCTATATCCTCTATAATTTTAATAAAGCTAGTCTTTATAACTAACCTTTTAGAGGGAATATAAATAAGATAAATAGTAGAACCTAGAGTAGCTAGTAACTAACTAGGAATAGTCCTAGGGGCTAGCTTTTAAAGCTTAGATCTCTGCTCCAGAGGTATTAGAACCTTATAATTAAACCCTATAGCCCTAATTTTCAAGAAATTAGGCTTATAGGAAGTCTTAGGCTCTAAATTAGCTAGAAATAGCTACTTAGGGGTTAAGGGTTTAGTTATATTAGCTATAATATTAACTAATTTCACTATAGCTAGAAGGATGTAAGACTATAGATATAAGGGTAGCTTAGACTACTAAAGTGTAGCCCTAAGCTAGTCAAGGATAACCCTAATAGCCCTCTTAACTAGCCTATTCTATTTGTAAATATAAGGGTAAGAGGTACTAAAGCAAATTCCTTTAGAAGATAACTATAAATAAAGTTCGTTATTAATTTTAGTACCTCCGTTAAAGTGAAGGTGCCTAGGATACGCGTTATATTAATTTTTCAGGGCCCTAAAGAAGCCCTTAATAGCTAAAGAAAGGGTTAAACCTTCTTTATTAGCTAATAAAAAGCACTATTTATACTAGGATTTTCGATTAATAAGGATAAGGACTACTGCCTTCTTATTATGTAGTATAGGTTTGATTTTAACTATATCTCCCTCTAGAATATCTAGAACTCTAGGGGGGTCCTAAATAGGTGTTAAAATAATGCTATTTATAGCACTATTTTATAGGCCCACTAGTTGCCTTGTTGCGTTGTTGCAACGTTGGTTACGAGCGTTGCTTGCAGCGTCTGTTGTGACTTACGTTCCCACAACCAACCCACGGGCTTGTATAACTAAGCCGACTAGGTTACCTTATAGGGAAGCTAAAATCGACTGTAACTAGGCAACTAGTAGTCGTATAAAAGGCTAACGTATACTGTTCGAATCCTTGATTTTTTCTGGATTTAATGGTATATTTTGTTAATAGGGGTGTCTATTAAAATACTTAGTTAGACTACCTAGGCAGCTAGTTTGTATGGCTGTGAGTCGATTTTTTATTTTTCCCATATAAATGAGTTTTGCGGAAAATAAAAAGTAGCTCCTAAGACCTCTCTAGCAACCTAGATCCTTCGATACGGTCGGTAGGTCTATGAGGGGACTAGAAATCCTCTTATTGCTTGTTAGACTATTCGTTTAGCTAGGAATCAACTGTATTTAACTATTAAAGCTCTCTATCTTGCAGAATACGCTATAATCTAGTGAATCTAGAAGCCGCCGCATTAGAATCTAGTAGGGAGGTCTTCCTATCCCTCTAGCTAGATTCCCTTCTAATTTTTAATAGGTTATAAGCCCGGAAGGCCTATAGATTACTACATTACTGCGTTATTCTACTGCGATTACTGCTTGATTTTGGGTACAGTTACTACCTACTATACCTATGGGCTCTTAAGATTACAAAGGAAACCACTAGAATTTAAAGCTCTTTATTTACTAGCGCCACGCATTGTAACATTAGACCTTTGGTGTTAAAAATCAACTACAGCCGCAACCCGCAACCACCACATTGCAACCCGTAACTATCTAGTTACAACCACAACCTCTTGTGATTCTATTCACTACTACGACCGTTATATTTAATATTATCTACAATAGTAGATACGCTATATCCTTTAAAATCATTAGACATCTAGTATATCTATACTAGGCTTTTTAACCTATTACACTACGTTGCACGCACTATACATTACGTTGCGTTGCGTTGTGGCTTCTGTAATACCTATTATCTACAATTCCTATCCTTAGTGTTAAGAAAATTTTCTTAGAGACCCCTCTCTGCCATTTTTCTGCCCGCGCATACTAAAGACCCACTTTTTAGACCTTAGGGCTGCCCTCTTAAACGGCCCCGCCACACAATTTACGTACGCGACTAGATTATAACACAAGCAATTTCTAGCGCGCGTTATTTGCAATAGGAACAAATTTAGAGCTTTTATATAGGGATTCTTTTCCTTTTTTAGGGACTTTTAGAAGATAGCACCACCTAGTTATAAGGGTAAGGCCCTTGCTATAGGGTCTTCTAGCCCCCCTAGGGACCCTAGTAGGATAGATATAGAAGGTTAACTAGCTGTTTAGGCTAGTGCTCTATAGCTATAGATACAGAGCCAAATTAAATAATAAGGCAAGACCTTATCTAATTTTATTAGGCATAGCGAGGAAAATCGTATTAAAAACGAGGCTAGCATTAATGATTTTCTAGAGAAATTAACGCAAACTATAACTATTATGCAAGGTCTTTAGGCTTCTAATAGACCTAAGGAAGAAAATACTAAGGTTCTAGAAGAAGACCTAGCTACTACTTCTGTAAGCGTACCTTCTAGTAACTTATAAGCTGCCTTTAACACAGGTGCTATAAAGGAACTAAATAAGAAGGTTCACTCTATTCTAGAGGGAGCTAAGCTAAAAGGCCCTGAAAACTATGATTAGTGGAAGCAAGCCCTAAGCATACAATTTAGAGCCCTAGGATTACCTAAATTTATAGATAATCTAAGCCTAGCAGGCTATCTAGCTAACTGTGACTAAGCTATTCTTTTAATGATATTAAGAGATAGCTGCTAACCTAGACCATAGGCTGCTATATATTAGCAAAAATCCCCTAAAGAAGCCTATAAAGTCCTTATTAGGCAGTATTCGCAGAGTGCTAAAATCTAGCGTGGTACACTATACGCTAGCTACCACTCCCTAAACTTTTCAAATTATAAGGGATCTTTAGAGGCTTTTAATGCTGATTTTAATAATTTACTAGCTAGACTACAACTTTGTAGTGTAGAGATTGCCCCTATTGATTAAGTAAATTATTATATTAATGCATTAAAGCAGACCTTTCCTAGTTAAGCTAAGAGACAAAGATTTACTATCAGAGCTTCTAGGGCATAAGGACTGCCTGTAAATACCCTAAATTTACAGTTCCTTATAGCGGATTTATTAGAAGAACAGAGGGACAAAACCTCCCCTATAGCTAAAGCACTTAGTTATAAGGCTTCTAATAATAAGGGAAATTCTAAGGACTAGGAAAAGAAGTCTTCTAACCCTAACCCTAAGAAGGACTCTAACGCCACTAAAGAGTAGGATAAGAAGGATTCAAACCCTTCTAAAGCCTCTAAAAAGAAGCAGAAGAAGAAAAAGAGTAGTAACAGGGAAAAACAAAAAGGAAAAGAAGCTGCTTTTGCTTTAGGCTACACCCTAGCCACGGGATACGTTAAAGAATTAGATTCTGATGAATCTAGCAGTGATAATAGTAGTGATTCTAAGTCTAACTCGGATACCTCTAGTACCACTAGTAACACTACTAGCAAGCCTACTTTTAGCTACTCTAATGATGTAGTTAAAAACTCCCTTTTGTATAATACGGGTTCTTCCTGTCACATTTGTAATAATAGGGCTTCTTTTAGGGACTTTAAACCTCTAAAGAAAGGTGAAACTAGCGCTATAATTACAGCAGGAGGACCTATTTTTCCTAAAGGAAAAGGCATAGCTGTTTTTAATGTTCTAGTTAAGAAAAATCCACTAGAATATAGGCCTTTAGCTCTGCTAGATGCCCTATATTTCCCAGGCATAGATACCAACCTAGTTAGTGGGTTATCTCACTATCTAAAGGGAGGTTATCTAGCTAAAGACTAGCTATTCCTAGCCGATAAAAGCCCCTGTGGGTTACTAGAACCTGCTAAACACGGCTTCTTTTTACAGATTAAGGGGCAACCTACTCCCACAATCTGTAAGCATTCAACCCACCTCTCCTTTATAGGCTCTCAATATTGCAACCAACAACGGCAACGACAACCAAGAGCTTATAAGACTAAATTAGGGTTTTCCTACCCTATAGAGGTTCAAATTCCGCAACTAGCTTTTAATCCCAAGGAATATCAACGAATCGAAGAGCTAGAAGACGATGATTTAGAAGATTTAGCCCTATGTCCCACCAAAGCTCCTCCTAGTCAGGCATCTTCTACAGGGGGTTTAGAAGGTCCATACCCTAATAACTTAGGTGACAATAGTGGCCGTCTATTGCCCCCAGAGGCCTGTGATTCTCAAGAGGCCTGGCAACAGAGGGAGCTAGGGGATAATAGCCCTGAAAAGCTAGATTCTAGTTATAAGAAGTTACTAGATCTAGCCCTTCTTTGGCACATCCGATTAGGCCATATAGGCCTCCCTTTACTAAAGAAATCATCGAAATTAGCTAAAGGGATCCCTGATTTTTCCGCCATCAAAGAAAAGGATTTCAACTGCATAGCCTATATGCAATCTAAAGCTATTAGAAGACTGACTAAACGACCTATTCAGGACCCCCCTAGAGTTCTAGATATTTTAGAGGGAGATACGGTTAAAATCGAACCTATACCGCATAATAAGAAGGCCACAGTCCTTATACTTATTGATCGAAAATCCTAGTATAAATGGTGCTTTTTATTAGCTAATAAAGAAGGTTTAACTCTTTCTTTAGCTATTAAGGGCTTCTTTAGGGCCCTAAAAAATCGATATAACACGTATCCTAGGCACCTTCACTTCGACGGAGGTACTGAAATTAACAACGAACTTCAGTTATAGTTATCTTCTAAGGGAATTTGCTTTAGCACCTCTTGCCCCTATATTCACGAACAGAATAGGCTAGTTAAGAGGGCTAGTAGGGTTATCCTCGACTGGCTTAGGGCTACACTTCAGTGGTCTAAGCTGCCCTTATATCTATGGTCTTATATCCTTCTAGCCATAGTGGAATTAGTTAATATCACAGCTAATACAACTAAACCTTTAACCCCTAAGCAGCTATTTCTAGCTGATTTAGAGCCTAAGACTTCCTATAAGCCTAATTTCTCAAAAATTAGGGCTATAGGGTCTTATTGTGAGGTCCTAATACCTCCGGAGCAGAGATCTAAGCTTTAAAAGCTAGCCCCTAGGACTATTCCTGGTTGGTTGCTAGCTACTCTAGGTTCTACTGTTTATCTTGTTTATATTCCCTCTAAAAGGTTAGTTATAAAGACTAGCTTTGTTAAAATTATAGAGGATATAGGCTCTGTAGGGTCCCCTAAGCCTTTAGGGACTAATCCTTTAGAGGGAGAAGCCGATATCTCACGAGATAATCTAGAAGTTTAGGATAGTTACCTAAAGCCTCCTAAAAGCTTAGCGCCCACAGCGCCCGCAGCGCCTGTACCAACAGCCCCTAGGGCGACCAATACAGCGCCCACGACAGCGCCTGCAACGCCTCTAGCGCTACCCCTAGAGAGCCCTAGCTCTAGCGCCCCCAATAAGGGAGCTATTAAAAAACCGTTTTTAGATTTAGATTCTTTAATTAATTCTGATTCTATGGATATCAATGATTTCAATATATCTTCATACGTTAAGGAGATATGCTTTAAGGCACAACAAAGGGCTAAATTATCCACTAAAAACAACAATTCGGATACCCCTAAGACCTGGAAACAAGCTTTAAAAAGCAAGGATAGTCGAAAATGGATGGATGCAACTTTCAACGAATTTAAACAGCTTCTAGCTGCTAGAACCTTCAAATTTATAGGGATAGACTAAATTCCTAAGGGCTAGAGGGTTCTAAAGAATAGGCTTGTTTACAAGCTTAAAAAGGATAAAGAAAATAATCCTCTAAAGTACAAGGCCTGACTCGTTGCTAAAGGGTTTATGCAAATAGAAGGTTAAGATTATATCGAAACCTACGCTGTAACTAGCATTCCCCCTAGTTAGCGGATTTTACTAGCCCTAGCGGCTTGTAATAACTGGGAAGTTAAATAGGTTGATTTTATAGGGGCCTTTCTAAACAGTCCACTAAAGGAATCTATCTATATGCAAATACCTGATGGATTTACTAAGTTTGCTAAGTCTTCTACACCTAAAGTAGCTAAGTTACTTAAGAAGTATAGCTACAAACCCTCTTAAAAGCAGGTTATTTTCCTACAAAAAGCTTTATATAGATTAAAACAGAGCTCTAGAGAGTGGCAGCAGGTTTTAAAGGACCTTCTTCGGAAGCTAGGCTTTTAACCCCTTATATCCGACCTAGCCGTCTTCTTTAACCTAACTATATCTACATATATAGCGACTTATGTGGATGACTGCCTTCTAATAGGACTGGATCTAGCTTATATTAATAGGCTAAAGAAGCTACTTCATAAAGCTTATCCTATAGAAGATTGTGGGCTAGTAGAATTTTTCTTAGGCGTTCAAATCACTAGAAATCGAAAGAAAGGGACCCTAACTATCCACTAGTCCTAGTACATTTCTAAAGCCCTAGAAAGATTTAATATAAAAGATGCTAGACCTATTAAAATTCCTCTACAACCTGGAATTATAAAACAGGTAGACTACCTAACTAAACCTCTTTCCCCCCTTAATCACAAGCTATATCAGAGTATTATAGGGACTATTATGTACCTAATGCTTCTTACAAGACCTAATATTGCCTTTCTGGTTTAGTGGCTTTCCACAGCGCTAGCTAAGCCGTTTATAGAGCATCTTAATGCTTCTAAATATCTGCTTAGGTACCTTTTAGGCTCTATGGGTTATTCTATAACTTATAGAAGGTCTAAAGCTACTATAGCTTCTGCAACCCTTATTGGCTTCTGTGATAGCGACTTCGCGGGTGATAAGTCCTCTAAATTAACCTATGCTTATCTCTATAAGCTAGCTAAAGGACCTATTAGCTGGAAATTGAAGAAAGCAACTATGATAGCTTTATTAACATTAGAGGCTAAATCTGATGCCTTATGTAAAGCTATTAGGGAGCTAGAGTGGCTTTATAGTCTCTTTAAAGAGATAAAGCTGCCTATAGCACCTCTAGTACCGATTTTTAGTGATAACTAAGGCGCTATTACAACCGCTAATAACCCTGCTCTTTATAGCAGAATAAAGCATACCCTGCTAAAATTTAACTATACTAGAGAAAAGGTATAGAAGGGTATAGCTAAGGTTATCTACATTAACACTAAAGAGATGCCTGCAGATGGTTTAACTAAGCCCCTGCCTAATGATAAATTTCAACAATTTATCTAACTATTAGGCCTTACGAATACAAAGGCTTAATCTAAACCAACAAAATCAACTAAAAAGTCGAAAAACCGAAAAATCAACAAAAACATTAGAATTACGCCTAAAAGTTATCGATTTTACTGTTGTTTTGAGTTTAAAAGTTATTGGATTTATTATTGAATTTATGGTTGACTTAGATATCTATTAAAGAGCTAAGTCTAGGTATTGAATTAGTTACCTCATACTTTTCTAGAGGGAGTGTTAAAATAATGCTATTTATAGCACTATTTTATAGGCCCACTAGTTGCCTTATTGCGTTGTTGCAACGTTGGTTACGAGCGTTGCTTGCAGCGTCTGTTGTGACTTGCGTTCCCATAACCAACCCACGGGCTTGTATGACTAAGCCAACTAGGTTACCCTATAGGGAAGCTAAAATCGACTGTAACTAGGCAACTAGTAGTCGTATAAAAGGCTAACGTATACTGTTCAAATCCTTGATTTTTTCTGGATTTAATAGTATATTTTGTTAATAGGGGTGTCTATTAAAATACTTAGTTAGACTACCTAGGCAGCTAGTTTGTATGGCTGTGAGTTGATTTTTTATTTTTCCTATATAAATGAGTTTTGCGGAAAATAAAAAGTAGCTCCTAAGACCTCTCTAGCGACCTAGATCCTTCGATACGGTCGGTAGGTCTATGAGGGGACTAGAAATCCTCTCATTGCTCGTCAGACTGTCCGTTTAGCTAGGAATCAACTGTATTTAACTATCAAAGCTCTCTATCTTGCAGAATACGCTATAATCTAGTGAATCTAGAAGCCGCCGCATTAGAATCTAGTAGGGAGGTCTTCCTATCCCTCTAGCTAGATTCCCTTCCAATTTTCAATAATAGGTTATTTAGTTAGTCTTCTAATAGCTTTAGATTACATACAGGCTATGCAATTAAAATCCTTTTCTTTAACAGCAGAAAAATCAGGAATCCCTTTAGCTAATTTCGATGATTTCTTTAGTAAAGGGAGGCCTATATAGCCTAATCAAATGTGCCAAAGAAGGGCTAGATCTAGTAACTTCTTATAACTAGAATCTAGGTTAGATTTAGGGCTATTATCCCCTAGCTCCCTCTATTACTAGGCCTCTTAAGAATCACAGGCCTCTAGGGGCAATAGACGGCCACTATCGTCACCTAAGTCATTAGGGTATGGACCTTCTAAACCCCCTATAGAAGATGCCTAACTAGGAGCTTTAGTGGAACATAGGGCTAAATCATTGTTTTCTAGCTCTTTGATTTATTAATATTCCTTAGGATTAAAAGCTAGTTACGGAATTTAAACCTCTATAGGGTAGGAAAACCCTAATTTATTCTTATAAGCTCTTAGTTATTATTGTTATTATTAGTTGCAATATTAAAAGCCTATAAAGGAGAGGTGGGTTAAATGCTTACAGATTGTAGGAGTAAGTTACCCCTTAATCTGTAGAAAAAAGCTATGTTTAGTAGGTTCTAGTAACCCATAGGGGCTTTTATTAGCTAGGAATAGCTAGTCTTTAGCTAGATAACCTCCCTTTAGATAGTAAGATAACCCACTAACTAGGTTAGTATCTATGCCTAGGAAATATAGAGCATCTAGCAAAGCTAAGGGCCTATATTCTAGTGGATTTTTCTTAACTAAAACGTTAAAAATAGCTGTGCCTCTTCCTTTAGGAAATATAGGTTCTCCTACTGTAATTATAGCGCTAGTTTTACCTTTCTTTAGAGGTTTAAAGTCCCTAAAAGAAGCCCTATTATTATAAATATAATAGGAAGAACCCGTATTATATAAAAGGGAGTTTTTAACTATATTATTAGAGTAGCTAAAAGTAGGCTTACTAGTAGTGTTACTAGTGGTACTAGAGGTATCTAAGTTAGACTTAGAATCACTACTATTATTACTGCTAGATTTATTAGAATCTAATTCTTTAACGTATCCTATAGCTAGGGTGTAGCCTAAAGTAAGAGTAGCTTCTTTTCCTTTCTGTTTTTCCCTATTACTACTCTTCTTCTTCTTCTGCTTCTTTTTAGAGGCTTTAGAAGGGTTTAAATCCTTCTTATCCTACTCTTTAGTAGCATTAGAGTCCTTCTTAGGGTTAGGATTAGAAGACTTCTTTCACTAGTCCTTAGAATTTCCCTTATTATTATTAGAAGCCTTATAACTAAGGGCTTTAGCTATAGGGGAGGTCTTATCCCTCTGTTCTTCTAATAAATTCGCTATAAGGAACTATAAATTTAGGGTATTTATAGGCAGTCCTTATACCCTAGAAGCTCTAATAGTAAATCTTTGTCTCTTAGCCTAACTAGGGAAGGTTTGCTTTAATACATTAATATAATGATTTACTTAATTAATAGGGGCAATCTCTACACTACAAAGTTATAGTCTAGCTAGTAAATTATTAAAATTAGCATTAAAAGCCTCTAAAGGTCCCTTATAACTTAAAAAGTTTAGGGAATAGTAGCTAGCGTATAGCGTACTACGCTAGATTTTAGTACTCTATAAATACTGCCTAATAAGGACTTTATAGCCTTCTTTAGGGGATTTTTGCTAATATATAGCAGCCTATAGTCTAGGTTAATAACTATCTCTTAATATTATTAAAAGAATAGCTTAATTACAGTTAGCTAGATAACTTACTAGGCTTAGATTATCTATAAATTTAGGTAATCCTAGGGCTTTAAATTATATGCTTAGGGCTTGCTTCCACTAATTATAGTTTTTAGGGCCTTTTAGCTTAGCTCCCTTTAGAATAGAGTAAACCTTCTTATTTAGTTCCTTTATAGCACCTATATTAAAGGTAGCTTATAAGTTACTAGAAGGTACGCTTATAGAAGTAGTAGCTAAGTCTTTTTCTAAAACCTTAGTATTTTCTTCCTTAGGTCTATTAGAAGCCTAAAGACCTTGTATAATAGTTATAGTTTGCGTTAATTTCTCTAGAAGATTATTAATACTAGCCTTGTTTTTAATATAATTATCTTCGCTATGCCTAATAAAATTAGTTAGGGTCTTGCCTTATTATTTAATTTAGCTTTGCATTTATAGCTATAAAGCACTAGCCTAAATAGCTAGTTAACCTTTTATATCTATCCTACTAGGGTCCCTAGGGGGGCTAGAAGGACCTATAGCAAGTGCCTTACCCTTATAATTAGGTAGTGCTATCTTCTAAAAGTCCCTATGTTAAATCTCTAAATTTATTCCTATTGCAAATAATGCACGCTAGAAATTGCTTATATTACAATCTAGTTATGTATGTAAATTGTGTGGTAGGACTGTTTAAAAGGGCAGCCCTTAGGTCTAAAAAGTAGGTCTTTAGTATACATAGGCAGAAAAATAGCAGAGAAGAATCTCCTTAAGAAAAATTTTCTTAACACTAAGAATAGGATTCGTAGATAATAGGTATTACAGAAGTTATAACGCAACGTAACGTAATGTATAGTGCGTGTAATGTAATACAATAGGTTAAAAAGCCTAGTATAGGTATACTAGATATCTAATGATTTTAAAGGATATAGCGTATTTACTATTATAGATAATATTAAATATAATAGTTATAATAGTAAATAGAATCACTAAAAAAAGGTTATGGTTATAACTAGATAGTTACTAGTTATAATGTGGTGGTTATAGGTGTGGCTATAGTTAATTTTTAACACTAAGGGTCTAATATTACAATGCGTGGCGCTAGTAAATAAAGAGCTTTAAATTCTAGTGGTTTCCTTTATAATCTTAAGAGCCTATAGGTATAGTAAGTAATAACTAGTACCTAAAATCAAGCAGTAATCGCAGTAGAATAATATAGTAATGTAGTAATCTATAGGCCTTCTAGGCTTATAACCTATTAAATATAGAAGGGAATCTAGCTAGAGGGATAGGAAGACCTCCCTAGTAGATTCTAATGCGGTGGCTTCTAGATTTACTAGATTACAGCGTATTATTTAAGATTAGAAGCTTTTAATAGTTAAATATAGTTAATTCCTAGCTAACGGATAGTCTAATAAGTAATAAGAGGATTTCTAGTCCCCTTATAGACTTACTAACTATATTAAAGGATCTAGATTACTAGAGAGGTCTTAGGAGCTACTTTTTATTTTCCGCAAAACGTATTTATATAGGAAAAATAAAAAATTAACTTATAGCTATACAAACTAGCCACCTAGGTGGCCTAACTAAGCACTTTAATATACAACCCTATTAATAAAATATACCATTAAATCTAGAAAAATTCAAGGATTTAAACAGTATACATTAGCCTTTTATACGACTACTAGTTACCTAGTTACAGTCAATCTTAGCTTCCCTATAGGGTAACCTAGTTAGCTTAGTCATACAAGCCCGTGGGTTAGTTGTGGGAACGCAGGTCATAACAAACAACGCTGCAAGCAACGCTCGTAACCAACGTTGTAACAACGTAACAAGGCAACTAGTGGGCCTATAAAATAGCGCTATAAATAGCATTATTTTAACAACTATAAGATTCTCTAAGTTACTAATATATAAGAATTATATTTTTATCCTACTAGGATTACAGAAAGAAATTTTGCTATAAACCTATAATAATCCTATAGCGGGTTATTAGGGGGTTAGTAAGACTCTCTATTATATTACAGGCTAATATTACTAGCTATTAATAAAGAAAGACATTAAGGCATATATCTAGTCTTACGTTAATTATTAAGTTTCGAAGCTAAGGTTACATAAACCTTATAGCAAGTTAGCTACATTACTAGTGCCTAATTACCCCTTCTAAGAATTATTAATAGACTTTATTATAGGCTTGCTACTAGTAAAGGATTAGAAGTTTTAGTTATATAACGCGATTTTAGTTATTATAGACTAATTTTTAAAGTATAGTATTTATACACTAGTGTCTATATGCCTAACTAGTAATAGCCTTGCTATAGTGTTTCTTAAGAATATTTTTAAAGACTATAGTGCCCTAGAAGGTGTTAAAATAATGCTATTTATAGCACTATTTTATAGGCCCACTAGTTGCCTTGTTGCGTTGTTGCAACGTTAGTTACAAGCGTTGCTTGCAGCGTTGTTTGTTATGACCTACGTTCCCACAACTAACCCACGGGCTTGTATGACTAAGCCAACTAGGTTACCCTATAGGGAAGCTAAAATCAACTATAACTAGGCAACTAGTAGTCGTATAAAAGGCTAACGTATACTGTTTAAATCCTTGAATTTTTCTGGATTTAATGGTATATTTTATTAATAGGGTTATATATTAAAGTGCTTAGTTAGGCCACCTAGGTGGCTAGTTTGTATGGCTATAAGTTGATTTTTTATTTTTCCTATATAAATAGGTTTTGCGGAAAATAAAAAGTAGCTTCTAAGACCTCTCTAGTAATCTAGATCCTCCGATATAGTTAGTAGGTCTATAAGGGGACTAGAAATCCTCTTATTGCTTGTTAGACTATCCGTTAGCTAGGAATTAACTATATTTAACTATTAAAAGCTCCTAATCTTAAAGAATACGCTGTAATCTAGTGAATCTAGAAGCTACCGCATTAGAATCTACTAGGGAGGTCTTCCTATCCCTCTAGCTAGATTCCCTTCTATTTTTAATAGGTTATAAGCCTAGAAGGCCTATAGATTACTACATTACTACGTTATTTTACTGTGATTACTACTTGATTTTAGGTACTAGTTATTACCTACTATACCTATAGGCTCTTAAGATTACAAAGGAAACCACTAGAAGTTAAAGCTAAAGCTTTTTATTTACTAGCGCCACGCATTGTAACATTAGACCCTTAGTGTTAAAAATTAACTATAGCCGCACTTATAACCACCACATTGTAACCTATAACTATCTAGTTAT
This sequence comes from Epichloe amarillans, assembly GCA_024072835.1. Classification (NCBI taxonomy): domain Eukaryota; kingdom Fungi; phylum Ascomycota; class Sordariomycetes; order Hypocreales; family Clavicipitaceae; genus Epichloe; species Epichloe amarillans. Next base: position 472,022 of record CP099638.1, on the reverse strand, counting down.
AACCATAACCTCTTTTTAGTGATTTTATTTACTATTACAACCGTTATATTTAATATTATCTATAATAGTAGATACACTACATCCTTTAAAATCATTAGATATCTAGTATATCTATACTAGGCTTTTTAACCTATTACACTACGTTACATACACTATATATTACGTTGCGTTATATTATAGCTTTTATAATACCTATTATTTATAATTCCTATTACTTAGTGTTAAGAAAAAGTTTTCCTTATGGAGATTCTTCTCTGCTATTTTTCTGCCTACATATACTAAAGACTTACTTTTTAGACCTAAGGGCTGCCCTCTTAAATAGCTTTGCCACACATTTTACGTGCGCGAATAAATTATAACATAAGCAATTTCTAGCGTGCGTTATTTGTAATAGGAACAAATTTAGAGATTTAATATAGGGACTTTTAGAAGATAGCACTACTTAATTATAAAGGTAAGGCACTTACTATAGGTCCTTCTAGCCCCCCTAGGGACCCTAGTAGGATAGATATAGAAGGTTAACTAGCTGTTTAGGCTAGTACTTTATAACTATAAAGTTAAATTAAATAATAAGGCAAGACCTTAGCTAATTTTATTAAGCATAGCGAAGATAATTATATTAAAAATAAGGCTAGTATTAATAATCTTCTTAAGAAATTAACGTAAACTATAACTATTATATAAGGTCTTTAGGCTTCTAATAGACCTAAGGAAGAAAATACTAAGGTTCTAGAAAAAGACTTAGCTACTACTTCTATAAGCGTACCTTCTAGTAACTTATAAGCTACCTTTAATATAGGTGCTATAAAGGAACTAAATAAGAAGGTTTACTTTATTCTAGAGGGAGCTAAGCTAAAAGGCCCTAAAAACTATAATTAGTGGAAGCAAGCCCTAAGCATATAATTTAGAGCCTTAGGATTACCTAAATTTATAGATAATCTAAGCCTAGTAAGCTATCTAGCTAACTATAACTAAGCTATTCTTTTAATAATATTAAGAGATAGCTACTAACCTAGACTATAGGCTACTATATATTAGCAAAAATCCCCTAAAGAAGCCTATAAAGTGCTTATTAGGCAGTATTCGTAGAGTGCTAAAATCCAGCGTAGTACACTATACGCTAGCTACTACTCCCTAAACTTTTTAAGTTATAAGGGATCTTTAGAGGCTTTTAATGCTAATTTTAATAATTTACTAGCTAGACTATAACTTTGTAGTGTAAAGATTGCCCCTATTATTAAGTAAATTATTATATTAATACATTAAAGCAGACCTTTCCTAGTTAGGCTAAGAGACAAAGATTTACTATTAGAGCTTCTAGGGCATAAGGACTGCCTATAAATACCCTAAATTTACAGTTTCTTATAGCGGACTTATTAGAAGAATAGAGGGATAAGACCTCCCCTATAGCTAAAGCCCTTAGTTATAAGGCTTCTAATAATAAGGGAAATTCTAAGGACTAGGAAAAGAAGTCTTCTAATTCTAACCCTAAGAAAGACTCTAACGCCACTAAAGAGCAGGATAAGAAGGATTTAAACCCTTCTAAAGCCTCTAAAAAGAAGTAGAAGAAGAAGAAAAGTAGTAATAAGGAAAAACAGAAAGGAAAAGAAGCTACTTTTACTTTAGGCTATACTCTAGCCATAGGATACGTTAAAGAATTAGATTCTAATAAATCTAGTAGTAATAGTAGTAGTGATTCTAATTTTGATTTAGATACTTCTAGTGCCTTTACCACTAGTAACACTACTAGTAAGCCTACTTTTAGCTACTTTAATAATATAGTTAAAAACTCCCTTTTATATAATACAGGTTCTTCCTATTATATTTGTAATAATAAGGCTTCTTTTAGAGACTTTAAACCTCTAAAGAAAGGTAAAACTAGCGCTATAATTACAGTAGGAGAACCTATATTTCCTAAAGGAAGAGGCACAGCTATTTTTAACGTTTTAGTTAAGAAAAATCCACTAGAATATAGGCCCTTAGCTTTGCTAGATGCTCTATATTTCCTAGGCATAGATACTAACCTAGTTAGTGGGTTATCTTACTATCTAAAGGGAGGTTATCTAGCTAAAGACTAGCTATTCCTAGCTAATAAAAGCCCCTATAGGTTATTAGAACCTGCTAAACATGGCTTTTTTCTATAGATTAAGGGGTAACCTACTCTTATAATCTATAAGCATTTAACCTACCTCTCCTTTATAGGCTCTTAATATTGCAACTAACAACGGCAACCATAACTAAGAGCTTATAAGAACAAATTAGGGTTTTCCTACCCTATAGAGGTTTAAATTCCGCAACTAGCTTTTAATCCTAAGGAATATTAACGAATTAAAGAGCTAGAAGACAATGATTTAGCCCTATATCCCACTAAAGCTCCTCCTAGTTAGGCACCTTCTATAGGGGGTTTAGAAGGTCTATACCCTAATAACTTAGGTGACAATAGTGGCCGTCTATTGCCCCTAGTGGCCTGTAATTCTAAAGAGGCCTAGCAACAGAGGGAGCTAGGGGATAATAGCCCTAAAAAGCTAGATTCTAGTTACAAGAAGTTACTAGATTTAGCCCTTCTTTAGCATATTTAATTAGGCTATATAGGCCTCCCTTTACTAAAGAAATCATTAAAATTAGCTAAAGGGATCCCTAATTTTTCTGCTATTAAAGAAAAGGATTTTAACTACATAGCCTATATACAATCTAAAGCTATTAGAAGACTAACTAAATAACCTATTTAGGACCCCCCTAGAGTTCTAGATATTCTAGAGGGAGATATAGTTAAAATCGAACCTATACTATATAATAAGAAGGCAGTAGTCCTTATTCTTATTAATTAAAAATCCCGGTATAAATGGTGCTTTTTATTAGCTAATAAAGAAGGCTTAACCCTTTCTTTAGCTATTAAGGGCTTCTTTAGGGCCCTAAAAAATTAATATAACGCGTATCCTAGGCACCTTTACTTTAACGAAGGTACTAAAATTAATAACAAACTTTAGTTATAGTTATCTTCTAAAGGAATTTGCTTTAGCACCTCTTACCCTTATATTTACAAACAAAATAGGCTAGTTAAGAGGGCTATTAGGGTTATCCTAGACTAGCTTAGGGCTACACTTTAGTGGTCTAAGCTGCCCCTATATCTATAGTCTTATATCCTTCTAGCCATAGTGGAATTAGTTAATATTACAGCTAATATAACTAAACCTTTAACCCCTAAGCAGCTATTTTTAGCTAACTTAGAGCCTAAGACTTCCTATAAGCCTAATTTCTCGAATATTAGGGCTATAGGGTCTTATTATAAGGTTCTAATACCTCTAGAGCAAAGATCTAAGCTTTAAAAGCTAGCCCCTAGGACTATTCCTAGTTAGTTACTAGCTACTCTAGGTTCTACTATTTATCTTATTTATATTCCCTCTAAAAGGTTAGTTATAAAGACTAGCTTTATTAAAATTATAAAGGATATAGGTTCTATAAGGTCCCCTAAGCCTTTAGGGACTAATCCTTTAGAGGGAGAAGCTAATATCTCACGAGATAATCTAGAAGTTTAGGATAGTTACCTAAAGCCTCCTAAAAGCCTAGCGCCCGCAGCGCCCACAGCGCCTATACTAACAGCTCCTAGGGTAACTAATACAGCGCCTATAACAGCGCCTGCAACGCCTCTAGCGCTACCCCTAGAGAGCCCTAGCTCTAGCGCCCCTAATAAGGGTGCTATTAAAAAACTGTTTTTAGATTTAGATTCTTTAATTAATTCTAATTCTATGGATATTAATGATTTTAATATATCTTTATACGTTAAGGAGATATGCTTTAAGGCATAATAAAGGGCTAAATTATCCACTAAAAACAATGATTTAGATACCCCTAAGACCTAGAAATAAGCTTTAAAAAGCAAGGATAGTTAAAAATAAATAGATATAACTTTTAACGAATTTAAATAGCTTCTAGCTGCTAGAACCTTTAAATTTATAGGGATAGACTAAATTCCTAAGGGCTAGAGGGTTCTAAAGAATAGGCTTGTTTATAAGCTTAAAAAGGATAAAGAAAATAATCCTTTAAAGTATAAGGCCTAACTCGTTGCTAAAGGGTTTATACAAATAGAAGGTTAAGATTATATCAAAACCTACGCTACAACTAGTATTCCCCCTAGTTAGCGGATTTTACTAGCCCTAGCGGCTTGTAATAACTAGGAAGTTAAATAGGTTAATTTTATAGGGGCCTTTTTAAACAGTCCACTAAAGGAATCTATTTATATGCAAATACCTAATAGATTCACTAAATTTGCTAAGTCTACACCTAAAGTAGCTAAGTTACTTAAGAAGTATAGCTATAAACCCTCTTAAAAGCAGGTTATTTTCCTATAAAAAGCTTTATATAGATTAAAACAAAGCTCTAGAGAGTGGCAGTAGGTTTTAAAGGACCTTCTTTAAAAGCTAGGCTTTTAACCCCTTATATCTAACCTAGCTGTCTTCTTTAACCTAACTATATCTATATATAGTACTTATGTGGATAACTGCCTTCTAATAGGACTAGATCTAGCTTATATTAATAGGCTAAAGAAGCTACTTTATAAAGCTTATCCTATAGAAGACTATAGGCTAGCTAATTTTTCCTAGGCGTTTAAATCACTAGAAATTAAAAAAAGGGACCCTAACTATCCACTAGTCCTAGTATATTTCTAAAGCCCTAGAAAGATTTAACATAAAGGATACTAGACCTATTAAAATTCCTCTATAACCTAGAATTATAAAATAGGTAGACTACCTAACTAAACCTCTTTCCCCCCCTAATCACAAGCTATATCAGAGTATTATAGGGACTATTATATACCTAATGCTCCTTACAAGACCTAATATTACCTTTCTAGTTTAGTGGCTTTCTATAGCGCTATCTAAGCTATTTATAGAGCATCTTAATACTTCTAAATATCTGCTTAGGTACCTTTTAGGGTCTATAGGTTATTCTATAACTTATAGAAGGTCTAAATCCACTATAGCTTTGACAACCCTTATTGGCTTCTGTGATAGTGACTTCGCGGGTGATAAGTCCTTTAAATTAACCTATGCTTATCTCTATAAGCTAGCTTAAGGACCTATTAGCTAGAAATTAAAGAAAGTAACTATAATAGCTTTATTTACATTAGAGGCTAAATCTAATGCCTTATGTAAAGCTATTAGGGAGCTAGAGTGGCTTTATAGTCTCTTTAAAGAGATAAAGCTACCTATAGCACCTCTAGTACTAATTTTTAGTAATAACTAAGGCGCTATTATAACCACTAATAACCTTGCTTTTCATAGCAGAATAAAGCATACCCTGCTAAAATTTAACTATACTAGAGAAAAGGTACAAAAGGGTATAGCTAAGGTTATTTACATTAACACTAAGGAGATGCCTATAGATAGTTTAACTAAGCCCCTGCCTAATAATAAATTTCAACAATTTATCTAACTATTAGGCCTTACGAATACAAAGGCTTAATCTAAACTAACAAAATTAACTAAAAAGTCGAAAAACCGAAAAATTAACAAAAACACTAGAATTACGCCTAAAAGTTATCGATTTTGCTGTTTAAAAGTTATTGGATTTATTATTGAATTTATAGTTAACTTAGATATCTATTAAAGAGCTAAGTCTAGGTATTGAATTAGTTACCTCATACTTTTCTAGAGGGAGTGTTAAAATAATGCTATTTATAGCACTATTTTATAGGCCCACTAGTTGCCTTATTGCGTTATTGCAACGTTAGTTACAAGCGTTGCTTGTAGCGTCTGTTGTGACTTGCGTTCCCACAACTAACCCACGGGCTTATATGACTAAGCCAACTAGGTTACCCTATAGGGAAGCTAAGATCGACTGTAACTAGGCAACTAGTAGTCGTATAAAAGGCTAACGTATACTATTTAAATCCTTGAATATTTCTGGATTTAATAGTATATTTTATTAATAGGGTTGTATATTAAAGTGCTTAGTTAGGCCACCTAGGTAGCTAGTTTATATAGCTATAAGTCGATTTTTTATTTTTCCTATATAAATAGGTTTTGCGGAAAATAAAAAGTAGCTCCTAAGACCTCTCTAGCGATCTAGATCCTCTAATATGGTTAGTAGGTCTATAAGGGGACTAGAAATCCTCTCATTGCTCGTTAGATCGTTTGTATTAGCTAGGAATTAACTATATTTAACTATTAAAGCTCTCTATCTTAAAGAATACTGCTGTAATCTAGTGAATCTAGAAGCCGCCGCATTAGAATCTACTAGGGAGGTCTTCCTATCCCTCTAGCTAGATTCCCTTCCATTTTCAATAATAAGTAAAATTAGGTATCTAATTAAAGCCTAAGGAAGATCTTAGGTAAAGTCTAATAATACCTTTAGAGCTAAGCTAACTCTTAATAGTAAAGTAAAGGATAAAGCAAAGAAGTTAGTAAAGAAAGACTATATTTACTATAAGAAGCATAAGGTAAAGAAGTTAAGAGACTTATAGAAAGTCTATAAGGCACTTTGCCTAATAAAGGACTAGAAAGTTAATAAAGAGCTATTAAAGAAAGCAAAAGAAGTAATAAATTATTAGCCTAATAATGTAAAGAAGGCATATAACGCGTGGTTAAAGGATAATAGTATAAAGGAACCTAAGGATAATAGCGTAAAGAAGCCTAAAGAAGTTAATATAGCGTTTTTAGCTATAGAAAAGTTAGAGTCTTTAGAGGCTTTCCTTGCCTAAGGTAAATCATAAGTTATACTTAATAGCAGCACCTTAATCTATATCTTTAATAATAAACGCTAGTTTATAGACCTTAATTATAGTTAATAGCCTAGAATTTAAGCTAGTTATAGTGTTACTAAGGCTTGTAGTATTAGTATAGCTTAGATTATCTTAATAGATAGCTAGACCTTTACCTTATTAAAGGCCTAGTACTAACTATTATTCTTTATAAACCTTATATCTCTTTAGCTACTTATAAAGAAAGGAATAAGGTAGGATAACCTTACTAGAAGGGTTATAGACCTAGCGAGAGGTAATTAGGAGATATTTTTGTTAAAATAATGCTATTTATAGCACTATTTTATAGGCCCACTAGTTGCCTTGTTGCGTTGTTGCAACGTTAGTTACGGGCGTTGCTTGCAGCGTTCTGTTATGACTCGCGTTGTTACCACAACCAACCCACGGGCTTGTATAACTAAGCCGACTAGGTTACCCTATAGGGAAGCTAAAATCGACTGTAACTAGGCAACTAGTAGTTGTATAAAAGGCTAACGTATACTGTTCGAATCCTTGAATTTTTCTAGATTTAATGGTATATTTTATAAATAGGGTTGTTTATTAAAATGCTTAGTTAGGGCACCTAGGTAGCTAGTTTGTATGGCCGTGAGTTGATTTTTTATTTTTCCTATACAAATAGGTTTTGTGGAAAATAAAAAGTAGCTCCTAAGACCTCTCTAGCGGTCTAGATCCTCCGATACAGTTGGTAGGTCTATGAGGGGACTAGAAATCCTCTCATTGCTTGTTAGATCGTCCGTACTAGTTAGGAATCAACTGTATTTAACTATCAAAGCTCTATATCTTGCAGGATACGCTATAATCTAGTGAATCTAGAAGCCGCCGCACTAGAATCTACTAGGGAGGTCTTCCTATCCCTCTAGCTAGATTCCCTTCCCATTTTCAATAATTTTAAACTTAGATTATTAGTATATAGCTATATATAAAGGGCTTAAGCCTATTAGATATCTTTGCTATTAAGGGAGATTTAAGAGACCTAAAGGCTATAATAATAACGCTTGCAAACCTATAGCATACTAGATTAGTGTATCTAGGTAAGGATATAATAGATTAAGTGCTTAAAAAACTTTAAATCCCTTTAAAGGAAAGAAGCATAGGGAAATATAAGGTCTATTAGATAGCTAAGGCATAGAGGCAAATATTATAAGCGTTATAGGTAGGGTTATTACCTTCTAGGCCGCTTTAGGTAGTCTCTTTTAACCTCTTTACTTAATTATTAGGGTATAATAAAGACTAATATATTGCTCTTTTTACCTATAAAGCTATAGGATTACGCTATATCTTTATAATCCTATTAAATACAAATATTACGCTTTGCTTTAATTAGTTAAAAGCAATATACGCAAGGGTATATAGCATTAATATCATAGTTATAATAACTAATAGGAAGACTGCCTTTTAGACTAAAAAATAGGAAGAAGAGGTTATAAATAAAGGCATTATTATTAGGAAGTCTAGCCTAGCTTACCTATATTAAAATAGGCACGCTAAATAGTCTAGGGGGGTAATAATAAGGGTTATAATAACTCTTATAATATAATTAGGCTTCCTAGAAGACCTCTAGCCTATAGCTACTAAAGTAGCTATTTATATCTTAAACCACACGCCTTAAAAGCTACTTAACTAGCAATCCCCTTAATAAGCGTTAAATAGGTAGTTAAGAGAGAATAAGCTTTAATAGAGTTACTTACTAGAGAATCTAGAAGCCTCTATAACTTACTTATAAGCCTTTAGTTATAAAGCATTTGTAATAATATAAAGTAAGCTTTATAAGGTAGGTCTAAAGCTTACATAAAGAGCTTATATTAGATACCTAGCTAGATATATCTCCTCCACGCAATACCTAATTTAGGTGCTAATAATAAAGAGAAGCTACTAGTTCTTATTAAGTTATATTACCTTTAATAAGTTAATTTTCTATACTTAAGAACAAGGCCTATTACTAAGTGTAAAAGAGGTTAAAAAACGCTTCCTAGAAAAGCTAGTTAATAATAATAAGGATAAAAGCTCTAATATAGGGCTTCTATAGATAGCGTACTTACTATTGCTATAATAACCACTTAATTAGCTTTAATAGGATAAAACTCTTAATAGTTACGATTAATTAGACTATAAGGAAAAAGAGAAAGAGAGTTAAGAAATAAATCTGCTAACTCCTCCGAATTTACCTAAACATTTTCTAGGTTTAATAGATTACATACTATTAAGTATTAATAATTTGCTTAACTTACCTAATAATAGTAATAGTTATAATATGTTAATAAATCCATAAGATTACAATAATCTTAAAGCATTTGCTATAGCCTTTAATCTAGGACCTAAAAGCAAAGAAAAGCCTTATATATTAAGGCTTCCCTTTTCTCTAGCTTATTATAATAACTTAGCTAGTTATCTAAAGGAAAAGGAATTTTAAAAAGCATAAGACAAAGAATATAATAAGATTATTAATAGAAAGGTAGCTATAAAGGTATCTAGAGATAAAGTTCCTTTATATATAAAGCCCCTAGGCCTTACTTAGGTCTTTGCTTATAAATTAGATAAGCAAGGCTACCTCCTATAATATAAAGCTTATCTCTGCGTTCTTAGGAATTATTAACTAAAGAGTTATCTATTAACTTAAGTAGTAACTCTAGCTACTAACACATTTAGGCTATTTATAGCTATTATATACTACTTTAACCTAGAAGCATACTAGTATAACTTTATTATAGCTTTCCTAAATTTAGACCTTAATAAAGAGGTTTACTATAAGATACCTCTAGGCTATAAAGATAAATAAGCCTATCTAAAGCTCCTTAGAGTAGTCTATAGGCTATAGAGAGCGCCTCTCTTATAGATAAAAGAGCTAATTAGCTAGCTAATTAGTAAAGGCTTTATATAAATCTTTAAAGATATTTATGTGTTTATTTAAGATAGGTTAATTATCTTCTTCTACGTAAATAACCTTATTGCCCTATTTACTAAAGGGAAATTATATCTATATAATAAATTTAAAGTAAGACTCTTTATAAAGTATAATGTTAAGAACCTTAGAGAGCTTTAATAGTTCCTAGGCGTTAAAATTATTAGAGATTATGCTAATAGGAAGGTATAGCTTAATTAGAAGTCCTATTAGGATAAAGCCGCTACTAAATTTAATATAAAGATCCCTTAATAAAGGCTAATAGCCCTAATAACTACTATACCTCTAGAAGCTTTTAAGGGAGAGGTTAGCGCTTAAGATCTTAAGGAATACTAATCCTTAATTAAAACCCTACTATACCTAATAATAGTTTTAAGACCTAACATTGCTTTTATAGCTTTATAACTCTTATAATACCTACTATTGAAAATGGAAGGGAATCTAGCTAGAGGGATAGGAAGACCTCCCTAGTAGATTCTAATGTGACGGCTTCTAGATTCACTAGATTACAGCGTATTCTTTAAGATTAGGAGCTTTTGATAGTTAAATATAGTTAATTCCTAGCTAACGGACAGTCTAACAAGCAATAAGAGGATTTCTAGTCCCCTTATAGACTTACTAACTATATTAGGGGATCTAGATCGCTAGAGAGGTCTTAGGAGCTACTTTTTATTTTCCGCAAAACGTTTTTATATAGGAAAAATAAAAAATCGACTCATAGCCATATAAACTAGCTGCCTAGGTAGTCTAACTAAGGATTTTAATATATAACCCTGTTAATAAAATATACTATTAAATCTAGAAACAATTAAGGATTTAAATAGTATACTTTAGCCTTTTATATAACTACTAGTTGCCTAGTTACAGTTAATTTTGGCTTCCCTATAGGGTAACCTAGTTAGCTTAGTTATATAAGCCTATAGGTTAGTTATGGAAATAACGTAAGTCATAACAGAACGCTGCGAGCAACGCCTGTAACTAACGTTGCAATAACGCAACAAGGTAACTAGTGGGCCTATAAAATAGTGCTATAAATAGCATTATTTTAACACTCCCTCTAGAAAAGTATAAGGTAACTAATTCAATACCTAGACTTAGCTCTTTAATAGATATCTAAGTTCACTATAAATTTAATAATAAATCTAATAACTTTTAAACTAAAAACAGTAAAATCGATAACTTTAAGGCGTAATTCCAGTGTTTTTGTTAATTTTTCGGTTTTTCGACTTTTTAGTTAGTTTTAAACTAGGCCTTTGTATTCGTAAGACCTAATAGTTAGATAAATTGTTGAAATTTATTATTAGGCAGGGGTTTAGTTAAACTATTTGCAGGCATCTCTTTAGTGTTAATATAGATAACCTTAGCTATACCTTTCTATACCTTTTCTCTAGTATAGTTAAATTTTAGTAGGGTATGCTTTGTTTTACTATAAAGAGTAGGATTATTAGCGGTTATAATAGCGCCTTAGTTATCACTAAAAATTAGTACTAGAGGTGCTATAAGTAGCTTTATCTCTTTAAAGAGACTATAAAGCCACTCTAGCTTCCTAATAGCTTTATATAAGGCATTAGATTTAGCCTCTAATGTAAATAAAGCTATTGTAGTTACTTTCTTTGATTTCTAGCTAATAGGTCCTTAAGCTAGCTTATAGAGATAAGCGTAAGTTAATTTAGAGGACTTATCACCTGCAAAGTTACTATTATAGAAGCTAATAAGGGTTATAGAAGCTATAGCGGATTTAGACCTTCTATAAGTTATAGAATAACCTATAGAGCCTAAAAGGTACCTAAGTAAATGTTTAGAAGCATTAAGATACTCTATAAATAGCTTAGATAGCGCTATAGAAAGCCACTAAACTAGAAAGGCAATATTAGGTCTTATAAGGAGCATTAGGTATATAATAGTCCCTATAATACTCTAATATAGCTTATAATTAGGGGGGGAAAGAGGTTTAGTTAGGTAGTCTACCTATTTTATAATTCTAGGTTATAGAGGAATTTTAATAAGTCTAGTATCCTTTATATTAAATCTTTCTAGGGCTTTAGAAATATACTAGGACTAGTGGATAGTTAAGGTCCCTTTCTTTTAATTTCTAGTGATTTAAACGCCTAGGAAAAATTCTACTAGCCTATAGTTTTCTATAGAATAAGCTTTATAAAGTAGCTTCTTTAGCCTATTAATATAAGCTATATCTAGTCCTATTAGAAGGCAGTTATCCACATAAGTCACTATATATGTAAATGTAGTTAGGTTAAAGAAGATAGCTAGGTTAGATATGAGGGGTTAAAAGCCTAGCTTCTAAAGAAGGTCCTTTAAAACCTATTACCACTCTCTAGAGCTCTGTTTTAATCTATATAAAGCCTTTTATAGGAAAATAACCTGCTTTTAAGAGGGTTTGTAGCTATACTTCTTAAGTAACTTAGCTACTTTAGGTATAGAAGACTTAGCAAACTTAGTAAATCCATTAGGTATTTGTATGTAGATAGATTCCTTTAGTGGACTATTTAAAAAGGCCCCTATAAAGTTAACCTATTTAACTTCCTAGTTATTATAAGCCGCTAGGGCTAGTAAAATCCGCTAACTAGGGGGAATGCTAGTTATAGCGTAGGTTTTAATATAATCTTAACCTTCTATTTGTATAAACCCTTTAGCAACGAGTTAGGCCTTATACTTTAGAGGATTATTTTCTTTATCCTTTTTAAGCTTATAGATAAGCCTATTCTTTAGAACTCTCTAGCCCTTAGGAATTTAGTCTATCCCTATAAATTTAAAGGTTCTAGCAGCTAGAAGCTATTTAAATTTGTTAAAAGTTATATCTATCTATTTTTAACTATCCTTGCTTTTTAAAGCTTATTTCTAGGTCTTAGGGGTATTTAAATTGTTGTTATTAGTGGATAATTTAGCCCTTTGTTATGCCTTAAAGCATATCTCCTTAACGTATAAAGATATATTGAAATTATTAATATCTATAGAATTAGAATTAATTAAAGAATCTAAATCTAAAAACGGTTTTTTAATAGCACCCTTATTAGGGGCGCTAGAGCTAGGGCTCTCTAGGGGTAGCGCTAGAGGCGTTGTAGGCGCTATTATAGGCGCTGTATTAGTTGCCCTAGGGACTGTTAGTATAGGCGCTGCGGGCGCTACAGGCGCTAAGCTTTTAGGAGGCTTTAGGTAACTATCCTAGACTTCTAGATTATCTTGTAAGATATTAGCTTCTCCCTCTAAAGGATTAGTCCCTAAAGGCTTAGGGGACCTTATAAAGCCTATATCCTCTATAATTTTAATAAAGCTAGTCTTTATAACTAACCTTTTAGAGGGAATATAAATAAGATAAATAGTAGAACCTAGAGTAGCTAGTAACTAACTAGGGATAGTCCTAGGGGCTAGCTTTTAAAGCTTAGATCTCTGCTCCAGAGGTATTAGGACCTTATAATAAGACCCTATAGCCCTAATTTTTAAGAAATTAGGCTTATAGGAAGTCTAAGGCTTTAAATTAGCTAGAAATAGCTACTTAGGGGTTAAAGGTTTAGTTATATTAGCTATAATATTAACTAATTTCACTATAGCTAGAAGGATATAAGACTATAGATATAAGGGTAGCTTAGACCACTAAAGTGTAGCCCTAAGCTAGTCTAAGATAACCCTAATAGCCCTCTTAACTAGCCTATTTTATTTGTAAATATAAGGGTAAGAGGTGCTAAAGCAAATTCCTTTAGAAGATAACTATAACTAAAGTTTGTTATTAATTTTAGTACCTCCGTTAAAGTGAAGGTGCCTAGGATACGCGTTATATTGATTTTTTAGGGCCCTAAAGAAGCCCTTAATAGCTAAAGAAAGGGTTAAACCTTCTTTATTAGCTAATAAAAAGCACTATTTATACTAGGATTTTCAATTAATAAGGATAAGGACTACTGCCTTCTTATTATGTAGTATAGGTTTGATTTTAACTATATCTCCCTCTAGAATATCTAGAACTTTAGGGGGGTCCTAAATAGGTTATTTAGTTAGTCTTCTAATAGCTTTAGATTATATATAGGCTATGTAATTAAAATCCTTTTCTTTAACAGCAGAAAAATTAGGAATCCCTTTAGCTAATTTTAATGATTTCTTTAGTAAAGGGAGGCCTATATAGCCTAATTAAATATACTAAAGAAAGGCTAAATCTAGTAACTTCTTATAACTAGAATCTAGCTTTTTAGGGCTATTATCCCCTAGCTCCCTCTGTTACTAGGCCTCTTAAGAATCATAGGACTCTGGGGGCAATAGATAGCCACTATCGTCACCTAAGTTATTAGGGTATAGACCTTCTAAACCCCCTATAGAAGGTGCCTAGCTAGGAGGAGGTTTAGTGGGACATAGGGCTAAATCATCGTCTTCTAGCTCTTTAATTCGTTAATATTCCTTAGGATTAAAAGCTAGTTATGGAATTTAAACCTCTATAGGGTAGGAAAACCCTAATTTGTTCTTATAAGCTCTTAGTTATTATTGCTATTATTAGTTATAATATTAAGAGCCTATAAAGGAGAGGTAGGTTAAATGCTTATGGATTATAGGAGTAGGTTGCCCCTTAATCTATAGGAAAAAGCCATGTTTAGTAGGTTCTAATAACCTATAGGGGCTTTTATTAGCTAGGAATAGCTAGTCTTTAGCTAGATAACCTCCCTTTAGATAGTGAGATAACCTACTAACTAGGTTAGTATTTATGCCTAGGAAATATAGAGCATCTAGCAAAGCTAAGGGCCTATATTCTAGTGCATTTTTCTTAACTAGAACGTTAAAAATAGCTATGCCTTTTCCTTTAGGATAAATAGGTTCTCCTACTGTAATTATAGCGCTAGTTTTACCTTTCTTTAGAGGTTTAAAGTCCCTAAAAGAAGCCCTATTATTATAAATATAATAGGAAGAACCTATATTATATAAAAGGGAGTTTTTAACTATATTATTAGAGTAGCTAAAAGTAGGCTTACTAGTAGTGTTACTAGTGGTACTAGAGGTATCTAAGTTAGCCTTAGAATCACTACTATTATTACTGCTAGATTTATTAGAATCTAATTCTTTAACGTATCCTATGGCTAGAGTATAGCCTAAAGCAAAAGCAGCTTCTTTTCCTTTTTATTTTTCCCTATTACTACTTTTCTTTTTCTTTTTCTTTTTAGAGGCCTTAGAAGGGTTTAAATCCTTCTTATCCTGCTCTTTAGTGGCGTTAGAGTCCTTCTTAGGGTTAGGATTAGAAGACTTCTTTTCCTAGTCCTTAGAATTTCCCTTGTTATTATTAGAAGCCTTATAGCTAAGGGCTTTAGCTATAGGGGAGGTCTTATCCCTCTGTTTTTCTAATAAATCCGCTATAAGGAACTGTAAATTTAGGGTATTTATAGGCAGTCCTTATGCCCTAGAAGCTCTAATAGTAAATCTTTATCTCTTAGCCTAACTAGGAAAGGTCTGCTTTAATGCATTAACATAATAATTTACTTAATTAATAGGGGCAATCTTTACACTACAAAGCTATAGTCTAGCTAGTAAATTATTAAAATTAGCATTAAAAGCCTCTAAAGATCCCTTATAACTTAAGAAGCTTAGGGAGTGGTAGCTAGCATATAGCGTACCACGCTAGATTTTAGCACTTTGCAAATACTACCTAATAAGGACTTTATAGGCTTCTTTAGGGGATTTTTGCTAATATATAGTAGCCTATAGTCCTAGTTAATAGCTATCTCTTAATATTATTAAAAGAATAGCTTAGTTATAGTTAGCTAGATAGCTTGCTAGGCTTAGATTATCTATAAATTTAGGTAATCCTAGGGCTCTAAATTAAATGCTTAGGGCTTGCTTTTACTAATTATAGTTTTTAGGGCCTTTTAGCTTAGCTCCCTCTAGAATAGAGTAAACCTTCTTATTTAGTTTCTTTATAGCACCTATATTAAAGGTAGCTTATAAGTTACTAGAAGGTACGCTTGTAAAAGTAGTAGCTAGGTCTTTTTCTAGAACCTTAGTATTTTCTTCCTTAGGTCTATTAGAAGCCTAAAGACCTTATATAATAGTTATAGTTTGCGTTAATTTCTCTAGAAGATTATTAATGCTAGCCTTATTTTTAATATAATTATCCTTGCTATACCTAATAAAATTAGCTAAGGTCTTGCCTTATTGTTTAATTTAACTTTATAGGTGCAAAGTACTAGCCTAAATAGCTAGTTAACTTTCTATATTTATCCTACTAGGGTCCCTAGGGGGGCTAGAAGGACCTATAGTAGGTGCCTTACCCTTATAATTAGGTAGTGCTATTTTCTAAAAGTCCCTAAAAAAGGAAAAGAATCCCTATGCAAAAGCTCTAAATTTGTTCTTATTACAAATAACGCATGCTAGAAATTGCTTATGTTATAATCTAGTTACGTACGCAAATTGTGTGGCAGGGCTATTTAAGAGGGTAGCCCTTAGGTCTAAAAAGTGGGTCTTTAGTATGCGTAGGCAGAAAAATAGCGGAGAGGGGTCTCTAAGAAAATTTTCTTAACACTAAGTAATAGGAATTGTAGATAATAGGTTATAGAAGTTACAACGCAACGCAACGTAATGTATAGTGCGTGCAACGTAATGTAATAGGTTAAAAAGCCTAGTATAGATATACTAGATGTCTAATAATTTCAAAAGGGTGCAGTGCAACGTATTTACTATTGTAGATAATATTAAATATAACGGTCGTAGTAGTGAATAGAATCACTAAAAGAGGTTGTGGTTATAACTAGATAGTTACAGTTGTAATGTGGTGGTTATAGGTGCGGCTGCAGTTGATTTTTAACACTAAGGGTCTGATGTTGCGATGCGTGGCGCTAGTAAATAAAGAGCTTCAAATTCTAGTGGTTTCCTTCGTAATCTTAAGAGCCTATAGGTATAGTAAGTAATAACTAGTACCTAAAATCAAGTAGTAATTGTAGTAGAATAACGCAATAATGTAGTAATCTATAGGCCTTCTAGGCTTATAACCTATTAAAAATAGAAGGGAATCTAGCTAGAGGGATAGGAAGACCTCCCTAGTAGATTCTAATGCAACGGCTTCTAGATTCACTAGATTATAGCGTATTCTTTAAGATTAGGAGCTTTTAATAGTTAAATATTGTTATGGACTCAAGCTACGAGCTTGGGTCTTTGGCGGAGGAAAGGGGGATCTAAAGATGCTCCGTAAAGTAAGCAGGCTACACACGAAAGAACACTAGTTAGTGCGCGCCTCACGCATAGACTAGGTATAACCCCTATAAAGGGGGATACTATATAACCCTAAGCTTAGTCTTTTTCTTTTTCTATAAGAATGTTAATTATACTCTAAACACTTATATATAGTAGCTATAAGGCTAGTTTATAATATTTAATATTCTTTACTATAAGTACTTAGACACTAGCAAATATACTATTACCTTTAGAAATAGAAATAGATAAAGTATTAAAATTACATAAGGTAATTAATAAGTAAACTATATAGATAAATTAACTACTTAAGTAGCTAGAGGTATTACTATATATAGCTTAACTAAAATAAAAACTAATCCCTATAGGTCCCTTATTTAATAGGGATAAGGTACTATTCTTAGCATAGAGAGGTTTTATAATATATAAGCTAGTTTTAGACTAGGACTTTATTAGCACTATATAGGACTAGTAGT
Source organism: Epichloe amarillans (assembly GCA_024072835.1). NCBI lineage: Eukaryota > Fungi > Ascomycota > Sordariomycetes > Hypocreales > Clavicipitaceae > Epichloe > Epichloe amarillans. The sequence continues at coordinate 454,714 of CP099638.1, read as the reverse complement.
TTTATATTTTCTAAAACCTATCTCCTAAGGTTTAGGTATATATAGCTCCTTTCTTTAAAAAGGGTTACTTACTTAACTACTATCTAGAATATTTTCTTAAGTACCTTAGGGAAATATTTAATAACCCTTATTAATAGGAAATAGCTATTATAAAACTTAACTAGCTTATATAGTAATAAAATAAGCGTTTTAGTGACTTTTATATTTAATTTAAATAAAAATTAGCTCTTATAAAGGGATTAGGTTAGGCTAACGCTATAAAGCTAGCTAAGTTACGCACTATACTTAATAAGTAAATAAGGGACTATAGTATAGGTAGGGATATGCCTTATATAGATTACGTGTTAGTAGTGGCTTAATATTATACTATTACCCTAGATATTAAGTCCTATTAATTAAAGGAAAAACATTAGGTTTAAAAATTTACCTTACCTATAGCTAGCGTAGCTAAATAATAGGTATGCAATAAGGACACACTAATAATAGATATATAATCTATAGGTATAGCTAGTACCTAAAAGAAATCTAGATAGTCCCTAGGATAGTTCTCTTAGCTAAAGAAGCAAGCTAAGTAAGTCTTAGAAGTAGTGCTAGTAGTAAGATAGAAGGAGGGCAAATATATATATTATAGATTTACTAAGCACTTTATCTTAGGATATATATTATATACTACTATTCCCCTATAGGGAAAATTATCTATTAATATATATAATTTAGTAAAGACTAAGCCTAAAGAGCTAGGGAGTAATGCTAATAAGTAGTTAGAAAAAGAATAACCCCTTTATTAAGTTATTTAAGAGGGGTTAAGAGAAGAGAATAGAAGAAGGCATTATAGTATATAATTATTATAGATAAGGACTTTTAATAGATTTAGGATAATATAGATTTAATACCCTTTTTAGTCCTAGTATTAATTAATAAGACTACCTTTATAGATACTTAGATTAATATAAGTTATAACTACTATATTACTATAAGTAAGCGCCTTATCTAAAAGCTTTAACTAGAATGCATTCCCTTACTATTTAGGAGGTTAGTATACACTATAGTTAGTGTAAAAAAAGGGGGAAAGAAGAGATAGAAAAAGCATTTATTTATATTATATATTATATGCTTTTAGATAGATATAGATAGATAGGAGACACTAATTATATTATACCTAATCCTAGGATTAACTAAAGAGTTAATCCTAGGGACACTATAAATAACGCATTATAATATAACCCTATAGATAAAATAATATTAACTAAGCATTAGTTTAGCAAATAACCTAATTATATAGGCTTTTATAGATAGAAAGATAGAATAACCTATAGTAGTAGTCCTTAGATTAATATTTACAAGGATAGTATATAGGGCAAAGCAATAGAAGTAATATATCTAGCTTTTAGCTATAAGTCTACGAGAAATAATGTCTGTCTTGCAAATTAATGCCACACTAGAGGCATTAGAATAAGAGCTCTTAGCTTCCTTACTAGAGATATTATAGGACTTTAAGGACCTATTCCTAGAGAGTAAGGTAAATATTCTACCCTTATATTAGGGGAAGTTAGATTACTATATTTACCTTAAGAAAGATATAGAAGGAAACACACTAGACTTACTATAAGTATTATTATATAGCATGCCTTACTAATACTTACTTAAGATTAGGAAGTAAGTTACTAACCTTATAGATAAGGGTTAGATTTAGGTAAGCTTATTATTAGCAGTAGCACTAGTGCTATTAGTTAAGAAGCTAGGGGGTGGATAGAGGTTTTATATAGACTATTACGTGTTAAATAAGATTATAGAATAGGACTATTACCCCTTACTACTAGTTAAGGAAATATTATAGTTATTATTAGAGGTAAAGTAATTTACTAAACTAGACATAAGAGTAGCGTTTTACTATATATAGATTATAGAAGGCAAGGAACACTAGATAGCATTTTATATATAATTTAGATTATTTAAGTGGCTTATTTGCCTATTTAGTTTAGCAAGCGCCCCTATAACCTTTTAGAGGTATATTAATAGGGCACTTAGTAGGATTCTTAGAGACTATGTAATAGTATATTTTAATAATATATTAGTTTACTTAGGGGGTTTATAAAAAGACTATATAGAGAAAGTCTAAGGGGTGCTAGCTAGGCTACGCTAGGCTAGCTTAAATCTAGATATTAAGAAGTGTATATTTATAAAAAAGAAGTTAAATATCTTAGGTTTATTATTTACATAGGAAAAGAGATTTATCTAGACCCTAAGAAGATTATAGTAATTAAGGACTAGGAGGCACTAATAAGGATATAGGGAGTATATAGGTTTCTAGGCTTTACTAACTTCTATTATAACTTTATACCCTAATTTTTAGAAGTTATAAGACCCCTATTAGACTTAATAAAGAAGGCTATACTATTCTATTAGATAGAGGAGTGTAAAAAGGCATTTAAAGCTTTAAAGCTAGCTTTTATATTATATCCTATCCTTATGTAATAGGATCCTAAGAAAGATATAGTAGTTAAGGTAAACTACTTTAGGATAGCATTAGGTAGTTATCTCTTATAGGCTAGTAATAGTAGTATATTATATCTAGTAGTGTATTACTTAGCTTACTTATAGCTAGCGGAAAGGAACTATATAATTTATAATAAGGAGTTACTTATAATTATCTCTTGCCTTAAAGCGTAGTTAGTAAAGCTATAGAGTATTAGCAAACTATTTATAATCCTAATAGACTATAAGAACCTAGAGTACTTTACTACACTAAGGGAGATATTAAAATACTAGGCTAAATAGGTAAAGACTCTTACACTCTTTAACTTCTATTTATATTATAGACCTAGCATATAAGTAAGATAACTAGATACACTATTAAGATAATATTAAGAAGATCTATAAGTAAGTAGACTAATAGTATTAATAGTATAATTAGCTTTAACACTAATAGGTTATACCTTTAGGAAAGGGACACTAAGCGTAAGCATATAGCTAGTTAGAGTAGTAGAAAGCATATAGATAGGGAATAATTCTAGTTATAACGTGGATTTACCTAAGGGCGTAGTAATGTTTGTAAATACCTACCTATAATTACTTTAGGACTAAGCTATAGTTTAAGATAAAATATATAGGGTATAGCTAAATGCAATAAAGTTAGGAGAATAAAAGTTCCTAGAAGTAGTAAGCATAAGAGAATAGATTATAGACTACTAGATTAGCATAGGAGAAGTGCTTTAATTTTAGGGCTAGATATAGGTCCTAAAGTAAGAGCCTTTAACTATAACTCTTATTTAATAAGCGTATAACTCTCCCTTACTAGGTTATCTAGGGTAAAACACCACTTTTAAGGCGCTTTATAGGGACTTTTATTAGGATAGTATATTATAGGATAAAGCATAGGTAGTCTATAACTATTACTACTATAGGGAATAAAAAAGCCACTAGCTAAGGCAAGGCTTATTAAAACTAATACTATTACCTAATAGATATTAGTTATAAATCTTAATAGACTTTATAACTAACCTTCTAGTAAAGAAGCTAGATAACTTATAGTTCCTTATAGTTATTATAGACTAACTCTCTAAATATATATAGCTTAAAGCTATAATATTAATAGAGGCTAAAGTATGCGCAAAATGGTTTAAACACTACTAGTGGTATTTCTATAGTTTCCTAAATTAAATTATTATAGATTAAGGATTAGACTAGTTAAGTAGCTTTTAGATAGAGCTTTACTAGAAAGTAAGTATAAAATAACTCCTATTAATATTATATTATTCCTAAACTAATAGTAAAATAGAATAAGCTAACTAGGAGGTGCTTATAGTTTTATAGGTATTACTATCCTTCTCTTAGTTTAACTAGCTAGACTATTTACTAGCTTATTAACTAGCGTTAAATAATAGGGACTTATTAGTAATAGGAGTAAGTATAAATATAGCACTATATAGATTTAATATGCTAACTATCTAGAAAGCGTTATATATAGGTACCTTAGTAACTTTAGTAAAGGGGAGGGCCTAGGTATTCTTAAAACATTTAAAAGATAGCATAGACCTAATATAGGCTACTATAGCTTTTATCTAATAATAGTAGTAGGAGAATATAAATAGTAAGCATAGGCTAGTTAAATAGTTTTAAGTAGGAGACTATATATAGCTAAGTCTTTAAAATATTAAGATAAACCACTTATATAAGAAACTAGATTAGGTAATAGTAAAGTATAAGGTACTTAAGGTCCTAACACTACTAATAGTTAAATTAGATATACTAAGGGGGATATACCCTATATTTTATATTAACTTAATATAGAGGGTAGTAAATAATCTATTACTAAGCTAAAAGTTAGCTAATAAACGCCTACCCCTAGAGCTAATTATAATAGATACTAATAATAACCTTGCTAAGTACTAGGTTAAGGAGATTCTTATAGCTAAAAACGTATAAGGTTAGGGGTTAAATTATAATATATTAGTAAAATAAAAAGGTTATATATAGCTAATATAAGAACTATTAGAAAATATTTTAGATATAAAGGCACTAGATAGGTTTAAGTTATAATAAGGGGATATATAGATAAATAATAGTTTATAAAGGGTATAATTTAATTTAACTACTAAAAACTAATAATATAGCTATCCTCTAGCTTATATATAATATAGTGCTACTATTTTATAATAAAGGAAAAGATAAAAAACAAAAAAATAAAATTAAGGAGAAGGAGAAAAGTAAGGGTAGGGGTAATAGTCTTAAGTAACCTTTTTAGTTAGCTATATAATAGCTATAGTTAGGTTATAGGATTCCTTTATAGCCTACTCCTAGGCTTAGATAGACTACTAAAGGGTCTTATTTATATTAGATATATTATAAAAAAATTTAGTAATAAGAGAGTTAAAGCCTTATTAAGTAAGCATAGTTTAAGTAAGCATAAGGGCTTATGCCTTAGTTATACCTTAGGCATAGGCTATACCTATAAGGGAAGTAGCTAAAGGTATAGCTTTAGTAAGATTAATCTAGGTAGTAGTAAGTATACTATTAAAATATTTTTAGTAGTAAATAAAGTTTTTAGTAAGAATAGTATAATACCCTTTTTTAAAGGTAGTTTACTTTATAGCTAAAGTCTTAATAGCTTTATTAGTACCTATAAGGGTATTAAGGTGCTTAAAGGTATAATATAATTTTAGGTCTATATAGTATAAGTATATCTCCTAGATATATAAATAATAGGTAGTATAGTAAGGGCTATAGGCCTAGTTTATGCCTAGTATATAAGTATATATACTCTTAGTATAAAGGTTATTAATATATAAAGTATAAGGAAACTTATACTTCTCTTTATTAGAGAGGGCTTTATTACTAGAGTTACCCTTAAGGATATACTTACTAAGATATATACCCTTAGGTAAGCTAAAAAGAGAAGAAAAAGAAAGTAAAGGTAGCGTAAATATAGCACTAGTAAGGGTAGTAGTAATATTAGATATAATAGTAGTAAAATATAGGCTAATAAAAAGATAAAAGGATTTAGAAAAAAAGTAATAAGGACTTTTAAGGGGGAGTAGTAATATTATATAGAGAAAGAATTAGATTTTAGAGGGAAAGAAAGGGAGTATTTATATCCCTTAGAGAACACTTATAGTCTTTAGTTAAAGACTAAAATAAACACGTAGCTAGAGAATAGCTAGTATTAGATAGGGGTAATATATTATAATAATAGGGTTATAGTAGTTAGAGTTAAGGGGAAGGCTAAAGTAAAGTTAGTATTTAGGTAGTAATAGGTAAAAGGTAAGAAATAGGTAATAATATAAAGCATTAAAAGTGGTTAGTAATAGACTAAAAAAAGAATAAGCTAGTGTTTTCTATAAGCAAAGTTAGTATATATAGGGTAGCGGCGTAATAGAGATAGTTAGGGGTAGGGTAAATCTATAGTGAAAATTTTTTAACTTCACTTAGTTAAGTCTAGGATTTACCTTAGACCTACGCGTAGTAAGGTAGGCCTTACACACACTAAAGCTATACCTTATAAGGGGATAATATATATTTATATTTAGTTTAGCTAAATAGGGAGAGAATAGGAGGGGATAAGTAAGGGGGTATATTATAAACTTAAGCTATAAGCTTAGGTCTTTAGTAAAGAAAAGGGGGATTTAAAGAGGCTTTATAAAGTAAGCAAGCTATATATAGAAAAACACTAGTTAGTGCGCGCCCTACGCATAGACTAGGTATAACCCCTATAAAGGGGGATGCTATATAACCCTAAGCTTAGTCTTTTTCTTCTTCTGTAAGAATATTAATTACACTCTAAACGCTTATGTGCAGCAGCCATAAGGCTAGTTCATAACAAATATAGTTAATTCCTAGCTAACGGATAGTCTAACAAGCAATAAGAGGATTTCTAGTCCCCTTATAAACCTACTAACTATATTAGGGGATCTAGATCGCTAGAGAGGTCTTAGGAGCTACTTTTTATTTTCCGCAAAATGTTTTTATATAGGAAAAATAAAAAATCGACTTATGGCTATATAAACTAGCTACCTAGGAAGTCTAACTAAGGATTTTAATATATAACCCTATTAATAAAATATACTATTAAATCCAGAAAAAATCAAGGATTTAAACAGTATACTTTAGCCTTTTATACAACTACTAGTTACCTAGTTACAGTCGATTTTGGCTTCCCTATAGGGTAACCTAGTTAGCTTAGTTATACAAGCCTGTGGGTTAGTTGTGGAAACAACGTAGGTTACAACAGAACGCTGCGAGCAACGCCTGTAACTAACGTTACAACAACGCAACAAGGCAACTAGTGGGCCTATAAAATAGTGCTATAAATAGCATTATTTTAACACCTACAAAACCTAGGGCTATAGCATATAGAAATAGCTAAAAAAGCCCTTAAGTATAGGTATATATAGGCAAACCTAGTAATTAAATACAGTGGTAATAACCCTAAATTAGAGGCATATAGTAATACTTCCTTTACTAATAATCTGTCATGGTCTAGCCCACAGGGCTAATCGCGGGTGTCTGCGCCACCAAGTGGGTGATGTGCCTAATCCAACTGCGCTATAGGCAAAAGGATACGCATTGTACAAGTCCCTTGTGACTGTATAATTAACACCTATATTACTAGGATCTAGGGCTAGAGCCCTAGACTATCACATAGGCTTCTTCCCCACGTGACCTCTCTTCTCTTCTCTTCTCTTCTCTCTCTCTCCGATTTAGCTAGTAATACCGCGTATCCCCTAAGGACCCACTCTTTTTTCCCTGTAAGCCTAGGAAGAACCCTGTATGCCTTTTTCTATGTGCATTAGCTAATTCGAACCTATGACCTTAGGTGACTTGTACAATTGTTATAGTCTAGCCCACAGGGCTAATCGCGGGTGTCTGCGCCACTAATTAGGTGATGTGCCTAATCCAACTGCGCCATAGGCAAAAGGATACGCATTGTACAAGTCCTTTGTGACTGTACAATTGACACCTATATTACTAGGATCTAGGGCCAGAGCCCTAGACCATCACATAATCCTATAATATAAAAGAGCTTATAAGGCTACGTTATAAAGCTCTTTAAAAAACCTATACTTTTTAAGGTAAGAAAATAAGCCACTATAATAATATTATTAACTAAAGCAAAGCTTCTAGTGCTTTCTTATTATAGTAAAGAGCTTATAGCCTTTAAATAACTATATTAAGAGGTTAGGCTATGCCTAGGTAATAACACACTTAAGATTAAATATAATAATATATAGATAATTTACCTCCTTAAAGAAAAGTTTATTAAGCTTATAATAAAGCTTTATTATATAGATATTTATTACCACTAGCTTTATTAAGAGATTATAAAAGAAACCTTTAATATTATATAGGTTACTACTAAAGAGATAATTACTAATAGCCTTATAAAGCCTCTTATAGGGAATTCTTTTATAAGCTTCTATAAGGCATTAGGGCTTATATAACTACTTACTAGTATACTTAGTAAAAAACCTAAAGAATAAGTAATATATAATAACCTTAATTTAGATAGGATTATAACTAATTAACTACGTTTTTACACTATAGAATTAATTTTAAATATTATTATATTAATTTAACTAATTTAATTAATTTAGAATTATTATAGGGAACCTTAAATAAGGTCCCCTAGGGGGGTGTGTTATACCTATAAGGGCATAATTAATCCTTACTATATAATAGTCTTACTATTTAACTAGCTAAGATAGGAATCTACCTTATGTAAGTTATTTTCTAAGACCTTTATAGTTTTATAGTATGTTTTATTATTATACTAGTACCCTACTAATAGTATAGGTACTTAGGTATTTAAGCCGTAGTCCGTACCCTCTTACAGGGTTAGACAACTCAATAGAGGTCATCACATTAAACCCTAGCTTCGCGGTCTAACAATGTCACACTAGCCCCCTGAGGGACCTTAAAAATAACCCGGGATGAGCAGCCAACGGGAAGCCTGTGACTGCCGCGGGGGTGACGCCCCAGTCCCCCCAGTCCCGCAGCAAGTTAACGAGGGATATTTGCATATTTGCATATGTGCATATTTGCACTGCGACACATGTCGGTGTGGCGAGGCCGACTTCGCTGGCGCGCGAGAGTTCCTCTGACAGTGACCATTCGGCACCAAAGACCTTCAGGTAATCCTCCGCTGGTTGCATCGACGCCCTGTACACCGGATACGATTCGCCGAGCTCTCTACCCATGGCATACCATTGCGCACCTTGGCCGGTAAACACCATGCCGATCCTTGGCTGTCCAAGATGGGTTTATTTTCCGACTCCAACGACGACGCGTGCTGATTCAGGAAGTCTGCGAAATTTGAAACAATCCTCTGGCAGGCTTGTTCGTCTCTTCCGCTGAGAACGAACACTTTGGAGTTCAATGGGGTAAACCGAGAGGTTGTAAGAGACTCCTTCCCGCGTGGTTTAGTCCGAGTCCACGAGGTGGCATCTTCTACGATAAGATGTGCATTTGTCCCTCCGTACCCAAAGTTGTTGATCGAGGCTAGTCTGATTAGGCTCGATGGCCATATCTCCAATCTCCCGACCAGCTTGAGATTCCATTCGTCTAGAGCGAGTTTTGGATTTGGCTTCTCAAAATTGATCGACGGTGGGATCGTGGCTCTCTCTAGAGCAAGGACGGTTATGATAATGCTCGCCACTCCACTTGCAGCTTCCGTATGGCCAAGATTCGTCTTAGCGGACCCGATGAGCAGTGGTTCGCGGTCAGCCGCAATGACGGTTGCCATGGCCCTTGCCTCGACGGTTGCCATGGCCCTTGCCTCGACGGTGTCTCCAGCTTGGGTGCAAGGCTTGCTGCGCCTCTAGACTTGGAGCTGCGATGGTCTCGGTTTCGCCGTCTTGATTAAGCAGCGACTCGCGAATCACGGCTCGAATAGCGTCTCCGTCATTCAATGCGTCCCGCAGTCGCTTAATGACAATTGTGGCGACACCTTCGCCGCGCCCGTACCCGTTCGCCCGAGATTCGAATGCATGCGACTTGCCATCGCCGGAGAGAAACCTGCTCAGGCTGTAAGCATTTGTCCGAGAAAATCAGCACGTCAAGTGCCGCACGCGTCCTAGACGTACCCTGAAGATGCCCAGGCCTCGAACATGTCTGGGTTGAGAGTGAGATTGGCACCACCCACGATTGCCATGTCCACTTCTCCTGTTCTCAAAATCTGGATGCCTTGATGCATTGCGACCATGCCAGAAGAGCAAGCTGTTCCAATAGTCATGCTTGCACCCCGGAAGTCGAAAAAGTATTAGATGCGATTCAACTTCATTGGCACCCCAGTACCATTCGCTATTAATCTGGGGAGATTGTCGGGGTCACGGAGTAAGCCATCTCTGTAATCACGTACAAAGACTCCCGTAAATACTGAAGTATTTGAGCCCGCGATTTGGGCCATTGACAATCCCGCTGAACGAACGCATTAGCCAAGCCGAAAACTGAAACAGGAATAGGGTTTCCCCCAAACTAACCGTTCTCTAGCTTCATAAACGGACTCTAGCTGCAGTCGATACTGAGGGTCAAGCGACTAGAAAAAGCAGAAAAAGCAGAAAAAAAGAAAAAAAGAAAACAAAAGGGTCCTCGTAAGTAGGAGACGGCCAAATAATTCACGGGCGTGCTTACCGACGCTGTTTCACTCGAGTAATTAAAAAATGCCGCGTCAAACAGACCGACGTCCTCTTGCAAAAAGTGTGCTCCTTTGACGTGAGTCTGCCTGATGTATAAGCTGAGTTCTGCTTTCACAGGACTGCAAAGGTAAAGGGAGTCTCACGGTATCAAGTTTCTCATTATTCGGGTGGTATATCCCTTTGGCTCGGAATCTAGAAGCTGGGAATGGCGTCTAGCCGCTGCGTCCTCGGGTATTCCTGCTCCAGAGGTTTTCGGTATCGGTTGCCTCTCCTGCGAACCTGGAACTCATGCCAACAATGGCTATCTGCTCCGAAGCCCAGGTATCCTCCGTTGACTCGCCGAGGCCACCCATCATGTCTTCTCCAGATGTCGATGTTATCTTCAAGAAATGAAGAGCTCGAGTTATTGGTAGCGCTGGGGTCCAGAGAGATGGCACAAGTGCGAACCGATTTCTCGAGTCTATGTTTACGATCTTTTGAGCTATGGTCGGCGCAACGGACGGAAGTACTAAGCTGACTGCGAGATAACTGCCATGTGTACCCTTGGGCGGTACGGGCTTATTTCGACTCCTGAACTGCAGCTGGCGGAGCCCGGAGTTTTGTCAAATTGTCTACATCGTGTCGCGACGGACCGACAACTTGCATGACAGGCAACGGAGTTCTCAGCACTGATGCTATAAAAAAGAGCCTGACCGACGCAATGAAACTCCGGTGAAAATGTATTCCACAACCCACGTAGTGCCCCGAGGCAAGTCACAACGGACGAATGTAGTGCTCATTCAACGTCCGGGATCCTGTATACTAAAGCATTGTGTCGCTCCGTTGAAAAGTTTAGTCCGGATATGTGCGTACTTCCTCGCCGCCGTGCTACCTGCTGGAACAACTGGGAGCTTTCCCTCAAAAGCGCACCACAGCATTCCGTGTCTCTTACCCTCAAAAGCTGGATCATCGTTGAGAGTGTATTTAGTGGCACACAGACTCATCACATTCAACAACGCCTCATCTACGGTATCACGTCTAGACCATGGCGACTCATAGGACTTTTCTCCTATTCGGGCCCGGAGTCATGTCTCCTGATGAGCCGCATTTCAGCCGCATAATCAGATTTGCAAAGCAAGATGGTGCCAGTCAATGGGCTGTTCATGATATCGAGGGAATTGAGCATGTCTGGGCTTCAATATGTGAAGCCATCCCAAAGTTGCAGCTGACTCCGGTGCTAGCCCATGTAAAGCAGCTGGTCGAATGGCTTCGATCGGGGCTGTTGCCGCCAAATCTGAGCGTTGCCGTCCTCCCCAGCGCCATTCTTGGACCGCTAGTCGTCATAGCACAGCTTGTTGAGTATCTACAATATCTGGACTCATTGACAGCGTCGGGTCACGAAGATGGGAGGGCCTTTTTCGTCTCATCTCGTCTCTATACAGAAACGGTGGCAGCTGCCTCGGTGTGTTCAGCTCAATTACATATAGTATCGTCAAGCGCCACGTGGACGCAGTTTTCTCATCATGCCTCGGTCGCGATTCGCACGATATTTGTGCTCGGGACACTATCTGACGAACAAGATGCGTGGGACAGCACCGGACCCTCGAAATTGTTGATAGCATCTTGGAAAGGAGGTCAATCAACTTCTTCACTGCAAGAAACGCTGGCCGAATTCCCAGAGGTGAGTGCCGATTGTGACGAGAGTAAAAGGTCAAGATATTTGCCGTCCTAACAGTTCGCTCCATAGGCATATGCTTCTGTGCTACACGATGATAACCGAGCTATTACAACGACATCCTCTCACGGCATGGCTGAGCTCAAAGACGGCCTACAAAGGGCCGGAATGAAAACAAATTAGGTCGAATTCCATAGACGCTTCAATGCTGGCGGTCTTTATGGAAAGGAACTCGGAAAATTCTTCCAATACTGCCAAGAGTCACCTGCATTTCAACTACCTGACTCTTCTGTCCTCGTGTTGCCCACACGTGTCAATTCTGAATACGTTCTAGCCGGACAAGAAAATTTTATAGAAGTAGCTCCGCGAGCCTTCCTCGTACAACAGTTGAACTGGATCAAGACGTTCAGGTATGCGGTCACTGCATCGTTACAGGATCGGCAATCCAAACTTATCGAGTTTGGACCAGAGAGATGCGTCCCGCCCACTTTATTACCATCCAGCTTATCTGACCGGCCTTGACGAGATGAGTATCACTGCCTATACACTACGGCTGCGTGATTTCATGAGAAAGACTCAAGATTCGGGGGAAAAGATGAATCTTGAAGACTTGACATTCAATCTGAATCGACATTCAATTTGGTGTCTCGGAAGGGCCCTAATATTCAGTTTCAAGTCCACGAATGAGTTGGAGCAAAGCTTGAGCTCCTTCAAAACAAACCCTGTCCCACGTTTGCGCCCCGTAATCTTGTGTTTTGGAGGACAAGTATCCAGCCCGTCGGTCTCGACCGGCAAGTGTTTGAGAAAGCCACCGTTCTCAAGTATCACCTGGATCGCTGCGACGATGCGCGCAAGTCAATTGGAGCAGCAAGCATCTACTCCGCGATATTCCAGCGCGATGTCATACCGAAAACTTTGTTTGACTGACTGGGGTTTTAAGGAAGTTCAGGAACAAAGTGTGGGTTTCGCATAGATACCACTGTCAAAGAACATGTCGACGCCAACGAAGATTATCTTCTCAACAAGGGGAGAAAGTCTTGCCCTCTTACATTTCAGATTGGCATTGCAGTTCAGGCTGTAACCACGATTGAGCCTGGAGTCGCAAAGAACGAGAACCTTTATCCGCAAATCCGAAATGTCGAAAGCAAAGGTCTTTTTACTACTGACCACACCACAGCCATCTTCATTACTTGCGAACGCCTCGAGTCGCAATGCCATGGTTGGAATTTGACCTTTGTCAGCGAAAACGACAAAGGCGATGAAATCCTGCATCTGACTGGCCAAATTTGTTTCCAAAGCATTGATAATGTTCGCTGCCGGGCAGAATTTGACAGACTTGTCCGCTTGATGACGCACGAGCGAAACTCCAGCGTACTGTGACTCATATCGTTCACGATGCATTCCCCGTCAATTGGCTTCGCACCCTGAAGCAGAATGAGCCACAACTCACAAGAATGCGCAATCTTGTGGGATCTTGCAGCTGGTGCGTCGGCGCGGCGCTGCCAAGATGACGAAGACTCTAGTTTCAAAATCACCGTCCAATTCATTTCGTCGCTATCAGCTGTCGGGAGATACCCGTTGGCTCATGGTGGCAACACCGATGTCCCCGAAGAAGCACTGGACATGGACAGTGCTCTCCCGAACGAGTATGGCAGGGCTGAAATTATGTGAGCGCATCCTGCAAGAGACTCTAGGCCGTCACCCAGATCAATTTCGCGCCATGACGGTGCGCCTGGGACAAGTGTCTGGGTCCACGAAAACGGGATACTGGAATGACATGGAGTTGCTCGGGTTTCTGTTCAAGTCGGCGCAGACACTGCGATCCTTCCCGGCATTGGACGGTGTGCTCTCGTGGCTCCCGCTCGAGGAAGCTTCAGCGTCTCTGGCAGATTTTCTTTTGAGAAACGAACCATTCGACTGCCACGCTGTCTATAAGGTGGAATATCCAGTCCGAAGGGAGTAGAAGGACGTGATGGGAGTTCTATCGGAGGCACTTGGGATTCCGCAAAAGGGCATCGTGCCTCTGAAGGATTGGCTGAGAAGAGTGCAGATTGTATCCGGGGAAGGATCCCTGGGTCAACCCGGCGGCGAGCCCTTGATTTCTTCGAGCACACATTCGAGCACACATTCGAGCACATGCCGTGTGGGGGAGTAACAATAGCCACGGATGAAGCCAGGGATCAACTCGGCTACGTTGAGATGCGTCCGGCCCGTGAGCGATGCCGTAGTGAAGAAGTATCTGCAAGTCTGGCAAAGAAGTGGATTCTTGCGCTGAAGAGAGACAGACGGACATATTTCGATGCAAGATCGTGTGCGATTATCACCCCAAGACACCCCCAGACGACCCCTGACGCCTCGGGCCGGGGATGCTGTGAAACCTTGTTGGCAAACGTGCTTCATGAATCATGACCCCTCAATCGTAAATGTCCGTCTGGATCATGTACTACCTCGCAGAAAAGGCGGATCGATTCACTTTCATGTGAGACAGCAGCAGAGCCTACTTTATGACATGTTACAATCGCGAGCCTTGTGCAGCTGCAGGTCTCGGTGCCAATGAAAGGCACTTGGAGATGCGGATAGATGGCACCGAGCACGGAGTATAAGACCGGACATACGACCGTGGGCAGAAGCATGGCATGTAGACATTTTGAGCGCAGAAGCCGCTGCTGAGTCGGTTGAAATCGATGGTGAACACAGTGAGCACGAGACAGCAGCCTGGCCTGGCATGCGAGGAATGTCGCAGGCGGAAAGCTCGATGCGATCGGGTCCGTCCCCAGTGTGGCATATGTGCCGAAGCTGGCGTCGATTGTGTTGTCGTCGACAAGAGATCACGGAGAGGCCCGAGGAAGGGACAATTGAAAGACCTCCGATCCAGAGTCGGTGAGTTTGAAGCTCGAGCATCTCGTGTGCTTCTTCCGTGGGCTTGCTACTTACTTGCTGACTATTCGCACGCAGCATTGTTGGAGCGACGCCTCGTCAACCAAAACAAGGTGTCCAAGGACGACGACAACGGGCGTCATGTTGCGCGCACAGAAATCACACCAGAGGCAGAGGCAGAGGCAGAGGGGGATTCTTTCAACGAACTACATCTGCATCCATATTCGGTCATGGACATGTTCACGCATGCCTCAGATGATGCCGCCATGTCGGACTTCTACAGAGAATGGAATGGCCATGGCATGTTCCCGTCACCGGACGCATTGGATGCATTCACAACGAGCAGCAACGTGCCATTCGGCCCCATCACGCCGCCATCGCCCTCAAGAACGTGCCCGGGCGACGGAGAAGTGAACATGCTGAACATGCTGAACATGTCTGATCTTATGCGAGCTGAGCTGTAAGCCCACTTCCTCCTCCCCTCTCTTCCCATTTTTCTCGACGGAGCGAGGCCCGGGCGAAAGCTGACCCAGTCACCCAACAAACCATGCATGCGTCCGTCGGCCTTCCAGTGACTTGATCTACTTTGAGAGAGTCCACCACATCTTCCCCATGATACACAAGCAACGCTATCTGGCGTGGGCCGGCGAGAACCATCCCTCCCCGGCCAGGGCGTGCTTACGCTTGGCAATGCGGACCGTTGCCGCAGCAGCGTCGGCGCAGTTCGGCGCGGTGAGCGACGCCTTGTACGCCGTGACGCGGCACATGCTGGACGACGAGGAGCATTGGCAGGGCGAGAACGACCTGCCACGGATCACCACCAGGGTTGGTGGTCAGACTCGGCAGGACGGCGTCGAACACGAGCGAATCCAGGCCTGGCTCCTGCTGGCTCACTACGAATTCATGCGCAAGCCGGAACAGCAGGCGCTCATTACGACCGACCGAGCACTGCGGCTGCTGCAGCTTTCCCGCTTATTCGCACTGGACATGGATGAGAGCAGCAGCAGAAGCAGCGGCAGCAGCGGCAGCAGCGGCAGCAAGAATCCAGCTGCTGCCCTGGTGATGGCGCCGTCTCAGGGGGGGTGGATTGAACGCGAGGAGAAGAGGCGGACCATGTGGACTGCCTTTGTACTGGATCGACTGTCCAGCATGCTCAACAATCGGTCGTTGGTGCTTGACGAAGAAATGGTGAGTCTTGACAAAGAGGGTTGCCATGTTTCCACACAGTCACCGTGACAAGTGTGTGTACATACACACACACACACACACCCTTGATCAGGGGAGGGCAACTGACGCTCCGTCTGCTGACCAACTTTAGATTCGCACACGTCTCCCGATGGCGGAGGCAGATTTCCAGAATGCTCGGGAACCCTCTTCTCGCATGGGCTTTCTGCGCGAGACCATGGACAGCCGCGGCTCACCGTCAGCGTCAGCGTCAGCGTCAGCGTCAGCGTCACCGTCCTCATTCACCGAATGCGTCATGTTGGCGAACCTCGTCGGGCGCTGCGTGGCGCATCGACGGCTCGCCCAGTCCATCACCACGCCCTTCTCCGATGCCGAGCCCGGGTCGGGAGATTTCTGGGCGCGCCACGAATGGCTCGCCGCCACGGTCGCGGCGGCAATGGAGAGACGGCTCCGCGCCGACGCCGACGATGCCGCTGCGGCCGCCGCCGGCGCCCGGGGACCAGACTCGCCGAGGTGCTGCGATGCGGCGCCGTGGTTCAATCGTGTCCTGGCTTTTAGCGCGTCGGTATCGTTGAGCGAGACGGCCGCGGCAAACCCTTGGCTCACGCTCGACGGACATTTGATGGCCGTGTCGTACAGGCAGATGGCGTACGATGCTGCCTCCGAGGTTGTGCTCCTGGTCAAGACTGCACCTCGGTTTGCCTTGTTCAAGGTGAGAGAAAATAATGCCCTCTCTTCTTTTCCTTGACGATGATGATTGATGGCTCATGAGTCATGGAGTCTGGGAGTCGGTGCCAAACTTGTTTGTTGATTGACACGACGTCGTAGATGCACCCATTGGTGCCGAATGTGCTATCGCTCGTCGTCAACTTCCTCGGAGGGGGGCAGGACCGCGTCTGCCCGTTGGTTGACACGTTGAGGCGTCTGAGCGAGATGAACAATTTGGCGAGAGATGTGCTGTTGAAACTACAAGTAGACGGGGCATTAGGATAGTGAACCAGCTGGCTGGCCCTATGCACTCGAGGGTGACACGCAACGCCCCCCCCCCTTTCTTCTCAGCCTCACTGATTTTTTCCAACGCATCGGCTTCTGGCTCAGCTTGCTTTTCGTCCAAAGTCTTCACCAAACAAGCCACTGCGACGCCTCTTGATTCCAATGTCTAGAGAGATGCCGTTGCAGGCAGGGGTCAGCTGGTGTGAGCAATATATGATAGGAAGGATACATCCAACTGCGCAAAAGATGTGGCTGGCTACGGAGGAGTAGTTCGTGGGGGGGGGGGGCCTTTATCCCAACAGGGCAAGTTGTCGGCTTGGTGAGAGGGAGAAGTTGTCGTCGAATCCGGTGACATGGCGCCTCACTGCCGTAGTGCCGAGAGTCCTCAAAGAGGTAATTACATTCATTCACTGCGTCAAGGTCAAGATCTGTAGCCTACTGGGCAGCCAGCGCACGGGCAGCACTTGGTCTCGATGGACATTTTGTGTGTAAGAGATAGTGTTAGCTACTGGGGAAAGCGAAGCGAGATGGTTATCAAGGTTTTTCCTCCTCCACCACCGTCAAATCGAGTTCCCGCGAGTACAGATCTACAGCATCTCACCATCAATCATAGGCCTTGTTATCCGATTCCCATTTCTGCACAATAGGTTGGACATGGAAGAAATGCTCGTGGAAATGGATCGACCGCGTCCTCCTGATCTCGTAAACCGTGTGAACCTGCGGCTTGACCGTCTCCACGACAGCAGGCGCCCGCCCATGGGTCGTGTAATCGACAGTCTCGAGCCTCTGCCGCGGCTCTCCGCCGTCTGTCCCTGTCCCTGTCCCTGTCCCAAGGTTCCCATCATCGACGTTGGATCCCGCTCGTCGTGGCTGCTCCCCTGGTGCTGCCGGCGAATGATGGCCGGGCAGTTGATTCTCTCCGACGAGGCGGTTTGCTTCGAGGCGAGATGGGCATTCGGGCTCAGCGGTGGTTTTGCCCCGGCGCGAGCGGAAATGTTTCAGAAACCAGTGCATTCGGTCCCGGAACCTCTTGCGCATGGCGACCATGATGCGACGGGTACAAAAAGTGGTTTTTGCGATTGTTTGACTGCTCGACGTGCCGTTAATGAAGAGGAACGAGCAGCACGGAACGGTCGCATGAGAAGTCACTCACTCGAGTTGTGTTTGCTGAAAACGGAAAAAGATGTCTCGTCTCGCCTGGGCGGTTCTGGAAAAGCAGTCAAAAAATGTCCGCTTTCAACACCAAAGGTTGGTGGGAATGCCGTGCCTACTCCTGTCTTGACATGATGAAGTAGCCGGAAACGACAAGATAAATTCTTCTTTTCAAAACGAGACGGGATCGAGCCGTGGTTGGCCGGTCGTGATCTGTCAGCGATTTACGGCACAGTCTATGACGCGCAATTTGCGGAGTTGGCTCAATCCATGACGCGCGATTTGAGTTTCAGTGAATCGGAGAAAGGTTTTTTTTTTTTTTTTATTCCGAATCTCTGACGTTTTTGGGATCTGCCGTCAACAAGTTTCTTGGTGAGCTTGAGGGAGGAATGGCTAGCGCCACCGAGTTCAACGACCGGATTGGATCGGTGGCGCAAAGTTTAATTCAACTTGGGGGGCTCGGCTGAAAGATCAGGACGCAGAGCAAGCTTCAGCATGAACTTCGCATGACGTTTTTACGCGTTCAGACACTCTTGCCCTCGGACGTTTGCTTCTCCGGCTAACAACCAGGAAGAGGATTGTCATGTCTCACCCTCGGGAGTTGTTGCGCTTGGTGACCATCTCCTCCCTTGTGACGTAGTTGTAGAAGTCCGAACTCATAGCTAGCAGTTTTTGTGGCCACTGACAAGAAACGACAAGCAAAGGACCAAAGCAAAAGGTTGGAACCTGACCGTCTAATACAATGTCGACAACGTGACGTATATAATGCGTAGGTCCTTCCCTCCCATATCTCAACAACTTCAACAATTCCCAGCAGCAAACGCTCAGAAAATACACTCAGACAAAGCCCCTCGACAAAAATCCCATCACAATGGAGAAGGCCAAGCAAGCCGTGTCAAACTTCCTGTCCCAGGACGGCAAACACAAGACGACCGTGGACGAGGAGGTGCGAAAGCCCGTTGTAGACGAGCATGTTCTCCCCAAGCAGCACGAAGAGGTCA
This sequence comes from Epichloe amarillans, assembly GCA_024072835.1. NCBI lineage: Eukaryota > Fungi > Ascomycota > Sordariomycetes > Hypocreales > Clavicipitaceae > Epichloe > Epichloe amarillans. The sequence goes on along the minus strand of CP099638.1, from coordinate 435,722 downwards.
TTACCGCTGTCGACAAGGAGGTCCATCAGGATCATCACCAGACCATTGTTCAGCCTGTTCAGGACCGAGAAGTACTGTCAGTTTGATTTGCCCCCCCCCCCGAAACCCACGCATCACAATATCGATTCAACCTGTACTAATAGTCTCCCACCCGCAGGCCCGAGAAGCACACTTACAACGCCGTCCCGGTGGATCACAAGACCATTGATCACGGTGACAAGGCCAAGACCAAGGCGGCCCTGGACAAGGACGCGGCCAAGTTCGCGAGCAAGTCCACTACGCATGACACCGAACGCACGTCTTCGGCCGCGCCCGTCGTCACCGGCGAACGCACCCATCACCACGTCCACCATCACGTTCAGCCCGTGATCGAGAAGGAGACTATCAAGCCAGAGGTTGTCCATACGACCGTGCCGGTCCACGAGAAGCACCACAACGCGGCCATCCATCATGAGACGACGACTCTGCCGCCCACGACCATGGAGGAGTACAAGACTTCTCATGGCAAGCTAGATTCGACTGCGGTTCCGCGCAAGGTCAATGAGTACGCTGGCTGCCCATCTGTCAAAGACAAGAATCTGCGCGAGGACGGTCGTGCCAAAGAGGTCCTTCATAGTCAGTAGATGGACAAATGTGTTGGAACTTGCCATGGCAATGTAGGATACGTTTTGAATAATGCTCTTGCAAAACACGATTTGGTAGATGGCATAATTTAATGGGAGATTTCAGCTCGTTTCGTACTGATCAAGTTTTTTCGCTTGCGATACAAAACGCCGGCTTGGCGCTTAAAAAGCGCAAAGTGACATGACAAGAAAAATAATGACTCATCTCTGACAGATCCTTTATTCTCCCAGCGGTGGGTCATGTGTTGCCGTGTCATTTACTAACCGGCCCCTTCCTACCTTCCTCGCAGTGCTTGCTTGACTGCGTCAGCTATGTGAACCATGTCTTTGCATTACCTTCCCCAATAAGAGGGCCTTCTTATGGAACCTTCGGGATGGAATTAACGCCATGTCGAGCTCTTCTGTTCATTCGAGGACCCTTTGCCTGCGCCCGTGCTGCAGGCAAACCAGATGGAACGAGACACGGGCTCTCGCTATGTGAAGAGTCTTCTTTCGCCGACAACGCTTCTTGGCGGGAAACCGGTCTGGGCCTGCCTACTCTGACTTGGCTTCTGCCCTCGGACCATGTCTTGCCGGATTCCTTCCTCGCCGGCACTGACAACTTTAGCATCGCGTTTGTTTTGTGTGGCCAGGCTAAGCTCTGATCTTGGCTTGGCTACATCTAGAAGCCCCGGACTCAGCTAATCCAGGTCACATTTTCATGGCGAGTCCTGAAAGGCCATAGATTGGTGTTTCTCGCTGACTTCTACTAGAAGTGTTCTAAGAAAAGACGTAACCTATATTCGAGACATGTTCATGTATAAATATGACTTTTTGGACTCATTCTGTCATGGAGTCCGCCGTTGACAATGACCCTCTCAGCCAGTCGAGGTTTTCGTCAAGTACCCGTCAATAGCACATTTACTTAGCCTGCTGAGCTCGGCGACTAGTCTGTCCATCCTCACCAGGTACTCTGTTTCATGCGATGTAACACGGCGCATTGGCATGCTTCGAACAATTTGTGATGCCTTGCTCAGTAATTCCATGTCGTGGGTTGCAAGGGCGTGGCCGGGATTTTGAAGGTTGTTGAAGAATAAAATCATCAGCGCTGAAAGGGGGTAGAATACGAAGAACCTGTAAAGCGAGCTGGTCAGTCCCGACGTGGCTAGAGTGGCTGGCTGCTCCCCTCGCCAGAAGCAAGTTGAACAATGGGAAAAACAAATATATATATATATATATAAACTGACCAAAATGCTTCTTCGGCGACTCTGCTAGCCGTTGCACTGAGAAAAATCATGGTAGACCTGCTAGCTTCCACGGAGAGTTCAAGGCTAGATTGCACCCCAAAGGACAAACTTTGGGCGCGGCTACTGTCGCGGCTCACGCAACGTCCACTTGCGCAGTGTATAGTGTTCAGTAGAAAGTGATAGTCCATGTGCAGCTCAATAAGCAGCATACTCTGTGATACAGATGCATTTTGAGCAAGCTTGACGTTCTTTCTAACTGATAGCGACGGTGCGAACTCGCCCGGTAATGAGGTCCGCCAGCTTTCAAGCTCCTCATCCAATTCGCGGATCGTTTTCAACAGTTCTGCATCGGACATGCGCAAGGATGAGAATGAGTAGAGGGTCTGCACGGCCTTGGACTTGATCATGCTCAATCTCAAGTCGCCGGGCAGCCACGGTCTTTGTACTAGACCGCTTCTTCGAGTGTTTCGTCGACGACGGAAGCGGTCCTCAACATAGCCATCGGGCAGCGTGAGATCGCAGAATTGATCCGCGATGATCGGTGGTTGTCCGGTCCGGAGAGCAATATCCTTGTCGAAGATATAGCAAAGCCAGAAAAGCGTCCGGAGGTGGCGACCCTCGTGCTCCTGCGTTGTCATGTCACCATCTCGGGGTACTTCAATTGTAAGCGTATGCCCACCAAGAGAAAAGACTAAGCGACATGCAAGAGCGTGATACATGGATGAGGCTTGGAGACGGCCACAGAGTGTATCGTGAACTAGCTATCGTTGGATTATGACATTAGTCGTCATTTCCTTTTCCTCTACTAAAGGGGGTCTTTTTTTTTTTTTTTTTTTTTTTTGGTTGTACAAGTCTGGTTTGTAGTACTAGACAGGGACACAACTCACTAGTATGAGAACAGTTTGTAATGTTGTGACACTTGCGTCTTCCATGATATCTGCGACGAGTGTTTGCGCTGCTTTGGCGCAGGAATCGCCATTGACGTTGACTGACGTTTTGCTGGCTGGGACGTGGGAGCTTGCAAATGATGCAAACGCCAGCACGCAGGCTCTAGCAGTTATGCGCCGAATCAGAGGCTCTACGTTATCTGCGGCGTACGCCATCCAGACCGTCTCTTCAAAGAGAAGCGGATTTATGAGAGGAAAGACCAGGCTTAAGTCGGAGGCCGTGAAATCCGAAACTAGGGTTTCTATGATCCATTTCTCGGGAAGGGGAGAATCCCCGGCATAGTTTGGCGGGACAGTAGGGCAGATCTGGCCTCCAGACACGCGATCCAGGGGGTCAGGCATGGGTGCATCTCGGGCAAAAAGTTCTCGAAACTTGGGTTCATGTCTCGTTCTTTCATGTATCCATTGCTCACAGTACGAAGTCAAGTGCGGAATGCCGTTCCGAGGGCATATAGCACCGAATTTCTGTCCTGCGAAGTAAATTTGCCCGAGTGGCGCAACTCTGAGGCTTCCCTGCGCGGAGCCTGACGTGAATTCTGATCGGCACACTGCGCATTCCAAGTTCACCCGATCTGGCGACTGCAATGCAATGAGCTGCTTGCTGCTCTGTGAATCATGATCCGATGGGGACCGAGAGTTCCTTTGAACTGGGCCCGCAGCGTTGTTGTTGGCGACGTTTGATCGGTGCGTGCTTTTCTGTGCAAGGGCGCTGATAACGTATTGAAACCGGATCAGTCAGTCAGTCAGTCAGTCAGTCAGTCACCGCTAGCTCGGCCATTTATTTGAATCTATCCATCGCACGAGACACCCACGCTCTCTTCTTGCTTCCGCGAACTCGGTCATATGTGCAGGGCAGGCTGTGATGTAGACACCAGTCACATTGAACGCCAGAGTCGGGTACATCGCATTGGATCTGCCGAGAGGACACCAAAACGTTAGCGTGACTATCATAGATGGTCGCATGTCTCGCCTATTGGACAGAAACAAGACAGCCACACGGAAGGCGGATGTGACAAGACAGCTCGTCCTCGGAAGAAGAGAAGAGAGAGGCCGTGAGTTGCCCACCTTGCGCTTGTGGCACGAATCGCAGGCCGGTCTTCTCTTGCTTGCCATGGCTAGAATGGTTATGGCTAGAATGGCTGAGACATTGAATGGATCAACGGGCTGAACCGGGCTGTCACAGAAGAGCCTCAGATGTCTTGACTCATGAAGCAGCAAGGGAAGGGAAGCTGGCACGGCCTTGGGCTTGACCCGACAAAAAAAAGAAGTCTTGGCCCAGTTTTCGGCTCAATGTCAAGTTGGTCACAAAAACGGGGCGCCCGGATGCGAGTCCGATTAGTAAGCGGTTGCAATTTCCCTCAAGATACGTACTACTTCCCTGTGCCGTTCGGGTCAACCGGGAAAACCTCTTTGCATCAGATCAGCCTCAGCACTGAGCAGTACTCCGTATTATCCGTACACCCTTTTTCCATCTTCGACTTACTCATTTCTTCTAGGCCCTGTCATCCCGTGTCTTTTTGAATCAACAAGCCATCAACGTGGCAGTATGCTGTCTGATGAGACAAGAGATCCTCGCCCAAAAGGTCCACAACATGGGCGAACAAGACATTGGGCCAAGCAGGGAATGGGCCAGGAAGGCCGAAGTGGTCAAGATTCACGACAAGATTCACGAGACTTCCCCACAGGTGTAACGGCGTGTAACGGTGCCGACGGACCAGGACTTGCAACTCGAATTTCTCGAGACGTGCGCAGCATACGACACGAACAGAACTCTTCGAAAAGGCTGTGCAAATGGATAAACAGAAAGGCGTCCCAAAGAACAGCCCTCTCACCGTAGGCTTCGCTCAACAGGTGAAAGCTGATATTATATACGCCCGTATCAGATTATCTGGGGCGGCAAGGCGGCGTGCTCGTGCCGTACTCGCAGATTCAGCCATTTTGGAGATGCTGGATGCATCATCTCAATCCATTCCACTACCTCATGGGAAACGGGAAGCATGCTGGTGTTGGAGCCTCCAAAGCGCCTCACTTGCAAGTCGATGTAATCAATGGTATGCTTTTACTCGACGAATTACTTTTTTTTTTTTTTTAAAAAACCACGCCATATCGCACGAGGGACTGATTGGTCACGAGCTGATTATCCAACCCATCGCGGCACTTCCATGGACAAAGGGTGATGACTGATGATGAAAAAGCTATCTTGACCATTCCAATCCGCTTTGCACGTCTCCCCACCACGCATTCGCGAGATCCTTCCAGTAGTATGATCGCGGAAGCCACTGCTTGCTGTTTCCCACCTTGGGAAAGACGCCCTTGCCCCTGTCCACGTAGGTTGAGTTGAGACGCAGAAAGGGCAGCTCGGACATGGTGCTCTTTTCCGCCTCGCTCAGCCGGGGCACTATGTGCGCGAAGCCGTCGCGCGTGATCCTGTTGAGAAGGCGGCAGACGAGCTGGGCGGTGGCGTCGGCGCCGAGCGTCCAGCTCGCGTCGACGTAGCCCATGGAATAGAACAGGTTGGGCAGGTTCTCGAGCATGCACCCCTTCCACGAGTAGCAGTCGGGCACGCGGACGGGCCTGCCGTCGAGAGAGACGTCGATGCCCCCCGCGAGCCGGACCTTCAACCCCGTGGCGGTGACGATGATGTCTGGGTGCAGCTCCCGGCCGGACTCGAGCCTGATGGTGTCCTCGGTGACTTGCTCGATGACGCCCGTCTCCACGCTGGCCTTGCCGGCGCGCAGGCACTGGAAGAAGTCGCCGCCCGGGCAGATACACATGCGCTGCTCCCAGGGGTTGTACCGCGGGGTGAAGTGAGGCTTCATCCCGGTGCCGCTCGGCAGCTCGCGGGACGTCCGCCGGAGGATGACGGCGCGGGCGAGCCGCGGGAACCACCGGCACAGGTTTGCGAGAAGAAACGCCGACAGGATCCACCTGAAGCGAATCAGTCGCCTGGCCAGCGCGCCGGGGAGCAGGAGCCGGGCGGCCCTGTCGAGAGGGTCGTTTTCGGGCAGGGCGAGGATGTACGTGGGCGACCGCTGCAGCATGGTCGTGTGCGAGGCCTTGTCGGCCATGCTGGGGAGCAGCGTGACGGCGGTGGCGCCGGACCCGATGACGACGACGTTCTTGCCGGTGTAGTCCAGGTCCCGGGGCCAGAACTGGGGGTGGACGACGGCGCCCCGGAACCTGTCTATGCCGGGGATGCGGGCCTCGAGCGGCTCGTCGTAGTCGTAGTATCCCGTGCCGAGCAGCACGAACCGGGCGCGCAGGGAGATGACGTTGTCGCCGCCGCCGCCGGCCGCCACGTTGAGCGTCCAGGTCGACGACGCCGAGGACCAGTCCATGCTGTCGACCCGATGGTTGAACCTGATCTTGTTGTCGATGCCCGCCTCGGCAGCAGACGCCTCGAGGTACTTGAGGATGAGCGAGCCGCGGGCGATGGGCTGCTTCTCCTCCCACGGCCGCCAGGGGAAGCCGAACGTGTACAGGTCGGAATCGGACCGGATGCCCGGGTACTGGAACAGGCTCCACGTCCCGCCGACCTGGTGCCGCCCGTCGAGGATGCAGTAGCTCAGCTCCGGGCTGCGCTCCTGCAGCCTGTACGCGAAGTTGATGCCGGAGATGCCCGCGCCGACGACGACGACATCATAGTCCGCAACACTCGCATCCTGGCGTCGGGGAGCCATGCTTGCTTGGTGGGTTCGTCGATAAATGAATAACACTGAGGTACGGTACGGATTAGGCGTGACTATTACGGACCTAACGAGACGAACAAGCGGGCAAGGGGGGGAGAAGGTTAGAGAAACACGGGGTGGCTTTACATGTAGTACGACAAACTAACTTCCTAATAATCCCCCCCTCCTCCCTTTGCCGCAGAACCTCGGCACCGACTTCATTTTGTATGGGGGGGGGCCCAAAGCCAATCAAACTCGCTCATCAGCGCTTTGTCCCTAGTCCCAGATCGGGCATCGTGGACCTTGGCACGGCACGGCGGGGTGGGTTTCGGAGTTGCCGTCGCCGGCCCGGACATGGGAGTGGTTCCTTGGATCCCGTCCCGAAACAATTGTCATCATTCATCAAGCTAGGGACCAAAACTACCAAGTACATACAAGAAAACAACAAGATGTGTTATGAACAGGGTGGGTGGTATACCCAAATTTTGTGCAATTTTACAAGAGATGCCCGCCGCCGCCAAAAGAAAACAAAAAAAAAAAAAAAAAAAAAAAAACAAAGCACAAGTTGCTAGAATAAACGAGCCGGATGCCTGCGATGCGACGACGCAGCAGACGTGCTGTCGCCCGCTGCCGCATTCGCCACGCCGACGCCGACGCCGACGCCGCCTCGCTTCTGGGCAGCCCTGTACAGCCCGCCAATGTCGTCCTTCCACTGGTCAATGTCCGGGCGAAGCACGCGGCGGTCGTACGTGTACAGGCCGTTGACCTCCCCCTCGACATCCGTCGTCTGCGTCCACACGCCCCCGCTGCAGGCGTAGCGCTCGATCTGCTCCGTGAACTCCCGGAACAGCACGCCCGCGCGATAGTTGTAGGACTCCAAGTCGGCGTTGATCTCGTACGTCTGGTTGATCTGGTCGATGGCCTGTTGAACGTTCCACAAGCTAATACACAAGAAAAAGTCAGAACAAGATAAAAATGTGGCTAACCCCAACCCCGCTTGTGTGATTGAAAACGTACTGCTCCCTTCCGGTGGTGTGGCCGATTCCGCCGAATTCCCCCTGGAATCCGATCCTCTTCGGATCGTATGGCGACGAGAGGATGGAGTGGAACGGTGTTCCGCATTGAGGGTTGGCGTAGTGGTGGTTGTCCTGCCGTCATGTTAGCGCCGGCCCCTGGAACAAACTTGTGCAATTTCTTTTTTCTTTTTTCTTTTTTTCCCCCGTTTCGCGAGAGCACAATCTATCGCTTACCGAGAAGTCGCCGAATCCGTGGTCGTTCCAGCCGCTGACTGAATCGATGAGTCTCGAGGGGTCAATTTGGCGAATAACTCGTGTGAGCTTTTCTTCGGGATACGGCGTGCCGCGCAACTGTCCCCAGCCCTCGTTGTAGATGACCTTTGGTTCCGTCCGACATTAGCTTTTTTTTTTCCTGCGCGCGCCATTGTTCGCGCAGCAGAGCAGGACAGGATCCCCGTTACGTACCCATATTCCAATCGAGGTATAGCTCTTATGTTCATTGACCAGAATGCCGAGCTGCCGCTCAAACTCGGCCTGCTGCTCCGCGTTGGGCGGCCTGTTGCCGTCCGGTGGGAGGCTGGGCATGTCCTGGATGACGAGCAGGCCGAGCTCGTCGCAGGCCCGGTAGAAAAGATCGGGCTCGACCTTGATCTGAAGAAAATTAAAAAAACGCGGGTCAAGTCAGCATTGTTGTTTCTAGAAAAAAAAAAGAAAAAAAAACCACCCCATTTTTTTTTTTTTGGACGGACAAAGTTAGCGACGACGCACATGTTTTCGAACCATGTTGAAGCCAAGGCTCTTGAGCATCTTCAGATCATACGTCATGGCCTCGCGGTTGGGCGGCGTGTACAGGCCGTCCGGCCAGTACCCCTGGTCCAGGGTCCCGAACAGGAAGACGAATTCGCCGTTCAGGAGCGGTCGCTGGACCCCGTTCACCATGCCGCTGGATATCGTGCGGAATCCGGTATAGCTTCGGACCTCGTCGCCCCCCATTGTGACGGTGAGATTGTACAATGTTGGCGTTGACGGGGACCACAGCTGCGGCGAGCCGACGGCGAGGCTGAATTCCTCGTCGGAGGGACCAGTCTTTTCCGCGACGACGTGTCCCTTTGGGTCGACGACGGCGATTTTGACCTCGGCGCCTTGCTTTGAGGATGAATGAGCTGTGACCGTGACTTATGCAATGAAACATGAACATGGCGAAAACATTAGCGATTTTTTTTTTTTTCTCTAACGAGAATAACAAGGACAAGAATTTCTTACCATGACCGTCCATTCCGGCAGACACATCCAGTTGAGTTATGTGGTTTGACGGCGCCCTCTCCAACCAGACAGTCTGCCAGATGCCCGAACATGGACGGTAGAAGATATGACTGGGGTTTCGGGATTGCTTTCCAACCGGGATAATATCCGTGTCCGATGGGTCATGTACGAAGACGAAACTTGTGGTGAGCAACGTGTTAGTTCACGCCCTGACCTTTCGGGGCTAGGACGACGTACGTACAGTTTATTATCCTCGCCCCATTTCACATGATTGGTGATGTCAATGGTGAATCGGAAGTAGCCGCCGACATTGTGCCCAACCTTGACCTTGTTCAAGAACACAGTGGCTTCGTAATCAACGGCCTCGAAATGGAGAAGGACGTTCTGCCCCTTCCAGCCCTCCGGCACCCCGAAGTCGCGCGCGAACCACATGGTGGTGGAATCGAGGTCCTGGATACCGGAAAGGCCGCTCTCGACACACGAAGGAATCATGATCTCGCGGGAGAGGCCGTCCACCGGCGGAGGGGCGGACGGCGGTGTCGAGTCGTCCGTGTCCGTCCGACCCCGGCCGGCGCCATCGTACGTCCAGATGCCGTTGAGGTTCTGCCAGTCGTCTCGACGGAGCTGGGGCCGGGGGTGCTCCGGCCAAGGGTTGGTTCCAACCTTGTACGTCCAGTCCGTGTCCAGCGGGGGTTTCTGCACCTTGTAAGGCACGGCCTTGTTACCGGCCTCGCTCGCGTTCGACTGCCGGGCATCGGTCGGCCCAAAGACGTGAAGCAGGGACATGCCGCCCCATAGCACCCGTTGCAAGATCTGCATGATGGGCAGGGGGGGGAATAAACAGAATGAGAAGATGGAAAACAAAACAAATGTTCTTGACGAAAAACCCCCCGTCGTCGATACAAGCGACGGCGGTTGACAAGAGATTGTAAAAGGAACGAGAATAAGGTGTATTATAAGCTTATACCATGAGAAAAACTTCCGGCATCCACCGAAACGGGCACCATGCATGTATGTGAAATTGTAACACACCTGTGTAACCTCGACCGGGTTCGGAAAAGTCGCCGTCATAACAAACGCATTCAATTTTTCCAATCGTCTCCGCCGCTCCGGTTCCCCCTCATCTTGGCGCACAGGAGGCTTCTTGCAGAACGGGCGCAATTTCATTCATGCCTTGCATCGAAGGGGCAAGACATTCTGCCGATCGTGATCATGCAGCCCAGCTTGGGGGTCGGTCGCGTGGTGGTCGGATCGTGACCGAGGTAGGGGAGATTGGACAGTTGTCCCTCACGTCGGATCATCACCAATCCAACGATGATTGCCCGCGAGTTTCTTTTTTTTTTTTTTTTTTTTTCCTTTTTTTTTTTTTTCCTCTCGATTGGGGGTCACAGGTCCTTCCTTGAACTCCTTGACCCCATGAGCGCTCCGTTTTAGCGCGCCAAGAGGCTCGGCCACGCCACGGCAAGTGCTCCCCGGCTCCGACCCGTCTCGGGCCTCGGGAAAGGTGAGGCCGATGCGGAGGCTGGGGAAACCAATCTCGAATGCGGAGAGGATCCTGGTCCGTCCTGGTCCTGGTCCTGGTTGCTCGTTGTCGTTGGTTGGTTCTTGCCGTAATATCCCTGCCAGCCTCTGCCAAGCACCCCGCGGTCGATGCCCACGCTGCATTTCGTATTTCCCGTGATGCATAAAAGTCATATTTCTTGGTCATGCTGGACTGACGGCACACGCTTGACCGCTGCCCGCTGCCCGCTGACCGCTGCCCGCTGCCCGCTGACCGCTGACCGATTGCCCGCTTTGGAAAAGATGCTCACCATCGTGCCTCCCGCGACCCTCCGGCAGATGCAGCTTGGCTCTTGATCCAAGATGCGGTTCACGCCGCCAAGCGCAGAGTCGCGTGGCATGCTACCTCTTCTATGGGCAGAGTGACCCCCCCCCCCCCACGCGAGGGTCGTTGTGTCTCACTTCTCCCTCCCTTGTTGGGAAAAGTTGAACATGGTAGAATGAACCCAGTGTAACTTCCGCATGTCCGCTTTGTTTTCCCAAACTTTTTTTAAAAAAAAAATAAAAAAAAATAAAAAAAACCCCAATGGCTCAATCAAGTTTAGGGCCAGGCTAGGCAACGCAACTCCCAGAAGATGGTCAGGTCTACAGTCGTCATGAAATGGCCCGCCCTTTGAAAAAAAAAATAAGATTCTCGGATCCTCCCTGGCCCAGGGCGCGGCCGAGACATGACTTACGAACCTGCTGTTCCCGAAACGTCCCACCGCCAAAGTCCACTCACTTGTGCACAGAAATGCGCAATGTAAAAGGCTGCGGTTTCTGAAACCATGTCTTGTCCAAGCGTACCTACTACTATACCGCATCTATTGGCCACTCGCACAATGGAACCTAATCCATCTCGCTGTGCGTACGGATGCTGCAAACGCACATGTCAACTGACCGTGTTCCTGCCTCATGCTTATTGCAAGCGGCATCATGTCAAAGGCCCAGCAACCTCGTCAGCCATGGCCCGTCCGGCGGCGCGACCTGAAAAGATACATCCGCCCAGAAACGTGCCTTCGAGTGAATTGTAGCCATGTACACCCCCGCCACCGAAGCCGGCCACTTCCCCCGCGGCGTAGAGCCCGGGGAACGGCGTCCCGTCTGCACGCATTACGTTGCTCTGTAAATTGGTTTCGATGCCCCCAAGCGTCTTGCGCGTGAGGAGGTTGAGGCGCACGGCGATCAGCGGACCCTTGGATCTGTCGAGAATGCCATGCGGTTTCGCCACTCGTGATATTCTGTCGGGCCAGTAGGATCGGCCGTTGCTGATGAGCATGGCCTGTGCGTCCTTGGAGTAGGCGTTGTGGAATTGAGAGTCCCTGGTCTCGACCACCTTCTTGATCTTTTCAAAGTCCAGCGCCGGCCCTCGACGCTCCACAGCCAGCTTGTTCATGCCTTGGACGAGCTCTTCCAGAGTGTCCTTGACGATGAAGTCTTTGCCGTGCTTCACGAAGTTCTGTACGGGAACGGGGCCCTTGCCGTTGAAAGCCCGGCGGAGAAGCTGCCATATGCTTTTGCCGGTGATGTCGGGATTCTGTTCAGATCCAGAGAGGCCGAACTCCCGGGCAATGATGGTCTGATTGAGAATGAACCACGTGTAGTCGTGCCCCGTGCTGCAAATATGCCTCAACGTGCCCAACGTGTCCGAGCCAGGGAACAGATGCGGCGGCAATCTCTTGCCTGTGGCGTCGAGCCATAGAGACGATGGTGCCGGCAGAATCCGGATGCCGTGATTCGGCCAAATGGGGTTCCAATTCTGCAAGCCCTCGGTGTAGTGCCACATGCGGTCCCGATTGATGACGTTTGCCCCGACCGTCTCCGAGATGCCAACCATCCGACCATCAACGTGAGCAGGCACGCCGACGACGAAATTCTCCGGTACCTTGGGTCCGAGGCGATCCACAGGCCACGCTGCTCTCACAGCCTCGACATTTCCACCGATGCCGCCAGACGAGACGAGAATGGCAGAACCGTGAAGCTCGAATGTGTCGATGGCGGTGCGGGACGACTTGACACCGCGGGCCGAGTCGTCGTCCTCCAGAACGCGGCCCCGGACGCCCGTAGCTCTCCCTGTCTTCTCGTCAATGATGAGCTCGTCGACGGCATGGCGGTGCCTGAATTGGACGATGCCGTCCTGCGCAGCTCTCGAAACGGGCTCCTTGAAGATGCGCACCACCTCGGGCCCGGTGCCCCAGGTGAGATGGAACCTTGGGACAGAGTTGCCATGACCGTCGGCCCTGCCGTCACCCCTTTCTGCCCAGCCAACGTTGAACATGAACCCCAAGCCCTGGCCCTTGACATAGTTTTCCATCTCGTCCGTGGCAAAGTCGACGAATGCTTTGGCCCATTGTCGCGGCCAGTGGTCCTCCTTCTCGCGATCAAACTGGGCAGAGTTGAGCCAGTCCTGCATAGCGAGCTCGCGAGAGTCCTTGATTCCGACGCGTCGCTGCTCTGTCGAATTGACCACGAATAGTCCACCCAGCGACCAGAACGCTTGTCCTCCGACGTTGTTGGCATTTTCCTGGTCGACAATGATGGTGGGGACTTTGCGCTTCGAGAGCTCAAAGGCAGCCACCAGGCCGGCCAAGCCATGCCCGATGATGATGACGGGCTTCGTTCCTTCTGACATGTTTGTTGACCCGAGAGTTGGCTTCAAAGCAACACACGAATTAGTAACAGTTAGTTACGACCGCTTCAGTGTCCCGAAATCGTCGTATTTTGCAAGCTATTTGGGCGGCGGCCTGTATTTGTCATGACTCATGACTGGAAGGGGCGCGGACTCTGGTCATTCCCAGCTGCAATATGCTCAGCACGAAATTCGGGGTCTGGTGCAATCATGCGTGTGAAGTTTTGTCATGCGTGTGAAGTTTTGGGTTGCGAAGCTTCGCTGGGCCCCAACCAAAGTCCGGAATCCGGATCATCTGACTTTACTGCGTGGATGTGGTGTGTTGTGGCCCGGCGTTTCCGGAGTGGCATGTGTGACACGTGATGCCGATGGGTGAGGATGGGTGAGGCGACGTCGGCTGGGGGTCGGACGATGGATGACAAAACGAGCACGAATCCAAATCAAATGTCCTGCTGCTTGGAATTCTTACAACCCACTGGCTTGCCCTTGTGCCAATGTTTCGGTTGGCTGACTCCTGCATGTATATCTACGTGCGATACCCTATCGAACTTCGCCCGTTCCGTGATTTACCACACGGCTCCCTCTTTTCCGAGGCCGCGCAAAAAACAGGTGCACGCGTTAATGGCTGCTCATGACTGAAAGGAGGACGGACATGTCTCACGACAAACTCAGAATAGTCGCACAAACAGCTCACCCTATGGTGGCGAAGAACGGCGGTGCGATCAGCCAGCCAGCCAACCCACTCAGCTAGAAGCTCAACCTGAAGCAGCCTTATTTGCGGCGAAGCAACTCCTCGGCCCGTTTGGTTGCCCCTTCAAGCTTTGCTCTTAGCTCTTCCAGGACAATGGTTGGGTTTCAGTATATAGCCCGCGATCCTTCAGGTATCTCGTGTATTCGTCGCATAACGCCGCTCGTCTTTGTACTTCTTGTTGAACCGTGCTGCTTGATTCGTAATCGGCGTGAATGACGGCGCGTAATTTTCCCGTCAAGCCCAGATGTTCGTGAAAACGGGCGATGACCTCGGCAAGTTCGGTGGGGTATCGGACAATATGAGCAGCGTACAAGGCTCTTCTTGGTTCTTCGTTTGGCTCTTGGTACCACTGTTTGAATAATTGATGGCAGATGGGGTTGGTTCTGGATGTTGCCTTGAGAATGCCGCTAAACTCGGCGTGCAATTTCTGGAATGCCATGATGCTACTATCGTCCACACCGGAGATCCACGGCGGGGGCGAGAATAATTGCTTGGGAACTGTGCTCGCATCATCCCAGTCAATTATACCATTGATTTGCAGCTCATCGCCGACGATGATATTCGGAAGCCGCAGGTCTGAGTGGTACAGAGAGTACCGATTTTCTTCGGAATCGGCATCGGCGTCAAGGAGATATTTGCCGACGAAATGGACCGCGAAAACCTCAAGTTTGATGTCGTCGATGGTCTGGCCTGCAACTAGGAGTGCTAGCGAGTCGGAGACTATCCGGAGTTGGCTTTCCATGTACTCTCGCACTGATGTCGTCGGCGGGACGCTACGTCGGAGCTCATTTAGCGGTATTGATTGCAAATCACCAACTTCCGGAAGCTCCGTCTTTGTTTCGGGCACCAGCGACCCCAGTGCTGGAAACTTGGTATGTCGTAACTCGACAAGGATTCCAACTAGTTAGGAGAAGAAAATGGCTCGCTGCGCAACCGTTGATTCAAATAGAATGCGCTTTGTAAGACTCCGACCGGGGACAAAGTCTAGTACAAGGAAAACATACCCGCCACCGCCATCATTTGATAGTTGCGCATTGCGGCCGAATGCACGTACACGAGGGACTGGAATTTGTGTTGATTGTTTGAGAAAATTTAAAACAGCAACATGACCGAGTACTTTTCTCCAAGGATCGTGAACGAACGGTAGGATAGGGATCCGGACAACGCATTTTGTTTCATCATTAAATTCAATGATGAAACTGACATTGTAACTCCCGCTATCGCGGCTTATGATGCGGCAGGAATGCTGTGTGCTGTGGCGCAGGGCTAGAGCCGTAATCCTTTCGGGAGAAATCGTGGAAATGAAATCAGACCGACGTTGGTCGTCTTGCTCCGAGGTCGGTGGGAAGTCGTGGTCGTGGACTTGACGACAGCATTCTGCAGAAAGGCAATTGAACAAGTTGTCTGTGGAAGCGGGCACGGGTACGGGCACGGGTACGGAATTTATTTTACCCAGCGGAAAATTACAATTATCCCAACACACCCATGGACCATGTAACCAATAAAAGACTGCTGCTTTGACCCCACTGCGCACTGTGTGCTATTATTATGCACGCGGAAAATGAAGGATGAAGATGCCATCATGGTCGGTAGGTCACGCCTTTGATGATGACAGATATGAATGTTGACTAAGGAATCCAGCATCTTTGGACCAAGGCCAGTCCTCTCAAGGAAGAAACAGCACCTCCAATTCATGCGTAGTGTTCAACTGCCGCCGTCCAAATGGTCTGACACTACCTTAAGTTTGCAAGATTGCAAGACCCAACTCGGTAGACATTGACTCATTATCCCTACAGAGGACAACAGCAAGGCTCCATGGTTTGACGAAACAAGTCTTAACCACACGAGTACAAAGGCTCTCATAGACCTTCTAGCAGATGTGCCATAGCAGCAGCCCATTTTACTACAATAAACACACCACACAAGCACTATGTATCACCAGAAGGTGTGCTGGGACAAGGATTCTGGGACGGAAGAAGTAATAAAAACCCAATATTCGCGCGACCATCACCAGTGACCACCCTCGCGTCATGGGACGAACGAGAAAGGTGCGGAATTATACATGCACAGAGTACAGGACCAGCGAATCACTGCCACGCCACCAGGTAGCAAGAGGTTCAGCAACTGACCAAGAGAGCACCTTGCACTTTTACGCCGTTCTGGCATCCTAACAATGTCTTAAAAACTCACAATGCGGGACTCGTTTCTTGCTGGCTTGCTTGTTGCGACTTCCACACCAATGGCTCAGCTTTTTTGACTTAAGCTTCTCTCAGCGCAAGACATCCTGGCATGATGGACATGGCTCGAAGCCAACTGATTCAGGAGATACGGTACGGCACCGTGTTATCTCGTCGATCGTCGATATAACCTTTCTTCAACCCGTTGCATCGCAAAACTTGGGTACTGACA
The DNA here is from genome assembly GCA_024072835.1 of Epichloe amarillans. NCBI lineage: Eukaryota > Fungi > Ascomycota > Sordariomycetes > Hypocreales > Clavicipitaceae > Epichloe > Epichloe amarillans. Next base: position 419,651 of record CP099638.1, on the reverse strand, counting down.
GACGAGGAAAAAGTACTTCCACAATCTACGAGGAGTGATATCTATCCCACTGTCCAACTGCAGTCCCCAAGGCTCTTCTTCTCTGGACGGTCATGGGCGTGGACGTTCAACGCGGAAGGCCTAAGGAATGCTTTTGATTTTCCTCTAAACCCTCTTTTAGCAACGCATGACCTAAGGTCGTTAGGTGTGCTATTCGTTAGGGACTATAACAGCAGTATCTTCCAAGAGGACAACTGGTTGCATCTCCTGGGCAATTATCGACTAGTGGTTGCTAGGGATAGAGATCAACCAACGTCTACGAATCCGCTGGTCAGTCCCGATGAATCTCCTGCCAACCAGCTAAGCCCCGTGAGCCTCGATGCTACCTTCAACAACGTCAGTCAAGGGCTCGCCAGAAGCGCATTTCAAGAGTCTCCCCCGCCCTCCGCCGCCGAAATCAACGGATACTTCTCCCAGAAGCTCACAGAGTCAACGTTTGAGAAAGTTAATCTGCTCACTCGCCTCTCCGCCACCGTAGCAAGCCCCCTGCGCCATTGCGCAGCTACGTAACGTCATCGTCCAGTCAAGAATAGGACCGCCTTTTCCTCTGCCGCATCAAAGCTGTGATGCGTGCGCTGGATAGTCTTGACGCATCAGCGACCGGATGTATCATGCGGCGTTTTCACCTCATCAATCTCCTCAAGATGAAGATCAAAGTCAAGGATGAAATCAGAGCTTCCAAGCAAGAACTAACAAATAGGTATGTGAGAACAGTGTCAAGAGTGGGATCGAGACTGGCCTGCTTACGAAACTGGCGTCGTTTAGCTAGTCGCTTCTCTAAGGGAGTATTGGCCCTTGTTCCTTCAGGCGGTGACTATCAGGTCTCGGTTTAATGAGTAGGGTTTCCTTCCTTAAGGAGGAGGGGGAAATGAAGGAGGAGAACCAAGTATCTCATAGTACCTCTTCAAGCCAGAGCAAATTTCCAAATTTCCAGTTTCCATAACCCACCAGGTTCCTCTCCTCCTAACCACCTTTCACGATCTCTAACTGGCAACTTTTAAACTACTTGTGGGTTTTTCTATGATTCCGTAAAGCTAATCGAGTTTTGTGTGTATAATAGGGTCAAGAAGATGAAAAATTCGAATTTTACCGTGTTCTAGACGCTTTAAACGAAAAGCAAGGATTATTCATTCGGTCTGCGAGTGAACGGATTCGTAATTCGGTGATTAACATCTTGGCGTATATCGATAGAAGCGCGCATTTCAAGTTTGAAAAAGTTAGGGACGGTGAGAGCAGAAGCATGTGTGCAGACAGACCAAGTCTTGGCTTTGCTTAACACTGTCGTGTAGATTCCAGATGGGACCAAGAGGAGACAACCCTTTCTACGAGACCAAGTCCATGGGTAAACTAAATAGCTGGTGTCTTCCAGCCACCCAACATTATAGGCATATCCGTTATGCCAGGAATTAAGCCTAAATCGAACAGTCCGCTGCTGACTCATAATAAAGCTGCGCATCGAGGATGGACCCCTGAGACATTTCATGCATTCGCAGTGGTCTAGACACGGGAACTTTGATAAAATGGGGGCTTCGAAATTCTAGATGCTAATGAATAACCCAACACTGGATATCAGAATGGAGAGTCTGTTGCTATTTAAGCGCAAAGGGATAGGTAGATGCGTAGTTTATCTATCAAGTGCTATGTCAAGGCTTTTAGGCCGGAATGGATAGAACAGGGTGATAGTATAGTTAAGTAGCAGCTAGATAGCTAAAGGTAAGTAGTAATGCTTAAGGGTTTTAATCTCTAGCCTCCTATATTCTATATATATAACCTTTACCTAAATACCCCCTTTATATGTATATAACTAGCTTATAGTAGCCTTATAGCTAGGGCGCTATAAGCCCTAAGTAAGTCCTACTATATATAATACTATTACCTCTATTGCCTATATTACTCTATAGCCTTTATAACCCTAATATAGTACCCCCTTTACTTTATAATTACCCTTAATTATACTTACTACCTAGTTAGTGTAAACTTGCTATTTTAGTTTTCCTATATAACTCTTACCCTATATATTCTAATATAAGGCATAAGGAGATAATAGCCCTATTAATAATAGGTTTAGCTATTATTCCTTACCTTACCTATAAGCTCCTAGTTATAATATAGTTATAGCTATAGAGTTACTTTATAAATACTTATATTCTTATTCCTACTAGTTTTATAAAAGTAAATACCTTATATTATATTTTCTTATTAGCTAAAAGGGATAGGGTATTAGACACTATATATTAGGGTGTATTTAATTATAAGTTCTAGTAAAGTTACTATAAGCTTACTAGGTATATATAGTTAGCTATAACCTTAGCTATTAATAGCTATAACGCTAGCTTTTTAACCTATAGCTTACTTTCACTACCTATATAAATTACTTAAGGGGTCTATAGTTAATATAAAAAAGACTAAATTTCCCCTCCTTTTTCTCTTTCTTTCCTCCTTATCTCTCTTAATTTTTAATATTAAATTTATAAGTTAGCCTTACTAGCCTTATAGTAGTATTATTACTACTACTACTTAGTAATTACTAACCTTATTTAGAGTCTTTTTCTTATTATCTTATGTTTTATTTACTCTTATAGTTAGTATTTTACTGCTTTACTTCTTACTTACTTACTACTAACTTATAGCTAGATTATAATATTATTTATTTACCTAATAACTCCTAGACCCTTAGTGCTTACCTTAGAGAAATCCCCTTATAAGAGGGCTTTATAGGCTTTAAAAACATTTATATAAGTTTACCTCTTATTTATAGTATTATAGTTACTAACTTACTAAATAGTATAATAAAAATTCCTTACCTTTACTATAGTTAGTAAGTAGTAATCTAGTAGATTACTCCTAAAGATAATAAAGCTAAACCTTAATATATTATAAATAGGAAACTAGTTCCTAATAAGTATTACTATTCCCTTAGTATAACTAAGCTACTTCTCTCCTACTTTTATAATACTAACTTAGGTTAGGTAATTCCTTAAAGTGCGCTTATTATATAAAAAATAATAAAATATATATTAGTGTAAGTATCCCTTTAAAGGCTATTACTTTTAGCTAGCTAACCTATTACTAGTGTCCTATAAGAATTATATGTAAGAACCCTAGAAGGTGTGCTAGAGCTCCCAATAGACCAAAAGATCCGCCAATGCTAGCCGTTGCTAACATTGCACCTTACAACCGGTTATAAGACCTGTCACCTAGGGCTCCCTTCGGTCCCCGTACACAGCGCCTCACATTATAATCCTTTATTATAAGTTCTTTTAGATTATAAAGAAGGTTTCTAAAGGTAGCTATTACTATTAGTATTTAGTAAGATTATTAACTCTAGTAACTTAGTTAAAGCTAACTTATTACTAGGCTCTAGTGCGCGTAAAACATAAATTATATAATATACTCCTTACTATAAAGAATATAAATTACTATAGGAGAGTTTATTAGGCCTATCTAACTATAGAAGCTACTTATAAGGCTAATACTAATAAACACGCTATAATATTATAGCTCTTTAACACTACTAACCTTAAGGGATAGATTAATATTACTAATAGCCTACGCTTTATAGCTTAATATACCCCTATAGTAATGTGAGGCCTCACTCATAACAACAACACCTGGAACGCTAACGCGCACCACGCGGCGAGTTAGGCCCTAGGGCTAGGTCCACGTGACGCTAGCGAGCCACTAGCTATAAGCTCCTAGCTCGCATATATAACACACTTAGACCTAGTAAGCTTTAGTAAATATATAAAAGCCCCTATACCTCTTGCCTAGCTACTATTATCCTTATAATTCTAAAGCTTTACCTACTAGCTACCTAAGAGTAATATAGGGGGGAGAACTACCTAATCCACTAGAGTAATATTAGATAATAACTAGACCTAATTAAATAAGGGTAGCACTATAGCTAATAATACACTATGCTTTACTAAGACTAAAACTAAATTAGTACCCTCTAACCTTAGGGCTAAAACTATAGTAATAACTAAGCAAATTACTTAGCTTAAGAAACTCTAGAAGCTATAGAAAAGGGAATAAGAGCTTATTAGCTTGCTATAACTAAACGTAGGGGAAGATAAGATAAAAAGATAGCGAAGAGCTAGTACCTTCTTAAGCTATAGTAGCTAAGAGGTAAAAGTCTAGAATATTACTAACCTCTAACACTTTATAAACCTATAGAAGCATAAGATCTAGATTAATAACCTAAACTATGCCTTTAATAGGGCAAAGCGAAAGTATTAGTGTAACTACTAAAAGATCCTATTTACACTTAACTATATATATAGTAACTATAGGGTAAGATAAGACTAATACCTTAAGGAATAATAGGCTAATAGCTAGGATAACCTTAAAGATAACTAGGATAAATTTAAGACCTAGACACTTACACTACTCTAAGATACTGCTAACTATAACGCTTAAATAGCTACGTAGCTAGAAAACGTAAAATAACACAAAGGCTAGAGCCCTATTAAATTTAGTATTTTCCTAGATTTGCTTAAGAAATACCTAGAAAGAGCCACTAAAAAGTTACGTGCTCTTATATTCTTTGTAAAACTACTCCCTAAATTATAGGACTATATTAACCTATATGCCTCTATTACTAGAAAAACTTAAGAAAAGGTTATATAACTTACCTAGCGATTTTAGGAGGTAATACTAAAGAGTAAGCAAAGGCCTAAGTACTTAGAAGATAAAGGCCTATATAAGGCTCCCTAGCACTAAAGATATAACTCCTTATAAGGCTATAAACCTTATAAAGATTAGAGAAATAAAGACTAGGAGAAGACGCTAGCTACCTACCTAAATAATAGCAAACCTAGGTATAAAAGGTAATGTTTTAATTATAATAGCATAGAGCACCTTGTAAATAGATATAATAAGCTAAAGAAAGAATACTAAAGGGGCTAGGAAAACTTCCTAAGGTAGAAGTAAATGCCCTTACCTCTACCTCTAATACTAAGGTACTAATAGGGTGTTAATTCTATATACTAGTTACTATCTATAGGCATAAAGATATTAAAATAGCAGCGAATCTTAATAGTTACGCTAAGATTAATATTATTAGCGCTAAGTTTGCCTAGACCTATAAGCTTAATTAGGCTAAGGCTATAGCACTTATTATTAAGGCAGTAAGGGCGCTTATAGTCCCTTAATATAGTATCTATAAAGTACCTATTACTATTAAAGACTCTAGAGAAGAAAAAAAGGACCTTAAGCTACTATGTGTAGCTATAGATAGGGACCTAAGACCTAGGGGAAGCCTTGTATTAATTAGAATACATACACTTATAGAAGAGCGTGTATATCTTTATTTACACTCTAGAGAGTAGTGGTTTAAGAAGTGGAAAATAGCCTTTTTGCTTATAACTCCCTATAAGTTTATAAGGGTAATGCGTAATAAGACTATTATATACGCTATTATAGGGGTTATAGAAGATAAGTTTATTACCCTTAAAGATAAAGAGAAAGCAAAAGCATATAGAACTATTAAAGATATCCCTAAGAAACTATATAAGTTTAAAGATATATTTATATTAGATAAGGCAGGGAGCCTGCCCTCTAGAAAAATAACTAACTATATAATTAACCTAATACTAGGGGCTATGCCTCTATATAGGCTAATTTACCCCCTCTCCTAGGGCAAGCTAAAGGAGCTTTGTAAATATATTAATAAAAACCTGCAAAAGGGCTAGATAAGACCCTTTAAGAGCCTTATAGGCATGCCTATCCTATTTATACTAAAGAAAGATAGGACGCTTTAGCTATATATAGACTATAGGGGACTTAATAAGGTAATATAGAAGAATCACTACGCCCTCCCCCTAATTTTAGAGATCCTAGACTAGTGCTAAGGGGCTTGTTTTTTCTTAAAGATTAATATTAAGGATACTTACTATTAAATTTAAATTAAAGGGGGTAATAAGTGAAAGACTGCTTTTCACATATATTATAGACACTATAAATACCTTATAATGCCTTTTAGGCTAACTAATGCCCTAGCTACTTTCTAGAACTATATCTATAAAGCGCTTTATAGGCTAGTTAACACTATTTGCGTGGTGTATCTAGATAATATCCTTATCTTCTCTAAAACGTAGGAAGAGCACACTATATATATTAAGGAAGTTCTAGAACGCATAAGGTTAGTAAAGTTATATATAAAGCCCTTAAAGTGTTTATTTTACTAGGAATTAGTAGAATTCCTAGGGTTTATCCTATTAGTTAATAGGATTTTAATAGATATATAGAGGGTTACTATAATCTAAGACTAGAAGAAGCTAATAAGCTTTAAGGATATCTAATCCTTCCTAGGGTTCTATAACTTCTACTAATAATTTATCTATAAATACTCTAGGATTATAGCACCCCTATATGCGTTAATAAAAGGCAGTTAAAATAGTATCTAAACTAGGAAGTTTATATTTAAAGCAAAGGAATAGCTAGCGTTTTGCTAGCTAAAAGACGCCTTTTAGCAAGCACCTCTTCTCTATTATTATAACCTAAGTTAGCTAGTGTGTATTAAGATAAATGCTTTAGTCTTTATAATAGCAGGAATCTTATCTTAATAGGATAATAAGGGTTACTAGTATCCTATAGCCTTTTAGTTAAGGAAGTTTACAGACGCTAAACATAACTATAGTATAGCTAATTAAGAGTTACTTACTATAGTAAAGTTATTTAAACACTAGCGATATTACGTTAAAGGCGTAGTAACCCTAGTAAAGGTCCTATTAGACCACTATAATTTATAGACCTTTATAAGGTAGTAAAAGTTAAATAGAAGGTAGGCTAGATAGTGTATATTCCTTTGCCCCTTTTACTTTATAATTAAGCATAGACTAAGGAAAAGTAACCCTGCGAATACGCTGTTAAGAAAGTCTAATTATAAGAGTAAACCCCTAATAAATAGGGTACTCTTACTAGAACTTAAAAAAAAGATAGTAGCTACTAAAGAACTAGTAAAAGTAAAGATACTAATATATTAAAGAAGATATAGTAAGACGCCTTTAGGGGAGGAAAATACCTTAGTCTTAGTAAAGAGGCGTGGTAAGATACCTTTAGGGAAGGAAAATATCCTAGCCCCTATAGTAAAGGCTTACGTAGCCTAGTTAGAAGGCTAGATAGCCACTATAGATCTAGTAAAAGGTTAGCTAAATAAAGGTAATTTCTAGGAGAAAGTAGTGTGTGTCTAGGACACTAGTATAGCATAAGAGATCTAGGGGGCTATTACATTACTAGATCCTTACTAATCTAGACTAAATAAACTATTAGTGTAATTACTATAGAAGGCATAGGATTAAGACCTAGATTTATAAAGATAGAGTAGTAAGATTAACTCCCTAGCGAAAGGGAAGGGAAAAGCTAGTCTATAGTTATATAGCATAAGGGGTCTCCTAATATACTAAGACTAGGTAGTTATTCCCTAAGAGCTTATCTTATAATAGGAGCTTCTATAGCTACACTATAATAATCTACTAGCAGGTCACTTTAGGACTAAGCGCACTCTTAAGCTATTAAAGCACCACTTCTAGTGGCTAGCTATAAGTAAGTCTATATTAGACTACGTTATAAGCTATGTAACTTACTAATAGGTAGTAGCTAGAAGGCATTGCCTATATAGAAGCCTTAAATCCTTGCTAATACTAGGGTAACTATAGGCAGAAATCTTAATAGATTTCATTATAGGGCTACCTATTGCGCGGATAGGCAAGCAAGAAGCTAACGCAATCCTAGTAATTATAGACTAATTTACTAAGTACTCTGTCTTCCTACTAGTAATTACTATAATTAACGTAGCTAAATTAGTAAAGCTTTTCTATAAAGAAATTAAACTATAATTTAGGGCACTAATAGGCATTATATCTAATAGGGGATTTATCTTTATAAGCTAATTCTAGTTAGACTTATGCTACCTATCCTGCGTAAAACACAGGCTTTCTATAGCGTTTTACCCCTAAACTAATAGGTAAATAGAGAGGATAAACTAGGTGCTTAAGCATTATTTATAATGCTTTATTATAGAAAATTAGTAAATATAGCCTAAGCTACTCCCTATAGCGTAATTTACCTATAATAATATAGTAAATAGAACTATAGGCTACTCTTTAAACTACTCCCTTATAGGCTATTCCCCTAAGTTTTACCTTGCTCTTAGGGATAAGATTATAGAAAGGGAGGTGCTAGAGGCCTATGCTTGCGTTATAAAGCTATATAAAGTTAGGGAGTAACTAAAGCAAAACTAGGCAAAAGCCACTAAAACGTAGGCAAAGTACTATAATAAACATTACTAGCTACTAACCCTATAAAGAGGTAACCTAGTACTACTATTAATAAAAAACATTAGGCTTAAGGAGGTAAAATAGAAGCTAACCCCTAGGTTTATTAGGCTATTTTAAATACTTAACACTATAGGCAAATAAGCGTATTAACTTACATTACCTAAAAAGTATAGTTAATTACATAATATATTTTATATTAGCTTGCTAGAGCTATAGAATAGTTATAAAGAGGCTATAAATAAAGATATACTAATACTAGACCTTAAGGATAAAGATAATAAGTATAAAGTTAAGGAAGTTAAGGACTATAGGAAGACCTATAAAGGTAATAAATACTTAGTAAAATAGAAGGGTTAGCCTAGTAAATATAACTAGTAGATTTTAGCAAAAGACATAGAAGGCGCTTAATGCGTGATTTAAAAATTTTACTAAAGCAAATTAAGGAAGAAAGGTAGTAAGACATAAGTAAGTTATAAGCAAAGAGATATAAGGTTCCTATAGAAAAGGCTTAGCCTTATTAGCCACTATCACACTCTATGAAAAAAAGCAACTTAGACTATTTACTAAATAACAAAGGAAAACGCGCCTATAACTAGGGGAGAGTTAGGGGAAACCCCTCCATCGTGGCCCCATCGTGAGTCAAGATCTCGCCATCTAGAGGCAACAGGTGCCGAAACGGCGACGAGTCGCCTCCGAAAACATAGGATTGTTAGGGTTTTCCGGATCCTCATTGCTATAGGCGTCTATAAGCGCCTAGACCTAGTTAAGATAAGCTAAGAGATCGCGAAAATCTCCCTATATAGTAGGCATAGCCTATATTAAATATTAGCAATAAGCTACTAAGAAACTAAGGAAAAGTAGTATAGTTATAGTGTTATAAGTATTACTGCGTTTATAGCATTAGATATAGCGCTTAGAATGCTTTATCTATAAAGCAATAGTAAATAGATAGCAGGGGAATTAATAGTTTATTTACGGTAATTATAGCTTAGCTAGTAGGTGTTTCTTAAAGTTAGTGCACCTAGTGTGTAAATAATATATATAAGAGTAGCGCTTAAAGGGAATAGTCTCCTTATCTATAGTAAGAGAGTAGTAAGTAATAAGGCAAAAGTTAGGGTAGTGTAAGGTATAATAGTATTTATAAGAATAAATTACTAGTGTTAAGGGGAGGAAAAGGCTATAATAAAGGGGAGAGTTATAAATAAATTTATACCTAAGCGCTGCTTATTATTTATTATTATTTTAATATGTTTACTACTTAGCAAATAGCTATAGGATAGCTAGCGAAAGCTATTTAGGAGCCTAGCTAAAAGTAGGGGGATAATTATAAGGCCTTACTTATAATAATAACACCTAGAACGCTAACGCGCACCACGCGGCGGGTTAGGCCCTAGGGCTAGGTCCACGTGACACTAGCGAGCCACTAGCTATAAGCTCCTAGCTTACACACATAACACACTTAGACCTAGCAAGCTTTAGTAAATATACGAAAGCCCCTATACCTCTTGCCTAGCTACTATTGTCCTTACAAGTAAGTCCTATTATCTCTAGCATAGCTTTTACTTTACTAACTTATAGCTAGTTTATAAACTACGCTTCCTAGCTTCTTACTTATATTAGCCTCTCTAAGCTCCCTAAAGAGCTCTATTTCTTTATCTATAAGGATAAGGAAGGGTTCTCTAATAATAAAGCTCCTATAGTTACTATAGAGAAAAATATAGCTATAGATATAATAATAAAGTAATAGGTGCTTAGTAGCTATATAGTAGTTTGCTTTAAGAAAATATAACTTTTTATATTATAAAATTTTATATATTAAATTACTAAAGTAATAATATCTTTATAAACTAGCTACTTATTGAAAATAGGAAGGGAATCTAGCTAGAGGGATAGGAAGACCTCCCTACTAGATTCTAATGCGACAGCTTCTAGATTCACTAGATTATAGCTTATTCTTTAAGATTAGGAGCTTTTGATAGTTAAATACAGTTGATTCCTAGCTAACGGACGGTCTGACAAGCAATGAGAGGATTTCTAGTCCCCTCATAGACCTACTGACCGTATCGGAGGATCTAGACCGCTAGAGAGGTCTTAGGAGCTACTTTTTATTTTTCACAAAACCTATTTATATAGGAAAAATAAAAAAATCGACTCACGGCCATACAAACTAGCTACCTAGGTGGCCTAACTAAGCACTTTAGTATACAACCCTATTAATAAAATATACCATTAAATCCAGAAAAATTCAAGGATTTGAATAGTATACGTTAGCCTTTTATATAACTACTAGTTGCCTAGTTACAGTTGATTTTAGCTTCCCTATAGGGTAACCTAGTTGGCTTAGTCATACAAGCCCGCGGGTTAGTTGTGGGAACAACGCAGGTCACAGCAAACAACGCTACAAGCAACGCTTGTAACCAACGTTGTAACAACGCAACAAGGCAACTAGTGGGCCTATAAAATAGTGCTATAAATAGCATTATTTTAACACTCCCTCTAGAAAAGTATGAGGTAACTAATTCAATACCTAGACTTAGCTCTTTAATAGATATCTAAGTTAATCATAAATCTAATAATAAATCCAATAACTTTTTAGACTAAAAACAGTAAAATCGATAACTTTTAGGCGTAATTCTAGTGTTTTTGTTGATTTTTCGGTTTTTCGACTTTTTAGTTAATTTTAAACTAGGCCTTTGTATTCGTAAGACCTAATAGTTAGATAAATTGTTAAAATTTATCATTAGGCAGGGGCTTAGTTAAACCATCTGCAGGCATCTCTTTAGTGTTAATGTAAATAACCTTAGCTATACCCTTCTGTACCTTTTCTCTGGTATAGTTAAATTTTAGCAAGGTATGCTTTGTTCTGCTATGAAGAGCAGGGTTATTAGCGGTTATAATAGCGCCTTAGTTATTACTAAAAATTAGTACTAGAGGTGCTATAGGTAGCTTTATCTCTTTAAAGAGACCATAAAGCCACTCTAGCTCCCTAATAGCTTTACATAAGGCATTAGATTTAGCCTCTAATGTAGATAAAGCTATTATAGTTGCTTTCTTCGATTTCTAGCTAATAGGTCCTTAAGCTAGCTTATAGAGATAAGCATAGGTTAATTTAGAGGACTTATCACCCACGAAGTCGCTATCACAGAAGCTAATAAGGGTTGCAGAAGCTATAACAGTAGATTTAGACTTTCTATAAGTTATAGAATAACCCATAGAGCCTAAAAGGTACCTAAGCAAGTGTTTAGAAGCATTAAGATGCTCTATAAATGGCTTAGCTAGCGCTGTGGAAAGCCACTAAACTAGAAAGGCAATATTAGGTCTTATAAGGAGCATTAGGTATATAATAGTCCCTATAATACTCTGATATAGCTTGTGATTAGGGGGGGAAAGAGGTTTAGTTAGGTGGTTTACCTGCTTTATAATTCCTAGTTATAGAGGAATTTTAATAGGTCTAGCATCCTTTATGTTAAATCTTTCTAGGGCTTCAGAAATGTACTAGGACTGGTGGATAGTTAGGGTCCCTTTCTTTTGATTTCTAGTGATTTAAATGCCTAGGAAAAATTCTGCTAGCCCACGGTCTTCTATAGGATAAGCTTTATAAAGTAGCTTCTTTAGCCTATTAATATAAGCTAGATCCGGTCCTATTAGAAGGCAGTCATCCACATAAGTCGCTATATATATAGATGTAGTTAGGTTAAAGAAGATAGCTAGGTTAGATATAAGGGGTTAAAAGCCTAGCTTCTAAAGAAGGTCTTTTAAAACCTGCTGCCACTCTCTAGAGCTTTGTTTTAATCCATATAAAGCTTTTTATAGGAAAATAACCTGCTTTTAAGAGGGTTTGTAGCTATACTTCTTAAGTAACTTAGCTACTTTAGGTGTAAAAGACTTAGCAAACTTAGTAAATCTATTAGGTATTTGCATATAGATAGATTCCTTTAGTGGACTGTTTAGAAAGGCCCCTATAAAATTAACCTGTTTAACTTCCTAGTCATTACAAGCCGCTAGGGCTAGTAAAATCCGCTAACTAGGGGGAATACTAGTTATAGCGTAGGTTTCGATATAATCTTAACCTTCTATCTGCATAAAACCCTTAGTAACGAGTTAGGCCTTGTATTTTAGAGGATTATTTTCTTTATCCTTTTTAAGCTTATAAACAAGCCTATTCTTTAGAACCCTCTAGCCCTTAGGAATTTGGTCTATCCCTATAAATTTAAAGGTTCTAGCAGCTAGAAGCTATTTAAATTCGTTAAAAGTTATATCTATCCATTTTTAACTATCCTTGCTTTTTAAAGCTTGTTTCTAGGTCTTAGGGGTATCTAAATCGTTGTTTTTAGTGGATAATTTAGCCCTTTGTTATGCCTTAAAGCATATCTCCTTAACGTATAAAGATATATTAAAATCATTAATGTCCATAGAATCAGAATTAATTAAAGAATCTAAATCTAAAAACGGTTTTTTAATAGCACCCTTATTAGGGGCGCTAGAGCTAGGTCTCTCTAGGGGTAGCGCTAGAGGCATTACAGGCGCTGTAGGCGTTGTCGCGGGCGCTGTATTAGTCGCCCTAGGGGCTATTGTTACAGGCGCTGCGGGCGCTGCGGGCGCTAGACTTTTAGGCTTTAGGTAACTATCCTAAACTTCTAGATTATCTCGTGAGATATTGGTTTCTCCCTCTAAAGGATTAGTCCCTAAAGGCTTAGGGGACCTTACAGAGCCTATATCCTCTATAATTTTAATAAAGCTAGTCTTTATAACTAACCTTTTAGAGGGAATATAAATAAGATAAATAGTAGAACCTAGAGTAGCTAGTAACTAACTAGGAATAGTCCTAGGGGCTAGCTTTTAAAGCTTAGATCTCTGCTCCGGAGGTATTAGGACCTTACAATAAGACCCTATAGCCCTAATTTTCGAGAAGTTAGGCTTATAGGAAGTCTTAGGCTCTAAATTGGCTAGAAATAGCTACTTAGGGGTCAAAGGTTTAGTGGTATTAGCTATGATGTTAACTAATTCCACTATGGCTAGAAGGATATAAGACCATAGATATAAGGGTAGCTTAGACCACTAAAGTGTAGCCCTAAGCCAGTCAAGGATAACCCTAATAGCCCTCTTAACTAGCCTATTCTGTTCGTAAATATAGGGGCAAGAGGTGCTAAAGCAAATTCCCTTAGAAGATAACTATAACTAAAGTTCGTTATTGATTTCAGTACCTCCGTCGAAGTGAAGGTGCCTAGGATACGCGTTATATCGATTTTTCAGGGCCCTAAAGAAGCCCTTAATAGCTAAAGAAAGGGTTAAACCTTCTTTATTAGCTAATAAAAAGCACCATTTATACTGGGATTTTCGATCAATAAGTATAAGGACTGTGGCCTTCTTATTATGCAGTATAGGTTTGATTTTAACCGTATCTCCCTCTAAAATATCTAGAACTCTAGGGGGGTCCTAAATAGGTTGTTTAGTTAGTCTTCTAATAGCTTTAGATTGCATATAGGCTATGTAGTTAAAATCCTTTTCTTTAATAGCGGAAAAATTAGGGATCCCTTTAGCTAATTTCGATGATTTCTTTAGTAAAGGGAGGCCTATGTGGCCTAATCAAATATGCTAAAGGAGGGCTAAATCTAGTAACTTCTTGTAACTAGAATCTAGCTTTTTAGGGCTATTATCCCCTAGCTCCCTCTGTTGCCAGGCCTCTTGAGAATCACAGGCCTCTAGGGGCAGTAGACGGCCACTATCGTTACCTAAGTCATTAGGGTATAGACCTTCTAAACCCCCTGTAGAAGATGCCTAGCTAGGAGCTTCGGTGGGATATAGGGCTAAATCATTGTCTTCTAGCTCTTTGATTTGTTAATATTCCTTGGGATTAAAAGCTAGTTGCGGAATTTAAACCTCTATAGGGTAGGAGAACCCTAATTTAGTCTTATAAGCTCTTGGTTGTTGTTGTTAGTTGCAATACTAAGAGCCTATAAAGGAGAGGTGGGTTAAATGCTTACAGATTGTAGGAGTAGGTTACCCCTTAATCTATAGAAAAAAGCCGTGTTTAGCAGGTTCTAGTAACCCACAGGGGCTTTTATTAGCTAGGAATAGCTAGTCTTTAGCTAGATAACCTCCCTTTAGATAGTGAGATAACCCACTAACTAGGTTAGTATCTATGCCTAGGAAATATAGGGCATCTAGCAGAGCTAAAGGCCTATATTCTAGTGGATTTTTCTTAACTAGAACATTAAAAACAGCTATGCCTCTTCCTTTAGGATAAATAGGTCCTCCTGCTGTAATTATAGCGCTAGTTTTACCTTTCTTTAGAGGTTTAAAGTCCCTAAAAGAAGCCCTATTATTACAAATGTAACAGGAAGAACCCGTATTATACAAAAGGGAGTTTTTAACCACATCATTAGAGTAGCTAAAAGTAGGCTTGCTAGTAGTGTTACTAGTGGTACTAGAGGTATCTAAGTCAGACTTAGAATCACTACTATCATCACTGCTAGATTTATTAGAATCTAATTCTTTAACGTATCCCGTGGCTAGGGTGTAGCCTAAAGCAAAAGCAGCTTCTTTTCCTTTCTGTTTTTCCCCGTTACTACTCTTTTTCTTCTTTGCTTCTTTTTAGAGGCTTAGAAGGGTTTAAATCCTTCTTATCCTGCTCTTTAGTGGCGTTAGAGTCCTTCTTAGGGTTAGGATTAGAAGACTTCTTTTCCTAGTCCTTAGAATTTCCCTTATTTATTAGAAGCCTTATAACTAAGGCTTTAGCTATAGGGGAGGTTTTGTCCCTCTGTTCTTCTAATAAATCCGCTATAAGGAACTGTAAATTTAGGGTATTTATAGGCAGTCCTTGTGCCCTAGAAGCTCTAATAGTAAATCTTTGTCTCTTAGCCTAACTAGGAAAGGTCTGCTTTAATGCATTAATATAATGATTTACTTAATTAATAGGGGCATCTCTACACTACAAAGTTATAGTCTAGCTAGTAAATTATTAAAATTAGCATTAAAAGCCTCTAAAGATCCCTTATAACTTAAAAAGTTTAGGGAGTGGTAGCTAGCGTATAGTGTACCACGCTAGATTTTAGCACTCTGCAATACTGCCTAATAAGGACTTTATAGGCTTCTTTAGGGGATTTTTGCTAACATATAGCAGCCTATGTCTAGGTTAGCAGCTATCTCTTAATATTATTAAAAGAATAGCTTAGTCACAGTTAGCTAGATAGCCTGCTAGGCTTAGATTATCTATAAATTTAGGTAATCCTAGGGCTCTAAATTGTATGCTTAGGGCTTGCTTCCACTAATTATAGTTTTTAGGGCCTTTTAGCTTAGCTCCCTCTGGAATAGAGTGAACCTTCTTATTTAGTTCCTTTATAGCACCTGTGTTAAAGGCAGCTTGTAAGTTACTAGAAGGTACGCTCGCAGAAGTAGTAGCTAGGTCTTCTTCTAGAACCTTAGTATTTTCTTCCTTAGGTCTATTAGAAGCCTAAAGACCTTGCATAATAGTTATAGTTTGCGTTAATTTCTCTAGAAGATTATTAATGCTAGCCTCGTTTTTAATATAATTTTCCTTGCTATGCCTAATAAAATTAGATAAGGTCTTACCTTATTGTTTAATTTAGCTTTGTATCTATAGCTATAAAGCACTAGCCTAAATAGCTAGTTAACCTTCTATATCTATCCTACTAGGGTCCCTAGGGGGGCTAGAAGACCCTATAGCAAGGGCCTTACCCTTATAACTAGGTGGTGCTATCTTCTAAAAGTCCCTGTGTTAAATCTCCAAATTTATTCCTATTGTAAATAACGCGCGCTAGAAATTAATTGTGTTATAATCTAGTCGCGTACGTAATTTGTGTGGCAGGGCTGTTTAAGAGGGCAGCCCTTAGGTCTAAAAAGTGGGTCTTTAGTATACGCGGGCAGAAAAATAACGGAGAAGAATCTCCAAGAAAAATTCTTAACACTAAGGATAGGAATCGTAGATAATAGGTATTACAGAAGTTATAACGTAACGCAACGTAATGTATAGTGCATGCAACGTAGTGTAATAGGTCAAAAAGCCTAGTATAGATATACTAGATGTCCAATGATTTCAGAAGGATGCAGCGTATTTACTATTGTAGATAATATCAAATATAACAGTCGCAGTAGTGAATAGAATCACAAGAGGTTATGGTTGTAACTAGATAGTTACAGTTGCAATGTGGTGGTTACGGGTGCGGCTGTAGTTGATTTTTAACACCAAGGGTCTAATGTTGCAATGCGTGGCGCTAGTAGATAAAAAGCTTTAGCTTTAACTTCTAGTGGTTTCCTTCGTAATCTTAAGAGCCCATAGGTATAGTAGGTGGTAACTAGTACCCAAAATCAAGCAGTAATCGCAGTAGAATAACGCAGTAATGTAGTAATCTATAGGCCTTCCGGGCTCATAACCTATTAAAAATAGGAAGGGAATCTAGCTAGAGGGATAGGAAGACCTCCCTACTAGATTCTAATGCGGCGGCTTCTAGATTCACTAGATTATAGCGTATTCTACAAGATAGAGAGCTTTAATAGTTAAATATAGTTAATTCCTAGCTAGTACGGATAGTCTAACAAGCAATGAGAGGATTTCTAGTCCCCTTATAGACCTACTAACTATATCGAAGGATCTAGGTCGCTAGAGAGGTCTTAGGAGCTACTTTTTATTTTCCGCAAAACTCATTTGTATAGGAAAAATAAAAAATCGACTTACAGCCATACAAACTAGCTGCCTAGGTGCCCTAACTAAGCACTTTAATAAACAACCCTATTTATAAAATATACCATTAAATCCAGAAAAATTCAAGGATTCGAACAGTATACATTAGCCTTTTATACAACTACTAGTTGCCTAGTTACAGTCGATTTCAGCTTCCCTATAGGGTAACCTAGTCGGCTTAGTCATACAAGCCCGTGGGTTGGTTGTGGGAACTCAGGTCACAACAAACAACGCTGCAAGCAACGCTCGTAACTAACGTTGCAACAACGCAACAAGGCAACTAGTGGGCCTATAAAATAGTGCTATAAATAGCATTATTTTAACACTATGGTCTTATATCCTTCCAGCTATAGTGGAATTAGTCAATATCACAGCTAATACAACTAAACCTTTGACCCCTAAGCAGCTATTTCTAGCTGATTTAGAGCCTAAGACTTCCTATAAGCCTAATTTCTCGAAATTAGGGCTATAGGGTCTTATTGTGAGGTCCTAATACCTCCGGAGCAGAGATCTAAGCTTTAAAAGCTAGCCCCTAGGACTATTCCTAGTTAGTTACTAGCTACTCTAGGTTCTACTATTTATCTTATTTATATTCCCTCTAAAAGGTTAGTCATAAAGACTAGCTTTGTTAAAATTATAGAGGATATAGGCTTTGTAAGGTCCCCTAAGCCTTTAGGACTAATCCTTTAGAGGGAGAAGCATATCTCACGAGATAATCTAGGAAGTTTAGGATAGTTACCTAAAGCCTAAAAGCCTAGCGCCCGCAGCGCCCGCAGCGCCTATACTAAAGCCCCTAGGGCGACTAATACAGCGCCTTACGACAGCGCCTGCACGCCTCTAGCGCTACCCCTAGAGACCCTAGCTTTTAGCGCCCCTAATAAGGGTGCTATCGAAAAACCGTTTTTAGATTTAGATTCTTAATTAATTCTAATTCTATGGATATCAATGATTCAATATCTTTATACGTTAAGGAGATATGCTTTAAGGCATAATAAAGGGCTAAATTATCCTAAAACAAATTTAGATACCCTAAGACTAGAAACAAGTTTAAAAAGCAAGGATAGTTAAAATGGATAGATGTAACTTTTAACAAATTTAAACAGCTTCTAGCTACTAGAACCCTTTAATTTATATAGATGACCAAATTCCTAAGGGCTAGAGGGTTCTAAAGAATAGGCTTGTTTACAAGCTAAAAAGGATAAAGAAAATAATCCTCTAAAGTACAAGGCCTAATTATTGCTAAAGGGTTTATGCAGATAGAAAGTTAAGATTATATCGAAACCTACGCTATAAACTAGCATTCCCTAGTTGCGGATTTTACTAGCCCTAGCGGCTTGTAATGACTAGGAAGTTAAACAGGTTGATTTTATAGGGGCCTTTCCTAAACAGTCCACTAAAGGAAGCTATCTATATGTAAATTCCTAATGGATTTACTAAGTTTGCTAAGTCTTCTATACCTAAAGTAGCTAAGTTACTTAAGAAGTATAGCTACAAACCCTCTTAAAAGCAGGTTATTTTCCTACAAAAAGCTTTATATAGATTAAAACTGTTAAAATAATGCTATTTATAGCACTATTTTATAGGCCCACTAGTTGCCTTGTTGCGTTATTGCAACGTTGGTTACGAGCGTTGCTTGCAGCGTTGTTTGTTGTGACCTGCGTTCCCACAATCAACCCACGGGCTTGTATGACTAAGCCGACTAGGTTACCCTATAGGGAAGCTGAAATTGACTGTAACTAGGCAACTAGTAGTTATATAAAAGGCTGACGTATACTGTTCGAATCCTTGAATTTTTCTGGATTTAATAGTATATTTTGTTAATAGGGTTGCCTATTAAAAATGCTTAGTTAGTGCACCTAGGCAGCTAGTTTGTATGGCTGTGAGTCGATTTTTTATTTTTCCCATACAAATAGGTTTTGCGGAAAATAAAAAGTAGCTCCTAAGACCTCTCTAGCGGTCTAGATCCTCCGATACGGTCGGTAGGTCTATGAGGGGACTAGAAATCCTCTCATTGCTCGTTAGATCGTCCGTTTAGCTAGGAATCAACTGTATTTAACTATCAAAGCTCTCTATCTTGTAGAATACGCTATAATCTAGTGAATCTAGAAGCCGCCGCATCAGAATCTAGTAGGGAGGTCTTCCTATCCCTCTAGCTAGATTCCCTTCCTATTTTCAATAGGTTATGAGCCCGGAAGGCCTATAGATTACTACATTACTGCGTTATTCTACTGCGATTACTGCTTGATTTTGGGTACTGTTACTACCTACTATACCTGTGGGCTCTTAAGATTACGAAGGAAACCACTAGAATTTAAAGCTCTTTATTTACTAGTACCACGCATCGCAACATCAGACCCTTGGTGTTGAAAATCAACTACAGCCGCACCCGCAACCACCACATTGCAACTGTAACTATCTAGTTACAACCACAACCTCTTTTTAGTGATTCTATTCACTATTGCGACCGTTATATTTGATATTATCTATAACAGTAGATACGCTGCATCCTTCTGAAATCATTAGACATCTAGTATATCTATACTAGGCTGTTTGACCTATTACATTACGTTGCACGCACTATACATTACGTTGCGTTGCGTTGTGGCTTCTGTAATACCTATTATCTACGATTCCTATCCTTGGTGTTGAGAAAATTTTCCTCGCGGAGATTCTTCTCTGCCATTTTTCTGCCCGCGCATACCGAAGACCCACTTTTTAGACCTAAGGGCTACCCTCTCAAACGGCCCCGCCACACATTTTACGTACGCGACCAGATTGCAACACAAGCAATTTCTAGCGCGCGTTATTTGTAACAGGAACAAATTTGGAGATTTAACACAGCAACTAGAAAATGGCACCAGCTAGTTATAAGGGTAAGGCCCCTATGGGGTCTTCTAGCCCCCCTGGGGACCCTAGTAGGATGGATATAGAAGGTCAACCGGCTGTTCAGGCCAGTGCCCTACAGCTACAGATGCAGGGCCAAATTGAACAACAAGGCAAGACCTTAACTGATTTTATTAGGCATAGCGAAGAAAATCGTATTAAAAACGAGGCTAGCATTAATGATCTTCTAGAGAAGTTAACGCAAACCATGACTGTTATGCAAGGTCTTTAGGCTTCTAATAGACCTAAGGAAGAAAATACTAAGGTTCTAGAAGAAGACCTGGCTACTACTTCTGCGAGCGTACCTTCTAGTAACTTACAAGCTGCCTTTAACACAGGTGCTATAAAGGAACTAAATAAGAAGGTTCACTCTATTCCAGAGGGAGCTAAGCTAAAAGGCCCTAAAAACTATGATCAGTGGAAGCAAGCCCTGAGCATACAATTTAGAGCCCTAGGATTACCTGAATTTATAGATAATCCAAGCCTAGCAAGCCATCTAGCTGACTGTGACCAAGCTATTCTTTTAATGATATTAAGAGATAGTTGTTAACCAGGACCACAGGCCGCTATATGTTAGCAAAAATCCCCCGAAGAAGCCTATAAAGTCCTTATTAGGCAGTATTCGCAGAGTGCTAAAATCCAGCGTGGTACGCTATATGCTAGCTACCATTCCCTAAACTTTTCAAGTTATAAGGGATCTTTAGAGGCTTTTAATGCTGATTTTAATAATTTACTAGCTAGACTATAGCTTTGTAGTGTAGAGATCGCCCCTATTGATCAAGTAAACCATTATATTAATGCATTAAAGCAGACCTTTCCTAGTTGGGCTGAGAGACAAAGATTTACTATTAGAGCTTCTAGGGCACAAGGACTGCCTGTAAATACCCTAAATTTACAGTTCCTTATGGCGGACTTATTAGAAGAACAGAGGGACAAAACCTCCCCTATAGCTAAAGCCCTTAGTTATAAGGCTTCTAATAATAAGGGAAATTCTAAGGACTAGGAAAAGAAGTCTTCTAATCCTGACCCTAAGAAGGACTCTAACGCTACTAAAGAGCAGGATAAGAAGGATTCAAACCCTTCTAAGGCCTCTAAAAAGAAGCAGAAGAAGAAAAAGAGTAGCAATGGGGAAAAACAGAAAGGAAAAGAAGCTGCTTTTGCTTTAGGCTATACCCTAGCCACGGGATACGTTGAAGAATTAGATTCTAATGAATCTAGCAGTGATGATAGTAGTGATTCTGATTCTGATTTAGATAGTTCTAGTGCCTCTACCACTAGTAACACTACTAGCAAGCCTACTTTTAGCTACTCTAATGATGTAGTTAAAAACTCCCTTTTGTATGATACGGGTTCTTCCTGTCACATTTGTAATAATAGGGCTTCTTTTAGGGACTTTAAACCTCTAAAGAAAGGTGAAACCGGCGCTATAATTACAGCAGGAGGACCTATTTATCCTAAAGGAAGAGGCATAGCTGTTTTTAACGTTCTAGTCAAGAAAAATCCACTAGAATATAGGCCCTTAGCTTTGCTAGATGCTCTATATTTCCCAGGCATAGATACCAACCTAGTTAGTGGGTTATCTCACTATCTAAAGGGAGGTTATCTAGCTAAAGACTAGCTATTCCTAGCCGATAAAAGCCCCTGTGGGTTACTAGAACCTGCTAAACACGGCTTCTTTTTACAGATTAAGGGGCAACCCACGCCTACAATCTGTAAGCATTTAACCTACCTCTCCTTTATAGGCTCTTGATATTGCAACCAACAACGACAACCAAGAGCTTATAAGACTAAATTAGGGTTTTCCTACCCTATAGAGGTTCAAATTCCGTAACCAGCTTTTAATCCCGAGGAATATCAACGAATCGAAGAGCTAGAAGATGATTTAGAAGATTTAGCCCTATGTCCCACCAAAGCTCCTCCTAGTCAGGCATCTTCTACAGGGGGTTTAGAAGGTCCATACCCTAATGACTTGGGTGACGATAGTGGCCGTCTACTGCCCCCAGAGGCCTGTGATTCTCAAGAGGCCTGGCAACAGAGGGAGCTAGGGGATAATAGCCCTGAAAAGCTAGATTCTAGTTACAAGAAGTTACTAGATTTAGCCCTTCTTTGGCATATTCGATTAGGCCATATAGGCCTCCCTTTACTAAAGAAATCATCGAAATTAGCTAAAGGGATCCCTGATTTTTCCGCCGTTAAAGAAAAGGATTTTAACTGCATAGCCTGTATGCAATCTAAAGCTATTAGAAGACTAACCAAACGACCTATTCAGGACCCCCCTAGAGTTCTAGATATTCTAGAGGGAGATACGGTTAAAATCGAACCTATACCGCATAATAAGAAGGCTACAGTCCTTATCCTTATTGATCGAAAATCCCGGTATAAATGGTGCTTTTTATTAGCTAATAAAGAAGGTTTAACCCTTTCTTTAGCTATTAAGGGCTTCTTTAGAGCCCTGAAAAACCGATATAACGCGTATCCTAGGCACCTTCACTTCGACGGAGGTACTGAAATCAATAACGAACTTCAGTCATGGTTATCTTCTAAAGGAATTTGTTTTAGCACCTCTTGCCCCTATATTCACAAACAGAATGGGCTAGTTGAGAGGGCTATTAGGGTTATCCTCGACCGGCTTAGAGCTACACTTCAGTGGTCTAAGCTACCCTTATATCTATGGTCTTATATCCTTCTAGCTATAGTGGAATTAGTTAACATCATAGCTAATACGACTAAACCTTTAACCCCTAAGCAGCTATTTCTAGCTGATTTAGAGCCTAAGACTTCCTATAAGCCTGACTTCTCGAAAATTAGGGCTATAGGGTCTTATTGTGAGGTCCTAATACCTCTGGAGCAGAGATCTAAGCTTCAAAAGCTAGCCCCTAGGACTATTCCTAGTCGGTTGCTAGCTACTCTAGGTTCTACTGTTTATCTTGTTTATATTCCCTCTAAAAGGTTAGTTATAAAGACTAGCTTTATTAAAATTATAGAGGATATAGGCTCTGTAGGGTCCCCTAAGCCTTTAGGGACTAATCCTTTAGAGGGAGAAGCTAATATCTCATGAGATAATCTAGAAGTTTAGGATAGTTACCTAAAGCCTGAAAGTCTAGCGCCCGCAGCGCCCGCAGCGCCTGTAATAACAGCCCCCGGGGCGACCGATACAGCGCCCACGACAGCGCCTGCAACGCCTCTAGCGCTACCCCTAGAGAGCCCTAGCTCTAGCGCCCCCAATAAGGGTGCTATCGAAAAACCGTTTTCAGATTTGGATTCTTTAATTAATTCTGATTCTATGGATATCGATGATTTCAATATATCTTCATACGTCAAGGAGATATGCTTCAAGGCACAACAAAGGTGTAAATCATCCACTAACAACGATTCGGATACCCCCAAGACCTGGAAACAAGCTGTAAAAAGTAAGGATAGTCGAAAATGGATGGATGTAACTTTCAACGAATTTAAACAGCTTCTAGCTGCTGGAACCTTCAAATTTATAGGGATAGACTAAATTCCTAAGGGCCGGAGGGTTCTAAAGAATAGGCTTGTTTACAAGCTTAAAAAGGATAAAGAAAATAATCCTTTAAAGTATAAGGCCTGACTCGTTGCTAAAGGGTTTATGCAGATAGAAGGTCAAGATTATATCGAAACCTACGCTGCAACTAGCATTCCCCCTAGTTGGCGGATTTTACTAGCCCTAGCGGCTTGTAATAACTAGGAAGTTAAACAGGTTGATTTTATAGGGGCCTTTCTAAACAGTCCACTAAAGGAATCTATCTATATGCAAATACCTGATGGATTTACTGAGTTTGCTGAGTCTTCTACACCTGAAGTAGCTAAGTTACTTAAGAAGTATGGCTACAAACCCTCTCAAAAGCAGGTTATTTTCCTATAAAAGGCTTTATATGGATTAAAACAAAGCTCTAGAGAGTGGCAGCAGGTTTTAAAGGACCTTCTTCGGAAGCTAGGTTTTTAACCCCTTATATCCGACCTAGCTGTCTTCTTTAACCCAACTATATCTACATATATAGCGACTTATGTGGATGACTGCCTTCTAATAGGACCGGATCTAGCTTATATTAATAGGCTAAAGAAGCTACTTTATAAAGCTTATCCTATAGAAGACCGTGGGCCAGCCGAATTTTTCCTAGGCGTTCAAATCACTAGAAATCGAAAGAAAGGGACCCTAACTATCCACCAGTCCCAGTATATTTCTGAAGCCCTAGAAAGATTCAACATGAAGGATGCTAGACCTGTTAAAATTCCTCTATAACTAGGAATTATAAAACAGGTAGACCACCTAACTAAACCTCTTTCCCCCCCTAATCACAAGCTATATTAGAGTATTATAGGGACTATTATGTACCTAATGCTCCTTACAAGACCTGATATTGCCTTTCTGGTTCAGTGGCTTTCCACAGCGCTAGCTAAGCCGTTTATAGAGCATCTTCATGCTTCTAAACATTTGCTTAGGTACCTTTTAGGCTCTATGGATTATTCTATAACTTATAGAAGGTCTAAATCTGCTATTATAGCTTCTGCAACCCTTATTAGCTTCTGTGATAGCGACTTCGCGGGTGATAAGTCCTCTAAATTAACCTATGCTTATCTCTATAAGCTAGCTAAAGGACCTATTAGCTGGAAATCAAAGAAAGCAACTACGATAGCTTTATCCACATTAGAGGCTAAATCTAATGCCTTATGTGAAGCTATTAGGGAGCTAGAGTGGCTTTATGGTCTCTTTAAAGAGATAAAGCTGCCTATAGCACCTCTAGTACCGATTTTTAGTGATAACTAAGGCGCTATTACAACCGCTAATAACCCTGCTCTCCATAGCAGAACAAAGCATACCCTGCTAAAATTCAACTATACCAGAGAAAAGGTACAGAAGGGTATAGCTAAGGTTATCTACATTAATACTAAAGAGATGCCTGCAGATGGTTTAACTAAGCCCCTGCCCAATGATAAATTTTAACAATTTATCCAACTATTAGGCCTTACGAATACAAAGGCTTAATCTAAACCAATAAAATCAACTAAAAAGTTGAAAAACCCCAAAAATCAACAAAAACACTGGAATTACGCCTAAAAGTTATCGATTTTACTGTTTTTAGTCTAAAAGTTATTGGATTTATTATTGGATTTATTATTGGATTTATAGTTAACTTAGATATCTATTAAAGAGCTAAGTCTAGGTATCGAATTAGTTACCTCATACTTTTCTAGAGGGAGTGTTAAAATAATGCTATTTATAGCACTATTTTATAGGCCCACTAGTTGCCTTGTTGCGTTATTGCAACGTTGGTTACGAGCGTTGCTTGCAGCGTTGTTTGTTGTGACCTGCGTTCCCACAATTAACCCACGGGCTTGTATAACTAAGCCGACTAGGTTACCCTATAGGGAAGCTGAAATTGACTGTAACTAGGTAACTAGTAGTTATATAAAAGGCTGACGTATACTGTTCAAATCCTTGAATTTTTCTGGATTTAATGGTATATTTTGTTAATAGGGTTGCCTATTAAAAATGCTTAGTTAGTGCACCTAGGCAGCTAGTTTGTATGGCTGTGAGTCGATTTTTTATTTTTCCCATACAAATAGGTTTTGCGGAAAATAAAAAGTAGCTCCTAAGACCTCTCTAGCGGTCTAGATCCTCCGATACGGTCGGTAGGTCTATGAGGGGACTAGAAATCCTCTCATTGCTTGTCAGATTGTCCGTTTAGCTAGGAATCAACTGTATTTAACTATCAAAGCTCTCTATCTTGTAGAATACGCTATAATCTAGTGAATCTAGAAGCCGCCGCATCAGAATCTAGTAGGGAGGTCTTCCTATCCCTCTAGCTAGATTCCCTTCCCATTTTCAATAAAAACAAAGCTCTAGAGAGTGGCAGCAGGTTTTAAAAGACCTTCTTTAGAAGCTAGGCTTTTAACCCCTTATATCCGACCTAGCTATCTTCTTTAACCTAACTACATTTACATATATAGCGACTTATATAGATAACTGCCTTCTAATAGGACTAGATCTAGCTTATATTAATAGGCTAAAGAAGCTACTTCATAAAGCTTATCCTATAGAAGACCGTGGGCTAGCCGAATTTTTCCTAGGCGTTTAAATCACTAGAAATTAAAAGAAAGGGACCCTAACTATCCACTAGTCCTAGTATATTTCTAAAGCCCTAGAAAGATTTAATATAAAAGATGCTAGACCTATTAAAATTCCTCTATAACTAGGAATTATAAAACAGGTAGACCACCTAACTAAACCTCTTTCCCCCCCTAATCACAAGCTATATTAGAGTATTATAGGGACTATTATATACCTAATGCTCCTTATAAGACCTAATATTGCCTTTCCGGTTTAGTGGCTTTCCACAGCGCTAGCTAAGCCATTTATAGAGCATCTTAATGCTTCTAAACATTTGCTTAGGTACCTTTTAGGCTCTATAGGTTATTCTATAACTTATAGAAGGTCTAAATCTGCTGTTATAGCTTCTGCAACCCTTATTGGCTTCTGTGATAGCGACTTCGCGGGTGATAAGTCCTCTAAATCAACCTATGCTTATCTCTATAAGCTAGCTAAAGGACCTATTAGCTAGAAATCAAAGTATTGAAAATGGGAAGGGAATCTAGCTAGAGGGATAGGAAGACCTCCCTACTAGATTCTAATGCGACGGCTTCTAGATTCACTAGATTATAGCTTATTCTTTAAGATTAGGAGCTTTTAATAGTTAAATACAGTTGATTCCTAGCTAACGGACGGTCTGACGAGCAATAAGAGGATTTCTAGTCCCCTTATAGACCTACTGACTATATCGGAGGATCTAGGTCGCTAGAGAGGTCTTAGGAGCTACTTTTTATTTTCCGCAAAACTCATTTATATAGGAAAAATAAAAAATCAACTCATAGCCATACAAACTAGCTACCTAGGTAGTCTAACTAAGTATTTTAATAGACAACCCTATTAACAAAATATACCATTAAATCCAGAAAAATTCAAGAATTGGAACAGTATACGTTAGCCTTTTATACAACTACTAGTTGCCTAGTTACAGTCGATTTTAGCTTCCCTATAGGGTAGCCTAGTTAGCTTAGTCATACAAGCCCGTGGGTTGGTTGTGGGAACGCAAGTCACAACAGACGCTGCAAGCAACGCTCGTAACTAACGTTGCAACAACGCAATAAGGTAACTAGTAGGCCTATAAAATAGTGCTATAAATAGCATTATTTTAACACTCCCTCTAGAAAAGTATGAGGTAACTAATTCGATACCTAGACTTAGCTCTTTAATAGATATCTAAGTTAACCATAAATTTAACAATAAATCCAATAACTTTTAACTAAAAACAGTAACTTTTTAAAATTAATAACTTTTAGGCGTAATTCCAATGTTTTTATTGATTTTTTGGTTTTTCGACTTTTTAGTTAATTTTGTTAGTTTAGATTAAGCCTTTGTATTCGTAAGGCCTAATAGTTAGATAAATTGTTGAAATTTATCATTAGGCAGGGGCTTAGTTAAACCATCTGCAGGCATCTCTTTAGTGTTAATGTAGATAACCTTAGCTATACCCTTCTGTACCTTTTCTCTAGTATAGTTAAATTTTAGCAGGGTATGCTTTGTTTTGCTATAAAGAGCAGGGTTATTAGCGGTTGTAATAGCGCCTTAGTTATCACTAAAAATCAGTACTAGAGGTGCTATAGGTAGCTTTATCTCTTTAAAGAGACTATAAAGCCACTCTAGCTCCCTAATAGCTTCACATAAGGCGTCAGATTTAGCCTCTAATGTAAATAAAGCTATTGTAGTTGCTTTCTTCGATTTCTAGCTAATAGGTCCTTTAGCTAGCTTATAGAGATAAGCATAGGTTAATTTAGAGGACTTATTACCCGCGAAGTCGCTATCACAGAAGCTAATAAGGGTTGCAAAAGCTGTAGTAGCTTTAGACCTTCTATAAGTTATAGAATAACCCATAGAGCCTAAAAGGTACCTAAGCAGATGTTTAGAAGCATTAAGATACTCTATAAATAGCTTAGCTAGCGCTGTGGAAAGCCACTAAACTAGAAAGGCAATATTAGGTCTTGTAAGAAGCATTAGGTATATAATAGTCCCTATAATACTCTAATATAGCTTGTGATTAAGGGGGGAAAGAGGTTTAGTTAGGTGGTCTACCTGTTTTATAATTCTAAGTTATAGAGGAATTTTAATAGGTCTAGCATCTTTTATATTAAATCTTTCTAGGGCTTTAGAAATATACTAGGACTAGTGGATAGTTAGGGTCCCTTTCTTTTAATTTCTAGTGATTTAAACGCCTAGGAAAAATTCTGCTAGCCCACGATCTTCTATAGGATAAGCTTTATAAAGTAGCTTCTTTAGCCTATTAATATAAGCTAGATCTAGTCCTATTAGAAGGCAGTTATCTATATAAGTCGCTATATATGTAGATGTAGTTAGGTTAAAGAAGATAGCTAGGTCGGATATAAGGGGTTAAAAGCCTAGCTTCCGAAGAAGGTCTTTTAAAACCTGCTGCCACTCTCTAGAGCTTTGTTTTAATCTATATAAAGCTTTTTGTAGGAAAATAACCTGCTTTTAAGAGGGTTTATAGCTATACTTCTTAAGTAACTTAGCTACTTTAGGTATAGAAGACTTAGCAAACTTAGTAAATCTATTAGGAATTTACATATAGATAGCTTCCTTTAGTGGACTGTTTAGAAAGGCCCCTATAAAATCAACCTATTTAACTTCCTAGTTATTACAAGCCGCTAGGGCTAGTAAAATCCGCTAACTAGGGGGAATACTAGTTATAGCGTAGGTTTCGATATAATCTTAACCTTCTATCTGCATAAACCCTTTAGTAACAAGTTAGGCCTTGTACTTTAGAGGATTATTTTCTTTATCCTTTTTAAGCTTATAAACAAGCCTATTCTTTAGAACCCTCTAGCCCTTAGGAATTTGGTCTATCCCTATAAATTTGAAGGTTCTAGCAGCTAGAAGCTGTTTAAATTCGTTAAAAGTTGCATCCATCCATTTTTAACTATCCTTACTTTTTAAAGCTTGTTTCTAGGTCTTAGGGGTATCCGAATCGTTATTAGTGGATGATTTACACCTTTGTTATGCCTTAAAGCATATCTCCTTAACGTATAAAGATATATTGAAATCATTAATATCTATAGAATTAGAATTGATTAAAGAATCCAAATCTAAAAACGGTTTTTCGATAGCACCCTTATTAGGGGTGCTAGAGCTAGGGCTCTCTAGGGGTAGCGCTAGAGGCATTGCAGGCGTTGTAGGGGTTGCAGGCGCTGTGTTAGTCGCCCTAGGGGCTGTTAGTATAGGCGCTGCGGGCGCTGCGGGCGCTAAGCTTTTAGGAGGCTTTAGGTAACTATCCTAAATTTCTAGATTATCTCGTGAGATATTGGCTTCTCCCTCTAAAGGATTAGTCCCTAAAGGCTTAGGGGACCCTATAGAGCCTATATCCTCTATAATTTTAACAAAGCTAGTCTTTATAACTAACCTTTTAGAGGGAATATAAACAAGATAGATAGTAGAACCTAGAGTAGCTAGTAACTAACTAGGAATAGTCCTAGGGGCTAGCTTTTAAAGCTTAGATCTCTGCTCCGGAGGTATTAGGACCTCATAATAAGACCCTATAGCCCTAATTTTCGAGAAATTAGGCTTATAGGAAGTCTTAGGCTCTAAATCAGCTAGAAATAGCTGCTTAGGGGTTAAAGGCTTAGTTGTATTAGCTGTGATATTGACTAATTCCACTATAGCTAGAAGGATATAAGACTATAGATATAAGGGCAGCTTAGACCACTAAAGTGTAGCCCTAAGCTAGTCTAGGATAACCCTAATAGCCCTCTTAACTAGCCTATTCTGTTCGTGAATATAAGGGCAAGAGGTGCTAAAGCAAATTCCCTTAGAAGATAACTATAACTAAAGTTCGTTGTTAATTTCAGTACCTTCGTTAAAGTGAAGGTGCCTAGGATACGCGTTATATTGGTTTTTTAGGGCTCTAAAGAAGCCCTTAATAGCTAAAGAAAGGGTTAAACCTTCTTTATTAGCTAATAAAAAGCACTATTTATACCGGGATTTTCGATCAATAAGAATAAGGACTGTAGCCTTCTTATTGTGTGGTATAGGTTTGATTTTAACCATATCTCCCTCTAGAATATCTAGAACTCTAGGGGGGTCCTAAATAGGTTGTTTAGTTAGTCTTCTAATAGCTTTAGATTGCATACAGGCTATGCAGTTAAAATCCTTTTCTTTAACAGCGGAAAAATCAGGGATCCCTTTAGCTAATTTCAATGATTTCTTTAGTAAAGGGAGGCCTATGTGGCCTAATCGAATGTGCTAAAGAAGGGCTAAATCTAGTAACTTCTTGTAACTAGAATCTAGCTTTTTAGGGCTATTATCCCCTAGCTCCCTCTGTTGCTAGGCCTCTTAAGAATCACAGGCCTCTAGGGGCAGTAGACAGCCACTATCGTCACCTAAGTCATTAGGGTATAGACCTTCTAAACCCCCTGTAGAAGATGCCTGACTAGGAGGAGCTTCGGTGGGACATAGGGCTAAATCATCTAAATCATTGTCTTCTAGCTCTTTGATTCGTTAATATTCCTTAGGATTAAAAGCTAGTTGCGGAATTTAAACCTCTATAGGGTAGGAAAACCCTAACTTATTCTTATAAGCTCTTAGTTGTCGTTGCTATTGTTGGTTGCAATATTGAGAGCCTATAAAGGAGAGGTGGGTTAAATGCTTACAGATTGTAGGAGTAGGTTGCCCCTTAATCTATAGGAAAAAACCGTGTTTAGCAGGTTCTAGTAACCCACAGGGGCTTTTATTGGCTAGGAATAGCTAGTCTTTAGCTAGATAACCTCCTTTTAGATAGTGAGATAACCCACTAACTAGGTTAGTATCTATGCCTAGGAAATATAGAGTATCTAGCAAAGCTAAGGGCCTATATTCTAGTGGATTTTTCTTGACTAGAACGTTAAAAATAGCTATGCCTCTTCCTTTAGGAAAAATAGGTCCTCCTACTGTAATTATAGCGCTAGTTTTACCTTTCTTTAGAGGTTTAAAGTCCCTAAAAGAAGCCCTATTATTACAAATGTGACAGGAAGAACCCGTATTATACAAAAGGGAGTTTTTAACCACATCGTTAAAGTAGCTAAAAGTAGGCTTGCTAGTAGTGTTACTAGTGGTAGAGGCACTAGAACTATCTAAATCAGAATTAGAATCACTACTATTATTACTGCTAGACTCATTAGAATCTAATTCTTTAACGTATCCCGTGGCTAGGGTATAGCCTAAAGCAAAAGCAGCTTCTTTTCCTTTCTGTTTTTCCCTATTACTACTCTTTTTCTTCTTCTGCTTCTTTTTAGAGGCCTTAGAAGGGTTTGAATCCTTCTTATCCTGCTCTTTAGTAGCGTTAGAGTCCTTCTTAGGGTTAGGATTAGAAGACTTCTTTTCCTAGTCCTTAGAATTTCCCTTATTATTAGAAGCCTTATAACTAAGGGCTTTAGCTATAGGAGAGGTTTTGTCCCTCTGTTCTTCTAATAAGTCCGCCATAAGGAACTGTAAATTTAGGGTATTTACAGGCAGTCCTTATGCCCTAGAAGCTCTAATAGTAAATCTTTGTCTCTTAGCCTAACTAGGAAAGGTCTGCTTTAATGCATTAATATAATGATTTACTTAATTAATAGGGGCGATCTCTACACTACAAAGCTATAGTCTAGCTAGTAAATTATTAAAATTAGCATTAAAAGCCTCTAAAGATCCCTTATAACTTAAAAAGTTTAGGGAGTAGTAGCTAGCGTATAGTGTACTACGCTAGATTTTAGCACTCTGCGAATACTGCCTAATAAGGACTTTATAGGCTTCTTTAGGGGATTTTTGCTAACATATAGTAGCCTATGGTCTAGGTTAGTAGCTATCTCTTAATATTATTAAAAGAATAGCTTAGTTATAGTTAGCTAGATAGCCTGCTAGGCTTAGATTATCTATAAATTTAGGTAATCCTAGGGCTCTAAATTATATGCTTAGGGCTTGCTTTCACTAATTATAATTTTCAGGGCCTTTTAGCTTAGCTCCCTCTGGAATAGAGTAAACCTTCTTATTTAGTTCCTTTATAGCACCTATGTTAAAGGTAGCTTATAAGTTACTAGAAGGTACGCTTATAGAAGTAGTAGCTAGGTCTTCTTCTAGAACCTTAGTATTTTCTTCCTTAGGTCTATTAGAAGCCTAAAGACCTTATATAATAGTTATAGTTTGCGTTAATTTCTCTAGAAGATTATTAATGCTAGCCTTGTTTTTAATACGATTTTCCTCGCTATGCCTAATAAAATTAGATAAGGTCTTGCCTTGTTATTTAATTTAGCTTTGCATCTATAGCTATAGAGCACTAGCCTAAACAGCTAGTTAACCTTCTATATCTATCCTACTAGGGTCCCTAGGGGGGCTAGAAGACCCTATAGAAGGGGCCTTACCCTTATAACTAAGTAGTGCTATCTTCTAAAAGTCCCTATATTAAATCTCCAAATTTATTCCTATTATAAATAACGCGCGCTAGGAATTAATTATGTTATAATCTAGTCGCGTATGTAATTTATGTGGCGGGGCTGTTTAAGAGGGTAGCCCTTAGGTCTAAAAAGTGGGTCTTTAGTATGCGTAGGCAGAAAAATAGCGGAGAAGAATCTCTAAGAAAAATTCTTAACACTAAGGATAGGAATTATAGATAATAGGTATTACAGAAGCCATAACGTAACGCAACGTAATGTATAGTGCGTGTAACGTAATATAATAGGTTAAAAAGCCTAGTATATAATATACTAGATATCTAATGATTTTAGAAGGATGCAGCGTATTTACTATTATAGATAATATCAAATATAATAGTCATAGTAGTGAATAGGATCACTAAAAAGGTTATAGTTATAACTAGATAGTTACAGGTTGCAATGTGGTGGTTGCGGGTGTGGCTGTAGTTAATTTTTAACACTAAGGGTCTGATATTGCGATGCGTGGTACTAGTAAATAAAGAGCTTCAAATTCTAGTGGTTTCCTTTGTAATCTTAAGAGCCCACAGGTATAGTAAGTGGTAACTAGTACCTAAAATCAAGCAGTAATCGCAGTAGAATAACGCAGTAATGTAGTAATCTATAGGCCTTCTAGGCTTATAACCTATTAAAAATAGGAAGGGAATCTAGCTAGAGGGATAGGAAGACCTCCCTACTAGATTCTAATGCGATAGCTTCTAGATTCACTAGATTATAGCTTATTCTTTAAGATTAGGAGCTTTTAATAGTTAAATACAGTTAATTCCTAGCTAACGGACAGTCTAACAAGCAATAAGAGGATTTCTAGTCCCCTTATAGACCTACTAACCGTATTAGAGGATCTAGGTCACTAGAGAGGTCTTAGGAGCTACTTTTTATTTTCCGCAAAACTCATTTATATAGGAAAAATAAAAAATCGACTTATAGCCATATAAACTAGCTGCCTAGGTAGTCTAACTAAGTATTTTAATAGACAACCCCTATTAACAAAATATACCATTAAATCCAGAAAAATTCAAGGATTCGAACAGTATACGTCAGCCTTTTATACAACTACTAGTTGCCTAGTTACAGTCGATTTTAGCTTCCCTATAAGGTAGCCTAGTTGGCTTAGTCATACAAGCCCGTGGGTTAGTTGTGGGAACGCAAGTCACAACAGACGCTGCAAGCAACGCTCGTAACCAACGTTGCAACAACGTAACAAGGCAACTAGTGGGCCTATAAAATAGTGCTATAAATAGCATTATTTTAACACAAAGAAAGCAACTACGATAGCTTTATTAACATTAGAGGCTAAATTTAATGCCTTATGTGAAGCTATTAGGGAGCTAGAGTGGCTTTACGGTCTCTTTAAAGAGATAAAGCTACCTATAGCACCTCTAGTACTAATTTTTAGTGATAACTAAGGCGCTATTACAACCGCTAATAACCCTGCTCTTTATAGCAGAACAAAGCATACCCTGCTAAAATTCAACTATACTAGAGAAAAGGTACAGAAGGGTATAGCTAAGGTTATTTACATTAACACTAAAGAGATGCCTGCAGATAGTTTAACTAAGCCCCTGCCTAATAATAAATTTTAACAATTTATCTAACTATTAGGCCTTACAAATACAAAGGCTTAATCTAAACTAACAAAATTAACTAAAAAGTCAAAAAACTGAAAAATCAACAAAAACATTGGAATTACGCCTAAAAGTTATTAATTTTAAAAAGTTACTGTTTTTAGTTAAAAGTTATTGGATTTATTATTAAATTTATGGTTAACTTAGATATCTATTAAAGAGCTAAGTCTAGGTATTAAATTAGTTACCTCATACTTTTCTAGAGGGAGTGTTAAAATAATGCTATTTATAGCACTATTTTATAGGCCCACTAGTTGCCTTATTGCGTTGTTGTAACGTTAGTTACGAGCGTTGCTTGCAGCGTTGTTCTATTGTGACCTGCGTTGTTCCACAACTAACCCGCGGGCTTGTATGACTAAGCCGACTAGGTTACCCTATAGGGAAGCTAAAATCGACTATAACTAGGTAACTAGTAGTTGTATAAAAGGCTAACGTATACTGTTTAAATCCTTGAATTTTTCTGGATTTAATGGTATATTTTGTTAATAGGGTTATCTATTAAAAATGCTTAGTTAGACCACCTAGGCAGCTAGTTTGTATGGCTGTAAGTCGATTTTTTATTTTTCCTATACAAATGAGTTTTGCGGAAAATAAAAAGTAGCTCCTAAGACCTCTCTAGCGACCTAGATCCTTCAATACGGTTAGTAGGTCTATGAGGGGACTAGAAATCCTCTCATTGCTCGTTAGACTGTCCGTTAGCTAGGAATCAACTGTATTTAACTATCAAAAGCTCCTAATCTTAAAGAATAAGCTATAATCTAGTGAATCTAGAAGCCGCCGCATTAGAATCTAGTGGGGAGGTCTTCCTATCCCTCTAGCTAGATTCCCTTCCTATTTTCAATACTTATAGCTAAATATTAGGGTGTTATTAAGGTAAATAATATAGATAAGATTATTAAGGCTTTCTAAAGCTTTATTAATATACTCTTAGAAGGATACTAGCGTATTAATAAGCCTAAATAGCATTATAAGATACTTAAAGTAACTATATTTACACTAAAAGGCTATTTTCTACTTATTACCCTTATAAAT
Source organism: Epichloe amarillans (assembly GCA_024072835.1). NCBI lineage: Eukaryota > Fungi > Ascomycota > Sordariomycetes > Hypocreales > Clavicipitaceae > Epichloe > Epichloe amarillans. Next base: position 384,558 of record CP099638.1, on the reverse strand, counting down.
ACATAGCTAATAGTATATATCTTTAAGGTCTAACTTTATAAAAATCTTTACACCCCCTAGTTAATCTAAGATTTCTAATATTAGGGGCAAAGGGGCCTTATCTTTAACTATAATTTTATTAAGGCCCCTATAATTTATATATAGTTATAGCTTTCTCTCTTTTTTTAGTATAAAAAGAATTAGGGCACTTACTAGGCTAATAGATCTTTAGATTTATTTATATTCCTATATAGTTACTAAGTACTTATAAAGTACCTATAACTTTTTCTTAGCTAGGTTATATATTAGACTTTATAGTAATGCTTTTCCTTTTTCTAATTTAATAGCATAAGTTTAGCTACCTAAGCTAGGAAGGGTGCTAGCCTTTTTATTTAAAAATATATCTTTAAACTCCTTATAAGCTTCTAGAAGTTTTACTTTCTTAGGTTTACTAGTTAGTTTTATTACTATATTATTACTACTTTCTTTCTCTTTATTTACTATAAGTCTAATAGTAGCTATATACCTAATTATATATATTACCTATAGATTAAGTACTACTATAATAGATATATATTTCGCTACTTTTTAACTATCCTATAACCTTACTACTAATAAGATATATTTCTTTATTATAAGGTATCTCTAAAGTCTATCTTTCTATAATATTATTATAGGCTTATACTCTCTTGCCTAATTAACTCCTAAAACTAATTTTTTACTACTATTAGTAATATAGTAGCTAAGTTAGTATATCTTTATATAGCCTATGCTATCCCTAACTAATACTATTTTCTTTAAAATCCCTTAATATAGTATAATATTACCTAATATACTCTTAAGTGTATTATTATAAGGTTACACTTTTAACTAATTAAGGTTTATTAGTATATTAGGGTAAATTAAGGAATATATAGCGCTAGGGTTAAATAGCATTAGCACTACTACCTAGTTATTATCTTAATATAACTTAATATCTATATAAATTTATAAGTCTAAAAGACTATTTTTATTAAGTTAAGTTATATTAAGAGTGTTTTCCTAGGGTTTTACTAAGCTAATTAGGGCCTTATTTAGGTTTAAGTAACTCCTAGCCTACTTAGTGCTAGCTTAGTGTGTCTTAGTAATATAGGTGTTTTTCTAGTAAATACTATAGTTTAGTTTAGTATACCTAGTTAAGGGGTAGCCTAGTTTCCTACACTTATAATAAACTAGTAAGCCCCTTACTTTTATATAGTGTCCTTTTTATAGCTTTTTTTCTAAGGATACTAAGTAGTTCCTTCTCTTTTATTAGTTACCTCCTTAGTAGCCTTCTTAGTAGCCTTTATAAGGGATCCCTTTCTTTTCTTTAGTTACTACTTTTACTTTTTTTCCTTAGCTAGTAAAGTAGTTTTAACTTATAAGGTACTCTTAGCTAAATACTTACTTCTTTATAGTGCTATTTAAGTATTATATAAACTAAGTAATTCTTAGAGGTTTAGGCATAGGTTTAGGTAATTTTACTTTTACCTTTCCCTAGATTTTAATAAATATTTAGAATAACTAATCCTTGCCTTAATAAAGGGTTAGTAATATACCTATTGCTTTTAGGTAATAACTATCTTTATTTATTTCTCTAGTTTTTAGCTATTAAATAAACTTTACCTAAGTATAGCTTTAGTAATCTATATAACTATTTATAGTAGTAAAGTATATTTACTATTACTTTACCTTATTTACTAGGTAGCTACTAGTATATATAACTTTTATTATATTATTAGTAAATATATTTTAATTTATAGTAAAGGTTATATTTAAATTTACTAAAAATATCTATAAGTTTTTATAAGTATCCCTCTTATATATAAAAGCTTTAAGCTATATCTTTACTATACTATATTTATAAAGTCTTAGTAAGAGTAATACTTCCTAGGGAATAAGGGTAAAGTCTTAAGTAAAAGGTATTTATAAGGTAAAAGTAAGGCCTTTATTAGTATTAACTAATTAGGAAAGGGTATTTACTTCTTATAAATTTTTCTATAGCTATTTAAGTTTTTACCTCTTTTAAGTAATTTATAGCTATATCTTTACTTATATAAGGCTATAGTTTAATATAGCTTTTTTACTATTAATAATAAGTTTTAATATATAGGAATTCTCTAGTATAGTTAGATAAGAAAACTTATACTCTAAAAGTAAGTTTTAATTTATAAGTATACCTTTATATAGTGTATTTACTCTAGAGTTATTAGTACCCCTTAAGTAAGTATTTATTCTTTATAGTGCTAATATTCTTAATTTACTAATAGCCTATTACCCTAATAGAAAAGAGAGATTAACTTATTAAGGCTTTTAGGCTAAAATAAATAAAATAGGGTAATAGTATAGTTAAGTAATAGCTAGATAGCTAAAGGTAAGTAGTAATACTTAAGGGTTTTAATCTCTAGCCTCCTATATTCTATATATATAACCTTTACCTAAATACCCCCTTTGCGTATATATAACTAGCTTATAGTAGCCTTATAGCTAGGGCGCTGCAAGCCCTAAGTGAGTCCTACTGTATATAATGCTATTGCCTCTATCGCCTATGTCGCTCCGTAGCCTCCACGACCCTGACATGCTAATCCTTGTTCCTGTATTACCCGACTAACCTTTACGAATTTACTAAACGAAATGTCCAAGGAGATTAGTTGCTTTTAGAAAGCACCTGTAGCGATATATATATACATATAGTACATGTGTGAACCTGACTTTGTCTCCATGTCAAGCCTTGGATGCTAGCTCGCTCGCTCACTTGCACATACATGGCAAGCATGGTATCGCATACCCATTATTCAATTAGTGGAAGTAGCAAACCCATGAAGAATACCGTGTACCTGGGACTCTTCTCAGCCACAGCTTGCCCAAGACAACTACCCATTTGCGACCATAGACCTTAGACTGAAGAAGCAGGAAGCAGAAACACCATGTAGTCAAGCGACAACCGAGAATGAGACTTGTCGCAAAGGCGTGTGACACGCTTGCATGATATCGTTGGGCGTAGTGGGGATACTGTCCACTCAGAGTCAGGATGAGGTTATCGTCAAGGTCATAGTGCCAACGTGCGAGGGGTCCCTTTTCCAGAAAAGACATGCTCAAGCTACGACTGAGCACGATCCCGAATAATAGGTCTACCATACGACACACTTCCCCTACACACTATTTCAACCCCACGACAAATGGATCACAACCGAGCAAAGGATGGTCTTTGGCAGAGTGGCTACAGCTGTCGGCACTCGCGCGTGACATGATGGTATCGCTGGAGAACTTGTCAGGTTGAGCTTATTGGACTTGTCCGGGTGTAAGCGGAGTTATAGAGTGGCAAATCTTTATTGCAATACGTAGATCAGTCAATTGAACAACACTAGACTGTGCATTGATTCGACAAGACAGTGGGTATCCTAGATGAGATGCAGCGGATATAATTCTTCTGGGGCAGCCAACACTGTCAGGCCACCTCCATCGAACACTTGAGTTTTCGAGAGTCAGGAAGTCTGAAAGTCCGAATATCATACGGTCAGACAAGTCAAGCAATCAAGTATGAGTCGAACCCACGTCATTCCATCATTCATGGTTTGCTCCTTTTTCTTCTTCAAAGACATAAGCCCAGACCTGTGCAATCCATGTTATCAGAATCTTGGATAACCAAGTTTATGCCTATGAGATATAGTCCAACAGAGCTGAAAATAAGCTCGCGTAAACACTGATCTGCCCTTGTCGGATACATACTCTGCGAGGGGTCGGTCCTTTGGGGCAGCATACTAGAATGACTCACGATCCAGGGATCTAAGATCCGAGATTCAAGCTCTCGGAGCTAACATCTTGTCTGGATCCAAGACTCCAGAATCGAAATGCGAGACCCCATCGTACGTGGCACTCTCATCGTGCATTTGCTTCCCATCCTGGTGGATACCATTCATAACATTTAGTCGTCTATATCTCAGTGCTGCAATAATAATCGAATGCCCGTCTCGTGTAAGAAGCGCATTGAGAGCTCCAACCAAGTCAACCCACGTTGCCGCAGGCGTGTAGACGTGCTTTTGGGACATTGTTGAATGCATCCTTCATTTGCATCCAGAGGAGTCCGTCTACACCTGGCGGTACGGGCCGCGTGGTGGTCGAGGATCGAGGTGGCATTCTTGTTTGCAATTGAATGGTCAAACGTGGACGTCAGTGGAATTAAGTCCATTGATATAAAGGTCAAGTTAACGGTGGATTCAATCGCCACCCTGGAGCTTTTCGACCAAGGTCAAATAGCTTGCTTGGCAACACATACTCGTCGACGAGGCTAGACTATTGCCCATCGATCCTAGCCTCGAGGCCGTCTGCGCCCTCCTTCATCTTAATTAACCCTGGCCGAACCCCCCCCCCCCCAAGTCGAAGCCACATGACACGCCTAAGCTGTCTTCCGATGAGTCGGTAGGCCGGCTTCGAGGTGCTTCCGGCCTGTCTCCGAGCACCCAGTGACGGAAAAATGCACCTCCCTCGACGCAGCCTTCATGTTCAAGACAGTGCTCACTTGTTGTATGAGCCGAACAATATGACGCTGCTCCATGTCATGGGACGAGCTCATGTCAAACTCAAGATGGGAAATGCGGTGCCCGTGTGGAATCAAGCGGAATGCGTTGCGCCATTCCTCAACCAGGGGCTCTACAGTCCGAGAGTCGGGCCCATCGATTCCCCCATTTAGTTCAGTCTCGGTGAGCTTCTTCGCGTCCAGAGGTCGAAGGATACAAACGCGGAGGCGCGTAGGCAGGGCGGATGATGAGTCTTGCGCACCACCACCATGCCGTGAAATTGCGTCGGCGAGCGACGAGGGTTCATCGAACGTCGTGTAAGCAGCATCTAGGGACTCGCTCATTTTGTTATCTGGATCGGCGGGCGATGCAGGTCTCGTTTAGTTAAGAAGAGGAAGATTCGGTGAAGGAACATGTTTGATTGATGGGAAGCTCAAGCTTAACTCAACTTGCCGGAGCGAGCGGGGTAAGCTCAGACTCCCAACCACATGCAGTGCGTGAGACTGGGGCAACGCGAGGAAGACGAGATACAGACCAAGCAGCTCAGGAATATGGAAGCACCTCGTGATGAACGAGTTTCACCGAGCTTGAAGTGAAGGGGGGGTAAGCTCAGACTCCTAACCACATGCAGTGCGTGAGACTGGGGTAACGCGAGGAAGACGACTTCGCCGAACGGTTTCACGAGAGCTAATATTACTGCAAGTCAGATTCGGAAATGGAATAATCAAGTTCATGATGATGCATGTGGTGCGGAGGTTAACTTTTCATTGGCTGTTCTACCAGAGATTACGTTGAAAGACAACGCGCTTTGCTTAATGTGGAATCATCGACCGACGTACTTTACACAAGTCCGCAGATATTACTAGGCAGGCTGGCCATGTTGTCCAACTGCCGCTGGTAGATGCTCAAGCTTCAGTTTGATATCGTGCCTCTGATCCAATTGAGAAGCAACATGTACACTTGAATACAAGCAACTGTGGCTGATAACACCGTACACGGGCATATATCATCAGTCCGACTGAGGATAGATAGATAGATACGTGTAGAAAACTATATAAAGGGGTCCACGGATCCCTACAGAAGGACCAACCAGAGCACGAAATTCAAACATATCTTCTCAAACTCAAATTTCGAAACCACCAGCTTCCTCTTTTCAAAAATCTCCTTCAACATCATGCGTTTCTCCAACATCTTGGCCCTTGCCACGACCATCGTGTCTGTGTCGGCCGTGGATCTGGAGCAGTTCACTCGCCCTCGGTGCTTCGGCGCCAAGCTTCTCTGCAGGAAAATCAATCCTGGAGTCTGCTGCCAGTCCAAGATGCGCGTCTTCTCCTCGGGCAACTGCAGAGGCTGCACCAGCACCGACTTCCACACGGTCTGGAATCAGAGCGGCAACAAGTTCTGTGGTCGCGCCGCCTCGTCGATCAACAATAGCCGCTGCATCAGCGGCGCGAACCTCCGCGGCCACACCTGGTGCCGTCTCTGCCGAACGAAGCGAATGGCCGAGAGAGGCATCTCCGGCGAGGAGCTCGAGGGGGTGGAGAAGCGCGAGGCCGAGGCGGCTGCAAACGGCCAGGAGCTGCACGACGACTCCGAGTGCAAGGAGTCGGTCGAGCCTGATGTCGTGACCCTTGACGACAAGCGCTTCTTCAAGATCAACTATGCCGTCTCCGAGGCAGACACCAAGGCCATTTTGGACTGGATCGACGGCGAGAACCCCGAGTACTCGGCTTTGTCTTCCCACTTGCTGCAGCACGAGACTCAGTTCAACCCCCACGCTGAGCTGGATGGTGAGAAGGAGTAATCCCGAAGCTCACACATGGCCGCTGCTGCTTGTGTGATGGCTGCGGATTCGCTAGCTGCTCTCTAGCTTCTAGGTCTTCGTTCAATTCGCTTCGTGGTAATTGCTTCGTGGTGATTGTTAGAATCGTCAAATCCGGATGCATCGGATTCCTATTCACGTGACCACTAGATCCCATAGTCACGTGAATCGTAGCTAGATATAGCTAGGAACTAGGAATCGATGATTGAATTGATCAACTTGATCATTGCACATTGCAGCCGTACGGGAAGTTAGGCCTGTATAAGGGTTCTATTCTGATTACCTTAATGGGTCTTTAGCATCTTTAAGGTGTTGTTTTTCTAATCCATCTAACCATTTCATCTAAAGATCGCTGATGTCAAGATTACAAGATCCTTATGGCTGACCGAATTTATCGGCATCATGGGCGCAGGGAAAGCGTCGGTATCCGCCCGGGCTAACTATTATCCGCTTCCGGTTTTTTTTTTCAAACTGACGATTTGACTGATTGATTGACTCTGACTAACCAACGATTTAACTAATATCTTCAGATATTCAAGCTTTTCTATTCCCTCCGGGCCCCCGGGGGCCTCCTCCTCGCTGCCCCCCCCCCTAAAAATCAGGCGGTTAATAAGAGAGGTAGAAAAAAATTTCTTAACCAGTCGCCGAAGAGTATTTCGTGTCTAACTAATAAGAAGAGATATCTCTATAGGATAGCCTTATTTTAATAAAGGGAAAGCGGGAAGCTTCGCTTTACCCTCTTGCCTTCGCCTTGCTATAACGCAAAACGCAGGCAAAGCTCCACTTTCCCTGATTAACCTTCTTAACGTGCGCAGACGCCTCAGCTACCTCCGTGTGAGCCAGCATCGTGCCTTTTTGGTTGTCGCTTTTCCCCTGACAAAGTTTTTTACCCGATGGACTGAAAAATCTGCTCTTGGAAGTTCCGATCCCGTGCAGAATAGGGACAATGCCCACGCCAACCGCAAGCGCGGCTTATTGTCGAGAGCGACGTACGATCCCGATGAGGCCCGATCCAAGTTTTTCTCTGGGTTGGAATAAATACCTCACGTTGCTCCGTGTTCCACACACACGTGGTCAAGACTCGGCATCATGGCCAGTGTCTGGCTGTAGCGTATCGCTGACCCACCAACGGCATCGATTGTGTTGTGAGTTTAACAGATGCGACAAGCTTTCTATGAGTGTGCTAAAAAAAAAGTTTAAAAAAAAATTTGTCGACTGAAAGAGTGTTTTAACTTCTGTACAGGTATTTAATAATGGCCACGACCGACTAACAATGGCTTTGGCTCTGGAACTCATTCATGCTTCAATACGTATCGGCAACTCATCATGGCATTCGTCAAGGCTCTTCTTTTCATCGGCGCTTTGTCTTCCCAGGTAGGGCTGTTGGCGATTCAAAGCGTCACGATTTCATCGATGTAAGTAGTTAACATGATCGCAGACCCTAGCACTCGAAGCCCCTATTCCAGGATTCGGAGTCGCAGATTTGGAATGGGACATCCACGTCCAACCAGGGGCCGCTCCCACCAACTTCACCGGAACGATCGAGCAAGTCGCGTCTCAGGTGAAACAGCTGAACCCGCGCTGGGACGAGACTTTCGCGAACTACTCGGCCCAGGGAGACGATGCTTCTGGCCTGGAGCCAAGACAAGGTGCACCCCAAGTTCTTTGCGGGAGTCTGGGGCACAATTGGGCTCCGGCGAGCGTCGCAAGGATCGATCGGGGCATTTATCACCTGTCCCATGTTCCGGGCAAGCCGAGGAGTAACCCGGGCCCAGGACTCTGCGGGAGGGTCAGCTGTTCGTACTACAGTGCTATCTGGTGGTGCAACGATGTAAGCAATCTGCGAGTCAGCCTGGAAGAAGATGACATGACCACGGCTGACCAACCCTGCCAGAAAAACGCCGCGCTTGAGCTCGGCAGCTTCGGAGACATCGCCATCGGAGCCGCGGCGATTATGAATAATTGCAGGTCTGGGTTTTTCCAAGGGGGTACGATGGGTCAGGCATTCATGTCAGGCGATTGGAATGTCATCGTTCGAGATGACAAAGTTGACTGCTGAGTGTCCCAATTTCTAAAACGACGCATGCTGGTTACAGGTAGCTGCAGCAGTCCGTGGACAATACATGGTCAAGAGGAATTGGTGTCCTCTGGGCTACGCTGGGGAAGAATAGGGAGGTAACTCGAGAAAATTGTTACGAGAAGGTCTGGATAAAAAAAAAAAAAAAACGAGGCGACTGAGCCATATAGATTGACGGAAAAGTGTCTTTATCTGAACACTTCAACGCGATCTAGTCCCGCTTTTGTTTGCGCTGGTCCGGTCCCGCAGAAACGAGGATATTCGCTACTCTGGCCCGACGTTTGAAATGGTATGATGGCTTCTCACACATCTCTTCGAATAGACACCAACAGACACGGAAAAAGGCTGGTTTTATGTCCGCCGTGGATAATGCACTGCGCAAGGTAGTTCTTGGTGTCGGTATTTCGGGCGCGATCGGCGGTCGGCGATCGAGCGGAACAGTGAAACATTCTTCGGGACGGAGACGATGATCAAAAGATGGCAATCGCACCTGCTTGGAGGTTTCGGGCTGTCGCGCAAAGAGACCCGCGTCTCCATAATAAAAGTGGGCGTGTCCGACCGCGCCCTAGAGCTAGGTCCACACGTGACACTAGCGAGCCACTTGACTATTATTATTAGCCAGTTGACTCGCACGCGCGCAACTATACGTAGTTAATAGACCAGTGCCCCCCATCATAATCACGTTCTTGCTGTATGCAGTGCAGAGGGAAAGTAATAGATGGCAGTGGGCCCCACTGGCCTGGCGCAAAAGAAACTAACCCTCTTCCTAACCCTCTTCCTAACCCTCTTCCTCACGCCATCCATCATTCCTTGACTTGTCCTCGCCCTTCCGGCCGAAATATACGACTCGTTGAAATCGCGCCGGCCCTTGCTGAAGACATGGCCATGGCTGCAGGTGTGCACATTAAAATTGAGACATGGCGCCATCTGGCTCATTGAGAGTTGTGAGAAATGGAGACTTGTGAGAGTCGTCAGCAGAAAAAAAAAAAAGATAAGTTTTCAAGCCGGGGAAAAAAAAAAAAAAAAAAAAAAAAAGAGATCCTCCACCACTACCCCCCCCCCCCATTCGGACTTGAGGAATGAATGCTTTTGACCGGAAGGGCACTCTCTTCTCCGTGTAAGATTGTGTTTTTAACCACCGGCAAAATTTCTAATTGGTCCGAGTGCGCATGCAAGGGCAATATCACAGCACATTTGTCATTCGCACCATGCCTGCCCTTAACCCTCGACTTGGGCAAATCTGACGTTGGGATCTGCCCCCCCCCCCCCCCCCCCAAAAAAAAAAAAAAAAGTGACGAATCAATACTCCGTATTGGCATCTGATCTGCCAATATCGGTCCTAGCCGTAGTGGAAATCGACGTTGCATCCGGCAATGCACCCGGCAGCGGCAAGCAGGCAGCGGCATCATGCAGCAAGAGCCCCTTCCCCCCCAAAGAAGGAGATGATCAAAACGCCGTTCCTGCCGAAGGCCTGGACGGGCCCCCCGGTGGGCGCAATATGATGAGATGATATGGACGCAGGATGATGCAAATCCGCCTCAGCCGTACAATCCCGCCTGCTGCTGCCTTCCCAATTAGCGAGAGACGCCTCTCTTAAATGCAGGCCACTGGGCGATATTGGACAGGCAATACAGATTACGAATCACTACTGTAATACTCATTGGACCAGAAATCACGGAGCACGGAAGTCTTGAAAAGCCAAAAATTGGGGAAAAAAAAAAAAAAAAAAAAAAAAAAAAAAACTTCCCATCTCCGGATAAAGTTGAAAGTTGGCCGGCCGCAAGGACTCGGCAGAGCTGCAATCACACCGAGTCATCACCATACATGATGGAGCTGACACTGACACTGACACTGACACTGACACACACACACAAGGACGCGATTGCTGCAAATTTGTATCATGTAACAGCTTACACATGTAAGATATAGGCTACGCAGGCTAACAACGGGTTGGGGGCGATAAGATTATCCACCGCGCCGAATCCAAATCCAGCCGAAGCGGTTGAGGCGTCGAGGCCCTCTCCGGAGGCTGCCACAACAACCCCCCCCCGTGTCCACTTGTTCCCTCCCGATTCAGCTCCGTGGCTCTCTGAAATGGGACAAGACAATACTTTTCCGTTCGACTCACGGTGCGATGGGTCATGATGGTGTAATGATGGTGTAATTCGCCGTGCATGATCCTCTTTCCGTAATACAAAGTTGTTCAAGTCTCTGTGCCTGACGCCTGACTAGTGAGCCAACACCCGGCACTAGGTCACGGCGCTAAACGCCATCAGATGAGTCGCGGGTGGCTTGTCATGGTTTCCTTTTTAAAACCATGGCATGACGGCTGACTCTGCTTAGTGCACCATTTCTGTAACGGGCAGTGGCGTCGACAGAGCCGCGAGCGGAGTAGCCGAAAGCTTGGTATTGAATGTTGCGATTCAAGGGACCTCAAGGGACCTCAAGGGACCTCAAGGGACCTCAAGGGACCGAAGGGGGACCAGCCGGCGACAAACATGCATAAATACACGTTGGATGAGAACCTCTGTTTTTTTTTTTTTTTCCTTGGGCCTTCTTCAAGTTCTATCGATTCTATTCCTTCTTCTTCTTCTTTTATCCATTCAACATTGAATCATCACTCTGCCTAGTATAGGACAAGTGGTGCGACGACGACCGTACCGCGAGCCTTTCCCTTTCCATGGATAATACCTCCGGTGACGCGGAGCGCAAGAAGCGTACCCGACCAACGAAATACCCTCGGATTTCCAAGCCCCTCCACCTTGCTCAAGCCTCTTATGACTGTGTGGTCATCGGTTCGGGATATGGCGGAGGTATTGCCGCGTCGCGGATGGCTCGAGCTGGCCAGTCCGTGTGTCTCCTGGAAAGAGGCAAGGAGAGATGGCCCGGAGAATATCCCGAGACACTGACGCAGGCTGCCATGGAGCTGAACATCTCGGGGAACCGCAGCAGGGCATTTCATAAAGACAAGCAAATCCAATTCGGTAACACGTCGGGCATGTATCATCTCATCGTGGGGGATGGCCAAAGTGCTGTTGTTGGCAATGGTAAGCTAAATATCTCTCCCACTTGTGGCATGGTGTAGATTGGATGCCGTGTCCTGTTTTTCTTCACCAGTTTGACCATCAGTTCCAGGTCTCGGGGGAACGAGCCTCATCAACGCCAACGTGTTTCTTGAGGCAGATGCCGGCACATTGTCTTTGGACGTCTGGCCACCTGAGATCCGGGACAACCCAGAAGCCCTGACTGAATGTAAGTTTGCTTCAGAGCATCCCAAGTAATTATCAACATCTGATGATGGAGATGATTGATCCCCGCGCCTTCCAGTAGCTGCCTTCATTTACTTACGTTCTTTGACAGACTATCAAAAGGTCAGAGATGTGTTTGAGCCTCAGTCGTACCCCGAAAGTTGGCCCAAGTTGAAAAAGGTGGACATCTTGAAGCGCCAAGCCAAGAATCTCGGTCTGGAACAGCGCTACTACAATTGTCCTCAGACTACTCGCTTCCGCGAAGGTCCAAACAGTTGCGGCGTCGGAATGTCACCCTCCACGCTTTCCGGACAAGATTCAACAGGCCTCAATGATGGGTCCAAGACAACAACGCTCGTCACGTACGTGGCTGATGCTTGGAACTGGGGAGCAGATATATTCTGTCAGTGCGAGGTGCGATATATCGAGGAAGCAACAGACGGACGTGGCGGCTACAACATCTACTTCATTTGGCATGAACCCGGTCGCGACAAGTTCCAGAATGGGAAGCGTCACGATCTACTTCATGTCCACGCTAAAAATGCCGTTTTCCTCGGGGCGGGGTCCCTTGGCACAACTGAGATCCTCCTTCGAAGCAAATCCATGGGGCTTGACATCAGTGACGACGTAGGTCGCGGGATGAGTGGGAATGGCGACATGTTGGCTTTTGGGTAATTGTTGAAATGTCCACATTCTCGAAATTGAATCGCGCAGCTGACAAGTCATCACAGTTACAATTGTAACGAGCAAGTCAATGCAATCGGTAGCGCGGTGCAGAGGACTTGCAACCCGGTTGGTCCAACAATAAACGGCATCATAGACATGCGAGAGGCGACTGACCACCCTCTCCACGGCTTTGTGATACAAGATGGAGCAGTACCACATGCCTTGTCCAGAATACTGCAAACCATCATTGATCTCCAGCCTCGTGCTCGTGGCGCCAAGACAAGTCTTATACGTCGCTTGAAAAAGAAGGGTGCGGCATGGAAGAGTCGATTATTAGGCCCGTATACGAAATGTGGCTCCATTCAAAAAACGCAGGTCTTCCTCATCATGTCTCATGACAGTAAGCATGCATCAACCCTTGGGTCGCTTTCTCAAACTGTCGACAAGGTTCTAACAAGCCCTCAAGGTGGTCAGGGAACAATGTGGCTGGAGAATGACACTCCACAGCTGCAATTTCGAGCTGGGGGCGGTGCCGCTCGTGAGGAGGCTGTGCACTCTTTGCTCCGCGAGGCGATTCACGGAGTCGGTGGAACGCTCATCAGTAACCCGGGCCTCGCGATGACGGGCAACCACGAAACAACTGTTCATCCCCTTGGGTTAGTCTCAAAACAAGAGAATCAGAAACTAGCAGTCAGCTAATTCTTGTACTTAGCGGAGCGCGGATGTCACGAGACAACACTGCTCTCAATGGCGTCACAAATCATCTGGGGCAGGTCTTCACAGGAAGAACGGCTTCAGAAACCCATTCCGGCCTTATTGTCGTTGACGGCGCCGTCGTGCCTGCTGCCTTGGGTGTCAACCCGATGGCGACGATATCTGCGTTGGCAGAAAGAGCAGTCGACGAATATGCAAGATCACAAGGTCTCACCATCTCTCAAGACAGCAACGGGACTCTGGACCTGTTTGGCTTACCAACACGTGCGAGAAATGTTGCTTCAGGAGAGCCAGGAGAGCCAGTTGCTTCGGGAGAGCCAGTTGCTTCGGGAGAGCCAGACGAAACATTGAGCTCTCGCAGAGAAACAGCCAATTCGATCGATAGGAGACCCAACAAGGCGGCGGGTGGTACAGATGTCGCGCGGGGTCGTTCGCTGGTATCCTTCACTGAGTGCATGGCTGGCTTCGTGGACGATTTTGCGGAGACGGCCAGTGAACGGGAAGCCAGCTTTGATATAGCTTACGGCGCTGGACGGGACAAGAGCCAGGTCGCCCAGTTTCTTCTCAACGCCGTTGTTCATGGAGAATCTCGCGTTGGTGGCGAGGGAAGGCAAGAAACCCAGGTCGAGGGTTCCTTGACAGGTACCTTTGTGTGCCCAGCAATCACGGGATCACCTTTCACGGTTCAGAGAGGCCGCCTGGCCATTTTTCAGCGGGACGTCTCGGTGAGCGGTACGAGCAAGTTGGTGTACAACTTCGATATGACCGGCATCAACGGTCGCGTTCTTCACTTCCACGGCTACAAATCGGTGAACTCGTCAGTATCAGGTAACCCGATGAAGTTGTGGCGCGCGTTGACTACACTGTACATTACCTTGACCGATCCCAACAGCCCTAGCCGGCCGGTCGTCGCGAAGGGGGTCCTCCGCATGAAGCTCAAAGATTTCGGCAGAGAGCTACGCAGTCTGAAAGCCAGCGGGGGGTGCTTTCTTGAGAAGAAGGCCAATCTTAGCAAGTTCTTCCTTTTTTTCATGCGCAACTCTTCTTCGTACTTGTTTTTGCCCCTCCTGCGTCTGCAATACCCGAGGCCGTCGAAACCAAATGAATTCATAAATCCAACGTTGCCGTCGAGGACCATTGAGATTGTTGCTAGCGATGGGGTGAAAACGATACTGCATGTTTGGGAGCCACAAGCCCCAGACGCCGCCAGCGGCAGTGCCGCGGCGCGAATCGAGAATCTATTCATGATCCCCGGTGCAGGAGTTGATCATCAGATTTACGCCCTGCCAACGGTGCCCGTCAACGCGGTGAACTACTTTACCAGGGCAGGGTACCGCGTATTCGTCTCAGTCCATCGGATCGGTATGGTGGAAGCGAGTCAGACGGGGAAATGGACGACTTACGACGCACGACTCGATATTAAGGCTTGTATCGAACACATAAGAGAGAACTGGTCCACCAAGAAGCTCTACACTATCGCGCATTGCATGGGATCTGTTGCTTTCGCCAGTGGTCTTCTAGACGGGACCATCCCCTCGGAATGGATCCTCGGTATCACATGCAGCCAAGTGTTTATGAATCCCATATGGAGCAGGAGTAACTCCATCAAGAAATCGTCGCCGATCCCACTGGATAAGGTGTACAGAGGCGTGGCAGGAGAGTGGTTCGACTGCAGGCCATCCCCAACTGGTAGCTATGTTCAACGTCTCATCGACGAAGTACTGCGAATATATCCCGAGCGAGAGGGGGAGAGGTGCAGAAGCGCTTCTTGTCATCGTACGACATTCCTCTTTGGTCGTTGCTGGAGCCACGACAACCTCAACGAGCCGACGCACCGTCACATTGACAAGTTTTTCAACGGAGCCGGCATGACCCTTATGCATCTGCTCATGAACATGGAAGGGGCGGTCACGAACAATGCGCCCGACTGTGAGGACCTGACCACACCAAGCAATATTAGTCGTTTACGGGGAATCCCTTTCTTCTTTTTTTCGGGTGCCGAAAGCAGCGTCCTTTCAGCGGCTTCAACGGAGAAGACGTACGATATCTTGACCCGCACATTTGGACTTTCCGCCGGAAAGCCGGGCGGAGGTCTGCAATATCGTAGACAGGTGTTTCGAGGGTATGGACATCTGGATTGCTGGATGGGTCGCAACGCCTGCGATGACATATACCCAGCGGTATGCGAGGAAGTGAACCGGGTCATTGCTGAGGCAGAGTAACATTCTCTCTCATTATTCGGTAATCTGGGGCGCGTGAGGTGTTCTGTCGTACAATTTCGTACTTGGTTTTTGCTCGGGTACACGCGGCGAGAACATGGCGCCGGGAGGAGAGATTGTAGGATAGAAGTGTTTGAGTCGTCGTATTGAGCTATTCCCTAGATGTATTTATGTTCCATAGCGCTGCATAGTCATTAGATCGGAGTCTTTGATCCTTTTCATTTTCCGGAATCGGGACTTCTTTTCGATGGGCAATCAATGTGAGATGAGAAGGGCACGAAAGGCTCAATAGACGGATTGACATGAGTCTTTATGTGGGTAAGGGTAGGGTAGGTTCTCTTATTGTCTCCCAGCCGGTTTCCTTTTCCAAACATCAAGGACTTTGACCGTGACCCAGGCGATAGCGACGACTGTTACCGCGAGACGTACTTCCCGGGCCAACTGTACCGCATTTGCTGGGAACAAGAAACTGTGGGCATGGCCGATTGTTCCCGAATGTTGTGCTTGGACTAGAAACTGCTCCATTTTCGAACAGAGGCGATGATGTGGCGGGTTTGGGTCTTGTGAGGGCAGTGCCTGCGGCGTTGCGTTCAACTGGTTGTTGATGATGGATGCTGCGAGGAGAACATCAAATCTGGAAGCGCAAGAGGCATTTTATTAATAAATGGTGGAACGACGACAACGCGGCCAGCGGACAGACCCAGCCAATGAGTGTGGGTGGGTGGGGCTAACGGTGAGGAGCCTCAGTTCCATCGCAAGAGCAGACCTGGCGACTCTTCCTTACTCCGTGCTACGTCTCGTTCTGTTTATATGCCCAGTTCATCTAACGTGAACCGATCGTTTTCAACGGGCCACTTCACTTTGGCTCACTTTGCCGTCAAAGGCTCTCGTGGCTTGTCCGACCATCCTCGAGGCCGCAACACCGCCAGCCATCTGTCAAGTACCTCGCTGTTCCTGCTCATGCCTCTCAAAATGGATTCAATTGCTGGCTGGCACAGCATTATTCCCATTCATGTCTCTCGACGTGCGACGCAATACAGACCCTTGCCAGACGGTTGACCAATCAAGGCGCTCCGGATGTCATGATCAATTCGCGACATTACCTTGATGGCCTTTCGTTCCAACCTTGATGACCCCATCCGGGGAAGTATCTCGATGTATCGAAGAGGTCATGGAGGTATGACACCGACGCTCGCATAGGTTTGAGCCCTACTACGGTCGTGGGAGGGGGGCAAGAAAACATGCCTTATTTAAAAGTGTTTCTCAGCTTGTCAAAACGGTTTCCCAAAAACTCCAAAGTAAATCTCTCCCGTCGTTGCCAAAATCAGGTACCCGACATTCAACATGGGCTCCTCGGCAAACAAGAAGTCCAAGAAATCTGTCAAGCTTAGCGTTCCTAAAAGATCACTTCCGGTGACTCTCTTGTCTGGATTCCTGGTAAGCAATGTTTACTTGACGCGGTTTCAAAGACGGGAGATCATCTTTCTGACCAAGAAACATTAGGGGGCAGGCAAAACGACTCTCTTGCAGCACATTCTTCGCTCTGATCACGGATTGAAAATAGCCATCGTTGTTAACGATATTGGAGCGTGGGTCTTTTGCACTCGCATACACACCATGAGAGCTTCCGCTTACAAGATGTTTGCAGCATCAATGTTGACGCCGCCCTGATCAAGAAAACTCATAGCTTGACCAAGACAAAGGAGAAGGTCATTGCCTTGCAGAATGGCTGCATCTGCTGCACGCTGCGGGGTGACCTCTTGGAGGAGCTCGTGCGCATTTCTCAACTAGAGGAGTTTGACTACATCATCATTGAGAGCAGCGGTATCAGCGAACCTGAGCAGGTCGCCGAAACATTTGACGCTCGTTTGGCAGAGCAGATGGGCGAGCTGGCAGACATTGAAACGGCAATGCCATTGGACGAGACCACTGTCAAGGTTCTCAAACAGCTGTTCGTACCCTCTGTATCGGAATGGCAAATATGCTAGCCGGGAACTGACCATCATTTCAGAAAAGCAGCGGGGGGACTTGGGAAATTTGCGCGTCTCGACACCACCGTTACTGTCATTGACTCTTTCACAATGCTGAATGACTTTGACACGGCCGATCTTCTGTCGTCTCGTCGGGATGATGTCACCCCAGAAGATGAACGAACGGTGTCAGACTTGATGGTTGATCAAATTGAATTCGCTGATGTGATTATCCTCAATAAAATCGACATGGTGAGCATCCAATTCGTCTTTCGCATGGTTCCAGGTCTGACTAGTTGCACAGACGAGTGAAGAGACGAGAGAGGAGGCCAAGAGTTTGGTCAAGAAACTCAACCACCGCGCCAGAATAATTGAATGCTGTCGTGGTAAGATCGACGTTGCCGAAATTGTCAATACTGGGCTTTTCAAACTGGACGTTGCGCAGTCCGGGTATGGATGGTTGCAGGACCTACATGCCATGACTGTCCGAGAGGTGGGTTGGGTTATCGAACACGATTCATGTGCATGCATGCATGGTTGAATGTTTGTTTTCTGACAGCCATGAGTGAACAGGTCAATGGCCGCAACGTGCTCTCGCCAAAACCCGAGACTGAGGAGTATAATGTGCAAAGCTTCATATATACCAGATACAGACCATTCGATCCTCGGAGATTGTTTGCCTTGCTTCATGACAAGTTCATCCTTCAACTGGAGCATTCAGATGATGATGAAGAGGATGATGAGAACGAGATGGATCAAGACACACACGACAGAGCCGAATCGCATGCAGACAGGGATGTCGACATGGGTGGTTCAGAGGGCCCCCCAAGCACAGGATCCGCTTCAGGATCTGATGGACGTGACAGTTCTTCGGAGCACTCGGATAAGACTTGGGCATCAACCGAACGGAGCGGTGCGCCATCTCTATACGGGGAGCCACTGAAACAAACGGGTGGAGACGCAAACATGGACGTCGACGACGATGACATGGTCATGCCCTCCAACGATGTCATCCTCGCCAACAAGCGTGTTCATCCCACCTTCAGGCGTCTCTTCCGATCCAAGGGTGAGTACTTCCTGGCCACTCGACCTCACAGAGCGGGGGACTGGTCGCAGGCGGGAGCCATGCTCACAATGACGGGGGGGCGCCCCTGGTTCTGCACCCTGCCGCCGGAAGAATACATGACAGGCGACGACGAGGTTGATTCGCTCGTGCAGCATGACATGAAGAAAGGCGGCGAGTGGGGCGATCGTCGACAAGAACTCGTCTTCATCGGCGAGAAGCTAGACCATGCGAACCTGGAGAGGTTATTGGACGAGTGTCTGCTGACAGATGAGGAGATGGAGGCGTGGACAACGGTGATGCGAGACGAGAGTCTCGATGATTCGGGCCGAGTCGATGCCCTGCAGGATGTTTTTGATGATGGGTTTCCAGATTGGACGGAGGATGGTGATGAAGAGGATGAAGGAGATATGGGACATGAGCATTCACATGGAAGCGGCCCAACTTGCTATGTAGGGGAAAGGGGGGGGGTTGCGGCATGATGGAAGAGACCAATAGCTGCCTCATCGCGTATCGACCAAGGATTCTCCAAAAGCAAACCTAAATTACTAATCCTTGAAGCTCGACGTCCCCTGCAGCACTTGCTGATCTGACCGCTGTCGGTTGAACCGGGGCATCGCCTTGTCTTCAAGCCTGTGCACAAACACCCTGATGCCCGGTTCGGATCCTGCGGGCCTACATTGCACATGAAGAATACGGGGTAATACTCATGGCGTTAACTCACGGAGTCTCGGGGAAAAGAAGGATGAATCCTCGAGGGGGGGGAAAGCCCTCGTCCCAGCCAGGCCTTTACTCACTCATCCTTTTGCTTCTTTTGCAGCCCCCCCCCCCTTTCGCCCGTGACACGGCTTCGGTCGTGCCCAAGCCTCCGGCCATTGCCATGATTGGCCAGGAGGGAGGGTGATGGTGTGCGGGAAAACATCAAGCTGACTTCTTGTAATCTCGGTCTTGGCGCAGGCGCCGCGGGGGGCTTAGTCGCGAAACAATGTCTCAGAAGTGAAGTCAGAAACGTGAGGCATGGTTGCTGCCAGCTGCTACGGAGCACCTACATGTACATGTGCGACAGCGGACGGAGACGGAGGCGGAGCGTGTTTGCGTCGCATCCATGCGACCACCAGCCCCATGTCTCGTCCACGAGGGTTTCTTGTTCTTGGAAAAGGCGGGAAGGGATCAACCACGGCGGTGGTTTGTTTCAGCAGAGGTGCACACTAAAAATTAAGCATAATGGGCATAATGGCGGCGGAGTGGTTCCCCCCTCCCCTCCCTTTCCACGTCAATGACGGCCAAAGGGGTCATCATGGTCATGGCCAAGACGGAGCTGGTTGCTTGTCGCTGTTCCGACTGGATGGTCACCGATCGCTCCTCCCCCGCTCACTCCGTAGATGGGTACATGTAGATTAGATTAAAAAGTGAGATAAAAGTCTTGGGTGGCTGAGTGGCTGAGTGGCTGAGCCGCATCTCCTTGTTTCCTTGTGGATGCCAGGCAGGCATCACGGATCCGGCAAGTGCGAGATCCGCCGGCACTTGATCATCCCTGCTTGGATTGGGCAAACAAACGCCCAGCAGAAGCAAGAACAGACGGCTCGGCTTGACTTGCCCATCTACATGTACAACAAGTGCACGGATTACGGATGAAAAAAATACAATGCGGCTCAAGGGTTGCGCAACATTTGCTGGGGACGCCGAGAGCATCCGGGGCACTAGAAAACTACAGTAGAAACCACCGTCCTCCTCCACCCCTCCTCCACCCCCCCCCTCGTTCATGTCCCACTGTCGGGCTCAAGATTCGAGACAAGGCCAGGCCAGCAGCCTTGGCAATCTGCTGTGCCCGACTGCATGTACAAGTAGTAGCAAGATTGCGCGTCACCACCTCTGGAAACGTATAACAACCTGCAAGACCCTCTAGCTTCTTCCGTATCCATGGCTGGCCGCGTTTCTCCCGTCTCGATAACCGTTGAAGAAACAGCCTCTCCTTTGACAAAAAAGTCTGCGAGTCTCGGTGAATGAATGCCCAGCGTTCAGATAAAGATTCAAGATTCACGCTGACGGTTTCCCCGGAGGCCTACTCTGCCAACTCGGACAGCTTGTTCTTGTTCATGTCCAACGCACATAAAAATCCGTTATCATGGCGAGCCACCCGATCGATCCGCAATTGTGCCACAAGTACGCCCAGTTCGCATCTCATTTGGACAGATGGCACTTCAAGATCCTGTACTGGACCTTGTTCATCACAAACCTCCTCGTCTTGTTCTTCGGGTCGTGGCTGTACACAAAGTATGCCCTCCGCAAATTGCTCCAGTCCCGGTCCCTCTCTCATTTTTCTGCCTACCCGCCCGGTTTGGACGTTGGAAAAGCTAACCGCGTCGTGACATAACAGGGGGCAAGACGCGATAGAAAGGCTTGGTAACAACACTCACAAAAGAGCAAGGGTGCTGAGAACCTACATCCTGCTGTGCCTGGGGTGCGTCGCCGTGTCGACAGCCGTGGTCATCATGGAGGCATACGCGCTGCTGGCTCTGCAGTTCTGCGACGGCGAGGATCTAATGTCCCTGTACTGGTCGACCTGGACCATGATCCAGGTCGGATCCTTGATTGCCATGATGGGCATTATCTTGGCTCTGGGGCATACCCTTCGCAACCGCAAGCACCCGTGCGTACAGCTTCTCCCCATCCCCACCCCCATCCCCCTCCCCAGAACAGAACAGAAGGACAGGACAGGACAGGACACGGCCCGGCCTAACGTACTACTTGCAGACCCTGGGCGCTTGCTCTAGGCACTCCCGTCCTTGTCATCGCAGGCCTCCTGCACTTGATTCACGATTGCTCGCGAAAACGGGTAAGAAACCTGAGGCGGTCGTCTGGCTCCGGCCCAGAGGATGGGCAAGGACCTCCAATAAGCCAAGCGTAAGTACATACATACTGCTCCCGCTCATTCAAGAAAACGGATCGAGTTTGTCTAACACGTCCCATCTCAGAAACACCATTCAGAACTCGGGAGACGACGACAAGTGCAGTGACATCCAGGCCGACTTCATCGGCTTCACGTTGGAAGGCGGCCCGATTGTAAAGTTCACGCAGCCCGTCCCTCCCATGCCACGGGGGGAACTGCTCGGCTACGACGGAAGAGGCCGTTCGACGTTTGCCTTTGCTCGAGGTGTGGTTCGCTTCGATGCGGAGCAGAACGGCTCACGATGACGATGTCGTTATGAGAGGATTTTCATATTTTTTTATCGTAAATGATTACGAAGCAAGCGAGATTGATATTGGGTTACACGGGGTTTGGGTAGATCGAGTGGCTGTTGCGTTGGTCATTTCATCTTTTCTGGGGGGGGGGGATTTCTTTTTTTTTTCATGAGACGGAACGCAGTGATGTCGTCAGGTCTCGGTCGCGTGCGTTGGGAATGAAGATGAAGAGGCACTCGTAGTTTCCTAGCAATGGATGTGCTTGACGAATTGGAAGTTGAAAAAGTTGGTTCGTGGCGTGGCTTGTTAATAATATCTCTCTGCACTCTGCATGCTTGGTGTGGATCCAGCCATCGGCCCAGCCATCGGCCCCACCTCCCACAGGTCCCGCCGCAACTTGCTTCCTAAATTCCTGATCAACAAACGCATCCAACAAATATTCATTCCCTGCGCAAGTTCGCCATGTTATATTACCATTTGCATCTTCTCAACTAGGTACCTAGGTACTTGGCGTTTGTCGATACAAACATGGGTCTGGACAAGGTCAAGCACATCATACTGGTACGTTCTAAGAAACACAACCCCCAGCTTGTTGAAAAGGAGCGCCGCTAAAGTGAGTGAGTGCATCGACAGGTGCTGTCTGGCAAAGGCGGAGTCGGCAAGTCATCGGTGACGACACAACTAGCACTGTCTCTTTCACAGGCCGGGCATTCGGTAGGCATCCTCGACGTCGATCTGACCGGGCCATCTATGCCGCGAATGCTCTCCATGGAGAAAGCAAAGGTCACGCAAGTCCCTGGCGGCTGGGCCCCCGTGCCTGTTCACGAAAAGGATGCCGGTAGCGGAGTGGGGAGCCTGCACGCCATGAGCCTGGGTTTTCTGCTGCCCAGCCGAGGTGACGCGGTGGTCTGGAGAGGTCCCAAAAAGACGGCCATGATCCGACAGTTCATCCGCGACGTGCTCTGGGACGACACTGATTTCCTCCTCATCGATACACCGCCGGGAACGAGCGACGAACACATCTCCCTGGCCGAGGCGCTGCAGAGCGAGGCTCTGCCTAGCCAGGTCGCCGGGGCTGTTGTCGTCACAACTCCTCAGGCCGTCGCCACAGCCGATGTGCGCAAAGAGCTCAACTTTTGCTTCAAAACAGGGATCCGGGTGCTCGGTGTCGTGGAGAACATGTGCGGCTACGTGTGCCCACATTGTTCCGAGTGCACCGACATATTCGGCTCCGGGGGCGGGCGAAGCATGGCAGAAGAGTTCGGGGTGCCGTTTCTGGCATCTGTGCCGATGGATGAACAGTTCATTCGGTTGATGGAAGAAGGCAGACGACCTCGGTACCCGGCAGGAACACAGATCGACGGGCACGATGTATCGTCGACGGGCCTCGAGAATGACCAATGCAGCGCCTTGCCCAACAGCGCAGGCAGTCTGGTGGAAAAATACCGGCACTGCCTACTGTCGCACATTTTCAAGAGCATGACGATCGAACTTTCAACAGCTATATCCGGCCAAAGCTGAAGCAGCAGAAGCTTGTAACAACTTGTTATTCCACTAGCATTCGGGTTCGTGCGCGCTCCATAATGTGACTTCTTGGGTCGCACCACCGCTAGATGAGGTCACATAAAGACGGAATCTACCATCTCCTGTGCCACAATGATTCTCCATTTGCGCGTTCGATCGATGTCCAGGTACCCAACCCAACAAGCGCATTGTCAAGGACGAATTGTACAATCCAGACCATGAAAATAAATAAAACAGCGTGAGCGACGGGCCCTCAACTTGGCTTGGAGTTATTGGGGGAAAGCCGACATGTATGCCGACATGTATAATGTGGTATTTCTCTCGGCTAGTGCGCATGCTTTCCACGCAAGACTATACACTCTTTCAGGCTCTGTATAAAATCGTGTATAAGACGGGGGATGAAGAGGTCGGCATCCCTACTCTTTTCCAGAGACGGGCTGTGCAGGGGGACAACAGACAGCTGCTTGTTACACTGAGCGAGGATGATAGCCTTGCTGATGATAGCATCGAACTTTTGCGCGATGCGCACAAAAAGCACGAGTTTGCATCCAACGCTCACTCGGTTAAAGCATTTGGGCAGCCACATCACACTCGCTGCGCATTATTACTGCATTTTGGATAGGAGGAGCTGCATGAAGCAGCCGTTCGTGGGGTCGCCTGGCACACAGGCCTGTTTTCTTTGGTGGTTGGTGCGCGGCTGAAACATCAAAACATCAAACTGATGCCAGTAGAACTAGACACTAAACCCCGTGGGGGGGAGACGATTGAATTCCAGTATGCGGAGTCTTCGGCTTCTCCGATCTCCATTGTGACCCAACGTTGATCACGGCAACGTTGATGTCTCAACCGCTTTCTAAATGCGACGCTATGTGCTTTGAGTTCTTCTTTCCAGGAGCGAAAACGGCCCACCGGCAAAGTCAGGTTGGTTCTGGTGCAACACTGCAATAGTGGCGCACGAGGTTGGCAAAAATACAAAAACATTCACCTGATGATAATGTGGTCCTAGAATTTGAAAGGCCTGCTCCATTGCTGATTGGTTGGATTAAACCAGTCTCTCTCTTCCTCTCTCTTGAGGGGTTTTTATTTTATTTTTTTTCTTTACCGGTGTGCCGAAATAAAGGCAAACCCTACGTCATTGATAGAGTCTGGTCTGGTGTCCACTTCTCGACACCGACGAGGGTCCGTACAGAAAAAAAAAACTCTGTGCAACTCCACCACCACCTCACTCTCACATTGACTGACATCTTCTCTCCTCGCGTACCCAACCTCCCACGACCACATACATTCCTCAACGTCTTTCAGTCTCGATTTCTCTTGAACCTTGAGATTTGCGTTCCCCACAATCTTCATGGGTTAACACCCGGCTCCGAAAACACTTGCACGTTTCGTCTGCGGATACCTACTGCCCAGCAGTTCTCCGCGGCGAACCCCGGTCCTCGAGACGAAAAGCCCTTCTCGCCCCGTAATACTCAAGGCGCCGCGTCCTATGCGTTCAACTGACCTCCTGCGTTTCCTCTTCTCTCGACCTTCCAAGTAAGCTCTCTAGCTCTCGAGACAAGCAACTTCTGCCAAGTCCTCACATGCGCTGTTTGGTCTGTGCACTAACCACTATCTGGTAATAGGCCTCGATAGCACCACCCCCCCCCCGCCCGTCTTCAGATTGAGATATATATAAACAAATTCTGCTACCTCGAAATCAAATTCAGCAAAAGTAGCAGATATCCCTGTCTACTAGCTCCGGTACTTGCCCCCGGGTATCGGACTACGTTTCGAGCATCCAACATTCCGTCGCAGAAGTTGTTTCTTCACGCCCTCCGTTTTCGACCTCCATAACGTCCCTTCAAAGACGTCAGCAACTCTATCCATACATCCGATTGCTGCTGGCTCCGCCAGCGTCATTGAAACAACCACTTTCTGTGGGCCTACTCTCTCAGACAGGCACCGCAAGGTCTGTTTGAGCGGCAGATAGTGCTCCGCGGACTCTGCCTAGCGGGCAAAGAAACACCCATACACAGGATCCATTGATCCAACTCGGCACCGTTTGTATCAGGACCTGAAACTCCCGTCCTGGTCCTCCTGCCACGTCTTCTCAGCGTGCCAATCACTCTCGCAAGGGTGACTTGGTCATTATGGTCAACCTCTCGGTTCCGAAAAACTATACATTTTCTCCGTCCTCAATTCCGCCACATTTGACAATCAACCATGATGTTGCGGCAGACCTAGACTCATCCAACGCCTTTGAAGGTCCCGAGAAGCTGCTGGAGGTGTGGTTCGCGCCAGATGCAGAAGCTCTCCCCACGTCTGCAGCTCCCCATGGATTGAAGAGCGTGGCTTCAGACACGTGGGTTGCCATGCTCGACATGGTTAATTGCAAGATTCTCTCCGTTTTGGAGTCTGACGATGTAGACGCATACCTCCTTTCTGAGTCCAGCATGTTCGTGTTTCCTCACAAGCTCATTCTCAAGACATGTGGAACCACGACTCTTCTGCTCGGTCTTCAGCGACTTCTTCACATTGCCGCCGTGCACGCTGGTTTCACATTCCACAATGCCAACTCGGTCGACGATATTCGAGCGGCAGCGACTCCCTACCGCGTCTTCTACAGCCGCAAGAACTTCTTATTCCCTGACAAACAGAAAGGTCCCCACCGGAGCTGGAAGCAGGAGGTCAAGTACCTGGATGACACTCTCGAGGGTGGCGGCAGTGCTTACATGGTGGGGAAGATGAACGGAGACCACTGGTACCTCTACATCACTTCTCCCAACCAGACTCCGACACCACCTCTCACGCCAGATTCCGAGATCAATTGTCAGCCCACTCCTGCTACAACTGTTTCGTCCAATGGCGGAAGCTCGGCCGGTGGTGCGTACAGCCAGAACGACGAGACACTCGAGATTCTCATGACCGATCTTGATCCGGAAACCGCCAAGCAGTTCTACTTGTCCCACGCGAGTGCGGTCGCGAGTGACAAGCTTGCTGCCGAGGCCAAAAACGCACGCAAGAGCGCGCAGGACAGCCTTGGCTGTCTCTCCAGCACCCCCGAGGAGCTGGATGTGTTTGGACACTGCGACGATGATGCTGAACCAAACGGTGTTGAAGCCGAAGTGACAGAAGAGCTCACAACCGAAGGACACGCCCTTGGTTCCGTCATCTCCGAGCACTGTGGATTGAACGACGTGTATCCAACCTCTGTCTATCCCGACGCCCGCGTCGATGCCTACCTGTTCAGCCCCTGTGGATTCTCGGCCAACGGCGTGGTTCCTGCTGCGCCATCGTCCCCCGATGAGAAGCCAGGTGCCACGCACTACTTCACGGTCCATGTCACCCCCGAGCCGGGCTTCTCCTTTGCCTCGTTTGAGACGAATGTTCCTGGGGGCCAAAAGGGTCGTACCACTGCCGAAATCATCGAGCAGGTGGTGAACATATTCCGTCCCGGCCGGTTCAGTGTTACGCTATTCGAGGCTAAGGGCCGCAGCGCGAACTCTTACGGCATGGGTGATGGCGCATTCAAGAGTCTCTCCATGCAGCGTCTCGTTGACCCAGTCCGTGGGTACCGCCGTGTGGATCGTATTGTGCATGATTTTGAGGATTACGATTTGGTTTTCCGGTTCTACGAGCGTGAGGACTGGCTGGGTGACAAGGCTGCGCGTGTCGGCGAAGTTCCATGATTCGTCACTGCTGCTCCTTTATTTCTAGTCTCTCTTTTTCTTTAATTGTTAGGTGGTGATATCCCGGAGTTCGCACGTAAATACAAGTACCTCTCAATGCCCCTTGTGCCATCCCGAGCCAATTCGCGAATTATTCACGACGAGACAAGAGAAAACATGTCAACAGCCAACTAACTATTACCCTTAGTGCCTAGCATCCATCCCACCCCCCTGTCAATGAGTGTAGGTGAAAGATGGTTATTCAACCCAATTGTGGGTGCTAACTAGCTATATATGTACCCTGTGGTCACGTAATGTGACAGTTACCGCTAATTTATTTAATAATGCCCTTATTATCCTATGTATTTATAGTAATTATTCTCTAATTATCCTTATCCTAATTTATAGTAATTATTCTTTGCAAGCCTACTCTATTCTAAAATATATTTCCTAGCGCATTTCCTTCTCTATTCCTAAAACCTCCTATAAGTCTACTATAGGATAGTATATTCCTATTAAGTGTAGTGTAAGTAACGCTATATTTCTATTAATTATCTCTAGTCTCTATAACTAGTAAGTTAGATACCTTATTTATATATTAATTATCTACATATTTGCTATTATAATAATACTCTATTATAATTATATTATTATTATAATATTTTCCCTAAGTACTTTAGCTATCTTTGCTAATGCTATGTTATTTATATTATTCTTAATGTATTTTAGTTAGCCTTTACTATCTAGTCCTTACTTCTTTACTAGAGGTAATAGTCCTTTATTTCCTAGTATAAGGCTTCCTTATAGTAATAGTTTAATAGTCCCTAATAGCTACCTAACTACCTATAGCTTCACTATTATAAGAGGTATATTAATTAGGGTAAACCCTATTAATTATAGTGTTAATAATAGTTTATTTATTACTAGTAATTAGCTTAGCCCTAGTGGTTTATTAGTTAGAGTTACATCTATTACTAGTAATTAGCTTAGCCCTAGTGGTTTATTAGTTAGAGTTAAGTCTATTATTAGTAATTAGCTTAGCCCTAGTGGTTTATTAGTTAGAGTTATTAGTGGTTATATATTAGTTACTTATATTAATAGTGTTAGTATAGGCTAATATAGCTATAGCTTCCTACCTTTCTTATCTTTCTTTAGCATAACTTATTTCTTAATCTCCTCCTATTAAATTCTAGCATAACTATCCCTAGGTAATTATATTAAAGTATTTATATAGTTAGCTAAATAAATAACATATGCCTAGTTACCCTTATAAGCTAATTATCCCTATATTAATCTTATAAGTGCTAGCATAGCTAGTGTTTTCCCTAGTATAACTTAAGAATTACCTAGCTTCTTAATTAATCTATAGTTTAATAGTTAAAGTGTTAATTTTATAAATAATAGAAACTCCCTAAGGAACGCTTTATTATATAATTATATCCTTACCTTAAGTAGCATAAAGCTCTAGTATCTCTCGCTAAAATTACGTGCTATAAGGTGCATATTAGTATTTGCAAAAACCTTACACACTATATAAACCTATTCTAATGCTTTGCTCTTTTATATTGCCTTATCTATTATATTAGTAATTGTTAATTAGGGTTTATTTATAGTCTAAGTAAGTATTATAATTATTATAATAATATTATAAGTAATATTAAGAAATAATATTTATGTAGAGTAAGAGAGCAAAGAGTAGAATATAAAAACCAAAAACTAAATTCTAAGGGATATAAGCAGTTTTTTACTTAGTTAACTATAATAGCTATTGCTACTTTATTACTACGCGTAGTCTAACTCTTAACTACTTACACTCTGTTTATTAATTTTGTAACTACTACTAGTAGTAACTATTAGTTATACGCTAATATTAAATTTTTAAATTTAACTAAATACTTAATAATTCCTTCTATGTTATTTTAGGTAAGAATTGCTTTAACTTCGTGATTTGCTAGTTAGATTAGGGCTATTACTCTAAATTATCTATTAAATTTATTAGCCTAGAATTACTCTAAATAATCCATAGAGATAACTAGATAAATTCGCTAATTATCTAGTATATCTAGTTTATACGCTAATCTACCTATGCGTTCTAGTACCTTAAATAGTCTAGCAAATTTTAGTCTATACTTTAGACTTATTTATTATAGAATTATGTATACCTAGTTATCTAATCTAATTAGTACCTTATCTCTAGGTTTAAAGAATTTACTAGTATGCTTTTAATTATAATATATCTTTATCCTTATTACCACTAACGTAATTATATTATATGCATATAACCACTCTAATGGTTTATTTAATATTTCTAGTTCTTTTAGGTATAGTAATAATATAATATTATTAGGTAAAAAGCCTATAACTATCTAGTTTAGGGACTATCCTATTGCCTTAATCGCTATGTTATTAAATTTAAACTATAAGCGTAGTAGTGTTTACTACTATAGTCTATTATTATCTAACCGCGTAAAATACATTTAGATTACTAATTTAATTATCTATATAGTTTGCTTAGTCTGCCTATCTATCTATAGGTAGTATGCTATTAAATATAATAGTTTTATCCTAACTAGTTCCTAAAATATCTTCTATAACGCCACTAAGAATCTCTAATCTTAATTGCTTATAATTACCTTAGGAATGCCCTAATTTAATATTAGTAATTAATTATATAACTTCTTAGCGTATGCTACCGCTATAATATTATTCTAACAGGGTTTTAGCATAGTCTATTTACTAAACTTGTTAATAATAACTAATATTAAGTCATTGCCCTCTATTAACATTAGTAATAATAAGAGGAAGTTAATTAATATTATGTAATACAGGGCTAGTGGTGCTAGTAATAGCTATAGATTGCTATGCTATAGGTGTCTCCTTAGTTAGTAAATCTAGCATAAGGGATATGTCCTTAAATAATTATGTAATTATTGTAAGCTATAAGGTATGTAAAACTACTAGATAACCTCACTTAATTTTAGATAACTTATATAGTTACTATTATATATAGAATTATATAAGTCTTTAACCGTAGATTTAGGTATATATAATCGCAGCTAAAATCCTAGAGTTATCTTCTATAGCAATCTATCTTCCTAGGTAAATAGTAGCTTTACCTAATTTTACATAGGCAATTAGGTATTACCTTCTAAGACCGTTTTAATATGCCGCTATATTAGGTCCTTATTATATCCTAATTATATTAACTTCTTAAAATTAGGGGATATGCTTACTAGAGATACTATTAGCCTCTCCGCTATAGGTATAGTAAACTATAGTATTAGCGCTATAACTAGATTATGCTCCATGTGTTATACGTGTTATACCACTTGTAATTCCCGCAGTGATTTCTAATATTCTAGTCTATTATCTAGTATATTATCTAATTATCTAGGCGCATTATTATTATGTGTTTTTTCTATTATCTTTAATTTACTTAGAGCATTAGGTATTAGGTAGTCCTTGCCTAGCTTATAAATAGCTTTAATATTAAACTAGCTAATATATTCTATAGCTTATATTAATTTCTTATTTATAGTATATTTACTTATTATATTTGCAATGTCTAATTACTAACCTATGTCTATAATTAAGTAGTGGTCTATAAAATAGATAACTAGTGGTAGTTAAGTTACCTTAATCCATTACCTTAATTTACAAAGCATCTAAATATAACTATAAACTTTAAGTTCTATTAACTAATATCTCTTCTTTATATCTAATAACGTTCTAGAAAGGAACGCAATTAGTTAGATAGCTATACATAGAGGGTATTTAATAATTCTCCTATCTATGCCTAGTTTTAAGATTATCTTATCCTTAATATAATACACTATAATACTAATACCCACTCTAGAGGTATTAAAATCCACAAATAACTATTAGTTTAGCAAGAATAGTGTTAGTATAGTGTGTTTTATTAATACTGCCTTTAATTTATTAAAGGCTTTAATCTCCTATTATAATAGTAATAGTATATTAACACTCTTTGCCTAATTATATTATACTAGCTTAGATATCTTTTTCTTTAGAGCTTTATTATCTTTATCTATTTTAACTACCTAATGCACTTAGAGTAAGTTTATTTTATAATCCTATAATAGTTTAATAATTAATATATATCCTAGAACGTATTATCTTAGGGCTTCTATAAACCCTAATAGATATTCTAATGCTTAGAGCGTTTTTAGAAACTCTAGACATTATATTACTACTAATTTCTTAGCTAGTATTGCTATTCCTAGGGAATTAACTATCTTGCCTAGCACCTTTGCTATTAGGTATACTATAAATATCTTCTTTAGGCTAATTAAAATATTATTATCTAGTAGACATTAAAACGTCTGTTAAAGGTTTGCTATATATTATCTAAAGCTAATTAACGCAATAACAATATTATCACAATAGGCTATCGCTCCTATATCTTATAATATATTATCTATATGCCTTTAGATATAGGTATTTAATCCTTTATATCCTATAATTAGGACATTAAATATAAATTATCTATTATAAGTAATTACTAACAGAGCCTATTATAAGTCTAGGTAAACTATCCACTAGTAATAAAATAACATAGCGTTAATAACTATAATATGTGTAGCGTTTGCAATGCCTATAATAACTTCTTCCTATTATCTTATTAGATAGGTATTAAGTATTATTATAATATTTAATCCTTATATATTAACCACTATTTGTCCCTTTTAATTATCTCCTATTCCTACCTATATAATAAAGACTAGAAAAGCAAATAGCACCTAAGACATTATATAAATAACCTTTCCTACTACTAATAATTCTCTTATTATTTTCTTAATAATTATTTAATTATCTAGGCTAACTAGATAGATCCTATATTTCTTTAGCACTAAGTCCTACTATCTAGGTTTTATTTATAATTATATCTATTCCTTCTAAGGAACTATAGTAAATCCCTTATTATAGAATAATTCTATATACTCCTTAAGGAGTGTATATATCTATTATTACTCCCTTATATCCTAGGGATTAAAATAGTTAACTTATATAGCTATGTAAACTATAGTCCTTAATTCTATTATAACTTATTCTATTATTAATAAACGCTTTTCCACGTGTACCCCTATTACTATTGTAAGGTTTACTGCTATTACTTATTCCTTAGCGTTAACTATATATACCCTAGCCACTAGGTTAATAGACTTAAACCTGCCTAATTCCTGCCTTTTGCTAATTATTACTAGCTTATCTATTATATTATATATTAT
Source organism: Epichloe amarillans (assembly GCA_024072835.1). NCBI lineage: Eukaryota > Fungi > Ascomycota > Sordariomycetes > Hypocreales > Clavicipitaceae > Epichloe > Epichloe amarillans. The sequence continues at coordinate 352,662 of CP099638.1, read as the reverse complement.
AATGTGTTACATAGCTCTATTAGCAATTGCTACATATACCCTAAGCTTGTTTACTTACTTTAGTTTAAATAATGCCTAGTTATCCTTACTAAGCTAATAGTGTACTAGAACTAATATTATAATACCTAGTTAAATAACAATTACCTAGGCTAACTTAACTAGCATATTAATCTTTAGTTAATTATACCACACTACTATTAGAATAGCAATGTCTCCACATATCCTAATAACTGCCTTTCCCTTGCTAACTATAATATTAATTTATTAGGGTATAATGCAATCCATGCCTAATAGTATATTTGCTTATAATAACTTAACTATTAAGACCTCCCTAACAAATAATGTAATTATAGGTTATTTATCTAGTGTATTACTTAGAAAGTTTATTAGTAATAACACGTATTTGTCTATAGAATAGGTGTCTATACCTATCCCCTTTATATTAATAGGCGCTGCTCTAGTTTAAATTTTAACATTCGGATACTATTTAGCTACCTATATAGCGTCTACTAATGTGATTAAGTATCCTATATTATAATAGATATCTACCTAGGTATTTAGATTATCTAAATTTAGGGAAATCTAGAATTATAAATATATCTAGGCCTAAAACGCGTAGCCTATGCCTGCGTTATATTACATGCTAATTATTAATTAAAAGATTAGTATATAAGCACCTATTTTTATCTTAACCTTTATTATATCTAGTAATAGCGTTTCCTCTGCTACTAATTTTATTTATATTTATATCTTATCTATTATAATATTTAAGTAATTATAATCACTATATATGTAAAATAAAGAATAAGAGTCTAAAGTTTTATTATAAGCTACCTTACCGCTAATTATGCCCTTACATAGCACTCCGTGTATAGTGTTTAAATAGTTAAAGAGCGTATTATTAGATCTAAATTAGGTAAAGCATATTTAGTAAGTACAAATTATACTATTAATTACCATAAACTAAACCTATTTTACCTAGCTATTAGACTATAGGCTTCTATCCTAATTATCCTAGGGATATATCTCCTACTATTTTACCTCTAAGTATAGCATATATATATCTAAATCCTCCTAATCTAGTTATTAACTATTGTTTTCTTAATATATCTTATTTGCCTGCTTATCCTAGCGTTAATTATTCTGCTCTTTATCTCCTAGTTAATCTAATTTATCTACCTAATGCACTGCCTATAGCTACTATGGTAATATAGCTAGTTTATTTAGTAGCTTTATAGCATTGCTAAATAGGGTGGCCCTATTAGTAACTAGTCTATTGTATCTAAGGTTAGGATTCCTATATAGTCTCTATTAATTATTATAATATAGCTAATTACTAAACTATCTCTCCTAATTATTATAGTATAGTCTTTGCTATCTATATTATTACTATTAGTAACTATTCCTATTGCTATTCTAGTAGTTATTCTAGTAATTATTCTAGTATCCTTATTAAGGTTATAGTCTAGTAAGCCTATTATATAGTTAGTATACTCTACGCTATCCTTAATTATTATATCCCTTACGTATATTTAATCCTTAATATAAATCCCTAAACTGCTAATTTATAATCTATTAGTATTAATCCTATGCCTAACTTGTAATTATTAACTCCCTTTCTCTAATTTACATTAGAAACTAGTTAATTATTATATTCACTAATAGTAAAGTTATAATAGTCTAGATATTAGAATTAAACGCCTAGTGGACTATTCGCAATTACGTAATGTTATCCTAATAATATGCCCTTATATCCTAAAGCAAATTGTGCATAAATATTATAATATCCTCTTTATTATAATACTTCTATAAGGAATATTATACGTTCTTAATCCTATTTAGGGCTATAGATTATAGTTCCTAGAACCTCTCTATAAGGCATATGTAAATAGTCTTTAATAATGCCTCTTAAAGCAATTCACGCTTTAATAGCGTTAATAGATAACTATACTAATTAAGGGCTTATCCTCTAAGATAAGATATTTATATATCTTTTACTAACTTCTCTAACTAGCTAGCTACTATATCTTCTAAATGTTATATAAAAGCTAGTACATATTTGTAGATTATTATTATAGATTTAGCATTTGCTATAATTCCCTAGCCTTTATTATTCTTAATTCCTAGGTTAAAAAACCCTATATCTACCACCCGTAATAGCGGTTATATAATTAGCACTATCTTAGCTTACTATGTGAATAGTGGCTATCTTTACTAAGCTTACTATGCTTATTATCCCTATTATATATATTATAATAGTGCTTAATTTATCCTAGCATTTTCCTTAAATAGATAATATAATATCTAGGTTATATCTATTAGAGGATTCTAGACCCCTTCTAGTAGCTATTATTTATTATTGCCTAGTATTGTATTATAATATTATGCCCCCCTTAGCGTGTATAATCTTAACTAATATAATAAGGAATTATTAGGGGGGGAATTACTAAGTAAGGAATTATTAAGTGGTGTAATAGGGAATAACTTAATAAGTATAGGGCTATTTCTTCCTAACTCTAGGGATAATATTAATAATTATTACCTTAGTGTAAGTAATCTTACGCGCGGGGTCTTATCTAGCTTAATGCCTAACTTAGAATTATGCCTATAATCTCCTGTTCTAAGGTTAAGCTCCCCTAACTATTTTATTATAACTATAACTAAATAGTTTATTAGTACTACGTTAATTAATACATTAATTAAGTCCTATATGTGTTTGCTTTATGTCCTTTTAAACTATATTAGGCTATATCTTAGGCCCTAAGATAATCTCTCTTTATAGTATTCCTAGCCTTTAGGCTAGGAATCTGTTATTAGCGTAATTATTAGGTTATTCTCTGCTAGGGCAAATTATTAGGCCTTTTAGGACTACTTAGTTAAAAATCAGTGAAATCTTAACCTTTGCTTTGCCTATTTAATTAGGTATTTAAATATTACTATATCCTTAAATAGGGAAAAATTTGTTGCTAAATATAAGACTAATTATCTCTAATTATCTATAATATCTAGCTTAGCTATATTAATATACTAGAATAATTATTATGCGTCTATAATTAACTTCTTATCTAGTGTATTCTTTAATATTTAGTGTTTTAATAAAAAGAATTTAATTAAACTGTAAATTAGAATAAGAATAAAAATAATTATAATAATGTTACTAGTTTATTAGTTTAACTCGCACATAGAACGTGTAATTGCTACTAACTGTTAATAAGTGTAGGTGAAAGATAGTTATTTAACCTAATTGTGGGTGCTAACTAGCTATATGTGTACCCTGTGGTCACGTGATGTGACACCCCCCCTCCCTCCTTTCTTCTCGAGGGTTTCGATTTCGATAGTTAATCCTAAGGATATTGAACATTGTAGAAGTAGTGCACCCAGCTTGCTTTCTGAGCTCACAACTCAATCATATCATGCAGTTCCATCATTCACGCAATATACGAAGTGAAAAGAAAACAAGTTTCAAGTAAAGCGTGTGACGAGATCGGGCTCCCAGTTTCATCACATCTTGGCTAAAATAAGCTGGATAGTGGGAGTGGGGGTCGGTCTCCTTGTCGATAAGATCACGTGATGGACGTTTCTCTTCTCTTCCCAGCTTGGTCCCATTGTTTTGAAAAAAAAAAATCCCGGCAAAGAATCAGTGAAGCAGCAAATACAGAAGCCGATCGAAATGCATCTCATGTACACGCTCGACAGCACGGGCGCCCGCCTGTACACCCTCAGGAAGGTGGCCCGCGGGCAAGTCACCAAGTCGGCGCACCCGGCGCGGTTCTCGCCCGACGACAAGTGGTCCAGGCAGAGGGTTACGATGAAGAGGAGATTCGGCTTGCTTCTCACGCAGCAGAGTGAGTTGGGCTGGCATTTTTGCGGTTTTTTTTTTTCATGGGGCACCCAGTTTGCTGACTTTAGGGCAGAGGAGCAGAGTTGAAAAGCCGTGAGCCGAATATGCAGCAGAATATTGGGTTTGGGTTAGAGTCAGTTAGGGGGAGAGATGGGCACTGGGGAAAAGGGGGGGGGGAACGGACATGTGTACATGGCGCTGGGATTTTATGGAAGTCATCTGACGGCTGCTGAATGAAGATGATTGGGATTTTTTTTTTTTTTTCAAATTCGTTCCGAGTTTCTACTTGTGGTCCTCTGTGCCCCCTGATGCTTTTTACATCTTTTACCGTTTTTGTCCTGCTTCAGGTGCATGTCCCGACGCGCATTCCTCATTTCTAGTGTTTTCTCTTGGAATTCACATTCTTGCCGGCTCCGACGCGGATTTTGCCCGCTTGGCCAGACCTCTTCCCCGTCAGCATCGCCGGTAGGTAGTCATCGTCCATAAGGTCCTTCTTCCGCTGCCGTCTCTGCTCGTCGGCCGCCTTGATAAACTCCTTTTGATCTTCCGCCAAGATCAGCTCTCGGCCCCAACCGTTCTTGCCACCTTGGCCCTTTGGTGGGCGACCGTTTGCACTGCCATGGACAGCCTTGGGCACGCTGTATACGTTGCCGCGCTTGTTCCACTGGAAGTTCTTTTTCAGATGGATCTGGAAATTTCCATGCGAGTCGGTGGAGCAGCTTGTTCGGGTGAGCGTTGGCTGTCCGCACTTGGGACAAAACTGCTTCTCCGTGTCCTTGGTGATGGAGAAGCAGCCGTGGCAGCGGAGAAGCCAGTTTTTGAGGTGAGTTATGCGGGAGAAGGACGGGGTGACGAGGTTGAGGTTGATGCGTAGTGCGACGTTTTGCATGGCGTAATCGGATGTGAGGATGGCAGCTTGAAGCGTCTTATGCATCGGTCGGGAGGGTGTGTTGGTGTGAGCATCTTGGGCTTGGTGTTTCTTGAGGTTGGACGGGGTGATCCAGCCGTCCACGTCTGAATCGTCGTCGACGGCTGGGTCCGAGGTCGCGGTGTTCGCTACGGCTGCGGCGTTTTCAACGGGCTCAGCTTCTTGGGTCTCCTGTGCGTTGCTTTGCCCCTCAGCAGGGGCGGCAGTGGTTGGTATTTCTTCGACATCTGCTGTCCCCAAGCTTAAATCGTCCATTGTTTTGTCCAACAACGCTGGCGTCTCGCACGATGGGTCAACCTCGGCGAGAACAGTTGCTGTTTGCTCACGGGCTTCATGTATCTGCTCTTCCTCCTTCTCGTTGGCCGGAGGTGTCCCGCCATCTGCGCTCTTGCTCTCCTCATCGCCGGCCACCCTTCCGTTCAGGGTCTTCTGTACCGGAGTATTCCTCAATCTCCAGTCGCCGTTGTTCCTCTCGAGCTCCAGTTCATATCCCAATGCAATGACCTCGATATCCGGCCGACTCAGAACAGCCAAGTCGCCGGTACGCCTCGCGAAGTCCGTCACGAACTTGACACTCGCGGGACCTGGTGCGCGAACAGTGACAAATGGTAGTAGCGTGGTCTCGACCCGTGTGCGGGTAGCGGGGTCTCTGATCTCGGAGATGACAGACGGGATGGTATACAAGAATTCGGCTCGAGATACAAGTGCGCTGACAGAAGGGTCGTTCTTGATCAATGGTCCCGTATCAAGGACGAGGCTGTGGATCGGCTTGTAGGCTGTGCTGGTGGTGGTCTGCGAGGTGGCACCATCGACAGGCTCTGTTGGTGGCGGGGTAGCCATTTGAGGAGGAGGACACGAGACACGCGATTTCCGTGCGGTTGCGACGGTTCAAAGTCGGTATGTAAGAAGGGCCTTGATGATTTGCCGAGATCGAGAACAACAACCCGTCTGATCGATATGCGTTTCCTGTGTCCAGGGCGTGGGGCAAATTCTTCCCATGGAGGGGGAAGAGGGGGAGGGGGAGAGGGAAGAAAAGTTTAAGGACGATAAGATAAGGATAAGCATTGCAGGGTCAATCACGTGCAGCATGAATATTGAGTACCAAACTTGGCGATATTAGATTAGAGCAACGAACTCTGAAAGTCCCGGATTGAATGCATAGTAATCAGAAAAAAGCTATAATGACTTGGATTTTCGTGAGCCTTTAGGATATACCACTTTCTCGCCCCCTTCCAAGGCGACAAATTGATTGAATTTGTGAACTGTAGTGCAGTGAGCTACCCTAGAGCCGTGTAGACCAATCAATTCCTCGGCTTTTCCTTCTTTGCTGCATTAGGCCATAGGTGACGTCTCTGCAGAATAGCATTTCAATATTAATGGCAGATATCAATACGGCACAACTGCTGTTAACTTGGTCGTTGTGAGCTTGAAACCATGGAAAAAATATGCACGCAAGACTAAGCAAGGAACAGGAAAAGGGTTGTGTTAGCGAGTGTACGGGGTTGTACCACATATTAACGAACTACTCATCTGGAGGCCGTCGGTAAGAAATTCTTCCAAGGGCAGTGGGCAAGTGATGTGGGGACACCCACCGTGTCCGAATGACACGTTGTAATTATGCAGTCCGTAGTTGCAGGATGGATGTACGTACGGACTTTGTACTCCGGAGTTATCATGGGTTGCTTCACTTGGCTTGCCGATCTCAGATGCCGCCGTCCAACAAGTCGGTAGGCTCTAGTTGGGAAGCAGTTGCCGCTGCAGGTTTGCAGGTTTCCAGAGACTGACTGCGTGGCGCATCAAACATCCTCTATAAGTTAGCGCCGCCCTCTACAAGGTGCCAGAGAGACGGCCGTCGTCCATCGTGACCTCATGATGCATACTTGTCTCAATCATTGCAGCTAGCTCAGTGGGAGGATTCTGGAGGAAATCCATCCTGGAGGATGGATGGCTTGTTGGGCTACCATGTGCCATGCGATCAGTCAGAAGTGAGTGTAATATGTATCAACGGTATCACCGGTATCAACGGTATCAATTGCCTCAATTGCCTCAATCGCCCCAAGTTGCCACTTGACGATGCAGAAGGACCAGCCAGCCAGTCTTTGGATTTTCTAGAAGGCTTCCATGGCCCGATGCATCCCCACAGATCTTGACAGGGCCCAGTAGCGACGAAGATTGGACCTGAGATAACGATGGTGTGGGCGCACTGGCGCTCAACGACAAGGGCGACAAGGGCCGGGAGCAGCTGGAGAGAGAAGGAAAAATGCAAAGTTGCAGTTGCGATTGTAGTTCCGGGTTCCAGGCCAGGTTCCAGTGTGAGTGGGCTCGATGTGGATACATGCATGCAAACCACGGGGGTGCACGGGTTGGTGAGGGAATAATAAAGACGATAAGACCGAAGTTGACTCGGTCGTCGCGTGAGCGAGCGAGCACACGGGAAACAATGCGATTTAGCACTGCAACAAGATCAAGGATCAAGATCACCCGGGCAATGGGCGGAATGCGGTCGAAGCACGCGGGGCGAAAGTCGCACCGCACACAAGGTTCGACACGCGACCATGTCTCATCTTGCTTTCCAACGGCCGAGAGGAAGGAGCGAAGCGAAGCGAAGCGAGGCGAGGCGAGGCAGGCAACCTGGAAACTAACCCTAACCGGCCGTCCGTCTCGTGTCGTGTGACACACTAAAATAAGTGACACCACCCAGACCGAGTCGACGACGCTTGGTCCAATCTCGTCCAATCTCTGAGCCTCTGATCAGTGAGCCAACCAACGCACGCACGGCATCAAGATGAATGAAATGAATGAAATGAATGAAATGCATTGCAGTCAGCAGTCAGCAGTCAGCAGTCAGCAGTCGGCAGTCGGCAGTCGGCCCAGTCCCAGCAGCGCAGCGCGGCTCAGAGCGCCAAGTGCCCGTGCCTGGTTTGTTAACTGCAATCTTGGCGCGGCACCCCCTTGGCTTCTGGTCTTGGCTCTTGGCGGGCACTGCACTGGCCACTGACCACTGCCGCTGGGGCGACGGCAGCAGGCAGCAGGGCAAGACCAGACTTTTCCACTTTTCACTTTTCATCAAATCCTTGTCCGCGGCGGCACCCCCGTCTTCCTGCAGGTGCTCTTGTGCGGCTGCGGCTCGCGGCACTTTTTGCCGACTTGGACTGGGACTGGATAAGAGCGAGGAAAATTTCCTTCTTGGTCGCAAGCCACAATGCCACAATGCCACAATGCCACAATGCCACAATCCGACCGACGTCATTCCCAGATGCGCCATCCGATTCACCACCTCCCGCTTTTTGCCGCCGTCAGACAACAACAATAATAACAACAACAACAACAACAACAACAACAACAACAACAACAACAACAACAACAACAACAACGGCAACGACGGCAACGACGGCAACGACGGCAACAATGACAATGATGACAATAAAAACGACAACAGCGACAACGGCAACGATGACAGCAACAATCGAAAGCATGCTCAAGCCTGATATACATTGAGTCCCTGGATTTGCGGGCTGCAAACGTGGGCCCAGCAGAGTGGCTGCAACCAAGGAAGAGGGCTGTATTAGCTTGCGCTGCTGCACAAATAATCCAGTTCTTTCTTACCATGTCAAATCAAAGAAAGGCACGGAAGGTTCATGTTACCAACCACCCACATGATGGACCACATCCCATCCATCCAAGGTGCCATCGCCACAGCGTTACCCCAGGATTCGACTACTGTGTACGATTCCTAATCGAATCGTGCCTTTCTCTTCTCTCGCGCTAATCACCTCGGTCACCTCGGAGTCTTGGGAGTCTCACACGGAGAGGGGATTGTCCGCGGCGGGTCGCCATGGATCGTTGACACATGAAAACTGACTCGACCGACCGACCCCCTCCACCCTTGCCTGGCAATCAATTGGTCCAGAGGCCTCCTCTTTCCTGGCACTCGCGGAGCTCATCGGATCTAGAGCCCTGGCTTCGTGTCATCTCGCGTCAAATCGAGGGTCATGGAAGACGAAACCAAAGTGGCGTCCTCCAGTCATAATACCCAGCTAACTATTGGACCCTGTCAAGACACATGCAAATCGACCCCACTACGGATTACTGGATTACTACTACGTTGCTCCACGAAACTCAACTTGGGTGAGTTCCCTTATGAGTCTCCTCCCAGCTTTGTGTGTCCGGCCCTCGACTCCGAGGAAAAGACAACATTTGCGGGGGAGCCGTCCTCCGGGGTACTACTGCACGACAAGATTGGTCCTCGTCCTCCAGAAGATCAATGGGTGGTCCGGGAGACTGGGACTGTAGCTAGTAGAATCTAGAACTTGGCCCGAGGCCGCCATTGGAGACATCTGCTACGGATTACTGCTCAACTTAACCAACGCAATGCGTGCTTGACTTTTTGCATGATTTTTCCCATTGACAGGCCAGAGATTGAACCTCCATTTGGGACCCTTATCAGTAGTCATCTCGTGACTCCTACGGATTAGTCGTCTCGCAATTTGGTTTCGCGGCCAGCCCGCTCTGTTATCTACAATGGGGCTTTGGCTCCCCAACTTACTTGTATGCGATGGAGGCGCCCCATTACCCCATCCCGTGGTGCCATTGTGTGCCCCACTTGCTCCAATCTTGTTGATGAGGGCTTTCTTTTCCTTTTCCCATCAATTCCCTATCTGGATTCCTGGATTCCCGGATTCCTGGATTTCTGACCAGAGGGTGTCTGTCTATTCCAAGTCAATGCATGTTTCAAACAACCGGTGGTGATGGGTGGCAGGCGGGAGGAGATGGCTAGTCGCGGTGTACGGACTACATGACGACGGATTAAAGTTCGTGTGTCACGGAGTCGAGGCGTGTTTGTTGTGTATCGACTTGTCCGGGTTCGGCCAAGGAAAGAGAGAACTCACTCCACCCCCCCCCTTGCCCGTCGCGCCTTCTTTTCTTCGCGCCAGAATCAGAAACCTTCCATTGCATTTGCCCCGATCCTGGCCCACCCTGGCCCTGGTCGTCGTGCGTCCATCTTATCTTCTCTTCTTCTTCCACCCTGCCCATGTTCGGGAACCCAGCCTAAGCTCATTCACCAATTACTTGCACGCGATTAGCAGCAGCACGGTACGGAGTACGGAGTACGGACAAAGTATAGTTTATTCCTTGCTTCTTTTCAATAAAGCTCCGCAACTTCCCACCTCCTAGCGTCCTACACTTCGCCCCGTCTCCTCTTCCATACACACTGCTCCTCGTGAGGTGGTCAACTGTTGTTTACCTCCGCCACTCTCCCCTTCCTCTCCCCTTCCTCTCCCCTTCCTCTCCCCTTCCTCTCTCCTTCTTCCTCTCTCCTTCCTCTCTCCTTCCTCTACATCTTTTGACAAAGGACTGAAAGGATTGCTGTGTCTCATCTGCTTTGCCAACATCAAGACCTCAGACCAGGAGCACTACTCTAGGAAATCACCCGACTTTGGGTCAACTCGGGCCGAGTCCGACCATCCATCTTAGATATTCTCTCTTCTCGCCATTCCCACTCAACTCAGCACCCAAAATGTCGGAAACTGTCGTACGCGACCACGCTCTGTCCGAAAAAGCCATCAGGGAAAAGGACTCGTCCACTTCCGATCTCGCCACTTCGGATAACGTGCTTGGTGCTCCCATCGCAGGAGAGGTGACCGACTTCGAGGAGCGACGAACAGATTTGGAGAAGCAAAAGACAGCCGAGGGCAATGCGCACTTCCATCGTCTAGGATGGAAGCGACTCACCATTGTCCTCATTGTCGAGGCCATCGCGCTCGGCTCACTCAGCTTGCCAGCCGCCTTCGCTTCGCTGGGCATGGTCGCCGGTGTCATCTGCTGCGTCGGTCTCGGACTCATCGCCATCTACACAAGCGATATTGTCGGAAAGGTCAAGATTGCGTATCCCGAAGTCGCTCACTATGCCGACGCCGGTCGTCTTCTGATGGGACGTTTTGGATACGAGGTGGTTGGCGCCATGTTTGTTCTTCAGTTGACCTTCCTAGTCGGCTCGCACTGCCTGACCGGTACAATCGCCTTCCTCAACATCACCAACAACGGCGCCTGTTCCGTTGTTTTTGGTGTTGTATCCGCCATCATCCTGCTCGTCATCGCCATTCCCCCGTCCTTCGCAGAGGTGGCCATTCTCGGATACATCGATTTCGTCTCCATCCTGCTTGCCATCGGCATCACCATCATCGGCACCGGCGTTGTCGCTGGCCGGGCTCCCGGAGGTTTGTCTGCGGTGAACTGGTCGGCGTGGCCAAAGGAGGGCCTCACGTTTGCCGAGGGTTTCATCGCCATTACCAACATTTGCTTTGCCTATAGCTTCTCCATGTGCCAATTCTCCTTCATGGACGAAATGCACACTCCCGCCGACTATGTCAAGTCGATTTGGGCTCTCGGCCTCATTGAAATCTTCATCTACACTATCACGGGTGCCGTTGTCTATGCCTTTGTGGGCATTGACGTCAAGTCGCCATCGCTGCTCTCGGCCGGCCATACCCTGTCCAAGATTGCTTTTGGCGTTGCCTTGCCCGTCATCTTCATATCTGGATCCATCAACACAACCGTCATTGGGCGCTATATCCACGGCCGAATGTACAAGGACTCGGTCACGCGATTCATCAACACCCCCAAGGGCTGGACCACGTGGCTCGCAGTCATCACCGTCATCACCGTCGCCGCCTTCATCATCGCCGAAGTGATCCCCATATTCAACGATCTTCTGTCCATCTCGTCCTCCCTGTTCATTTCCGGCTTCACCTTCTATCTGCCTGCCTGGATGTGGTTCAAGCTTCTCCGCAAGGGCAAGTGGTACTCCAAAGAGAACCTCCCCAGCTCCATCATGAACGCACTTTGTTTTCTCATCGGCATCGTTGTCTTGGTTTGCGGCACATACGCCAGTGTAAACGATATTGTAAGTTTAAGAATCCCAAAACTCTGTGTCCCACGTCGAAAATAACATGACACTAAACTGTGATGCCAAAAGATCAAGTCGTTCAACGCCGGTACCACGAGGGGGGTCTTCTCTTGCGCACCAATTGGGTAAAGGGAAGCGGTAATTTCTTGCGTGTGAGAATAATTTTAAAGAGTAGGAAACGACGAACGGCATGCTTTTCGAGCACCGAGTCTCTACGCGGCGCATTCACGACGCCAAGGGCGAGGACGCGAGGTTGGTTGGGATGCGGAAAAGGTGGCCTAATAATTGACGCAGAACGAAGCAGAATACATGTACATAAAAGGCTTTACGCATGTCCATGGTACAGGATTAGTCATTCAATGTTGCTGCATATGATCCCCCACCTGTTTGTTGCACTATGTGCAAAGCTCACTTATCCGGGGTGGTTGGAGAGATGATGGCCCGAGCTCCCACCTGCTGCGAGGGCGGGAGCTCGTAGTCGCAGATTGGGGATATTGAGTTTGCGGTGTTATCAGGGGGCAGGGGGTTAAAATAGAGTTGGCGCCCTGGCTGACGTGAAAGAAGAAGATGTGCGCGGCGGCGGCGGCCCGTGGCGGTCCCGTGGCGGTCCCGTGGCGCAATGTCTAGGTCAAGGGGGGCTTGTTTAGAGACAATCAATTAAGGGGGGGGCCGGCCAAGTCTTTTTTTTACCATTTTCCGGCCATTTCCCCGAGAATGGAGAATGGGGAGACGGGCGTTTTGAGAAATGCCGCAGTGGTGGATGGGATGGGGTCTTGGATGGAAGTCGGGGGACAAGATGGTCGCCTTCCCCTGCCCTGCGGCAACTGCTTGGAGATGGCTCGCCTTCTTGGGCTAATTTCCGGAATATACGTCATGGTGTTGACGTCCAATATTCTCATGGGAGCTGTTGAGCTGAGCTGTTGGCTTCGTCATCAGCATGGCTACCCTGGACGTGGCTGCCCGTTGTGTTCGCCCCTCTTCCTCCAAATAGAGGTTTTATTACGCCGGATTTCATCCTTTTCTTCTCCTGGCCAAGCTCATCTTTACACCGGCCGCCGGCGAAGCCGGAGATGATGCATACAGACGACGGGGTCGTGGCAGTGGCCAAACAGATGCACACTCTTGAGTCTTGAGCGCGAACAATTACCCGGCTGCTTATGCGCGGACCAAAAAGCCGGCCTTGGAGTTGTCTTGGCTCAGCGCCATCGGAGAAGATTGCCATCCGCCTGGGAGCACATTAGCCCGCCAGGCAATGAGCCCGCCGTTCGACTGAAGAGAGCACCTGCCAAGAGCTCCCTTTTACCCTCGATTTTGAGCTCATACGCTCGAATGTCTCCAGAACCACCTTCTCAACGGACTCATTATTCTCGCTATATGTCGGCCTAGGCGAGAAAGCGGCGCCCATGAATTTGTCTGGGAGACGTTTTGAGACATTGGCGATGGACAGATTTGGTTACGACGTGTACAAGACTGATGCCTTGTACAAGAACATCCCCTTGCTGATCAACGCTACGCCTTCTGGCTGCATCGCGTTCTTCTCAACGAGCCACGGTCGCGGCAAATACTCAATTGGTGTGCCGAGATGGACGGCATGTGGTACATGTGGGGTCAACGAGGTGTACAGGCAGGATTACGGAGGACTCGAGGAGATCATCATCGTGGGAAAGACTCTGCAAGACATCGCTTCCCAGACCCAGAAGGGTGGACCGAAGAGCACCACAAGCTCGGTATGCAAATGTGAAGCCGTATGTTCTGGCGAGCCGTGAAGAAGCTTCGTGAGGAGGGGATTGACTGCATTTGGAATGACAACAATGGGTACACCATGACTTGAGCTATGTACATTAAAAAAAAAAAATTGTTGGTGTCAAAGTGTCAGGGCGTCAATGCCCTTGCTGCTGGCAAGACAAGCACAAGCACGCTCGAGCCAAGTTCGTCTCAATAATAAGGGAAGAAGCTGTCGTGGTTAGGTCGGTGGGCTGAGACAGTGTTTGAGAATCCCCGTGTTACTCTCTCTGCATGATGCTTGCGCCGTAAGAGATGTCATGACCCCATGGGTTTGTCTTCACTAGGACACCTGAAAAGAATCGATGAAAACGTGCCGGAAATCGCCAAATCGGCTACTCTGCGCCTTGACATCTTTTTCACTCGAATCCGATTTCCACCACCAGGTAGGCTCAGCTCCAAGGGAGTGGCCATAGTCATGGTGCACCTCTCCCTCCCCTCTCGAGACTTCGTCAACATGACTCCTTCACACGTCAGCCTCTCACCGATTGTGACCCATGGCCTACGGAGTACTTTGAGTTTACTCTGACACACACAACATCAGCATAGATGACAACTTGTCATTGGAATCGCATGTCGGCCTAATTGTCGGCAATGGTCGCCACTCCTGGGCAAATGGGCAAAACGAAAAGCCGAAAAAAAATGCGATATCGATGTGCCACGGCTTGTCGCATTCAATCCAGTCAAATTCAAATTCGCCTACCTCGATAGAATCATATGTACTCCGTAAGAAGTAGCTCCATCCATCCGAGACGGGTCAACCCCGCTCGTTCTTGCCGAGACACGGACTACAGAAAATCCGTCAGGGTCTGGTTCCCCTCTGCATACGTATCTTCATTCAGTTGCACGCACATGCACATTGTTCAACTAAAAGCTCTCGGCTTGTCTCGTCTCCTAAATGTCCAGTGCACTCACCAACCTCTAGGGTCCCTTCAGAAAGAAGGATCGACATCGCTCAACCTCTGGCTCTCGCCTTCTCTTCTCGGGTTCCAGCTGAATAACACCAACCAACGGCAAACCCTCCCTTTTCCTCTGTCAACATGGCCGATGTTCCTCTGCAAGTGATTTCAGAGAACTCGGCGTCCGAGCGGCGCATCACTCCATCCTGGTCCATCAGCACTCTTAAAGCAAAGCTTGAATCAGTCACGGGCATTCCTCCTTCGGCCCAAAGACTCAGTCTCAAAACGTCCACAGGCTCGGATGCCATCCCCGTCCAAGCGGCAGATGAGGACGTCACCCAGCTGTTCAGCTTTCCCCTGGCACCGTACGCCGAGCTGCATGTAAGTTTTGGTTACAGCATTTCATTTGTTCATGAGGCAACCCTTCCAGGACCAGGGCTGCCACACGAGCACGAGTGGGTCGGACGAGATAGTTGTCGATGGAGGAAGCTCGGTGGGTTGGACAGACAAGTCACGAGTCTTCATTTCCCTGTGCTTCTCCTTCCTGCTTTCCCCTTCTCTTACTTTGCGCCATCTTTTTCATCTTTCAGGGCTTCCCGGGTTGGTGTCGAGGAAAAAGCAAAATAATGTTTCACCAGTGGCGTTTGGTAGATCAATATTGGTCTGCCATCCAGACAAGGAGAGCAGCCCAGCCCTCTCCCCATGTATTCTCGAAGCATCTCCTCATCAAGGCGTTGACTCTAGCGTGTACTCTATATATGCGTCGTCTGCAGTGCATCGTTTTAGTATATATCATACTGCTGGGAACGTTGGGCTTGCTTTTCAACTTTAGCCCCTGTGTAAAGAAACAGGCGTACATGCGGATTTGGACTGACACAGAGAGAAAACACATGGAAGAAGCCAGAAAGTCTATCGCTAACATAGCCTGATTCCACTCACTAGGTGGCGGATACCCGACCTCCTGGGGCAAGGCCCAACTTCACCGACACATCTGGCGTGGACAAGTATGAGATGCCTGAGGAGGAGTATGAAAAGAAGTCCGACTCAGTTCTGGCGTGGAAAAAGGCACAAAAACTTGGCCGATTCGATCCCAACGCACCAAACCACGAGAAGGCTAGGCTGGAGGCTACGGAACAAGAAGTGCGCCAGCGTGGCATCCAAGCCGGTAAGCGATGCCGCGTTGGCGGTGAGGACACCAGACGTGGGGTCATCCGATACGTTGGCGAAGTCCCGGAGATCCCAAACGGCCATGGACAATGGGTGGGAGTCCAGCTAGACGAGCCTGTAGGCAAAAACGACGGCAGCATTAATGGCAACAGGTACTGGGGAGAGCCCTCGTCCATGAAGCACGGCGTCTTTGTGCGTCCAGAACGGGTGGAAATCGGCGATTTTCCTCGAATGGACGATCTTGAGGATATGGAAGAGATATAAACAATGACGACGGAAACGACCCACCCGGTGATCTATGTATCAAAGTTGTTGAATCTACTGATTGCAACAAAATGCATTCTTCACATGGTACTGAGAACGATCAAACGCCTTGTAGACACGCCACTCTTTGTGGCGAAGAGGTGGCCAAATGGCAGCGTTCTTGGACTATTCTTCGAAACCTATCAAGTCATGATAGCTCCGCCTCTCAAAGACCACTGAAGGCCTGGTTCTAAACCCAAAAGGCCCAACAGTTTCGCCTACATGACCACAACAACTTACATGTGACATGGTGTCGGTTGCAATAACCTTGCAATAATCTGCTCCAACACACGATCATGCCAGTCTCCACGCCTGCTTCTACGAGAACTAGCCATGCAAAATGGATCTCCCTTGTAAGAGAATGCCGATATGCTCCAGAACCACCAACGTCTAAACAGATCGCCCGACCCCTCCAACCAAGGATTCGAGAGCAACGACCCCCCGCACCCATGAAAAAGGCGTTTGCCAGAGTTTATCCAATGGCGGTATGATGAGCTATTTCGCAACTCTGCTTGCAACTCGTTTGTGTGAAACAAGCGCTATGACTCCCAATGGATAACACGGAACATGTTCCTTCCTGTTTCCAAGCAAATTAAGCCCTGTTTTAAGCCTTATATTGTGGGCATGACCGTGCCATGGACCAAGCAAAACTATTCAACTTGTCGGCAAACTACGGGTCCGGGAGAGCAGAAATTTTGAGTTTACACCTCGGAGACTTTGTAACGGCAGGAGTCACGGTTCGATTAAGAGTAAACTGCGGTGCGCCTCTAGGTTCGTCTGAAATTTTTCTAGGGGGCTCCCGTACGACTCATGCTGCCAACCTCATGTTAAGAGAGTTTCCTGACTGAGGATCATGTACAGGGATCACGATACATGGATTGTATGGACAAAATGTGCCCGTGTTGATAGGTTTGTTTGGGGCTTGTGAAGAGAAACCCTAGAAAAGAAAGTTTGCAAAGGTCGAAAAAGAGTTAGTAGATTCCGGACGCTAGGAGACATGATGAGCTCAAAAGTGGGCGGGTTTGTCTCAGTCGATTGAATCGTGGTATTGAGCTGGTGTTACCTTTCAACTCCAAGTTCAGCCACCGCGCCAATCGGAAGAGAACGCTGGCAAAGTCTTAACTCTAACAGAAAGCATACTGTAGTGATTTGGCGTTTCTGGTAGACAAGCAACAAACTCAAATAATAGCGTGGGGGGGCTTCCGAGTGACGGTACGGTGCACAGAGGCGTGTGTATCACCAACGTGCGAGCATCCAAGATGGGATGATGCTCACACGTTGGGTGTCACCGAATGAAAGACCAAAGAGGCCAGCGGAAGGGATCCACCCATCGTGGATCCAGGGGCGCGACGATTTGGACGATTTGGTCTACGGCTCCGACCGTTGAGGGGACGCAGATGACCGTTTTCGTGCTATGATCGGCAATTTGCACGACGTGACTGTGATGTGATGAACCTTTGTTCAACGAAGGAGAAGGGAAATGAATGATGCCGCGGGGTACATGGTGAAGTTTCTCTCGACAGAATCGTGGAAATAAGAGCTGCTGGCTGACCACACTCGCGGTAAGTCTGAGCTGGCTCGAAGAGCATTTGTGCATGCTATAGTTGTGCTTGTTCGATAGTCATCGAAATCTTGTCACGAATTTCATCCCTCCCGCACCTCTCGGACTTGAATGTCTCGAGAACGGTTGTGAGATTGATCATGGACCGCAACTCACCTTTTGCCCATCAGAGACAATGCAATTCAAAGCCTTGTCAAACGGAAGCACTCGACACGAATGTACAGGTGACACTGATTCGTGATGGCCAGGCTCCCATGGGAGTCTGCGAATAGCCCAAAACTCGATGGCGTTGATGGCGCAATGTTTGTCTCGGCGGTGGGTGCAAGTTTTCAGCTGGCTGCAGCGAATGAGAGCATTCTAATGAATGCGTGCGTGCGTGCAAGGCATCGGATATGGGCCGAGTACGGAGTAACGGCTGGTGAAGTGAATGAGTGAATGATTGAATGAACTGACTGAGACATGACTGACAAACGCAGTCTTTTTTACGCCTTGCTCAAACATTGAAGCGACCCCCATTTTGCCGTGAAGAAGGGGTCTGTCGTCCACCGCCCCACGCTCGTTTGAAGAAGGAAGGAACGGACGGCCTCGGTCGCAGGTTCCTGCGTGGCCTATCACGCCTATCACGCCTATCACTTTGGCTACAATTGGTTTTGCCCGCAGCGCCCCGCCCTCGGCTACCTCCTCCACCATCCACTCCACTTCGGCAGCCGACGTCGCCGCCGTCGTGCATGCCAATGCCAACCAACGTGGTCTGGTCTGGCCCACGAGTTCCATGATTCTAATCTCAGCTTTACGTCTTTGCCGCCGTTTGCCTCCTGCACCTCTCATTTCCCTAATCCGTATCCCCCTCTTCATCTGCCCATCTCCCCCCCGGCGCGCTCAGTATACGACTCGGTGTTGGTAGCGGCTGCGACCACCGTCGCCCCGTGACAAATGTCTCTTCTCTCGATTTGAAAAATCCAGGCAGATGACGGGTCCCCGCCAGCACGAAGCGAACCCTTCGATCGGCCCATCGCCTCAAAAGACCTGCTTTCCGTGCTGTCCTCGGGAAAGCTGTGGTCGCTCAAGTAGGACGCTGTAACCCCCCACCCGACAATCCGAGGTATAAAAATTGCAAACATGGCTGCCCTCATTGCCAGGCTTTGGTCCGTCCTGTTGGCTGTGGCGTTTGCGTCTGAGCTGGTCCTTGGCCAAGATGAGACAATCACTGTCTTCACTTCTGCTCACCAGGATGTTCCGGATTGGGCAGCACCAAACTCGCTGAATTTGAATTTGACGACACAGCCTGGGGGGCCAGTAGGTGTGCAATTCACCGTGATTCCCTTGACGGCGAGTATCGGACTGAACGGAACGGGCACTGTTCGCGGGGTGAGAACCGAGCTTTTGACATTCATGATCTGTAGATATGACAGAATAGGAGACTTGCAGTCGTGCTCGTCCGCTAATTCAGCGTCTTCGGCAGTCTTTTCATATCGTGGGCGGGCTCAAGGCTGCAAATACATCCACCTATAACGACCTACGGGGAAATGGCACCATCGCCTTTCTATCTTGCGACAGCTCCTCCTCTGATGGGTTCATCACTCCAGATAAGATGCTTGCCAGGCTGATGGAGGCTTCTCCCTCATTGACGGCCATCATCCTATACTCCACCGACAAGAACATATGCCTCATAACCGACGACGCGCCTTTGCCCTACGCGAGTATTTTGTCCATGGCAGATGCAGGGGAGGCAGGAAGAGTCTTGACCTACCTCAACGGTACGCAGACAGTGAACTCCGTAGATGGTGAAATCACCGGTAGTACGGGTCACAAAGATACAAACTCGGGGTCGGGCAACGGTGGCGGGAGCAACTCGGCTGTGGCCATGAGCATTTTATACAGCATCACGGGTATCATAACTCTTTTATTCTTGATCATCATTGCCACTGGTGCCGCTCGCGCACATCGATACCCCGAAAGATACGGCCCACGTGGGGGCTCCGGAGGAAGACCGCGTCAAAGTCGTGCCAAGGGGCTTGCGCGCGCTGTGCTGGACACCATCCCCATTGTCAAGTTCGGCAATCAGGACCCCGCAAAAGCTGATCCAGAATTTGAACTTGACGCGGCCCTAACGGATGGTCGCCGTGCCGCGACGGTCCAAGATGCCGCTGCTGTGGCCATCGGAAATGGACCTACCGAAGCGAAAACGGCGGCTGCGGAGGCCACCGCAGCTACAAAGAGCAGTGACGACCAGAAGTCATCGAAGCGAGACTCTCACGCGGAAGGCGTTGAGGTAGACTTCACAACTGATGAGTATGCCGAGACTGAGGCCCATTTGGGATGCTCCATCTGTACAGAAGACTTTAAAGTAGGCGAGGACGTGCGGGTTTTGCCATGCAATCACCAATTTCATCCCCATTGCGTGGACCCATGGCTCATAAATGTCTCCGGAACATGTCCTCTCTGGTAAGCTTTCGTCCATCGTTTATGATGGTTGTTGGGGAAAACCCATTTCACTTACACTATAGCAGTCGCCTTGACCTTCGACCTGGTCATACTTCTTCGCATGACGAATTTTCCGAACCGAACGACAGTCTGGCTCCTCCGCTGGCACTTGAAGGAGAGGATACTGACAGCACACATGCGCCTCATGGCAACCGTTTGAGTCGACTGTTTGATGTAAATCGTCTGCGACAAGCCCCTGTTGAAGAACGAATTGAAGCCCTTCGCCAAATGCGCGCCCATACACAGTATCAAGAGACGGACGCTCAGGAAACGACAGCAACTGATAGGCCACAAGCCGCCAAATTGACGGACAAGTTGAAGGACAAGTTTAGGATCCGGACCAGGGCTCAAGTCGCGAGATAGGAGAGTTTCTGCTGGTCTCGACGTGCTGAAATGAATGATGGGTATACCAAAGTATGAAGATGGCATGAGCATGACAAACCCAAACGAAAGGATGTATCACACTGCTCGGCGTTGAGGTTTCATAACTTGATAAGATGGGCGGCTCGGGGCATCGCGCGGCGTTTTCGGGAACTGTACTACATAGCAAGGTATCTCTATTCTTCGACCGACCAGATTTGTTACATGAGCCTGTCTCGTCGTGCATAGACCAGACCTAGTGTGAAGTTTCTCTTGGTTATGAGCGGACAATGTGTCGAGAGCTGAAGATTTTTGCCACATGGTTGTCGATGTATCGCTCCTTCCACAACAACGACGGCGTATGAGAAGACTTGCTGCCATCTACGTGTCCTTACTTGCAACCTGCTCAACCAGAACACAAAATTGTTTTTTAGGTGCTCTGTGGAAATCATCTCAGTCCTACATCTGGTGGTCGACGAAACGCATTCGGCCTTGTTGACGGACGCACCGTTGACGAAGACTCCTTGGTTCACTTCACCTCCTCGTGCCGGGCCGGGCAGCCTCTTCCTATACATTAATGCGTGCACATTCTTCCTACGATTTCGCTGGTTCCGCCTCTAGGCATTCAGAATCGCCATCTCCCATTGGCCCGAAAAGAAACCTCAGTTCAGTTCAACATGACACCGCCCGTGGCGGGGACGATAATGGCCGTGCTTGTGTCGCTTTCGTCAACCAGCGTCCTTGCTACGTTTCTGAGTAGGCACCTCTGTTTCACGAGAACTCGCATCCCGAACGCTTGCTCAAGCCAACCGTGCAGAGTGTCATCTAACGACTTCACAGCGCAAAGGTGCCTGGTAATTCGATCCTGGAGCCGTCTTCCGATCGTCGTATGGTGTGCGTCAAAGTTCTTGGCAAGCTTGTTTCCAAGACAGGGGAGATAGATACTGACTGGTTGAGTTAGTGGTCTTCGCAATTTACACCGACTCGTATCTCTTCGTCTTTTCTTCCGCGTTGCTGCAGAATACTCTGGGCTTGACTTACAATATGAGGACTTGTGACGGTGCGATTTTGCTGTGTCTTGCCTGCTACGTGACTACCAAGGTGCGTGTGTTCACTTCCGAGCAATAATTCCAGGTCGCTGATCTATTCCAAACAGATTGTGAGCTTTCTTTTCTTCATACACTGTCTCGGTATGGCTTGTGACGGCTGGGCTGATGCAGCAAAAAGTTTACATACCTTTTCTTGGTCGAGAAAGCGGTGCGTTACGTGTGTTCTACCGAGGTACTAGATGAAACTAGACTCACTCTCTCCCAGCACGTCATTCGAGGAACTACGAAGAAAAGAGCTCGGTCGAAGCTTTATTTGTTCAACTCAGCCGGTATGCTCGGCGTATATTTAGCGGTCGTGATTCTCAACTTTGTGTTGTATGGCATCTCCTTCATCTGGGAACACGACGCAAGCTTACCCGAAGTAATAGTCGTATCGCAAAGCTGAAGGAGGGAGAGTGCATAATTGGTATGAAGAGCTTCGCTATGATACCTCTTATTTCGTTCGATGCGGTTGTGAATGTGTATTTGACAATCATGTTCTTGATTCCTCTACGAAGTGCGTCCTGATTCTGAAACTATACAGACCCGGAAATTTGCAAGATTGTCAAGGGGCCTAATATTATCGCAGAACTCTATTCGTACAGAGATATGCCGCGCACGCCGGCAAATGCCAGGCTTCGAACGATCTCATTTCGGACCTTTTGCGGCGCAGCTTGTACCTGTTTAAGCAGCATAGCGTATGTAAACATGCCGAATGACTACCATGGCCAACCGAGAAATGATGGGATAACAAAATCGACAGCAACCTCTCCGTCCTAATGTCACTCGACGGTGAACCAGGATGGGTGTGTCTGATGAGCTGTAACTGTGATAGTAAGTGCTGCTCCAGGGATCGTATCCCCCTCGCAGGACATACTCGCCAGCACCACCTGATTGATATCAATTCCAAAAGTTTTATTCTCTGCCCTTGTCATCCAATGGGTCACTTCAAAGGACAATGCTGGCACATCAAGCGCCAATTCATCAGCATCTTCAACACCAACAAGCACTCCTTTGGTGCCTCCAGTTGGAACGTCAACGCAGAGCGACACGCCAAACGACTTGAGAACCCCTCGCGGCGGTGTCATTGTCACGACGACAATCGAGAGCGAGATCAAGCCAGGATCTAAATCAGGACCTGGCCAACTCAATCTGGGCGAGAGAAGACAAAATGCGTATGCCAGGGCTGAAGAAGGCCGAATCGACGTTGACAGTTCCGTCCACGACGGATATTGTGGTTCGACAACGAGCATCACAGCTGGTCATTACGCATCTGAGTCCACGAGCTCATATAGAGCTTGACTCTTTGTTTGTGGCAGGAGGCGGTGCGGAAGGAGACGAGAGGAACCCTATTCTTGATCCTGATCATTGCTATCCCTGTGTAGTATTACCTAGCTAGCACACCTTTGGATAATACCACTTCGCCGGACCACTTGTTGGCTATTTTCATTGATGAGATGCAACAACTAGTAATTATATGCCGTGGCAGGAATTGCAGAGGGCCTGCGAACCGACGATGCATGCATTGATTGGGAGGGGGGGTGTGAAACATGTCGTCTAAAAATAAAACGTCAAGTCTCCCTCCCCTCCCTCACACGGCAAATCTTGTCTCGGTGTCTCTGTCTCAGTACTGGGGACCGGATTCCCACTACTTTGTTCATGGATGGAATTGATACTCGGAAATTGGCTCGGGAGCATCGGCATCTCCTTACTGCCTTGCCTGGTACCTGCCTGCCTGCCTGCACGTACGCTGTAATACGAAAAGTTTCGTTCCGTCGCCCCTTGTACATCATGGCCGAGTGTTTGGCAGTGGTGATTCAATCATGGTCATGGGAGTCATCATTTCGGCAACAACACTTTCACAGTGCGCACATGATCGTGGGAGAAAAAAAAAGGTAAACAAATGGCATCAACTGTCATGGCTCATGATACAAGAATTTACGACTAGTCCGTGGTCCCCTTGACTTTCTCGTCTTCCGTCACTCTCGAGATACTCGTGTTGTCTGTAATTTGGCCATGACACGACGCCCCTCGGACTTGTCCGGCAGAACAGCCCTTGCGACAAAGTGTGGGTGGGACGTCTTCTTCATGGTTGGAGAAAGAAGTCGGGAACCGAGAAGACAGACAGACGATCCAAAATGAGGAAGAAGGAAATTTTTTCCCTCCTGGTTTCCTTTCATGTCTCCTTGCATTCACCATGTGGCGGAAACGATGATTGTCAACATAATTGGCTAAATATATACTAGAACTTTTAAAAAATACTTGGTGCGCTGTTGCCTCTATTGCAAATTGGGTGATGCCCGGACCCTCCCAGGGTTGTATCTGATATCCCTCGTCGACTGAGTGAAAGAAGGAAAGAAAATGTGATGAGAGAAGAAGAAGTTTTTTTTTTTCAACAAGTTTGAGAAGAGAGGTGGGTATCGTTCCCTAGCGAGCGTACGAGAAGCGAAATCAAAGTGACGCATCAAAGTGGTCTGACAGGGCATCTGATGGCCTTTACAGGCTGACGTACTTGAGGCCAATGGCGTTCAAAGTAGAGTCAGGAGAGAGCAGCTGGAGGTTGCCGGTGCCAGCCATGAAATAGGCATACGCGTCGAGGTATTCGAGAGAATCGAGCTTGGGAATCACCCGGGTGAGGAACTCGGCAGCCTCGTCGGTCGTGGCGTCGATGGGAGCAAACTCGGTCAGCCAGACGGCCTTGCCGTCACAGATGGTGTGGACTTGATCAAGAGTTTCAAAGAGTTTGTCCATGGCACTGATGCGATCGTACCAGTGGAGAGCGCACATGTCGTATTCGCAGCGCTGGGGCTGGGTCTTGCACTCGCTGACCCACTTCCTGAGCCAATCGAGTCCCTCGCCCGGAACATTGCTGTTGCTGATGGCGGGGGCGCCAATCAAGGTCTGCCCGGAGTATGGGTTCATGTACTCGACGTGATATTTCGCAGCTTCGGCGGGGCTCATGTTGGCCTGCTTCTCTTTGTCGGGCTCATTGAAGGAGAGGAGAGCCTTGGCGCCCCTGGCAACAGCTTCGGTAGCACTGGAATGCCAGCTTTTGAAGAAGTCTTCGTTCGCATTGTGAGGTCCCCTGCCCCAAAGCATGGGAATGAAGTTGCCAACACGGTCAAGAGCTCCGGAAGCTTGTCCCCAGTCGTACGCCCAGCCGCAGTTACCTCTGCAGGAAGCTCCGACCACGTTGGCGAGCTCAGGGTCGTTGTAGGCGACACCACGCTTGACAACAAGGCCGGGTCTTTTGGAAGAGACGCCAGTGCTGCCGCCGCCAGTGAGGGTGTCAGGCTTGACAGGTGATGCTTTCGAGCTGGTGCGAGCTGGAGCTGGTTTTTGCTGGTTTTTTTGAACAGGAGGGGGCTCGTTTCTGGGTGCCTGAGTCTGAGCAGGGACGACGACGACGTCCACATTGGCGACCTTGCTGGCATCATTGGGCCGGGCACCGGCGGTGGAACTACACTCACTGACAAAGACATCTTTGACAACAGTCTTCCAAACGACATCAGGTTTGTTCTCCACCTTGTTCTCTCGTCGGTTGATGTTGAGGGCAGCCACTTGGTTGATGACCGCAACGGCGCCAGCCAGAGCAGCGATCTTGCTGGTGTACATGATTGCTGACATATATATATATATATATATATATATATGTATATACCAAAATTTGCGAGTACTCCTCAAGTGTTTCTTTTTGCGCCGAATAGCAATGTTTGGTCTCTTGAGGCTACCAATCGGCTAGACAGAAAGTAAAAAGGTAAATGTAGGAATTTTGTCGTAATCTTTGTTGTAAAGGATTGCTGAACAGCGCAAGCGTGACCCGATAATCGGCACGGCCGTCAAGGAGAGTTGTTCACGCCGTCTTTTAAAGACGCGAGAAAGGGAAAGGACTGGTAGTATGCAAACAGCGAAAGGAAGTGCTGTTGCGAGTAAACAAGATCGAAGCTAGCGATCTGTTTTTTCTTCTTCTCCCAAGGTTTTCAGAAAGGAAGGACAGCGGGAAGGTAGAGAAGGTGAAGAGAGAAGAAGAAGAAGAAGAAGAAGAAGCGGCAAGGTGAAAGAATGGAGAGGTGTTCAAGGTAGAAATAGGAACGAGGGAGAGGATTCAGGTGTGCAAGCCGATAACACCAGTTCCGTTCCATTTCGACGGACTTGAGCCCAGACATCATCTGGGCTTGCCTTGACAAGACCGTGTCCAACTCGAGCCCATGGAAGTAGGATGAGATAATACCGGGGAGGGCGTGTGGGAGGCAATGGCAAGATGAGTGGTTCGCCCAGGGAGGGCGTGCGCCAGGGGGGGGGGCGTGTCCCGATTTAGTGTCTGTGTGTAATATTCGCACGGAGTACTCCGTGTCACAAGAATTTACAGAGTATGTACATACAACCGGCAGGTCTATCAGGCTCTACCGCCAGCTATATGGTTAAGCAGAGTCTGTGAGTCTCCCTTTCCTCCCCCCTGCAGGCATTAAAAGGCTGAGCAAAAACTTGGCGTCTTTGCGCGTTCGTGTCCCGACATGCGCTAGCAGATTTGTATTGCGCGCACGCGCACACACCGTGCTGACTGCATTTGCCCACATTTGCAGAAGTATGTAGGGTCCTGACATGCATTGTGCTCCACCAATCAGCAGAGGCTCTGGGTGCATCCGCCTTCCTCCAAAAGGCATCATGAGTTAATATCTACACCGGCTAGGCCCGGCTGCGAATAACATTAGGGCGTATAGAATACTCGTTGTTTTCTGTCGTGGAAGAGTCTCGCCTCACATACCCAAGCTGGCGAGTACGGAGTAGTTGGTCACCTACATTGTATGTTGTATTTAGTTTGTATAGCACGAGAATGCGGATTAATCCGTATGTGATCCGTACATACATAAAACATCATAAAACTGACTCGTTTAAATGTCAGGGGTGGGTCAGGCAACCGGTTCACCGGCGCGGGTGGATTCCCTGGGCGGCTAATATATGTAAGTCGACCAACAAGCGTTGTTCGTTCCGCGTACTGCGGAGTCCGTACCATGCACCCATGCACCCATGCAATGGCAACCCAGATGGCGTCAGGAATTGGGTGCCATTGGCCCTTGTCAGGTCGCTCTACGCGTGCCTGGCAGGTGCCCGGCAGGTGCATACATATGTACTGCGGGATAATCGCGCTGAATACGGATCCGTACAGACGGAGTGTTCCGAACTACCCGGTGGTACAAAGGATCAGCAGACTGACTAGGACGGCCAATTTGACACTTGTCACTTGTCCCACGTGCTCATAACCATGAGCTCCTTCCTTATCTCATGGCAAACAGCGAGCTCTATTAATAATAAAGTGCAGACGCTCCTACATGTAGGTGCTCTGGGTGCTCTACCGTTGTTTCTACGGATTATTGTTTACTCCTGGCCAGTGTACGGAGTACACGTACACACGGAGTGTTCAGGAACAGATCAACGGTTGGCTGGAGTTGTTAGCTAGGAAATAATTCGCAAGTGCATCGTGTACTCCGTAGTCCGTATGTGAAAACTACTCGGTGAACGCGCATGGGCATTGATGAATGTGCATCCGCCGCTTTCCCTATCCGTCTTCGGAACCCACTTATGCCTTGTGGACAAGATACTTATCGAAGGAGGTGTGAAGAGTGGGTCGTTCCAGCGGATTAGGACTAACGGCGGATGCACATCCAATATTTGACGACGGATGGGCGTTCATTTGTTCATTGTACGGACTACGGAGTAATCCGTATGTTGTGCACTGTCTCATTCCTCCATGTCGGCCTCCCCTAGCACAAACCTTTTTTTGTTCCTGCTTTGGCGAATCAGCCACTGAACTCGCGCGGAATCGGAAGGGTAGAAGGGGGGGTGGGAGAGGGACACGTGTCCTGCGTTGTGGTCACGGCAGTATTATATTAAGTCGAACAAGACCACAACGCCCGGCGGCGCCTACGTTCCTCCTGCATGCAGTACGATGCGATAAATGCTGCTCGTGGGCGAGGAAACAATGAAGCCAAGCTAATCATACTCACGTACTTGTCGGTGAGATGCCAAGATGAGGCGTGCCATGGACAAATCGCGACGGCAACAACGCATCCGTCCATTGCGTAATTGCATCTGGTGAGTTGGCGGATGAACAGCATCGCTGCAGCATCGCTGGAGACTTGTCAGTGCAGCTATCGGCACAAAGGTGTCACTTGTTCTGAGTGATTTTCTCATGATATTCTTCTTGGTCAGCCATTTCGAAGACCCCCCCCCCCGGGTCATTGTTGTCAATTCTTGACCATACCCCAAGATGCCCCCCCATAGCGGGAGCAACCTCGCTTCCACATCGCCGCCGTTTCACAGACATGTCTGCGAATGGTGAAACCCGATCGGAAAAAGCGGCAGCCACGAGAACATCGATGATCTCGTGGGTTTGCGGGAAGTCGAGGGGCTCCGGGAAATTAATTACATGAACAGAGTGGATCATCGGGACGGGACGGCGTGGCGTGCAGTGACTCAGTTTCTTCCTGGGGAGAACGTATTACGTCTTTGACTACATTAAGAAAGTAGATTGTAGATTGAAATCAACGATGAAACCAAGAAAAGATCAGAAAAAGTTCTCATCTGCAACTGCGATAATGGCAATACATCCGGTAGAGTAAGTTGTCTTTGAGAAGTGATTTGCATATGAGTGATTCCTGCAGCAACCTCACGCCCTTTGGCTTGAACTTTGGGACTTTGGGGTGAGCCGTGGGAATTCTGCATGCATTTCTAAACTCCATAATACGCTCGCTGTGTAATCCGTATAAGCCGCGCGGATCATCAAATTCTTCGGAATTACTGGGGCCCCACTGTAAATTACTGAAGTGGATCGCACGAGTCAGACGCTCTGCTCAATCACGTGATACGAATATGCTTGATGCCTGAGGTGTCCGGGTCCCCTCGGGCGTGCTATTCGGTATTATTCTATGATCAATTTCTGGCCAAGATTCGGCCTACCGATCAACCCATCTCCAATCCCACATCTCACCCAACGTCGCTTCTCAATACCGCCGAAATGCCTGCTGCGTGGAAAGCTGCCGGCTTGACGTACGTCAACTGACTCATCCCCCGTGGCTGCACCCCTTCTCGACACGCCGACTTTCGACGCACCACGAAGCTCACAAACCCTCACGAGTTCGACAACGCTGACCTTGGATACAGCTACAACCGATACCTGGCCATCGCGGCCCGCGCTGTCCGCCGCAGCCTCAAGGAGGACAAGAGAATCGTTGCCGAGCGCCGGGGCGAGATGGATCTGCGCTTTGCCAAGTGGTCGGTACGTAATTGACAAGAGGTGCATTCAATCCGGCCGTGAAGCGCATGGAGCTGACCCAATACCGCAAACAGAACGGCAAGCAGGGTGAGGTTAAGGAACTTGGTGCCGCCAACACTGCCGCCATGGCTGAGAGCGCCTCCTCTTAGATCAATGTTGGGAATATTGACAATGTGAAGGCCGCGACTGGCGAAGTGGGCAGAACGACTAAGGGGGGGGGGCAACGTGTGCTAGGTAGGGTGCCTTGTCCTAGTCGAGAAAAGGCACGCGGTGCCGCTGTATCATGATCGATTGCTAGACTAGACTACATCAATTCGACTCGGCGAAGCATTTCGTACATGATGAAGTATCGTTGCGCCGCTGCTAATAGAAACACTGGATGTGGCTCTTGAGTCTCGACGGTAGGCATGAGGCAGCATGAGAGGGGGCGGGCGTGCCAATGAAGAAAAAAGCTGAGGTGTGAGCTGTCGAATCGTGACCTGACAGTCTCGTAAAGGCCCAAATTTGAACCCCGATGACCTCATCAAAGAAACGAGGCTCTAAACGAGGCTCTAAACGAGGCGCTAAACGAGGCGCTAAACGAGGTTCTTCTTTGAGAAGTTATCGACGCGAAAGTAAAAGGTCTGGTGTTGGTCTCCCATCGACTTTTTGTGTCACGCCGGCCCCAGCCAATGCATGCATGACATGACACGGCGCCGCCTCTGGGTGCCCCATCCTTAATACCCTTACTACCATCCCGCTCTCAGCTCTCTCGAATCTCAACTCTCAAGTCAAGTCAAGTCTCGACCCTCACGCAACCAACGACGGCTCCAAACCAAACCAGCAAGACTGAGGCCGCCGCCACCACCGATAAGGCTCTGGCCATGCCATCATACAGACTATGAAATTAGATCCACAAAATGGCCGACTACGGGATCGGTGCCGCCGATGGTCCGTTTCCAAAATCTTGAAAAATCTGTTTCTTCTCAATCAATGCCCGGTGTTGTGTTCTGACTCGCCGTGCAGAAATCTCCCGGTTATCATTGGGACAAGGTCGAGAGCCGCCACCCTTGCCGCCGCCCAGCATACGGAGCGCCGGCATAGTAGCCGTTGACATTACGGACAAGTTTGAGAATGCCGTAAAGGGTATGTGCTGAGACAAAACTTCACGCAAACATTTCCAAACATTTCGGCCGGGCACACTGACAGGTTGGGTAGCCTTGGAACCGGCCGAGCTTGTCAAAGATGACGTCTTCACACTCTTCGACTCAGTCGCAGCTCTCGAGGTCTGTCTTGTGTGGCGAGGTGTTATCTGGCTTTGACAGTTGCACCTCGGCTGACTGCATTGCAACGTAGATCATGGACCCGAAAATGGACAGTGGGTGCATTCAACCCGGCGAGCATTTTGACGTCATGTATCATGTCTCACGGCCGTTGCATCCGGAGGAGGCATTAGGCATCATGGACCAACTCATTTGCCATGAAGTAAGTGTCACACATCGGATTCTCGACAATCGAAAAAAAAGAAAGAAAAAAGAAAAAAAAAGGCGTCTTGGTCTTCTTTGCATGGGCTAATCCCGCATAGATGTCCTGGCACTTGGGATACCCCCTGTCGCAGACAATATTCACCAGTGTTTACGTCGAAGCTCTCCTGATGCCCGAGCCCGGCAGCATCAGGGAAGCTTACTTTGTGCGTCCCAGAAATATGGAGGCCAATGAACAACCGATGCTCGAGGTTCTGCGAGCGTACTGCCTGGGAATGCTCAAGGCGTGCGGTTACGTGAACGAACGCATCAAGGCAGAGCATTTTTACGAGGTGAGCTGCCATGTACTTCAACGAGAGACTCGTGTTGTACTAACTAACATGACTTGTAGGAGGAAGATTTCGTCCCAAATACCTATAATCGCACTTTACTAACAGGCTTTCCCTCCAAAGAGGTGCAAGACGTGCTCAGCCATGCGGTAGAGCTTGTGCTTTCCCTCAAGGGTTCGTCAATCCCCGATGACATGGCAGATGCCCTCGTAAGCCGTCTGGACCTGCGGAGCGTCTTCCTGACAGCCACGGAATCACCTCAGCACATGAGGGAGCCGTCCAAAGCCAAGGCACCCTGGGACAAGGCTCTGCAGATTCTCCCAAGGTTAATCTCAACACATTCTCTGGCATCAGCAGTCGACGACGCCTTCAGCATGAAGCTGCAGCGCAAACTCGCAAGTACCGTGCCCCCACGACCCATCGTTCAGCTCAACTTTGACGACGCCTTTGGCCATCTATCGCGCCTCTTCAGAGACGGCTCCGAAGTCATCGGCGTCTTGGAGTACACGGACTCCCAGTGTCTTCAGGTGCGAAGTGAATCCAGTCCCCTCCTCCAAACCACAACACGCATGTACCTCCGCCCCGTCCTGCACGCTGACGTCTCCTGTCCTCATCAAACCAGACATTCGTCCAGTCGTTTCAGTCCAAAAAGCCCCAACCAATGGTGTACATCCGGACCCTCCTCCAAACCTTCCTCTTCGACGCCATGGAGATACTCGGATCCATGTCTGTCCGGCAACTCCTCGACGACGACCTCTCCATCATCACCCTCCCCGCACACCCGCTCCTTGACCGAGATAACGACGAGATCGAGGCACCCCAGGACCCCCGCTTCGTCATGTCCCAGAAAATGGAGCTCTTTCGCCAACGGGCCGCCCAGCCTTTCCTCGACATCTTCCGCACAGCCTGCCAGAACCGGTGCCGCGTGCGCCGCACCCTCTGCCACCTGGTCCGCGACTGGGAAAACCTCCAAGTCGACGCAGAAGACATTGATGAGATCCTACAGATGCGCGCCGGAGAGCAGCCCGTCATGCAACGATCCCCCCTCGGCCTCAACCCCATTGAAACGTACTCCCTCCCCCTGTCATCCTGGACATATCTCTACAAGCTCCGCCAGATGGAAGCCATTGTCCAGCTCGGATTCGAACTCCAAGTCTACCAGGTTGACGAAATGGCAGGCATGTACTGGTACCTAAACTACCTGTCCAAGTCACGTCTCCAGCACGTCGAGCGCATCAAGACCTTTGTCGTCCGGCGGCGAGCCACGCAGTTCCGGAGCCAGGTCCCCCCCCCTCCCGCCTTTCGGGAACAGCAACTCCAGCGGTCCCTCTCCTACACGCGACTATCCATGCTCGACGCAGCAGCCACGTGGGAGTTGTCCGACGCCCTCTGCTGCGTGTACGTCGTCCTCGACCGCTGCAAGCTCATCAGCCCGCCCCCGAGACCGTACAGCAACGACAGGCTTCGCTATGATTTGCGCATGAGGCCGTTCTCCCCCATCGGGCTGCCCGCTCTCCCGACGTTCGAGGACTTCAGTGACGGGACGAAGCAGTCTGGTTCGAGCACGTCTGCACTCCTCGAGCATGCTGAGCGGGCGGCGACGAGCGCGAGACGAGGGCTCGAAGCGCTGGGGAAGCTTTCAGCAGAGGAATCCTTCTCCGTGGGTTCGCACGAGCAGTGGATCGGCTCGGCAAAGGACGCACTGAAGTCGTGTATTGCCACGGGCGTGGCTGTGTCAACGTTGCGAAAGGCATTGCTCAAGGCTGGGGGGGACGAAGCTGCTACGTTGGATGTCTCGGCCGAGGTTCCCACGTCGGATAAGGCGTATCATGAGTGGTGGATAGTTCCGCGCATAGTGCCTGTTAATGAGTAGTTTATACAGCGGGCGGCAGCGGGGCTCGCTTTTATTTTCTTCTCTCTCTCTCTCTCTCTCTCTCTTTCAAAAAAAAAAAAAAAAAAACCATGAAACTAAATTGATGACGAAAATCTGTCTGTTACTATGGTATACAGATTTACTTGTCGCCAAAGGAAGGCATCACATTCCTTAAAAACAGCCCTCTCGTGCTTGACTTGGCCTTATTTTCCGTCAATTCAATCTCCTCATCTCGCTTGCATTTTTTTCATGCACTTCGCCATCATCCATAGCAGCTTGTAACGAGAGGAAATCTCCCTTGGCCTTCCCTTCCTGCACAGTTCACGGGGTTTTCAAGCATCTCGCGTCGCTATTTGCAAATGTGTCGCGGCGCAGCGGAATACAACTCGGTTACCCCCCCCCCCCCATGTATCGTCACGATCCGATTCTTGCACGGACAGCAAGTGGCAAAGTGTGAAAAGGCAATTAAGCTTTGCGGCCCATGCGGAAACGGACAGTCTGCTCGTACAGAGCATCCTTGAAGGCAAACAGGAAAGCAGCAGTCAAGACGCTCTGGGAGACTTTGGGGCCGATACCTATTATCTCAAATGTGTTTAGTTTCAAAGAAGAAGGAATCGACATGGGTCCCTTCGGGGGGGGGGGGGGGGGGAGCCTTCGGTAACGGCTGAACATACCCTTGTAGAGACCAGCGTAGCCCTCCTCGCGAATCACTCTTCTCAGAGTCTCGCTCATGCCCTCCTTCTTGCCGCTGTGGCTGCCAGCAACATGCATCTGGCTCTTGACGGTGATGTAAGGGTACGTCACCGACGTGGCAAACAGCTTGCCGAGCGCACCGAGGAAGAAGGCCGCGGCGGGAGTGACCTTTCTCCTCTTCTCCACGGCATTCTTCATCTGCTCAAAGAGCGTGTACTGAAGAATGGGGTTGATGACCAGGACCAAGGCCGGCAGCACACCGGAGAACAGGGCCTGGGGTCCCTCCTTGCGGAGGAGGGACATGAGGGTGCCCATGGTGGAGGGCGTCGGGGCCGGCCTGCCAGCCTCGAGATCGGCCGCCTCGGAGTGCTTCTGGCGCGTGGTGACGCGAGTGTTGACGACCCAGATGGGGTTGGTGATGATGACGGTGGCCGAGCCGGCAATGGCACCGGCAATCATGGACTCGACGGTGGTGAGCTTCTTGCTGGCGCGGCCGGCCGTCGCGGCGGCCTTCTCGAAGAAGGACCGGGTCCACTCGTACCAGTAGTAGTAGACGAAGTTGGTGACGCTGATGCCAAAGAGGGCCGAGCTGATGCCCGAGTACAAGCCGGCGACTCCCTCGCGGGCGACGATCCTCTGGACAGCGTCGATGAACTTGCTCTCGGCCTTCTTGGACTCGACCTGGGCACGGGTGGACAGCGTGATGAGGGGATATCTGTAGCTGGCAATGTAAGCGGGCTGCGCGCGCATCCAATCAGGTACGTGACGTGATTTGCAGAGGAGGTATCGTGAGTTCCGTACGTCAACACCATGGACAAAATACCACCACCTGCGCCGGCGAGGGCGTGGGCGACATTGTCGTTTTGCGGGATTGGCGTCTTGGCGGCCATTGTGCGCGTCTCGTGGGGAAGATGAGATGCGATGCGATGCGATGCGATGCGATGCGAAAGCGAAAGCGAGAGCGAAAGCGAGAGCGAAAGCGAGGACGAGGAAGACGACTTATTGCTTATTATTGCCACACAGTGGAGCGAGGAACGACAACAACTCCCCGTGGGCCAGCGGGGACGATTTATTAAGTCAAGAATCTGGACAAAAGTCAATCGGAGAGCTGCAACGGCCCCCCCCCCCCCCCCCCTTTGCTTTGGTAGTGTGAGCCGAGGTAGTCTGTTTGGCCGTTCTGTGGCCGTATGTAGTATGTAATAAAATCATTGTTATCCTCCGAGCGATTCCGCAGCCCGCGCCTTGCCCGACAGACCGTCAAACCTTGGGCCTGTGACAGCCGCCAGCTGCTGCCACGCATGTGACTGGCCCGGGAGGCGAGCTGGCAACTGGCACATCCATCTGAGCAGCTCCACAACGCTCGAAAGCGGGGCACGGAAGAACCATAATTGCGGAGCAGACCTGACTTGGCGCTAGTCCTGACAGGGATTCAAGTAAACAAAATTAGCAACGCCTCCTCCATCCATGCCGCGAGAACAACCAACCCATGCTGCCTGTTCACGACCCGTGTACGCAGTGAGCCGCGCGCAACGGCATTGTATCTTTTGTACTCCGTGCATACGGATCTGTACTCCGTACTCCATATTTCGCTGGCTATGCATTCCATGTCCACCACCGACGGCACCACGCATACACGTCTAACGGGACCCGAGTGCGTCATTTGAGCCAAACAAAAGACACGCGAGACAACAAAAAAAAAAAAAAAAAAAAAAAAAAAAGGACCGTTGCGACTGGGAGTGCGGTGTCCAATTCCATCACAACGGCTGCGCGCCACAACATGTCATCGCCGGATCCTCTCAATGATTCGACGATGGCAGACCCGGCTTCGCAATCCCCTTCGTCTGCGACTCGTCGTGTCACTCGCAGTCAGTCATCCCAGCGTCTTGTATCTCTCGGAGGCTCGCCCCGAAAGCAGATGGTCGAGCTACAAGTCGGCGATGGAACCTCGTCCAAGAGGCTGCTCACCACGGCTCAGTTGGATGGGGATGACAATGTTGGCAGCAGCGCTAGGCGCAAGTTATTCCAGTCACCTGCGTCGGCCTCCTCAACACCTGCGCGCCAACTGAGACGCCGAACAACCACGACGACCGTTCCTCTTCGCGAGTCAAGAGAGGAAGAGCCGGAGGACGCGACAACTCCCAGGGCCCGAGGTCGTCAACGAAAGTCCAATGGAACTCCCATGCCAGGCGCGGGGACAAAGAGGCGCGCAGGCACGCTTGTCAAGAGGACACCTCGCCGCGCGAGGACGATGGCGAGCCAAGACGACGGAGAGTCGCAATCCGAACCCAGCGTGCGAACGACACCTACACCAAAAAGAAACCTTCGCCCGCGCAAGACCCCGAACACTGCGACCTCGACCAAAGTAGGAACAGATATCACGCCACGAGCAGCATCAACAGCGAGAAGGGGGAGGCGGAGGCGGCAAGCGCTTGCGCCGGACGAATTGCTCGAGCTTGCAGGCGAAGTGGGCGATATCAGTCTCGACACGACACAGCTACCTCCTGTCACTAGCGATGACGAGGTTGACCTTGTGAGAGCTCCATCAGAATCAACAGATGGCGAAGCCGCCGAAGCCGCCGAAGCCGCCGAAGCCGCCGAAGCCGCCGAAGCCGCCGAAGCCACCGACCCGGCTCCGGCGCCAGCTCTAGCTTCCGCTGCGCCTTCGTCTCCATCCCCTGCTACTGGTCGTCCAGTAGAGCCAGATTCTGATATCTGGATGGCATCGATATCGAACGAGGCCACGCCAAAAGCCCCAGCTTGGACTAGAGATGAGATACCTCAGCCTCAGTCATCACCTCGTTTCGCACCCAGCGCTCTCACCCACTTGGTTGACCAACAAGAAGAAATCGAGACCTCACAAGCGGGTGACTATGATGATTACGGCTATGGTGATTTGGCAGCGGCTGAAAGTGATGGGTCATCCACTGATGAGCTACTGCGTGATGCAGGCCCTGCTGCCACGATGGAACCGTCAGCATATGACACCATTGCACACGGCGAGGACTTCAGTATGATATTCATGGAGTCGATACAGTCTTTACACCCAGACTTCAACAGCTCTGTCCATCCAGTCGCGCATGAGGAGTTTGGAGAGGAGACTAGTCTCATCATCAATAATACACTAGAGGCTCTCAGGCAAGGTGCTGATGAAGGCGACCCCGAAAACGATGCTGACGCAGTCCATCTTCCTGACCTGCCTGACCTGATCACTATCGCGCAGCCTGCAGAGCCTGACACGGTAGAGGAAGAAGGGGAAGAACAACCACCAGAAATGCCCCAAGAACAGCTCCCTTCAAGAAGAGAGTCTACACCCGCGCGACAATCTTCGTCGTCGCCTGATGAACGCCCGAGCCCCAAACGGTCTCGCAGTCCACGCAAGGGCGTGAACTCATCGCCCCTCAGGCATCGTGTCTTGAAATACAGCGCGATCCAAGCAGAAGAAGCGACGTTTGCGAAGACGGCCCCAACCACCGACTCTCCCGCGTCGCCGCAGTTTCATCAATACCTTCGAAATGCAAGTCATCCGGAAGAGGGGCAACCAGATTCTTTTGAGGATTCTTTCTCTGTAATTCCTGATGCTGTATTGGCGGCAGCGACGCCTCGGCGACGGCAAGAAAACATGATCTATGATGACTTGGAGGATGAGGGCGATCAAGTTCAGCTGGACGAGTCGCGAGACGAAGATGTGGCCGATAATGGGACGATGCAACGTGAGGACGAGTCTTCAGGAGAGGAGGCAGAGGCAGAAGAAGATGGGGCCAGAGAAGAGCAAATCGAGGTTGTCCCGGCGCACGGAGAAGCGGAAGTGCGCTATCCTGAACTTCCTCGTATCGCCGCCGAGGTTCTCAAGGTGAGGGAGAAGCAGATGCTTCACGAGAAGGAGGACGAATTGGAAACCCTTGAGCAGGACGGATTAGACGACAACATGGAGACCGACATGATTCAGCACGAACAAGCTGCAAATGACGTACAAGCTGACCAAAGATTTGATGATGGAAGTGAAAACAACCAATTGCTTGAAGAGGCATTTCATCGAGAAGAGCCAGCAGAGCCAGAAGCGCAAGCAGAAGAAGCAGCCGATCCCGAGCCCAGCCTTTTCGTAGCTGATGAAGAGGACGAAGAGGAAGATAAGAACCTAAAAGGCTACCAAGTTGGAGAGTACATGGTCGGCTCAGGGGGCGATCAACAAGACTCCGGAGGAGGTGGAGATGTAGTTAACATCTTCCAGGAAGAGGCCGAGGTTGAGGAAGTGGAGGACGCCGAGGACATCGAGGGCATCGAGGACGTCGAAGAAGATATGGCAGAACAAGGCGTCCAAGAAGTAGACGATGGACAAGAACAGGAAGAACACGAAGTAGAAGACGGTTTCGACAACGAGATGGCTGAAGCCATGGAGGCAGCGGTTCAAGCGGAGGAAGAGCGTGCCATCGCAGCATCCATTGCTAGCACAGCAGCAGCGTCGGACCAAGCTCGCCTACCTACGCCAGATGACACGCCGCCACAAGTTGATATCCAGACATCTGACCAAGCCGGCTACAGATCAAATCGAAGCTCGCGGTCATTGTCCAGAATGAGGTCGTCACCTAGATCTCCCCAGCAGTTTGACGACAATTCTCGCCTCGCTGCCGAACAGCCTGTGCCTTCAATCCGACCTTCGTCCAGGCTTGCATCCTCACCAAGGTATCCTGGTCGTATCGGAGATACTCCCCTTCCTGTTGCTGAAAAACGACATGAAGAAGTACAGGAATCTGAGATTGAGCAGGCAGAAGATGACCTGATGGAGGATGACGACCAAATGGAGCATGCCCAGATGGAGCATGAGGAACTGGGGGATGAAGAAATGCAGGACAATCTGCAAGAAGAGGAGGAGGGGGGGGGCGAGGGAGGAGGGGAGGAACATAAAGGAGAAGCGGATGTTCATGACCCAACTGTTCGAACAGAGCCCCAGCCTGACCCCGAACTGGGACAACCAGTAGCACCCACTGAGTTTACTCGACGATCGTTCGACGCGACTCCTCTGAATCGAGTCTCCTCACCGTTGCAAGAACCTCAGTCGCTACAACACGAAACATCTCTGAGCAAAACGGTGCGGCCACACCTGTCGGCAATTGTTCGAGCAGGACAAGTCCTCCAGAGTATCACCTCGGATCCGCCATCTCCCGAGAGCCGTGAAAAACAGCTGGGAAGTCCTTTCAGGCGACCCGGAAGCAAAGATTCATGGACCGGATCTCGAGACAGCCAGTCTAGTCGTCGAATGAGTCGGAGTCCCTTGCAGCCACGCAATACTGCCGCGGCTGCTGCAAAGCGGAACAGTCCTGCCCAAGAGGAGACTCCTGACCCCTTTGCGGCGACGAATGCCCACACTGCTGCCTTTGCAAACTCGGCTCGGCATAGCGCGGAGCCGTCTATTGACGAGGGAAGATCGCCTTTGCGACAGTCTCCAGCCAGCTCAATGCGTGTCACGCCGCCGAGCGATGGGGCCATGAGCTGGGTTGCCAGAGAGGGACCCATCAGCCCAAATCTGCGAGGCGACAATTCGTTACGAGAGGCTGCTGGGCTACCTGAGCACGGAGTAGGACCTGCTTCCGCGGACAAGAACCCTGAGACCTTCCAGAAACCTGCATTCGAGCCTGTACACGAGCCTGTACACGAGCCTGCACACGAGCCTGCACACGAGCCTGCACACGAGCCATCGCGGGAAGTGAGCCTCAAGCCCCGAGAGGAAGCGGACGCTGACCAGGAGATACGGGATGATGACATAGACATCTGGGAATTAGAGGCACAGCGTGAGACTCCTCGTCCACCAAGACAACAATCATTCGGCAAACGTGTCGCCCCAAGTAATCAGCGTCGTGGCGCGATCCCGAGTCCATGGACCAAGAAAAGCATCCATCGACCTGCGAGTTCACGGATGATTTCGCAGTCGGTGCCGGACCTATCTCATCTGACGGAAGAGCCGAGTTGTATCCAAGACCAGGCTGCCCAGTCCAGCGAGCCAGACGAGTACTCGCTTCTCGCTCAAAGACAGCAGGAGGAAGAAGAGGCAGCCAAGAAGGCTTCCCAAGCACCTGTGTCCGCTGTCAAGGACAAGCGATTCGATCTGTCTTCATTCTTCTCTTCTCCCGCAGCAATCCCTGGTATGCTTGCCCAGAAGCTGATGCCAACAAAGTCACAGCCTGCTTCGCAGGAACCACTGGCTTCGATGTCCATGGCCCAACGGGCACCCCCAGTGGTCCCCACGAGCTCCATGTTTCCGCAAATCCCGCAGAAGGAGTTTCGCCCTGACAGCAGTGCGAGAAGTGCTTTGTTCTCGCCTGCTCGCCGGAGGCAACCAGATGTTGCTACATCACCGACGCAACCGCAACCGCGACGACAACAACAACAGCAGCAGCAGCAGCAGCAGCAGCAGCAACAACAACAAGAACAACAACAAGAAGAAGATGAAGATGAAGATGAAGAAGAAGATGAAGAAGAAGAGCCA
This sequence comes from Epichloe amarillans, assembly GCA_024072835.1. Classification (NCBI taxonomy): domain Eukaryota; kingdom Fungi; phylum Ascomycota; class Sordariomycetes; order Hypocreales; family Clavicipitaceae; genus Epichloe; species Epichloe amarillans. The sequence continues at coordinate 313,230 of CP099638.1, read as the reverse complement.
CCGTCGCTGCAGCAGCCACAGCAACAGCAACCAGCGCCCGTGGTTGAAAGATGCTCGTCTCCAGCCACGCCCGAGCACATCTCCGTGCCTCTTGACGCGCAAAAGCAGAACTTCGCACCTCGGCCCCGACAGACCAGTCAATCCTTCTTCCAGCCGTCCTCCGACCGCTCTGCAGCCGTCACCCCTCCCCGCATGCAGCTCTCCCTCGCGGACATCCACCGCTGGACCCAGCAGACGTCCAACGCCAGCGAGGCATCTTCTGATTTCCACCGGCCTCCTCCGGCCTCTCCCTCCCAGGAACGCGTCCCCCACCAAGTCTGCTCTCCGGTCTCCCCTGAAACCCCATACTCCCGGCCGAGTGGTCGAGTTCACAAGCAGCGTCCTCTCGCCCGCCGAGCAAGCCCGCGCGCGCCACGACCCCTTCTCTCATCAACCTGTCCTCGACCCAAACCCAGACGACAAGGAGAACAGCTCCATCAACGACATCTCCATGGAAGATGCACCCCCGCTTCCAAGACAGGCAGTCCAGCCACTCTCCCAAACAACCTGGACCCGCAGACACTGGCTCCTCCTCGACGAGCTCCTCCAGCTCCGTCGGCAACAGCCCTTCCCCATTGCATACACGCGACGAGCAGACAAGTATCTCGGCAAGTTGCTTAAAAGCCACGGGGAGAGCATGGCGCTGCAGCGATGGCATCTAGACTGTGTGGATGCGTTCAAAGCCGAAGTAGGCGGGTGGGATGAAGGTGTCTTGGCAAAGAGGTTGTTTGCGCTGATACTGGGCGAGCAGAAGAGGAAAAGGAAGCAGAGACCCATGTTCCATTGAACGCGGCGCAACGGAACAGGAATGATGACGATGATGATTTGAGTTTTTCTCTTTCTTGGTTTTCGGGGGGGGGGGGGTTTAAATTTTGGTATATTCATCGTTGGGACACGTGGTTTATAGGTTGTTTGCGAGTTGGATCTGTGTTTGCCGGGCGGGTGTTCAGGACGGTGTTGGGTCGTGGGTCGTTTTTTCGTGTTTTCATGATACCATTTTGTTTGGTCTGATTAGCGATGACCGACTGATTACAATACTCAATGGCAATCAATTCACAGTGTCATCACAATACAAGCGCGCATACATGGAAGAGCCTTCTTAAACGCCACATCTACCACGACATGATACAGTACGAAAAAAAAAAAAAAAAAAAAAACTTTGCATCTACTCTAGCATGGACGCCTGGTTCGTGTATAGAACGTCCACCACACCGCTCAGCTTATCAATTGTTGCCAAGGCGGCGTCATACGACTCGTCCCGGTGTGTCTCATCGTAAATGATCAGACATCCTGCTCCTTGGTCCAGCACACCAATGATGATCTTGTCGAGAATCATCTGCGATAGCTTCCTCTCCACCTGCTGGGTGTCGAGGCCGACCATCTTGGCGATGTGGTCGATTTCGACGCGGGAAAAGGGCTCAATGATCTTGATGAGGTTCTGCTCCAGCATGGCGTCGTACAGCCGGCGGAGGTGGTTGCGGATGAAGGCGTCGCTGCCCAGTTCGTAGCGGTAGGCGGAGAGGGCACGCTCGTATTCCTCCAGGGAGCGGTTGGAGTGGGCCCTGGCAATGGCCTTCATGGCCTCGAGGTTCTTGCCGGCATACTTGACGGCCTGCTTCGACGTCATGAGCTGGTTGACGTCGTCTGCGAGATTCAGCATGATCTTGCAGAGGAGCATGTACTGCAGCGCAGCCTGGGCCTTGGTGCTCTCGTCCAGGCTGTGGTAGCCGTCTAGCGCCTCGATGAAGTAGGAGAAGGCCGTGGTGAAGTCCTTTTCTTCGGCGTGGAGCATACCGCTCTGCATGTCGAGGTTGGCTTGCAGCGTCGGCGGGGTGTAGACACTCGCGGCGCTGGTTCGCGCCGTTGTCAAAGCTGCACGGGCTTTGGGGATGTTGCCCAGGGCGTGGTACACTCTTGATTCGAGGAGCTGGACTTCAACCAGCCGCAGCTTGTCGTCGAGCCGCTTCAGCTCACGCAGGAGGCTGTTGATGAGGGTAAGCGCTTCGTAGTATGCTTGCTTGGTCATGTGAAGGGCAACGAGGCGGACCTCGAGATCCTGGCGCTGGAAGGCGCGTCTCTCGGCCGTGGCCCATTCGATACAGTCCTTTGTGATGTAGACCTCTGTATCGGTGCTGTTGGGGATCTCTTTGAAGAGATCCAAGAGTTGTCGCACTGCAGCGGATGGAGTCAGTTGTGATTCGTTTTCATCATGTCATGTAAACTTTGGCGGTGACGTACCGAGCTTGGATGATTTCGCCTTGGCAAAGGATGACAATACGGAACGGCTCTCTCGTACAAGGTCTACCAACTCTTGCGCCTTCCTGTGCATTTTTGTTAGTTTTGATTTGGACCAAATCTACGGAATACTACTCGGTACATGGTGCTGTTCCAAGGCAGCATGGGCGAGTCTCGTCACTTACTTCTCATCTCGGTACAGCTCCCCCAAGCTAGTCAACGCCGACTCATACTCTCGAGTGGCCGCGTCGGATGTGGCAGCAGGAGCCTTGGAAGTGATTTCTTTGTAGATGGCCTCGGCCTTTCGCGGGTCTGTCTTGGCCAGCTTCTGGGCTTCTTGGAGCCGGCTTGAGTCGGCGGCCGCCATGTCTGGAGATTGTGCGTGTCCGTGGTGAGGAAGCGACCTGATTGCGTGGGAGCGCCGAGAGTTGGTGGAGGACAAAACCGTCACAGGATGCTGCTTGTAAGACGCAGGTTTAAGACGCAGGTGCCGACAGCTGTTGCAGCGGACGAGCAAAGCGATGTGCGTGTTGCGAAGGGGTGGCGGAATTCAATGCATTCAATGCTGATGAAGCAATGGAAAACGACTGGAGCTCCAGACCAGATGCGAGCAAGAGTCAAGTCAATCCAGCAATCCAGCACCACGACTTGTGCTGCTGCCGCGTGTCGCAGGCCCAACAGCCGCCTGGCCAGGTGCCGCAGCCGCAGCTGCCAGCCCACCAAACCACTTGCGGCTCATGATTAGTAAGCGGCTCACCTGGCACCTGGCATGGATGGAGGAGCGGTCCGTAGTTAGTCCGCCTCCTTTGCCCTCCTTTGCCTCCGTCATTCGGCATCGAATTTTATTCACTGTATGCTTACGGATTACGGATCCGTACCATTGAACTATCTGCTTCCTCACAGCATCACCATACCACATTCCACAATGTTGCGCCAGGCCTTCTCTACGTCTTCTAGAGCTTTGCGCTCCGCTCCTCGCCTTGCAGCCAACCTGCCCATGCTGCGCACTCGGTTCCAGAATGCTCCTACTGCCTGGTCATCAAGAACAGCACAGCCTGTCGTCGCCCGGTGGTACAGCGACGCCAAGGAGACACCAGCCGAAAATGAGGGTGAGAAGAAGGCTGAGGGTGAGATGAATGAGCCAAAAGAGGTTGCTGGCGAGTCTGATGCTGTCGCCGAGGTCAAAAAGAACCTCGAGGCCAAGGACGCTGAAGCCAGGGATTGGAAGGTTCGTCAAACACGACCTCGCAAGCTTCCAGGGCCATCGTCACCTGTGATTTGGAACTTGGTAATTGACTCCGCATAACAGGACAAATGCATGCGCACCGTCGCCGATTTCCGCAACCTACAAGACCGCACCCAGCGCGAAGTCAAGACGGCCCGAGAATTCGCCATCCAGAACTTCGCAAAGGACCTCATCGAGAGCGTCGACAACCTCGACCGCGCCCTCGCAATGGTCCCCGCCGAGAAGCTCGCCGCCAAGGACGAAGCCTCCCAGGACCTCATCAACCTCTACGACGGTCTCAAGATGACCGAGAAAATCCTCATGCAGACCCTCGCCAAGCACGGCCTGGAATGTCTCAGCCCCGAAGGCGAAAAGTTCAACCCAAACGAGCACGAGGCCACCTTTATGGCTCCCCAGCCCGACAAGGAGAACAACCACGTCTTCCACGTGCAGCAGAAGGGCTTCAAGCTCAACGGCCGCGTCTTGCGTGCCGCCAAGGTCGGCGTCGTCAAAAACACATAGGATGCCACTCTCACACCAATACTCCCATCTCCCATCTCCCCTCATCTTCCCGAGAAAAACTATTTCCAAACCACATATCCTGTACCCTACATCTTACACCCTTCAGAAACTATATCATACACCATCAGTTCATGCGGCTGTGGACAAAACGCATGACATGTACTACTACTATTCACGAGAGATGTCTTGGAAAACAATAATTTCGCAACATCTTCAGGGACCGGCGTTGGGTCAACAAAACTGGACAAATGTATAACGCTCCATCCATGATGGCTGGACGGATGAAAAAAAACCTGTTGACTTGGTTAAATCATCGCATGGCGGGTTTCATTACAAAGTATGCTCGGACTGAAAAAGACGAAGAATCACGTCGATGGCTGTTATACTTGGCTGTACTTGTACATAATGGCTGCATGGCCGGGCTGGCCTGGATGAAACTATGAATTCACCGGCTGTGTAAAACACAGGTTTTCACCCCCCCCCCCCCCATCCATTCTCGTCAAACGACGACTGTACCATTCCGTACCCAGTAGTAAAGGTTGGACCCTTGAAGTTGTAGATAGAGATCCACTTCCACTGGAGATGGTCATCCATCAGCAACACCCCCACCACCACCACGACGCAACGCGTCACAACGCGAACGTCCTTCAAATCTTGACCACCACGCCCACTCCCACCAGCAATGGCTAAGCGCCAGCGAACATCCGAGACGGACCGCGAAAAAACATACTTTGAATCACAGCGCGAAGCACTCATCTCCGACATCGCCATGGTCAGTCATCCGTCCACTCGAGTTCGTCCCAGGTCGCACGACCAAGCCGACTGACAGAACAGAGCTTCGAGCACGTCCTCGGCAACATAAATAAATTGAACCGCTCCCTCGAGGAAGTCATCAAGGTAAATGGTCCTCCACGTGAAGCAAGGGTTCGCGCACTAACAGCCTACAGATGGGTAACGATTTCTCCTCCGTCGAGGCCCTCTGGTCGCAGTTCGAGAATGTCATGGCCAAGGAAGAAGAGCCGAAACATGGACAGCAGGCGCAGGCGGACGGGGGGTCAACAAGCGGAGAGTGAGGACCACGAGCGACATGTTTGATGAAACCCGGTTATGAGACAGACGAGATGGAAATGAAAACGGAACCCATACGCATGAACTGGATTCGTGCCTTGTGCAGTTGCTTGACGGCGTACATTCACGAGCGGAGGAGCTTCTTAATAATTGAGAATATTTCTTTGCAATATCCTACCCAAACCAAGCAACTCAACAGGCCATTGTACAAATGAAACGAGCAAAGTTCCAAGAGGAAGAGGGGGAAAAAATACAACAATAAAAACCATGAATCAATAACGTCGAAAATTTACCCGTTTCCAATCCCGATCGAGTTTACTCCCACGACTCCCACCATCATCCCCCATCATGCTTCTCCCACAACTCGCGTCCTCTCTAGACGCATTATGTACCAAGCAAAAATTGCTCCAGAGGGGCACAGCAAGAATCAGCTCCAAGGATACCTGTCCTATCCACCATTGTGCCCTGTTCTCCCCTCCAAGGCAGAGTGTGTGTGTCTCTGTCTGTGTTGTTCGTAATAAGTGCAATCGTAAAAAAAAAAAAAAATGTGTTCAAGTAGGGCGAAGAGATCTCATGCCATGGTCATTACAATCCTGTATACAGCAAAACAGCCATTGTCGCGGCTGGGCTCTCAAGGACGAGAAACAGTCTCCAAAAAGACCCGATTACAGAATCTGGCACCTTCTCCTCCTCTTCTTGGGGAGCTTAATTCCAGGCATGGCCGAGTTATTGTCACTGCTGAAGTTGACGGCCATTGCGTCCTGGTTCTTCCTGTCGTTGGAAACGACGGTCAAAATCGCATGCTCAAAAATCTCGTCGACACCCAGCATCTCTTTACTACTGCACTCCATGTACTGGGCATGCATCTTATCGGCGACGGCAAGTCCTTGTTCCGTGGTGACTGGTGTGAGACCCTGCGTCTTGAGCATCTCGATGCAAGTCTTTTTGTATCGCAGATCTGATTTGAGACCGACCAAGATGAGAGGAGTGTAGGGGCAGAAGTGGAGGACTTCGGGATACCACTGTTGGGTTATTAGCCTTTTTCATCTTGATTCGTTGCGAGAGAACGCAACGGCTGTCAGAATCCTACCTTGTCTAAAACATTATCCAATGAGTTGGGACAGTCAATTGCAAAGCAAACAAAGATCAAGTCAGTCTCAGGATAGGATAGGGGCCGCAAACGGTCGTATTCCTCTTGACCGGCCGTGTCCCACAACGCCAGCTCGACGGTCTTCCCGGTTGGACTGTGCGTGGGATAGGTGATGTAGTTTTCAAATACAGTCGGGACATATTTCTGGCAATGGTTAGTTGGGACAGACAACGCCGCGTGTATGCAGAGATGCTTACCTCTGGAAAGTAGCCCTGGCTGTAGCTTATCAGCAAGCAAGTCTTGCCGCAGCCGCCGTCTCCAACCACCACTATCTTCTTGGAGAAGGAAGGAACGTCGGTGACATGTGTCGCAGCAGATTCTCGGCCAGACGACGAGCTCATTGTGGTGCTGACGGTACCATCGCTTGAGCGCGTGCGCTGCTGACGGCGAGACTGCTCATGGGTGGCTGGTGTGTAGTATGAATTGCGATATTGTGAAGCCATGGCGAGTGGCATGTGCGAAGTGGCAAAGTTGTACGAGGAAGCAACAAAGAGTCGTCGTTTGCAAAGCTCAATTCAGTTACCCGGCTGAGGAGTCTCGAGTCCGCGTCGGACAGTTACAGCCGTCAAAATGTTGCTCACCAGCCGGCAGCAAGAACTGGTGGTCTGTGTTGACAAGGGCGTGACGAGGGCGCTCAGAAATGCCAATGCTCGCTTTGGATTCTGAGTCCACGCTGTCGGGTTCGTGGATGAAGATACTCGTAGCGATGATGACTGGACGGTCAGTGCTGGTGTTTGTGAAGAATGATCTGGAGGGAAAACGGTGTGCAGGATGGCTCTTTGATGAGTCTCGTGCTCGCGCTTCTCCTTCGTCTCACTCGGCAGGGCAACAAAGTGCAAGTGGGATGGCGGCCAGACGCCGGGGCACTCAAAGCGAAACAGATCAAGCAAATAGGTTGGCTAGGCAACGCATTGGGGATGACCAATGACAGCGCCCAGCCGGCTCATGCGAGCTTGAAAGCTTGGTGCTGAAGTGGGCCACGGGGTATTGATGGGTGGCCCGGGGTGGGGCGGCACAACAAGGCGTTTGATCCTCCAGATCGATTTATTATATCATGGCTCTGCTGTGCACGCATCAGATAGTTGGTCAAATCAATCACCACGAGAACCCTTCACTGATAAGGTCGGCCCAGCCATCACGTTCGCCGTGTGAGGTGACGGAAGGAAAGCCAGAGCCGAGACGAATAACTTGATAAAAGTACCCGGGGTCTTGATGATATCGTGCTGCAGGTTGGCAGTAAGCAGTCTGCCACGCCATGATCGACCAACTGCTCGCGGACGAGGGTGACAAAATGATGGGTCAGAATACGGATTAGGGCTCGCCTACAGCAGCTGGTCCGTGCACGCAAGCTCTGCAAATTTGAGTAAACTCCACCAAGTTTCCCCCCCGCTTTTCTCTTTTGTCTTTTTTGTCTTTTTTCCACACTCCCACTCGACAGCGCGCACGATTGATCGGCCTCCCGCTCGCCTTCCGCCATGGCGATGCCGCAGACTCCGAGCAAATACGTCACGCTCGTTTCCGGCGATGGCTTCGAGTTTGTTGTCTTGCGCGAGGCGGCACTGGTCAGCCCCATCATCAAGGGCATGCTGGACGTGAGGAGTGCGTGAGCGCCATCTTCATCTTGCCTTGCTCTGCTCGCTCTGCTTTGCCATCCCAGCCACGTCCCAGGTTCAACTCAACTCACAACGGTGCAGGCCAATTTGCCGAGGCTAAAGACGCACGCTGTGTATTTCAAGAAATGAGGTAAGCTCCATTGCTCGGATCCGGATCCGCCTGGACTGGTCGCTTCCGAGCACACATGGTCTCCCGAGGAATGAAGACAAAGCAACTGTGGTGCAATGAGAATCTCTCGTGTGCCCATGACAGAACGCCGCTCCGAGCTGGTCGGGCTGCTTGATTATTCCAACTACACTTGAACTGACCCTGACGATGCCGTGCGCCCTCTGCTCGTCGGCCATGGGTCTCCCCTGTGACACCCTGCTGCGCTGTTGAACGAACCGGCAGCTGACATTTTCTTTTCCTTCCTCTCGGGTATAGTGGCATGGTTCTCGACAAAGTGGTCGAGTACTTCCACTATTGGTACTTGTATCGAAATAGCGACGACGTTCCCGACATGGAAATCCCCGTAGAGCTGTGTCTTGAGCTCTTGGCGGCTTCCGACTACTTGGGCTTGGACCAGTAAGGCTCTTTCTCATGATCTGACACTGACATGGACATGCGAGCACGCATTCTAATGTCATCAAATCCAGGGCGAACATGAACATGAAGTGATGTTTGGGAATCGCACCGGTTTGGGAGTTTTGGGCGGTTGTGGTTGATGCTGCTTGGGTAATAATTGCCAGTCAATTTACATGAGCATGTCATGAATCACGAAATATTTCTGGCATGCGGATCGATAACTGTGTTGATGACTACAACTTGCTTCGCTAGTCATACCTCGAGTCGTTGGACACTTGACAAACCATTGTGTTTGTCCCATTTCAGCATATGCGTTCTGCTCTTCAACTCCTCCGTGGGTCGAACGTCTATAAGAGATGGAAGATTGATGTATCCCTCTCACTCTGCGTGGCTTAGTTGAGCATTGAGTTTTCGCTTTTTCTGTAGGGACACATTTCGGTGGATTTTCATGAGAACTGATGACGGCGAAAGTGTGATGTGATGTTGCCTCGTAGATGATCTGACAATCATTTGAACCGACTTCCGATCACTCTGATCGGACGGGATGTGTAGTCAGACGATGACGCTGCAACATATACCCAGTCCAGAGCAACGACTCCCCCACTCAAGGATACACGCCATATCCATTGTTGCGTCAATGACGAGTACTACGGAGCAAACGCGGGGAAACGGATTATGAACGCGCATCCATCAGCACCTGAACCCAAAACGGAACACGTACCTTTTATATGTGCTTCATATTGTGTGGCTAGAATTGTGACCTCTCAAGAGCTCTCTCTAGCTTCTAGGCCTCGGTTCAATTAGCTTCGTTGGAATCATCAGCTTTGTCGGATTAACTAGGCATGCGATCTAGCCCCCCTAATTACATGACTTTTAGCCAGATGAAACCTCAGATTGCCTCCTATTTCATAGAAAATCAACTCTCCCTTCGTTACCTTTGGCTTGGATTGTTCACTTGATATTATGACTTGAAGATATGGTGTTTTCGCCCAGCTATCCAGCTATGGCCCGACTAGATGACCGCTTAAGTCTTCGCGATAGATCGAAAACATCGCTGCTTTTAAGGTCATTGACCTCTTCGATGTGCGCAGACATTATCAATATCGTCAATATCGTTTTGTCGGAAGAGAACAAGCAACAAAGGGAGAATTGATTTTCTATGAAATGGGAGGGTTTCTATGAAAAGAGAGGGAATCCAGGGGTTTTATCTAGCCAAGAGTCATGTGACTAGGGAGGCTAGATCACATGCCTAGGGATCCGATTATAGCCGAATTGATCCAACAAAGCCGACGATTCTAACGAAGCCAATTAAACCGAGGCCCAGAAGCTAGAGAAAGAGCTCTTGAGAGGTCACGATTCTGGCCACACAATATGTGGAGGGACTTCCTGTATAACATGAAATCGCATACTACGCGGAATGCGGCGTGGCCAATATTGGGTGATGGTGACACAGCATCCATTCGCGCAGCCTCATATATTTGCCTCGACCACCACGATGGTCCGATTGTGGTACGATTATGAATATCTCGATCGTTACTGTTGATAGCATGTGCCTTTATTGGAATATCTCGTAGTGTTATGTTGCGGGGAGAGTGACATGTATATATGCCGGCAGCCGTTTCCACATCTCACTAATAAGCATCACGGAGTAGTGATTAGTTGAGACGGGAACGCGCACGCCATCGGATCATCGCTGCCATGCTGAAACACCAGGGATACCAAAACCTCGGACAGAACTTTGCGCCCGACCCAGATGTGACTCGGGAGAAAGTTGAGAGTAGCCCAGCGTGAAAGGGAAACTGGAAGATTTCCTGCAAGAAAGGCTCGGGAAGAACTAATGCCAGCCACGGACCAGCAGCGAAGGAACCCTTGCAGACGGTGTCCATGCCAACAGGCGTGTTCGAAGTGGCGCAGAAGATCAGAAAGAAGGTAGGACGGCATACCAAACTTCGCTGCAATCGGAGGGGTGGACTTGTTAATCGTGTGAAAGCGTACCTGCTTCCAGTTGATGCTGTAAGTCATGATGATACTTGGGCATGCTGTAAGTCATGATGATACTTGGGCCATGGATATCATACTCACGGTAGCAGGAGGAGCAGGATCGTCCAGGTTTGTGCAGTTGTCGACAAATCTCCCCAAGGCTGACAGACGGGTTGGTTGGTCTCTGACACGCGGCAAGATTTCCAGCATGAGATCTATCTATTCACCATGAATGGGAGACTTGGTCGCGCGCCGGTCGAGGAGCCCCGGGACGTGCTTGGTGTTGCCACCGGAGCGGGCATATGGGCCGTTCAGTACGGGTGTGTAATGTGTTGTTGTTGTTTATCATCCGCTGCCGAGATCCATCGAACAATCTTGCGGCGTGAAACCTTCAATCTCCAAGTCGGGGTATATATAGTTGGAGAGAAACCCCCCTTCAGCTGACGACGGCAATCAGCAGCCGCCAACCCGTCCTGCCACGGTCACCGGGACGGACCTCTCCGTGATGCAACGACCCCGGCCGCCACCCAACGTTCACCTTCCTCCGGCACGACATCGAAAAGGACGCCTGGCCTCCTCGAGCCTCAGTTGGACTAGATCCGCCTCCGCTTCACGGTCTGCTGCTTCGACTCGACCCCCCTCCGTCATACGCCAGGTCTTCGAGCACCTCGCTCAACGCGTGGAAAGGCGAATGAAGGACTTGTGGGGTATGATGCTGAGGAACGAGTTGGTGCTGGTGGGTTGTCTGGGTTGATTTCTGAGATTGGCTGTGGAGGAGGAGGAGGAGAGGGCGATGGAGGAGGCGGCGAGGAGGGACTCGAGTTTGCGTCTTTGCAAGTACATGTGAGTTTTTGACATTTCTGGTGCCCTCTTTTGAACCTTTTCTGCTGTCGTTCTGGATCTTGTAGGTGGTCTGCTTATTATTTCAGGTATATCGTGTATGCACAGAAGCCGTTGGCTGCTTGACCGCTGGCCGCATGGCCTGGACTCTTGCGAAACATCCGTCAGGACAGATTTTTTTCAATACAGGCAGTATATTGAGTACAGGCATGTTCACTATCCGCTGGCAAAGACCTACTCCTCCAGATACGTCTCGAGGGTCCATCCCCTCTTTTCCTGAGCAAAGAGCTCATACGTCTTCTTGGCAATATTCCCAGGGCTCAGGACCGTCTTCTCTGGTGCCACGGACCCTGCCACGATGACGAGGCCGACGTGCACGCCCTGGGGCTGGTACACCTTGGCCAGGGACTCTGTCAGGTTCCGTTGCGCGGCTTTGGTCAGCGATAGGACGAACACGTCTGGCTCGGGGGACTGGGGGAGGTGCGATGATGTGACGAGGAGGGAGGGCTTGGCGGATGAGTCTTGTTTGGCTAGCTTGGTGAGATGGGGGATGGCCCATTTGGCGGTTTGGTGGAGGGCTACTGCTGAGATCTGTGGGTTTTTTTTGGGTCAGCACATGTTCTCTTGGGGCAGATGTCAACTTGTTGGGTGTATCGTGTATCGTGTATCGTGTATCGTGTGTCGTGTGTCCTTTTCTGAACAAGGTGTACATGTTTGACGCAGTTCCACGAGGGACGTCCATAGCACATACCTTGAAGTCATACAGCATCTCCTCATCACCAACCTCCAACAGAAGACTCGGCTTCACGCGCGCCGCATTGAAAAACACCACCTCTGGTGGCCCCAAGTCGTCGGTGATTCTGCCCAGCGCGGCACGCAGCCCAGCCGAGTCGGTCACATCGACGGAATACGCCCTCACATCTGCATGCCCGTGGTCGCTCTGCACAGCCGCGCTGTCTCTCTCCAATTGCTCCGTGCTCCGCGCCACAAGAGCAATCTTGCTGAAACCCTTGGATGCAAAATGCGAGGCGACGTGGACGCCGATGCCTGGGCCGGAGCCGATGACGACCAGGGAGCGGGGCATTTTTGCTGTTTTTGCTGTTCGAGGCTGGGAACGTGTGGAAGTTGGAACACGTGTCGCGAGAGAAGGTAAAAGAGGGGGTTGCCCGGTTCAAGGTGTTCAAGGTTGGCACTTGTGGAAGTTATGAATGAATCAATAGGCGAGCGTACGATACGGATTACACCCCCTGAATTACACCCCCTGAATTACTTGTACGCGTAGAATATACGCACGCTCGTTTTCATTTATACTTTTACGACCTATTTTCAATGGTGGATTATGTTGGAGTCACTCACGGCATGTCGGTCCCCTGCTTCCGGGACGCCGCTTCCCTCATCCCTCAGTCGAGCCTCGCCAGCCCTTTATAGGCACCCTTTAAGGCTGAGCAAAGGATTCCTTCCTGGTAGACACAATGACGGCAGAGTTGAGTCTGGTCGGGGATTCGCCAGGCCGCTCGTGGTCCTACAGCGTTTGACGTATTTGACTACACGGTTTGACTCCACGGTTTGTCTACACGGACACGGCGCTGTGGGTCGTCTCACTTCAGCGCCCTCACGTTCTTTCCCTTTCCAGCACTTCCATGGAAATCTCTCAAATCTCTCAACCATTGCATCGTTGGCGTCCGGCCGGCGTCCTGCCACTAGGTTCCAAAAAATGGCTACCAACGCCATGGAAACCAGCGGTGTTCGCGTTGCCGTTGAGGGATGCGTAAGAACCATGTCTTCATCCGGCGACGTCTCTCAATAACTGACCACGTCTAGGGCCACGGAACCCTCAATGCCATCTACGAAAGCGTCGGTGAAGCTTGCAGAGTTCGCGGCTGGGATGGTGTAGATATCCTCATCATTGGAGGTGATTTTCAGGTACGCTTCTGCTGCTTTAACCTGCCAATTATCTGGCTGTCTGACTCAACAATCACAGGCGGTACGCAATGCCGCAGACCTCAGTATCATGTCCTGCCCTGTAAAGTACCGTCATCTGGGCGACTTCCCAGACTACTACGCCGGTACCCGCAAGGCGCCTTACCTCACCATCTTCGTTGGTGGCAACCACGAAGCAAGTTCGCATCTTTGGGAGCTATACTATGGAGGATGGGTCGCCCCCAATATCTACTACATGGGTGCCGCCAACATCTTGCGATTCGGTCCCCTCAGGATAGCAGGCATGTCTGGCATCTGGAAAGGCTTTGATTACCGCAAACCACATCATGAGCGGCTCCCTTTCAACGGTGATGATGTCAAATCCTTCTACCATGTCAGAGAGGTGGATGTGCGGAAGCTGCTTTTGGTGCGGACGCAGATAGACATTGGTGTCAGTCACGATTGGCCGCGATACATTGAAAATCATGGCGATTCAAGATGGCTGTTTAGCAAGAAGCCTGCCTTCAGATCAGATGCCGAAAGAGGACAACTGGGCAGTATTGCCGCAGAGCATGTCATGGATCGTTTGCGTCCCCCCTACTGGTTCTCAGCACACATGCATATCAAATTCCCCGCAATCAAGAAATACGAGGATGCACCCCCGGCTTCCGAACCACAGGATCTGAACAGAGAAACGGGTACTAGCCAAGGCGAGCCGGGAAAGGAGGCGAACCCCGATGAGATTGATCTAGATATGGACGATGAGGAGGAGGAGCAGAAGCCAGAGCCTACTTCAAAGTCGACAGATGAAAAGGGAGAAGCGGCGGCAGAATCACAACCAAGCAATGCAAGTGACACAAATCAAGTGCCAGAAGAACTGCGAGCACAGCTACCCGCATCGTTTGCACCTCCCCAGCATCAACCTCGCCAAAACCGAACCCCCGGCCAGCCAGTGCCACCAGGCATCACGAACAAAGAAGTTCGTTTTCTAGCTCTGGATAAATGTCTGCCAGGTCGACACTTTCTTCAAATATGTTGCATTGAACCTTACAATCCCTCCGACTCGTCCACAGTTTCCCCTCAAGAGAAGAATCCTCGATACTCTTTGGAATATGATCCCGAATGGCTTGCCATCACTCGTGTTTTCCACGACACTCTTACCTTTGGTGACAAGTCGGCACAGACATCTCCGGACCTTGGTGAGGCACACTACTTGCCATTGGTCGAAGCCGAGCGTAGCTGGGTTGAAGAGCATATTGTCGCCAAGGACAAACTTGCCGTTCCGGAAAATTTCGAAATCACGGCTCCTCCGCATATCCCCGGTACTCCTGAGATTGTGCAGCAGCAGCCCGATGAATACACCAATCCTCAAACCGCTGCCTTCTGCGAGCTGCTGGGGCTGAATAATTTGTGGGACGCCAGCCCAGAAGAAAGACAGGAGCGAAAGACTCGAGGGCCGTCTCATTCGGAATTCCAAGGTCGTGGGGGGCGAGGTGGAGGGCGAGATGGTCAACATGGAGGCAGGGGAGGAATAGGCAGAGGAAGAGGCAGAGGCAGAGGAAGAGGCAGAGGCAGAGGTAGAGGGAGTTGACCCGATACGACAATAGTCGTTCGATTATTTGAACATTTGCAAGGACCTATCTAGCTGACGACTCACGAGGATTTGTATTTTTATGTTCTGCGGTGCATCAGTGCACGCATGGAGACAATCGAATTAAATAACTTGCATGGGCTTTCGCATATAATATCGGCCTAGGAGCATTCGGAATCAATCCTGAAGCCCAGACTTCGTCCACATGCGCTGAGCAGACGCCCACGCCGGCTTCGTCGTCATCTATCGTCATCTATCGTCATCTATCGTCATCTATCGTCATCTATCGTCACTCACTCTAATTCGTTCGGCGATGTTGTCGCTATTACCTATTCCTATTACCCTGCGCAATCAAAATCAAGAGAGATTTGACGGTGGGTGGGGCTGTCCAAGCATTCGAATATTCGTGCACCTGCTACGGACGTACGTACAGTGACAGGTGTAATCCGTAGCCTACGGCTAGCCGCCACGCCAGGGGCGCAGCGCAGCGTGGCGGCTGTCCCCTGGCAACGACGCCCAATCAGGAAGTCTGGTAAACAACTGCGTCAGCGCCCGAGCCCGCGCGTTCGTTCTCAACCATCATCATCCATCATCTCTATCTTGCGAATACTGTCAGTCACCGTCCGTTCAGGCGCCACGAGATTCAAAGGTCCGGGCCATTCGACACTCGTATACGGCGCTCTCACTATTTCTTGGCCCATTTGCGACATACAAGAGGAGCCGGTTTGTCTTAATCGGCCCATGTCTTTGCCATTGATTGCCCCGCTAACCGCTGGAATGCCTAGTCTTCGCAAACATTTCTTGAACAACGACGACGAAGCCGAGGGCATCGTCGCCATGACTCAGTTCTTGACCACTGTGTTAGTCTTTCTTCCATCTTCATCCGCATCAACATCGTCACAATGGCCTCCGCTGCTTTTCGTTACCTGAGCCCCAAATCCGTCACAACCATGTCGCGACTGGACCATACCATCATCTCCGTTCTCGAGGACGACCCGGAATCTCCCACATTACCAGCTACCGAGATTATGATCGCTGACGTGCTTACCACGAGCAGTAACCAGCGGACTAAGAACCAGTTCCGTCCTCGCGTGGGCAAAGGCGGCGCCACCAGCTACCAGCTCCGGCAGTATGCCGAGGTGACACTTGGAGGTGGCAGTTTGAGAAAGGTGGTGAAGCTGCCAGAAGGCGAGGATGAAAACGAGTGGCTGGCTGTGAACAGTGGGTTTCTCGCACAAATAGGTCCTCTCTCCTTTTTGATGAACAGCATCATAATCTTTTGCCGCAGTGGTCGATTTCTACAACCAAATCAATTTGTTGTATGGAGCAATCACCGAGTTCTGCTCTCCTCAATCATGCCCCGAAATGAAGGCCACAGATGAGTACGTTGGCGAAATGGCGTGCATTGTGTGTGCACTTGTCTGGTGACGGACATGGCTACGGACATGGCTGACCGAAGTCAGGTTCGAGTATCTTTGGCAAGACAACGAAAATTATAAGCGACCAACCAAGATGCCGGCCCCGGCCTATATCGAACAGCTCATGACTTGGGTGCAGTCGAACATTGACAACGAATCTGTACTCCCTAGCAAAATTGGTACGTTGCACGCAAGTATTCCCGTGGTGAAATAGCATGCTCATATGGTACGCAGGCGTTCCCTTCCCCAAATCATTCCCTGCGCTTGTTCGGCAAATCTTCAAGCGCATGTATCGAGTGTACGCCCACATCTACTGCCATCACTACCCTGTGATCCGGGAGCTCGGTCTGGAGCCGCACTTGAACACCAGTTTCAAGCAGTATGTGCTTTTCATTGACGAGCATAGCTTGGCCAGTGGGAGAGATTATTGGGGCCCGCTGGGTGATCTTGTTGACAGCATGCTGAAGAGCGATTAAGCGCCGCAATCGAGCGCCAGGAAGGGCCTGTGTAACATGTATGATCATTGAGGCGTTCAGGAATTTCACCGGCACGGTATTGAACATGGACGGATGGATGGATTTGGGACACGGTCTTGACAAATACGATTGTTGAGTTTGAGCTGTTGCGCTTCTTTGGGTCACATTATCACTGCGATCGATGCCTCTGTAGAACCATAGACTTTAAGAGCACGAATCGATAGATAGCACGAGTATAAGTAGCTCATTAGTTCTCGTCGGCTGCACTTGATGATCTTTTTCTTTTTTTTTTTGCGTTTTTGTATCCTTTTTTTTTGTCGAGGCCGACCACACGGGAATAGCCGACTTAAGAAGAAAAAGTGGGTGGTTATGCAAGACCGCAAATGTTGGTGCCTCACCATAAAACAAGGCAGCAACTTCCGAAATTGCCGACCAGAGAAAGCTCATCACGAAAACCGAAGCTCCACGAGATATCACCCTCGCCCGTCGAACTCCATCTCCCGCCACCCCTTCTTCCGTCAACATCTTCACCATGTTCTCTCGACAAGTCTTCCGCACCGTCCGTGCCGCTGCTCCCCAGCGCGCCGTGACTCTGCGCGCCACGCCTGTGCGATCTTTCGCCGCCGCCGCCGCCGCTTCTACCGAGAGCCAGCCCCCCATTGCTGTATTCGGTCTCGATGGCACCTACGCCTCTGCTCTGGTATGCCCCGTCCTGCCTGCCATTTGCACATGCGCGAGGCCGGAGAAAAACAAAATTTACCAAAGACGACATGACACGACGCAATTGATGAGATTCCGCCATGATTAGGGCTAACATGATGCGTCAATTTCCAGTACACTGCCGCCGCGAAGTCGTCCACCCTTGAACCCACCGCCAAGGCCATCAGCACGCTCAACGCTCTCGTCGAGAAGGACCCCAAGCTGGACCAGATCCTCCACGCCCCCAGCTTGACCGCCAAGGACAAGTCAGCTGTCGTCGCCGAGCTGGCCAAGCAGGCCGGTGCCGGTGCCGGTGCCGAGACCGTCAAGAACTTCCTCGACACGCTCGCCGAGAACAACCGCCTCGGATTGCTAAAGGATGTTTGCGTCAAGTTCGGCGACATCATGAGCGCTGCCCGCGGCGAGGTCGAGCTCAAGGTTACTTCCGCCCAGGTGAGTCTCATTGAACATCCGACCACGCATGATCCCATATCCACCAGGCGAATTCCGAAAGGGGGAAGTTCCCAAAAAAAAAACCCCCCGCTAATCAGAACCACTCGTACCCCCCCTCCCCCCCCCCCAAAATCAGCCCCTCGACAACAAGACCCTTTCTCGTCTCGAAGCCGCCATCTCCAAGTCCCAGTACGTAGGCCACGGCAAGAAGCTCAAGGTCACCAACCAAGTCAACCCCGACGTCATCGGCGGACTCGTCGTCGAGGTCGGCGACCGCACTATCGACCTCAGCGTCTCTTCGCGCATCGCCAAGATGAACAAGCTCCTCAATGATGCTTTGTAAAAAAAGGGGGGAGGGGGAATACAATGTTTACACTACGCGACTATTAGCCATTTATTATATTTTATTGCATTTTCCTTTGTACTCGAGAGAACAATGGAAACCGTCACGTCTTGGGGGAATTCCTTTGATCCCGTATACCTTTTTTTCCTGATGCAATTACTTCCGGTGTGACTCCTGTACTACTGAGGTGGGAAAGACCATGCCTGGGGATGCGTGTATAGAGGGATCGGGGAGAGCGGGAACGTAGAGAGCTTTTTGGTGGGTTGGGTCCGGTGGTCTTGTGAGGATCATGAGAGGACTTGTTGTGGAATAGAAGCTTTCTTGAAACTCATTCGGTGTGATTGGTGCCATGGTCTCGACTAATGAACTGGATTCTGTCATCGTCAAGTCGTACTGGCAAGGGCTGCGCTACATTTCACGAAACGTTGGCCGGCCCAATGGCTGACAAGTTTCAAGGGACAGCTTGTACTTGAGCGTACACAACACATGCACGAGCATGTTCACAACAGGACAAGGTTGAAGAATAGTCATCATCCATCTAAGTCTATTTTATGGACTGGCATTGTATTACCGATACGATCCATGAGAAACGCCCATCTCGCCAACTAGCGCCCATCCATCTCTCTTTTTCGATCAAGCCTTGGTTTCGAATTCGTCTTCATGATTTTGCCCGTTCAGAGTCCCGTCTTTGTACCGATTCAACTGATCGGACACGTACTGATGCATATGCAAGTCTGCCTCTACCTTTTCCTTGCTCTTCTCCGGGTCATCTTGAAACACAGAGTCGGTCGTGGAACGAGCGTCATCATCGTCCGCACCGTTCAGAGAGGCGTCAAAGTCGCTTCGGGCGCCGATAGATCGGGCAGTAGATGAGCGACGCAAATGCCTGCGTGCCTCGGGTGATCTTGGATTTCCAGTGTCCAGAGTTCGCTGGAAGATGTCGTCAAAGTAGTGCGCCATGCCTACAGATGGCGTTCGTGGTGTTTGCGGGAGACGGCAGGTGACACTGTGGGGTAAAAGGTAAGTTGTTAGTCAATCAATTGCTTCTACGATCGTCAAGAGGTTTTAAGCTTCATTGGTGGACTTACCCGGTGTCGTGAATCATTCGTGCAATAAGACCGGTCCAGCCGCACTGATGCGTAGCACCTAGACCACGACCAGTATCGCCGTCAAAGAACTCGTGGAACCATAGATAGTCTTTCCAGTGCTCGTCAAAGTCGAGGAGGTCATCCTTTGCATTGATGCTACGTCTACCGTCGTCGGTTCGTGCAAAGAGATGTTGGAGCCGGTGTTGGATCTCCTCCGCAACCTTGCCGAGATGCATGTACTCACCACTGCCGGTTGGACACTCGACCTGGAACTCTGGGCCGTAGAATAGGTAGTACCGCTGGAGAGATTCGACGAGCAAGAAGTTGACGCAGAGCCAGATGGGACCTCTCCAGTTGCTGTTGCCTCCGAACAATCCACTGTCTGAGTCGCCGGGAACGTACCCAACTTTGAACTCCTGGCCATTAACCTCCATGGAGAACGGGTGGTCTTTATGATATTTTGATAGAGACCGGATGCCATGGTCACTGAAGAACTCGTCCTCGTCCAACATGCGTTTCAGAATCTGCTCTAGCCGGTCTTTACTGACGATTGACAGTAGCAAGCGGTTGCCTTTGCCTCTCCTCCGGATGCTTGCCATATTTCTCTCCGCCAAATCCTCTCTGTTGTGGACAAACCACTCGACCCGTTTTCGAAACGATGGAAGTTTGTTGAGCAGCTCGGGCTCCAGGGTTGTAGTAGCGTATAGGGGGATGAGTCCTACCAAGGATCTTACAGGCAACTGTTGGATCCAAGGGCCACCCCAGGAGATGGCATCGTAGTAGAAGCCGTCTTGCTCGTTCCACAGAGACTTTTCGTCCTTGTGACCCGTTCTGAAAGTCATGGCGTCGCTGATGAAAATGAAGTGCTCAAAGAATTTGGAGGCGATGTCTTCATAAATACGGCGATGCTTTGCAAGCTCGAGTGCAATGTTGAGCATCGACAAACAGTAAAATGCCATCCACCCAGTGCTGTCTGCCTGCTCCAAAACACCACCCGTGGGCAGCGGCTCTGATCGATTGAACAAACCAATGTTGTCAAGTCCGAGGAAGCCTCCCTCGAAGATGTTCTTTCCATCGGCGTCTTTTCGATTCACCCACCAGGTGAAATTGAGCAGCAGCTTTTGGAAAACTCGTTCCAGAAAGTCAATGTCCTGGCGCCCATACATTTTCCTCTCGATCTTGAAAGTCCGAAATGTCGCCCACGCGTGGACAGGAGGGTTGACATCTCCAAAATTCCATTCGTATCTGGAGAGAGATAAAACCATTAGCATTTCCAGGTTCACTCTCCATGTGTTAAAGGGGACTTTCATACGCTGGAAGCTGCCCATTGGGATGACAGTACCACTCTCTCGTGAATAAGTCAAGCTGCTTCTTGGCGAAGTCGGGATCAATCATGGCCAAGGGAATGCAGTGAAAAGCACTGTCCCAAGCAGCGAAAAAGGGATATTCCCAAGAATCTGGCATCGACAGAATGTCGTCACAGTGCATGTGCTTCCATTGCGAATTGCGTACACCCAGTCGACCGGGAGGCGGTGGTGGCGTGGCTGGGTCACCTTTGGCCCATTGATCCCATATGAAGTGATAGTGCTGCTTTGTCCACATCATTCCGGAGAATGCTTGCCTCTGAATGTTGCGCAGATCGTCCGTCATGGGCAGAGGGCTCAGTCGATAATAGAATTCGTCCGCTTCTTCCCGTCGTTTCTCCACGATATCGTCAAAGACTTCTTCGTCCAGATACGTCATGTTCTTCTTGCTGAAGCGAAATCGGACAACTACAAACGTTAGCCTCACGTAAGCTAAAAGGACAAGCGACTCAAGCTTACCTGCACATTCGCCAGGGTTCACGCCACCATCTTCGTTGAAATTGAACCAAGCAGCCGACTTGGTCCCCGTCATTGCTGGGTTGATGGCTGATTTTTGTCCATCGACAACGTATCTGTGGAATGCATCTTTGACATACGGTTGCCTGTTCTCCTGGCGGTATAGTGATCTGAAATTGGTATCGTTCTCCGTGAACATGTGTTGCGGCATAACATCCTGGCCACTCGAGCCAACTCCCGGAGACGGTGAGTAGTGCACATAACGATGACCAAGACTATGATGCTTCGATTTCACCGAGAGCTCAGACTCGGCCGCAATGGAAGGCTTCATGTCTTCGGCCTCGCGACCCCAGCTCCAGGTGTTGCGAAACCATACATGGGGTATGATGTGGAGGGGCGCTGGGTCAGGACCTCGATTCCATGCCGTGACTCGAAACAAAAGCTCGTCCGGATCGTTCGATTCTTTGGCGGTTTCGATAAATATATCCCAATATCTATTCTCGTTAAATATCCCAGTGTCAACAATTTGATATTCCTTGTCCTCTTTACCCCTTCGAGCGTTTTCTTTAAGCAAATCTTCGTATGGGAACTTCTTTTGAGGGTATTTGTAGAGGAACTTCATGTACGAGTGCTGCACCCGTTAGTATAAGCGTTCATGGATTGGACCCGTAGGATTCTTACAGTCTATTTCGTTGTTAGTTATAGCCACGCACACGCACGCACACACACACGCACGCACGCACACAAGGTCACCATGCTGGAAAGCTTACAGGAGTGTTGTCGACGTGGAAGTGTGCTTCTTTAACACCTTCACCGTGGTTGCCTTGAGGATTGGACAGGCCAAAAAGACGTTCTTTGAGAAAAGGGCTGCGTAGGAAATCAGATAGAAGCTCTTTAAAAATGGTGGCGTCGGGAAGTACATACTCCTCTTCGTTCCAAAAGCTAAAGGCGATGTTCTGGAAGCCATGCGTGTCGGAAACACCAGCAATACCGTCCTCACCCCACCTGAAAGCTCTGGATCGGGCGTGATCGTGAGGGAAATCTGTGCACAAGTCAGAATTCCCGCGTTGAAATTACGTGAAGCGTCACGAGGTACGTACGACTCCAAGCGTCTCCGTCGGCGCTATAATCCTCTCGTACTGGGGAGCATGTCAGTAATTTGTGTCAAGGAAGGCCATTGATGGAACGATGCAAGCCCACCCGTAGCCCATTGGCGCTCAGCGACGTAGGGACCCCATTTCTTCCAATATTTTGTTCTCTCGCGATCCTCCTTGAGGCGCCTCTCCTCCTCGGTGAGGTATTCGTGACCGTCAAAGACAACCATGCTGGGTCGTCAGTCCCAGGGCGGGCAGGCACTGGGCGGTACGAACAGCTCAATTGAACAGCGGGGCGGGGGTAAAGAGACGCCACACAGTGTTTGAAGGCTTGGCAAAACGAGGCCCAAACAAAAGCCTGGCAGAAGATGTCCTCAAAGACGACGACAGAAAATGGGTCAAATTTTGGGAAGAAAGCCTTCGTTGCGAGAGGACGAGAGGACGAGAGGCGATTGAGTGCTTCGGGAAAGATTCCGCCGCCGCCACCAGTTTGGAGCTTAATGCTGGTAGCTCCAGCTCCATCACTTCTCGTCATCGCTTTCCTGCGCCGAATCTGCTCGAGGACGGTCTAACGTGGGGCACGTTCCCAGTTGGCGGGGCTCTTATCGGACCGGACCATTCACGTTGACGGGCGCTGGACAAGGTCGTCATGAAGCTGACGATGGCCTTGTATCTTTTTCAGCGTGTGTTGGACGCTTCCCTGCAGACATTCAGTAGTAAGAACCTGGTCGTTGTTGCCAAAATTGACTGGGAATCAGGCGTCTGCATTGACGTCAACCAAATGCAAACCACACGGAGCCTTCGGGTTACCCAACGTGGTCTGGCTGGTTCCCGTTTGGGGAAGCCGACATGGTGCGCTACCCTACAGTCTTGTCGTTACGAGCACACGGCCCGCTGCTGTATCTCTTGGGCGGTGTAGGTGCCATACTAGTTATTGAGCGAGTCGGAATGAGTTCAGCTGCATACATGAAATATTTAGCAACATCCTATGACTGTTTATGTCTAGCCAAGGAGATGAATGATTAATACCTGTACCAATTCTACGATTCTAGGCCAAAGAACTGTTTCTCGTCGGCCAGAGCTTTGTCCATGGCCCGATAATAGTGATGGCCCCTCCAGAGCTTGCGTGCCCTCATCATTCCAATCATTTTATTTTTTTGGTAACGATTCAGCCCCACAGCCGCCCAGGGTTCCCCAATCCATCCTCGTCGTCGCATCCCCACAGCCCGTCATGTTTGCGTTTGCGTTTGCGTCGCGTCCCTGTTCCTTGAGTTTATGTGTTGATCGACTGGCCCCTTGTCCTCTTCCTCTCCATCGTCAGTGGCAGTCACAGCCCTCGATATTGAGCATCCTGAGCATCCTGAGCATCCTGAGCATCCCACGCGACCGTGGAAACATCACGACAACCCCCGACGCCCCACGACGCCCACAAACACCCCGTCATGTCGGACATTGTGTCCCTGCTGCGCCGCCTGGTGCTCGAGTCCCCGCCGGGAGAATGGGCGCTCAATCGCCTTCGCGAGCTTCTCATCGGAGCCTTGCGCCAGGGCCCCGTGCCACAGCATGTGGCCTTTGAAATGGACGGCAACAGGCGGTATGCCAAGAGTCATCGCATGGAAACTGTAGAGGGACATCATCGTGGGTTTGAAGCTCTCGCCAGGGTGCGTCAACAAAATATTTGTTTCTCGCAATAGACTACCTACTACCTTTGAAATCCGGGAGCGTCTTGTCGGTTTTGCTATACTGATCTTCCATTGCACTAGATCATGGAAATCTGCTACAAATGCGGCGTCAAGGTCATTACCGTCTACGCATTCAGCGTCGAGAACTACAACCGGCCCAAACACGAGGTCGAAGGGCTTATGCAGCTGGCCAAGGTCAAGCTCGAGCAGCTGACCACCTACGGCGACATCTTGGACCGATACGGAGCCTGCGTGCGTGTTCTGGGCCAGACGGAAATGATCCGCGAAGATGTCCTGAAGGTGGTAGACAAGGCTGTCTCTCGAACCAAGCATAACAACAAGTATGGCCCCCGGCTCTTTCTGTCGAAAAGAACTCGACTCCGCCGTTATTCATTTTATTCCCCCCCTTTCTCAAACTCAAGAAAAGCTGACCTTGAACGTTCAAACAGGACCGTCCTCAACATATGCTTCCCGTATACATCCCGCGCCGAAATCACAACGGCCATCCGCAACACAGTCGAGGACTTCCTTGACCCGCCTCCCCCCAGGAACGCCCCGTTCTCGCCCTCGCGCATACGCCAAAAAATCATGTCCACGCAGCTCGACGGCAAGGAGCCGCTCCCTACGATCCAAGACGAAGCCATCGAGGACACGCCCGCCCCGTCTGCCGGGGATGATGATGATGATGAAGACGACGACGACGCCGGCGACGTCTCTTCCTCGACCACACTTCCCCCCGACTCGCCGGAGCGCCGTCTCCGCGGCACCTCGTACGGCTCATCCAGCCTGCCCAGCCCAGAGAGCATCACGACGGCCACGCTCAACGACCACATGTACACGGCTTCGGACCCGCCCCTGGAGCTGTTCATCCGCACAAGCGGTGTGGAGCGACTCAGCGACTTCATGCTCTGGCAGTGTCATCAGGACACGCAAATCTTCTTCATCGACTGCCTCTGGCCCGACTTTGACCTGCAGCACTTCATATGGGTCATGCTCGAGTGGCAGTGGAGACGCAAGCAGAAGGACAGGGACGACGCCGCGACCCCCCTGAGGGCCGGGGCCAAGAATAGACGGCCGGTGGATTGAGCCGCATCGCATCGCATCGCATCCCTTTTCTTTTCAATCTTTCCATCATTTCCTCTACCTTGGCTCGAGTCGGGGAAAGCTCCCTAGCTCGTTTAATCACAGCGTCGGTCGTCCTACCTTTCTTCATGTACTCGTATTTCTTCACGTCTGTACATTAGTGTTTCAACATGGATATTTTCTCAACTTTGGTGCGCTTCATTACAGATGGTGCTTGCTCTACGTGCCATGATCCTCGCTGAACATCAACCGCCATCTGATAGTCATTTCTACGGAGTGAGGACCACCCACGTTCCACGAGCAAAAGGCCACTGAAATAACATCGCTTTGCCGTGCCATCCGAAAATTGCTCCAAAAACTCGGGCCAACCAGCAATCACAATGTACTGATATCCTATTCATCTACATTGATGCCCTCCCTACCCACGAGCCGCTCCCCAGATGAGGAAGAAGAAGAAAAGCCAGAAGAGAGAAGAAAAACAGCCCGTCTTTCCCAAAACCGAAGCCCAGCCATGTTAAAACGCCGTCATTAGGTACGAAAGCATTCAATGTTACACGAGCATTGTTTTTTTTTTTTCAAAATTGTACCAAGGAAGAGCAGGTGTCTACCGTCCAGCCTTTTTGTTGCCAATTTTTAAACGGTCTTTGCAGTCTTCGCAGTACCATTTTGCTACAAGGGCCCCCGGGGGGTCGTGCGTTAGCGATGAATGACAAAGAAGAAAAAAAAAAAAAAAAAAAAGGTTGGGGGGATGAGGACGACAGGCCCGTCGGGAGGAGGCAAGTATCACTCACTCTTTGAGCCAGGAGCAACTTTTAACCCTACACACGCTAGGTGGAACCATTCTCTTTCGCAGCCGTCTGCGTCGCACGCCACCATTTCGCCGTAGCTTACGCTGTTGCAGTAGCAGTAGGTTGGCTCGTCGGCATCGATATCCCCCTCTTCGTCGTCCCCTTGCATGCTGTTGCTTGCGTCTGTATCTGCCGCCTGGACTTTCTGGATGAGGGGCTGCTGTGCGACGGAGCCCGACTTCTTGTGGCTCTTGCGACTGTTGGTGCCTTCTGCGCGGGACGGCCTTGATCTACTGGCTGCTGCTGCTGCTGCTGCTGCTTCTTGGAAGGTGGCTAGCGCGGGGGTGGATGGTTTGCTGGCACGGCCGGATTTCGTGGTGACCGGCGGAGGGACGGGTGCTGGGACAGACTCGCTCTTTTGGTCCGCTTCTTCGGGCTTGCCATCTTTCTTGTGAATGGAACTCGTCGACGTTGCAGTCGTGGTAGATGCGATTTCGGGCTTCTCGGTTTCTTTCTTTGTGAGCTCCGTCTTTATAGGCCCGCTTGCTTCCTTGGTGGGCTTGCTGTCCTGTCCTGGCTTGGGCAATGTAGCTGTGGAAGCCGGTTCGGGTGTGTTGGCTCCGTTGCCGTTAGTCTTGTTGGCAGCGGCTGAAGATGACGGCCGGGCCTTGCCATTTTCCACGTTGGATTGTATAGAGTTCTGTCGGGCGCGGGACGATGCTGGACGTGGTGCGCTTCCGGGTGCAGGAGATGCTCGAGCCGGGACTTTGGGGTCGGGGAAGGGCCCCATGACGGGAGATGAAGTCGTCGAGGGGGACATGCCGTTTCTGTAGCGAAAATGTTACTTTGCGCGATCAAAAGAGACGTGTGATGCCGAATACCAATGTCGACCAAGGCCAGGGTCTCGGGGATCTTTAACACAACTTACTTGTGCTTTGCCTGCACGCTACCGGTTGGTAGAGCTTTGCGCTTCTTTTGTCCGTCCGGAGCTGGTGTCCCTCTGGGGCTACTCGTCTTGGGCTTCGGCGCATTGTTGCCGAATACCATGCTCATGAACGCAGCCGCAACTCCAGCGTCGAGTCCAGTTCCAGCAGCATTACATGTAGTGCTGGTGGTGCTGGTGCCGGCGCTGGTGCTGGTGCTGGCGGAGGAAGCGGCGGGAACGGCAGTGGCACTTGTGGCGGCAGTCGTGGTGGCGGCGACGGCAGCAGCAGCACTGGTCGCTTTCTCGCCATTGGCAGTCTTTTCCACTTTTCTTCTCTTGGGAGGATGATTGCCGTTGGTCGTGGACGCCGAGATGCCTAAGCCAACACTGTTGGCCTCGATGGCAGCTGTTTTCCGCGACTTGGCCGTCTTCTTGGGCGCCTCTTTCTGCCGCTTCTCAACATCATCGGCATCCGAGTCTTGGTGCTGATTCTTCAAGTTTTTCTTAGCCTGTACAGCTTGCTTGCGGGCGTCGCTTCTAGCGGCTGCCTCTTCAGCAAGGGCTTGGGCTGCGGCGGAGATGGCTGCGGCGCCGTCACGACGGATTCTCTCCGTCTGGGAAACTTTTCCAACAGCCCTGTTCTCCGGATATGCCCAATGTGTAGTGCTGCCCCATTTTGCTTCGTCACTGAACTCACTCTCCAGGTGCGGCCACACATCTTCGACTCGCGCCAGCTGCCGTTGTAAAGCTTCGTTGGCTGTGGAAAGCACATGATTCTTCTCTTCGAGCGAGACGAGCATTTCCTGGATCTTGAAAGCAGTCCGTCGAAAAATTTGTCGGCGAGGGATGTTGGAGGGATCGAAGACACTGGTAGGCGCAGCTGTTGCACTCGAGATTGAAGGGGCCGACGATGGAGGCGCTCGATTCAGGGCCATGCCGCTGGGGCTGTTCTGGGC
Organism: Epichloe amarillans; assembly: GCA_024072835.1. Taxonomy (NCBI): domain Eukaryota; kingdom Fungi; phylum Ascomycota; class Sordariomycetes; order Hypocreales; family Clavicipitaceae; genus Epichloe; species Epichloe amarillans. Next base: position 285,657 of record CP099638.1, on the reverse strand, counting down.
GCTCAAGGGCGCGGAACCCGGTGGCGCAGTACTAGATGCATCGCAAGTGGCTCGAGGCTCAGTTACAGACGATTCTGTAGTCGCCGCGACGAGTTTGAAGAGCTGTTCCTCGGGAGCGAAGATCTTGGCGTCTACTTCCTTGAGCAGAGTGAAGTGCCGTACGAGCTCTTTGGGGAGCGCGGACATGGCGTCTGCGAAATGAGTAATGGCAGGGAAGATATCCACGGGCCGATTACTCAAGGGACGGCCATTGGCGGCGTTTCTACTATCGCCAGGTCGTCCAGCATTGGCAGAGCTTCGTGAAGGGTTCGTCCGTGCTTGCCGTGAGGGCTGTGATCTCCGATGCGATGGTGCGTCCACGGCCGCGGGTTTGGCTGGCTTCATGGTAGATATAATGTACGAGTTTCGGGACGGGGGCGACTGATGAGCTGTGCTAAAGGAAACCGAGGTTTTCGAGCGGTGCAGTGCAGTGACAGCGATGGCTGGCTGGCTGGCTGGCTGGCTGCTCGAGGGACAACGCAATGTCTTTCGGCCGCGGGCAGCCACGAGGCAGAGGAGAGAAGCGAGGGGAGGATTATAACGACTTTTTGACGAGTCCCTCAAGAAAGTACAGCTCTAGACCATTGTTGATTGTAGATCTACATCAAAGATTGCTGAGTAAAAAACACGCGTAGAGGGCGGTAGGGTCGAGGGTCGGGTTTTGGGAAAAGGTTGGCGAGCGCGGCTTGCAGAGGATGCAGATGTGGGTGCTTTTGGTTGCACTTCTCCGTACGCTGGACCAATGTGCTTGGCCCGAGGGGCTCTGCCCGCTGATGCGATTGGCCCGAGGGGGGAAAATAGAATCGCCGGCTCCGTAGTCCGTACGGATCACAGGAACCTTGTCTTGTCACTGATAAGCCTGATAAGCTATTTCGTCATAAGTTGACACCATGGAATGCCCCTCGCTGGCTTCATGTTGCTTTTCAAAAGACAGGAGACTCGACATTCGGGATGCCTTTTAACACTTCATGATTAGTAGGCTATTTTCAACAAGATTGTAGGATGGGTTACGTTGGTTTATTCTTTCGCTAGCACCAGGTGGTAAAGTTGTCAGTTGTCGAGAGTCTTTGCCTACCCGGCAGATGTGGCGCATGCCCCTGGCCTGGTCCGAGGATGCATGAAAGTTGTCCTTGATGTAAAAGACTAGCATCGTCAAACGTATCTGTTCTTTGCGCATCGACGTGACGTTCTGTGACATGTCGAAGGCTGGGTAGCTGTTGGGGGGCGGGTTCGTCGAGCAATGAGCAACGCGTGTTGTGTATCAGTCTCGAGACTCACAATCTTACGCTGCTGGGACGACTCCTTGGCTCCAACTCCCGTCTTCTTCGAATAGGCAGACACAGAAATATTAACTGGGTGAATACACATGAGCACCACTCCTCGCCGACTCAATCATGACTTCGTTTTCTTGGGTCAGTGCAACAACCCAGCCACAATTATGAGAAAGCCACGCAGAAATAGGAAAGTCCTTCAACACTTCCGTGCGAGGAACCTCAGCGATGTACATACTGGACCCAACATTTTCGCACAAGCTACGAAGTACCTGACAACCTACGGAGTAAATCTGGCAGAGAAACCAGGCTTAGTAAGGTATCGGCCTGTATGTATTGCATACCGTATGTATTCTAATTGGCCAGGTTCTTACGGAGTACGGAGTAGTTCGCAACCTCCTCGACGCTGCGGCTGCAGCCTCCAGAGATGTCCAGAGATGCCGGTGCACGCGAAAGCTCAACAGCCAGGGGGGGCGGGAGAGTGAACGGCTTGGGACCGTCAGTTTCTACGGATCCGTACGGAGTAGTACACCGCACGCGATGTGTGACAGATTAGGCATGCAAACCGCGACATTTGTTTCACAGCCAGGGGTGTCGGTGTCATTCTAGCTCGTCGTGAAGGTGAGGCAGGTCTTCACAATACCTACATATGATACGATGCGATGGTTAGTAAAGCTTCTCGTCAGCACAGCACGCATTCGATAACTATTCCGAAAGGGGCATCTTCACGGTTGCGTCCCATTTCTTACCCCGCAAACCACTTGTATAAAACGGGGACGGCTGGCTTCGGGCCAAAGACCTTGCCCTTGCCAACTTGCTTGTCTCGGAGGCACCCTCGGCTACTACCACCAACGCGCCTCGCAAGATTTTCCTAGCTTCCAATCTATAAGGCAGGGATCGTTGTTTGCCTGACGCGCGCTGCACAGGACGGTATACATGTAGCATGTAGGCCACGCTGATCACTGCAGGCCCTGACATATAGGGATGCTAACAAGCGTCTGTTGTACAGAGTGCAGAATTATGAAGATGACTCGAGCTTCAAAACGACGCAATTCTGATGAATTCTCGACTCAAGATGATGATGATTGAAATTCTCAAACTTCCTCGGAGAAAATTCTGCTGGGTGGGGTTTTTGTGCTGGTGGGGACAGGTGCTTCGCACCTGCCCCCCCTTCAAGTGCGGAGTATATACATAGTATGGCAGCACAGACGTGGTCAAGTGATATCAGTTCTCCGTACGGCCAAGGAAAAAAGGAAACAAAGGGGATCGTTGCTCCGTAGAAAGTGGCGCATGGGATTGGAAGAAAAAGAAAAATTGCGTGTATGGTGGAGAGGCGGCTGGGGTTTTCATTACCACATCGAAAAACGTCCAGCCGCCGAATGAGGAGGGGTGGGTAACGTTGAAATGGTGGTGTGTTGTGTGTGGTGTGTTGTGTGTGGTGTGTTGTGTGTGGCTGATGCGATGCAGCTGCGGGCGGGCAGGCGGGCAGGCGGGCAGGCGGGCAGGGGATCCTGGCAGGGGATCCTGGCAGGGCACAGACCAGTTCATAATTAGCACGACCGACACATATTGACATGGCTTGTTGGCATGACATGACATGACACAGTCGCGAACAAGTCTCATGACCCTTCCTAGCGACCCCAGCGCTGCTTGGTCATCCAGTCGTCGATTTCCATTACCTTTTCATTACCCAATACCGTCCATGTTAAGCTAATGGCGCGCCAAGATGCCTTCGGTTAGTGTGCGTCGGTCGAGGGAGGGAGTCCCGGTGGCGCAACGTCTCCATTTGGCCACAGTGTTGGGCGGATTGGGGCGAGAACGGGGGCCTGGAAAAGCTTGCAGAAGCCCTTCTAGCTTCACTAATAAGCTCCACGGGTGCCTGCCGTACATTCACAACTCTCAAAACACCGACGACGTGAACCCCACCGTGCCCACCTTGAGAACACCACCTTTGTTGAGGTTTTTTTTTCTTCTCTTCCTCTTTCTTCTCCGTTCTTCATATCCCCGACAGGTTCCCGCTCTCCTCCGTGACTCTCAACGGCAAAGCAAACCAGAGCCAACGCATCACGACTGACAAGATCTTGTCATCTGTGACGTCAAACCTGGCCAGCCGATCCGAGCCGCCGTCCTGCGTGTCTCTGACTCGACCTCGAACCCGAACCCAAACCCAAACCACGGCAACCTGCGATTCGACATCGTCCACTTTGGAATCTGTGTGACGAAGAACCTTATCCATCCCGCAAAAGGGCCCCTCAGCGCTTCTAATTGTTTCCTCACCCGCCTACCTTTCAACCTATTACATGGCCGTACCCAACGGAGCCGGGCACCGAAGGGTGCTTGACTTCGACACCTCTGTTTTGGTGGAATCCAGTACGGCCCGCGCGATTTCTCCATCTGATGCCGGTTCACGATCTTCCTTCTCTTCCGTTCGAGAGAATGACGACGGCCTCGCTCAGACTTTTACTCGCTCCAAGGTATCCTCGTACATTGAGGCTCCCGAAGACGTTTTTGACGAGTCGCCTATCTCGGAAACCCCCCCGTTGTCGTTCCAAGCACCATTGACCCAGCCGCACAGCAGGCTCCATGGCTTTTGGTTCCCATCTGACAGCTACAAAGGATGGAAGGAGATTCCTATCAAGGGCAAGGCGGCCAGTCGCAGCTCTGAGGATCTGCGTAAGCTGTGCATGACTTGGGAGTCTCCTCCAGTATCTCCCCTACCCATGGAGAAGCCCACCGGTGTTCATGGCATCGGCAACTCGCCTCTGGAAAAGCTTCCGAGCGAAGTTCTAGGTACGTATAGACATGCCATGTGTGCTCTCCTCACCACGCAATGGAACCATAGCTGACTAGCTGCTCAGGCGAGATCATCGATTTGTTGGTCGAAGAAATACCGCCAAATGGCCTGACCACACGCAACACTGATTTGATGGCTTTGCTTCTCACCTCACGATCTATCCACGCCACTACTCTCACCACTTTGTATCGACACATCACCATTCCGCACTCGCGAATTTTCCGCAAATTTCTCAACACCATCACGGAATATCCCGCCCTGGCCACCATTGTACGACGACTTGACTTCAGCCACTTCAACCCTTCCATGCTCTTTTCCACGGCCAGTGAGCGCGCCAAGACGCAGAACCTCACCACCGAAACACTGGCCCAATGCCTTGAGCTTACTCCTTACCTGCAGGAATTCCTCGCTCAGGAGTATGTGGACATTGACCTCGGCCCTCCCGTGCTCCGAAAGCTGTTCTTCGACATGCCAAAGCTGCAGGCACTTGACTTTTGCGGTTGCTCCTCGACGGTTTTCAAAAACTCCTTCAACACAATTCTGCAGGAAACTTGGCCAGAGATGCTCTCTATTTCCAAGCTCTCCCTTCATAAGTGCCTCGGTCTTCCGTCCGCTGTCTTCGAAAAGGTTCTGCCTCGATTGGGCAATCTTACTCATCTGGATGTCGCCGGAACGCGTATCACCAACAAAGCTTTGGAGTCCATCCCCGCTACTGCAAAGTTAACTCACCTTAACTTGGCCAAGTGCAAGGAGCTATCTGCAGAAGTGGTGATCAAGTTTGTAACGACCCATCCGGCCACCAAAGATTCTTTGGTCTTCTTGAGTTTAGCTACCGATCCCACTCACCACCTTCTTCTTGGAAAAGAAGATCTCGATCAACTTTTGCCATGCCTCCCAAAGACTTTGAAGTCACTCAGCCTCCGCGGTAGCAGAATGCATGAATCTCATCTTCCTGAGCTAATGCGTTTGACAAATTCCTTGGAAGAGCTCGCTGTGGGACGCGGTCTGGATATGAGCGACATTCACAAACTCTTTTACCAAGACCAGCAGTGGCTCGCGCACAACCTCCGCTATCTCGATATCTCTGATATCGACAGCATCATCGGCAGCGCCAGCACTTTACTTGCGCCAGCCTCCGCCCCACTTCATGTAATTGAGATTGAAGAACGAGCTTATGAGAAAGCTGCCAAGGTGAACAAGAATCTTCAACGAGTCGGCTGGGTGGCCAAAGAATTCGGCAGCCGCTACTGGCTCGTTCGCATGAACTCAGACGGAACTACCAGAGACAATGGTGCCCGCTGGTGGAAAATGGGCGCCGAGAGCTGGGGAATGAGGAAAGTCCCCGTTGCGATGGCAGAAGTTGGAGGAATGTACGGTTCATTCATGTTCGGGCGACGAATTTGACGGATCTTGGCAACAACCAGCGATTTTGTTTTCGTGGCGATTTTGGCCCGTCTGTTCAGGCGACATCTGATTTCAGCATTGTATGACAAAGGCATCTCATCTCATCCATTTCCCCCCTTTTCCCTTCCATTTCTTTTCTCCATCTTCTTGCACATGGAGTTCTGGGTGTAGTTATTTCCAAAAAGCATGAAAGAGGGTATTCCCATTGATGAGAAAAGAAAATAGGCAGCATACCAGGACTCGATACCACTTTATCTTTATTTTATTTTTTAAAAATTCTGGCGAAGATCAGCGGAAAACATGGCAGTAGGATGTTCACAGATGGCGTGCACTAAAAAGCAGTTCCTGTCTATTAGCATAAGCATAATTGAAAAATGTTCATAGCAAGGCATAATGACCTGTTCTAAACTACACTCAATCATCCTGTCAAAGGAGACGTGCGTCTTGCTGACTGTAGCTGGATGAGGTCCCCTCGCCAGAAATGTAGGTAGCTTACTGGCTGGACGACGTTGGATCTTTGCAAGTTCCTGAGCAGCATTTCTTTCTGATTTCAAAAATGTCAAATTTTCTCATGTTGTTTATGTCATGTAATAGCTCACTCGAATGATTGTTCCTTCCAACCCAATCGGTGACCTTGCCGTGACGTCGTGACGTGGTCCATATTTCCACGTGACCGTGGCGTGAACGACGCCTCAACCCGCCGAGTCTGAGCACAGCTCCTGTGGCATAACAACACGAGAAGGCTTCCCTTTACACGACACAGAGCTCGAACTACCTCTTGTCAACGAGTCTTGGTGCTTGTCCTACGTCGCCATGGCTCCTAGACAGGACACCCCGTTCCGTTCGGCGGACATGAGCATGGTGCAGCTGTACGTCTCCAATGAAATTGGTCGGGAGGTCGTTACTGCACTTGGCGAGCTCGGATTGTGCCAGTTTCGGGACGTAAGTTTGCAGGCCGTGTTATCATCCTTCTTGATCAACGTTTCGCTTGACGAAGCTTTTATGTTGACTATGCTAACGTGTCTATAGTTGAACGAGGATGTGAGCGCATTCCAGCGGACCTTTACCCAGGAAATTCGACGGCTCGACAATGTAGAGCGACAACTGCGTACGTCAGATTCCTTTTCCCCAACGTGGCTTTCTCCTCCCGACCTATAAACTAACTAGACATAGGTTACTTTCATGGCCAGATGGTTAAGGCTGGTGTCTCCCTCAGAAAACTAGACCTGGATACAGAGCGACTTGCATCCCCCTCGACGTCTGAGATCGACGAACTCGCCGAGCGCAGTCAGAAGCTCGAGCAACGTGTCTCTGCTCTTAACGACAGCTATGAAACCCTGAAGAAGCGAGAAGTTGATCTGACCGAGTGGCGATGGGTTCTGAGAGAGGCTGGAAGCTTCTTTGATCGTGCTCACGGCAACGTCGAGGAAATCAGAGCGTCAACCGACAATGATGATGCACCGCTCCTCTCCGACATCGAGCAGCACCGAGATGCCCCCGAGGTTGAACGATCCTTCTCGGGCATGAACATTGGTTTCGTGGCTGGTGTCATTGCTAGGGACCGTGTAGCCGCCTTTGAGCGCATTCTCTGGCGCACGCTTCGTGGCAATTTGTACATGAATCAGTCTGAGATTCCTGAGCCGCTCATTGATCCTTCCAATAATGAGTCTATCAACAAGAACGTCTTCGTCATCTTCGCACACGGGAAGGAGATTCTGGCCAAGATTCGCAAGATTTCCGAGTCCATGGGTGCGGATGTCTACAATGTGGACGAGAACAGCGATCTTCGACGTGATCAAATTCACGAAGTCAACAATCGGCTTCAAGATGTCCAAAACGTTCTTCAAAACACCCAAACTACTCTTGGGGCTGAGTTGAAGCAGATATCCCAGTCACTGTCCGCGTGGATGGTCTTGATCGCCAAGGAAAAGGCCGTTTATAGCACCCTCAATCTGTTCTCGTACGACCGTGCTCGGCGAACGCTGATAGCCGAAGCCTGGTGCCCCACTAACGACATGTCTTTGATCAGATCGACACTCCAGGATGTAGCTGATCGTGCTGGTCTTTCTGTTCCTTCGATTATCAACGAGATTCGGACCAACAAGACTCCTCCGACATGCCTTAAAACCAACAAATTTACCGAGGGATTCCAGACAATCGTCAACGCCTACGGCACTGCATCCTATCAGGAAGTCAACCCCGCCATGCCAGTCTTCGTCACGTTTCCTTTTCTCTTCGCTGTCATGTTTGGTGATTTTGGCCATGCAATCATCATGTTGTCAGCTGCGCTTGCCATGATCTACTGGGAGAAACCCCTCAAGAAAGTCAGCTTCGAGCTCTTCGCCATGATCTTCTACGGCCGATACATCGCCTTGGTCATGGCGGTCTTCTCCATCTTTACTGGTCTCATTTACAACGATGTCTTTTCCAAGTCCATGACTCTTTTCCCAAGCGCTTGGCACTACCCACGACCGGAACACTATGAGCCAGGGCGAACCACGGTCGTGGCTGAATTGAACAATAGTGGGTATAGATACCCATTTGGTCTCGACTGGGCATGGCACGGCACCGAGAACACTCTTCTCTTTAGCAACAGTTACAAGATGAAGATGAGTATCATCCTCGGCTGGGCTCACATGACTTACTCCCTTTGCTTTGCATATATCAATGCCAAGCATTTCAAGAGGCCCATCGATATTTGGGGCAACTTTGTACCGGGAATGATTTTCTTCCAGTCTATTTTCGGATATCTAGTTGTTTGCATTCTCTACAAGTGGACAGTCGACTGGAACAATCCCGACCCTGCCATCGGCGGCCAGCCCCCTGGTCTCCTGAACATGCTCATCTATATGTTTCTGCAGCCTGGAAAATTGGACATTCCGCTATACAAGGGCCAAGCCATGGTCCAGGTCCTTCTCCTTCTGTTGGCCTTTGTCCAGGTGCCCATTCTTCTCTTCCTCAAGCCATTCTACCTGCGCTGGGAGCACAACCGAGCTCGAGCTAAAGGCTATCGGGGTATCGGCGAGACGTCTCGTGTTAGTGCGTTGGATGGTGACGATGAGAACGAGGAGCTGGTTAATGGCCGCGGCAATAGCTTTGACGAAGATGGCGAGGGTGTTGCTATGATCTCACAAAACATTGACGAAGAGCACGAAGAGTTTGAGTTTGGAGAGGTGATGATTCATCAGGTCATCCACACCATCGGTATGTCCCTCGTGCGTAGAATTATGGAATAAATGGACAAGCTGACACGTCTTCAGAATTCTGTCTCAACTGCGTTTCCCACACCGCCTCGTATCTGCGTCTCTGGGCTTTGTCACTTGCCCATCAACAGCTCAGTATTGTGCTGTGGGACATGACTATTGCCAACACCCTGACCATGGGTGGCGTTGTCGGTGTCATCATGATTGTCGTTGGTTTCTTCCTGTGGTTTTTCCTCAGTAAGTTGATGTTGCATGCGCACCTTTTTTTATTTTCCGGGAATCGTTTTTGCTAACATTTTCTTCCTCAAAGCCATCGCCATTCTGGTTTGTATGGAGGGCACCAGTGCCATGTTACACTCTCTGCGATTAGCGTGGGTCGAATCCTTTTCGAAATTCGCCGAGTTTGCTGGTTGGCCATTTGCGCCATTCTCATTCAACACCGTGCTAGAAGAGTCGGAGGACCTGAAAGAGTTTTTGGGATGAAAAAGTCGTGCGTGCATGCATGCGCGTACCGACTTTCAGTTCACTCATTGGCATATTTTGTCTCAATTTTTTTTATTTTGTAGACCTAGGTAGTCTGTACCATAACGTTGAATTGCATCATAGATTATGTTTATCCTGCACGTACGTACGTCTGTGTCCCGTTCCGTGCGTACTTGACATGGGCGGCTGGAAAACTATCAACTTCCCTGCTCTTGTATCGAATCAGCTCAACTCATGGCCCTTCTTGATTTGTGCATTAATCAATTACAAAGTACACCAATGTGCGTGAATCCCATCTACTCGACTTCAAATCTACTTATCCCCACAACGGCGCCGTGACCTCTACGCCCCTTTCCACGACGGCCCTGACCCTATCCGCAAACACCTTGTTATTACACTCGACGTCCAAATCCTCCAGCCACACCGTCGCAACCATCTTGTCCACCTTGATGGATACGCCTGGCACGGGAATGCCAATCTTGTGAAGGCGCTCCATTTCCTTCTTCCGTCTGCTCTCGACATGGTCCTCTTTGCCGTCAAGCTGCATTTCGTCCGGGCCGGGGCCCTCTCTTCTGACGTCTCCTGATCCTTGCTGGGCGTCTAGTCCGGCAAGACGGGGTGTTTCCACGGGGGATACGTTGTCCGCGCCGAACTGGGCCTCCAGGAACCAGAAGAGTCGTTCTAGTCTGTCCGTCGATGAGGGGTGGGCGTGGGGATTCGCGCCCTTGAGGTCATGCGAGTGCGAGTGCGAGTGGTTCGCCGAGGAGGAGCGTTTGACGGCGCCGGGGGAGGATTCTACGCTGAAGAGCACGGCCATGACCGAGTCGGCGATGCCGTCGTTGAGCATGTTTGCTTCCCATTCGAGCTCGACTTGGCCGTTTGTGCGGTACCGCACTGTTATGCAGCCCATGACGAGGTAGGCGGCTACTAGGGCGGCGACTTCCTCGTCTGCTGCTTCGGGCTGTTCTTCTGCTGCATCTGGTTTGTACTCGTCGCTGTCGCTGTCGTTGTCGTTGTCGTTGTCGTTGTCGGCGGCGTCAGTGGTGGAAACGTCTTGGGCTTGGTCTTGGTTTTCCTCCTCGGTGCCGCCGTTCTTGGAGACGCCGTTGCTGTTGTTGGGCTGCCGTCTCATCTCGGGGAGCTCTTCGACGGTGCCGAATGTTCCTTCGAGAGCCCATTTGACGAGATCGATGCCCGCGGCGCTTAGTGTGAGGCGCTGCTTGCATGTGATTGTGGTGGTGTTTAGGCCTGCGTATTCGCGCAGATCCTCGGGGGCCATGAGGGAGAGCTTGAAGTCGTTTTGGACGAGAACGCCCGTGACGAGCGGCGCGGTGGTGGCGTCGGCGGTGAGGTCTTGGGGGGGCGGGATGGAGGCAAGTTTGCCGACGACCTTGGCCATCTTGTCGGCTTTGAAGGGGATGCGGAGCTCCTCACAGTTGCGAGGGGAGTAGACTTTTACTTTGGCGGTTTTGGAGGCGTTGAGGGAGAGAAGCTTGGATTTGAGGCGCATCATGTTGTGTTGCTCGCCGTGGACGAGAATCTGTTATTGGCACAAGGGGGTTAGCAATTGCCACTTAGAAGCAGAGTTGCGGATGAGAGGATGAGGCTGAGGACGGGGATGGGGAAATGTTTGCGTACAACCACGGGTGCGGCTACTTCTTCGATAAATTCTCGGTTCTCGACGCCATCGACGTGGGCGGCGAAGGAATATTCTGCTACGCTGCATCGTCGGGGGATGAGAGCCCGCTCTGCCTCGCCGCCAGGTGCTCTTCTGCCGGCAGCCAGGTTGCGAGACATGACTGCTGGGATTTGATCTGGCTCCTGCATGACTTGTCTGGCCATTGTGCCCTCGACACTGTAGCCGGTGATGATGACTCCGTTCTTCTCGTTTGGTGCCCACCTCTCAAAGAGCTCTCTGCTCACGCCACTTTGGAGCATACCTGGACTGGCAAGCATGACGCAGCCGCCGACGTCGTCAAAGCGGTCGAGATTCTTCAAGGATCGAATGAACTTGAAATCCCAGGGTCCGCCTTTGCCGGCGCTGTCACCGCTAGCTTCAGCCTCGGCCATGCGTTCTCTGAAGAGGCGCTTGATGTTGTCGTTCATGGCACCCACATATGTCTGGTAGACTACCATGCATTTTCTGGCCAGATTACTGGCATAGTAGATGGGATATCTTTGATATTCCGGGTGTTTGCCCCAGTATTCGTCTAGAATGAGCAGCAGCTCCTGGGCTCTGCCCAGCGCAAACACTGGTAACAAGGCACGGCCGCCCCTGTTGAGGATGCTTGTGATGGACTTCATTAGAGCTTGTTCGCGCTCTAGTCGGGGAACGTGCGATGCGATTCCATAAGTTGATTCCGTAATTAGCACGTCTATTTTGACGCCTTTGGGCACTTCTGCTGAAACCAAATGTCGGTCCTGCTCACGAGAGTAGTCGCCAGTGAAGAAAATGTTCAGACCCGCGATTTCGATCAAGAACATGGCTGCTCCCAACACATGGCCGGCGGGGTAAGGAGTGATTCGGATGGAGGAGATGGTGTGGGTGGTGTGATAATCGATTGCCTCGATCTGAGGAAAAGTATTCAAATGGTCCTGCTCTGTGTATACCGGCGGGGTGGCCGAGCTGGATGATGTGTTTCCAACACGGACGCTGTCTTGGATGAGCCATTTGTAGATAGCCTTGGTAGGATGCGTCATGAAGACTCGGCCGCGGAAGTTGGTTTTGGCAAGGACGTATGGCAAGGACGCGGCATGATCAACGTGAAAACTGCAGGCATGCTTCATTAGCTTGGGATCTTTCCTCCAAGTACGACAGGACACCCTGCGACGATGAGAGGCTATTGGCGATGATATGTTCACGGGAAGACGGAGAAGAGGGTGCAGGATGGACGGTGGGAAACAACAATTGTATTCATTTCGTATGCATAGAACAGGCGTATCAATCTCATAGAAAGAGGAAAAGTACAGCATCATGGAACAAAGAATGCAATACGCCCGCCCATCACGCTGAACACTCGCGCCGTGTCCCTTGGCTGCTTTTGTCTGATATCGTGCGGCAGGTAGGGCAGGCAGTAGTAGATCTACTTACTGGCTGATCAACAGGACGTCTACGGTGCTGAGATCGAAGTCGTCGTAGAATGGGAGCGCGGCAAGACCATCGTAGGCAGGATGGTTGCCGGCATCGAGCTACAGAGAACGGAAGAGTCAACTCATGATGTCATGATGTCACGATGCATTCTTGTGCAGAAGTGGACGAGCCATCTGCCTTACCATGACCGTCTTGCCCTTGTATTGGATAATATGACACGAACGCCCGACCTCGTTACCGCCTCCCAAGCACAGGAACATCAACTCGTCGGACGGGTCCACCGGCTCTTCAGTACCTGTCGCGTTCATGGCGGATGCTTTTCGTTTAGAAGCCATGTTGTCGCAAGGCCGGGGAGCTTCGATGAGATACGCGCGTTTGCTCGAGCTACCTACTCTTTTTATATGGGCACGGGGAGATTGGGGATTTTAACGACTCAGTCAGTACTGGGAAGGGGAAGTACACTTTCCACGTTGACTGCATGCTCAACGTATCGCATGGCTCCAAATAACACACGACCACAATGGGGAATGAGGTGAACGAGCAAAAGCACTTTGTGAAGTTGAAGCTTGCCAATTGTGGCATGTAAATAAAGCTGAGCCGGGGAAAGGTCGGCAAAGCGATCCTCGTCCTTGCGAAGAAGGCGGGCGCGGAGACTCACGTGACTTTAAATTTACGCAACCCCCAAATCTCAGTCTCGAGCTCGAACCTCTCGACTCCGGCCAGCGCTGCCAACAAAATCCCTACTGAACGACTCCCACGCGCCTTGGACTGAGCGCTAAACGTTGCGCCAGCTCTGGATAGATGCCCACATCTCTCGCCATCTCATCGATAACCCGCACTGGAGCGCCTAGGCGGGATCTGTGCATCGAATGGGAGAGTTCACGTCCTTCGTGACAGGCTTTCCTGCCTGCTAAGAGCATCGTCACCACCGGCCACTTAGGCTTCCATCTAGCTGTTTTTGCTTCCGTTGCCAGTTTTGGAATTCCGATCGCAGTTCGATTCCCCATCATCGTCATGGCACAGCCTCAGTCGCAAGTCCCTCCGCGGGCTTTCTCGCCGCCGCAACACAGCCCTTCACCTGCCGCTCAACAGCCAGGATTCGCGCTGCCTCCGAACAAGAGGGTTCGCACCGATGGTCCGGCTTCACAGCCAGGCTCTCCGTACGCCGCGTCGCCTTATGCAGCAAGTCCTGGCGCAGCTGGAAGCCCGCCGCTGAACGCCGGCTCCCCAACATTCCCGCAAACTACGACTTCCTTGTCCCCGGCATACAATACTCCATTTACCAATGGCAACCATACGCAAGGCTTGAATTTGCCCGACGCGCGTGCGGGCACTAGCACGCCTCCATTAATGACTCCGCAGCCTCCGCCCATTTCCATGCCGCAATACACGAATGCGATGATGGCCCCTGTACAACAAGGAGTTCCGTCGCCTGCGCAAACCCCCAGCATCATGGGGCCTCCCCAACGGCCGGCCGAGCGACCGACAAAAGACTACGAATACGACGTTACAGATTCTCTGGCAGGAACTGGCATCGATCTGAGAGCAGAGGAGCAATACATGTCGGAATTATACTCGAATGCCATGGATGCCAACTCAGAGGCAAGGACCGGATTTGCGCAACATCCCGCGGGGGCCAAGAGTTCATTCTATGGAGCTGGTCCAGCAAATCAGCCTGCCGGGAGCGTCTCAGAACAAGATCAGCAGAAGTTTGCCGTCAAGGCGGCTGAGCAGGCCTGGGCAGATTCATCCATGCGACTTGCCGTCCAGCGGACGCAGGAAATCAACGATCCATTTCTCTTGGTAGCCATACTGCATCGACGTGCCGACAAGATTGCGAGAGAGAACCACATTTCCCTGAATCTGGATATGAAAAACAATGCCCAATCCATGGGGAAGATGCGCCTGCCTGAACAGTTCCCCTCCCCATCGGTCACTGTGAAGATGCAGCCAGGTCCAGACTCAACAATGGTTCAAACCACCGGATCGTACATCCCCCAAGACTCGTTTCTCGTCGATCAGTTGGCGCTAATGTCTATTGCTACCAAGCAACGATTGCGCGAGATGGTGGAGGATGCGAACGTCGTTGCCGTCAACAGGCAAAAGACGTCACATGGGGAGATTCCCGAGGATTGGACGGCTGCTGCTGCGCCAATGAATGCGGAGCCTTTGGGCGATGCGGCAGAGGTTGACCCGGTGCAGGAGGCGGCAGATGGTGAAGCCGTCGCTTCCGAAACCGCGCCATTGAAACGTGAGAGCTCGTATCCTCGCAGTACAAAGTATGAAAAAGCCAACAGCACTAACTCGTCTTTTATTGTCCGCAGGCTCTGCCGAAGATGCTGCCCTGGGAACCTCTCACAAGCCAGCCAAGAAATTGGCCAAGGTAGCCTCCTCTCTAACAGTCACGATGCGGGAGCTGGCAAGACAAGAACGCGAGTGGGAAGAAGCACGTCTTCGCCGGCGACAAAAACGCAAGGATGGCATAGCAGACGTCGGATCAGCACCGTCACGATCAGGAAGCGTCGCGCCGGGAACACCCGGCTCCATAGCACCCGATTCTGATAAGCCCATGACCAAGAAGGAAATGAAGAAACACCAAACGCTCAAGGCAGCGGAGGCCAACAGCCACGCAAACCAGAACATGACGAGTAGCATGTTCGCCGGTCTAGGTGGCAAAGGTAATTTGTTCGGCAAGAAGAAGACTGGCAAGACGTATGACTGGCTGAACGCGGGACGGGGAGGAGGAAGTGGCGCCAGCACACCGACGAGAGCCACACCCGGTCCAGGCAATAAGGGGCTCAACGGTACTCCGGGAGCACCCTCGCCAGCCAGCCTTGCCATGACGACGGAAGGGCGAAACCGCCTGGGGACATGGCGAGAAGACAAGGAAAAGGGAAAGAACATCCAGTTGCGAGACTGGGTAGTTGTACTGGAGAGGGACGGGCGAGAGGTCAAGGCATTGCAGCAAGCCTACGTGCATTTGGATGCCTCCAATCCAAAGTAATAGAGAGTCGGTGAGGATGAGAAAGGGACGCAACTTTGTTGGGTGGTCAAGAGCCAACATATACCCAGCCGCGCCGTGTATGATGTGTGCGTTTTTTTTCCCACACCTCTTTGTGGTTTACCCTTTTATTGTTTTAAGTTTTTTTTTTTTTTGTCATCTCTTCTCCTTGTTAGCCCGGCGTTTTCAACACATTCAAAAGGCGTAAGAAAGGATGGTGGGTAAATGGGAGGCTCGAGCATTTTTCCGGTTTTTTGCAGTTTTGGGCATGTGGACAGAGAAGAGGAGCGAGGCGAGCGGCGAGCGGCGAGCAGAGAACAGAATAGGAGGTGTGCATCGGCAATCGATGCGATTAATAGGTTCCGTCGGCCCTGCGTGGCAAGTGAGCGGTGTCGTGATTCACCATGTCTACGGATCGTCGTCAAGTCGGGGCATGCGAAAGAGCCATGCTTGCCTAGAAACTAGGACTACGGAGCCGCAGTCAGCACCAAAGGCAGACGTGCCGTTCAACATGGCATCGATGGATGTCCTTGGGTCTCGGGTATAACAGTGATTTGTCCTGCGGCAAGTAATCGAGACAGTCCGTGTCCGTGAGCCACCTAAACTTGGTCCGGCCCGCACCCACCCTCCCCCCTCCAGACGTGGCCAAATTTCCTGGCACCTTGGTCCGGTTGGTTGTTCGCCATGTCTCGGCCGAAAAGGGGCCGGGATGAAAGGAGGGAGGGAAGGGGGGGTGTGCGCTCCGTCATGGATGTTTAGGTCTTACCTTTTACCCATCTACGAATTATACTCGTGTGCAATCCAGACATTGTTGTGTCCAAGTTGTAAAGTAAGAGTAAGAATCAGTCAGTCCTGTTCACCTTCAACGACCATGACTGCGGCATGCGTCTTTTCTTTTGCAAAGCAGCGTGAGCCTTGTTCAATTGCTCATCTATTCTAGTACCGAGTACAGACCCAAGGAAATAGAAGGCACTCTTCATCTTACTTGTCCCACGTCAAGCGCACGCTTGCGCGACTTGTCAAAGAAATAATGAAACTCAAGTAGCTTCCTTCTTGCAAGATACTTTACAACAGAGTGCTGAAAAGGGGGTATCATCCATCCATATATCCTGAGTCCCGCCCAGAGCCGTTTTCCTAGGCCGGCTCTTGTGCCACCTCGGTATCGCCAGCGTGGTCTTGGTCTTGTACATGGTAATGGTACATGGTAACGAGATGTGAGCGACACTATTGCGCGCTCGTCGCCCCACTCGATTGTAAGTGCGTCGAAGCGTTGCGTCTCGAGATGCAGAATGGGGTGAAAAAAAAGGAAAAAAAAGGAAAACAGAGTATAAAAATCAACAGGTAAAAAAAAATCAAAAAAAAAATCAAAGTCTATATGCAAGATTTGACTCCCAAGTCAGCCTTTTTTCTTTTTGTCCCAACCAAAGTTTCCATTGTTGACTTTTTGATCTGCGCTCAGATGCTCATCAGAAAACAAATCTGGCCAAGGGTGCTGTTTCTATCTCTCACCGGAGCCCATAGCGGAGATAGGATACCGGTCCAAGACATGTCACGAGATGGGTATCATCTTCATTCCAGCAGAATGAGACCCAACCCCAACGCGATCAGTCATAGTCTCAAGCTCATTGCATTGTCTCAAGCTCGTGAGAGTTTTGAGATATGGCAAGACAACAAGCAAACGCCAAACCAAAGAAGAAGAAGAAAAAAAGCAAAAGACATTTTCCGATGAAAAAAGCATATCCAGCTTGTGGCCCCCCCTCTATTTTTTTTAAACGCCGAAGACTGGTTGTCTGAGAAGAAAAGGCAGAAAATTTCCAAACCAAATTGGCCCATGCGCGTGTGTCGAGTATCGAAATGCCAGAGAAAATCATGCGATAAAAGGTAAAAGGCCAAACAACTTTTGGGGTTCTCGCTGCTGATAAGAGAGGTGTCGGGAGAGCTCCGAGCCGATTTGTGTACAGACTGATGTGACGAAATATTAAATAGTTGTAAAAGTAATACTGAAGGCCGTATAAATTATGAAAAGCCTGGGAATCGAAGTGTAAGAGAAGACGGTGTTCGTCACATTTGATATAACCATGGCCCGCAGGGTCACTGGAAAACATAGACTCAGCGAGGCTGTGGCCTCGGTGGGGGCTTAGAAACGCCAGTCGTGTCATAGCCACCACGTCCCATATCGCAGACGATTGATGAATGTTGTAGCATCGTGAGAGAATGTGTTGGTTGTGAAAATTTATGTGAACTAGGCCACGATGCCAATTAGCCGAGGTCTTGATAATATTGCTGATGAAAGCCTGAGAGGAACTAGGAAAGAAAAAGAAGAATGAAAGAATAAAGTCGGGTCGTTCTTATACGGGTCTTCTTTGCTTCCAAAGATTTTGCCTCCATCATACAAACGTATTGATATATACTCGATAGGCGTAATGGGGGCAGAGAATGGGAAAGGTTGAGGGGGTAAAAATAAAAAAAATAAAAAAAATAAAAAAACCGGCCGAAGCTCTTGGGACAAGCGAAAGTGATCAAATGGTAGGGTTCAAATCAAGCGACGTTGACTCACAGGGAATGATTGTCTGTGGTTGGTACGACGACGAACTGGGTTGTCCAATAAAACCAGAGGAAGATTGATCGGTTGCGATACAGCAGGCGACTATGTTACAAGGAGAGAAAAAGTGTGAAAAGAGTGCCTCGGTTGGCCGGCCAAGGTGCAAGCGTTGCCAACAATATTGGACTATTTCGACGCGGCTACTGAAGGAGTGTAGTTCTGAACGGACGAGGCGAGATGAATCGGCACCGGCGCGTTGGAACGAGGCAACACAAGGCGGAATCAATGTCACAAGCTGGAGGGCTGTACAGAGTTGCGAGGCGGCTCGGCTTGATGGGTTTGTGTCAGTGTGTAACAGCAACAGCGGAACGAGGCGGGCAGGTTCCCAAGAAGATGAGGAGGTGGGTTTTGGCAAGTCGGGCCTGTGCAAGATGTATGCACAAAACAGGCTGACTCGGTAAATGAGGTTTCGCTAGTTTGCAGAGGCCCGAGGAAAAGGGGTCGGGGGGTCAGGCGAGTTGGCGAGTTGGCGAGTGGCGACGATGACGGATGAACCGCACCGAACCGCACCGTCGAGATGCTCAAGTCAGGCACGGACGGGTACCTGGAACTGGTCGAACTGGTCGAACTGGTCGAACTGGTCGCAATAGTGGATTCCCGAGACGGATGGCAGATTGTGGCGCCTAACTTGTGATGGTGTAAGTGACAAAGACGACCGGTCGTCACTGGTGGGACAAGGCGCTTGAGTCCAAGAGGCAGAAACAGACAAGCAAAGCCGTTGGAAGCAAATGCAGCAAGGCGAGAAGACGAAACTCGGAACGCGAGGGCCAGGAACGGATGCCAAATTGGCTGATGATGGGGAAGGGTATCTATCTCAAGGGAGGCGAGGCTAAGAAGATCTGGGAGATGAAGTGGGAGCAGGGCGCTTTTGTACAAGTGCTGCTGTGGTCCGAAAGGAGCAAGCTAACATTAGAGTCGTCAACCCGACTAGGCTGGGGAAAGGAAACTAAGAGAAAGAGAAAAAAAAGGAAGAGTCAGTCAATCAATCCCTCATCATTGGCAGGCAGGGAAGTGAAGGGAGGCAAGGCAAGGGGAAGGGGGGTGGGTGTGTGTGTGTGGACGTGTGTGGACGTGTGTGGACTTGAAAGGACGACGAGACGAGAGACACGAGAGACCAGACTGCTTCATCCATGGCACAGACTGGCTACTGCTCAGCAAGTCAAACGCCCACGCCCGTTTGCATCTTGCGCCCGTTTGTATCTTGCCTGGCCCGAGCCGCGAGAAAGAAGCCAAAGAAGAAAATTCTGTTCCTTGACCATGGCCAGGTTATGCAGCCAGGGATGGGAAATTCAGCCCAGGATCTTGGGGAAGGGGGGGGGGGGGGGGGGATGAAAGACGAAAGCTTAAAAAAAAAAAAAAAGGAGGGCCCTTGACCTTGACCTCGACCAGTACATAAGTACCAGCCACCAGCCACGCCACACACCCTTGTCGCTGCTCCTTCCGGTACCACGGTTCAGACGGTTCAGACGGTTCAGACACCCGGCATGGGGCTGACAAAACCCAAGTCTCAAACGAAGTCGACCGAGATTCTCATCATGCACCAGATGCTGCGCACCAGCTTGCCATGCCTTGATCCAAAACGATGACGGCTGTGGCAAGAGCCGCCTCGCCTGCTCCTGATATCTGATATCTGTTGTGTTAATATGGCATGGCATGAGAGTCATACTGACAATGCCCTGGCAATAAAGATCAACGTACGGATCCCGTAGAACTGAACCTCTTCGTACTCCGTAATCACCGAGTCCCTGTACAGTGGCTTCTTCTTTGTTGTCCGTTGAAGGGGCCCATGGCATCAATGAGGCCTGAAATCCTTCCAAACAGGGGCAAGGCTCACTTCTCTTTTGTCGGGTTCCTGACATGGGTGTCCCTCCTCCCCGGAGCCATGGACCGGAGCCATGGACCATCCATCTAGAGACAGAGACAGGGGTTTCAGCGTGTACATGTACGAGGCTGCGTTTGCGTTTGCATCGAAACAACCAGCTCAAACGGGCTGGGCTGGGCTGGGCTGGGCTGGGCTGGGCGGCTGGCGGATGTGAACGAGAAAGTCATCAGAAAGTCATCATCTACTATCTTGCTGCTGCTTCTCGGCATATACCCAATACCCAGCACGCCCTGTTTGAATCAGCTTTGTCAACCGTCTCGTACCGTTCAGCTTCCGTCGCCTCGGCATCAATACATTTCAACCTGTGCAACAGAACGTCTTGAGCACAGCTTGCTTGCTTGCTTGGTTGGGGTCTTTGGGGTCTGGTCTGGGTCTGGTGCACTGTTCATATCTGAACAGACACGTTGCGCAGAGTGCTCCCAATGCAGCTGTGAAAGACTTTGGTTGGCTCGTCTGTCCGTCTGTTGAGCGCGTAAATTGGCCCGGGCCCGTTTTGGCTATTTCGATTTTTCTTTTCTCTTTTCTCTTTTTCCTTTTTTTTTTTTTTTTCCCCTGATTTCGTAGTCTCGGTGGAGGTGGAGCACAAGATTTGGCTCCTTTCGCCGTTGTTCCCCGTCAACTTTCACAGCTCGTGTTAAGGACAAATGGCCGGGATGAATATCGTCAATTGCGAGAGCTTGCCGCCATCTTTTTGGGGGGCCATTGTTGACAAATGTCCCGTCTGATTGGGTATTCCATTGGCTCGAAAGCATAACTCCGTAGTCTTGGTCATATTATAATAATAGTCAGCAGAAATATTGACGTCAAGTCGTCCCGACAGCTCGGATTACTGACCCAGCCATGCATGCAGCGTTATACATGGCAATGAGCGGGCCGAATCCCTGCTGCAGCTCCGACTGACATGACTCTGCTGCTTGCAGCTTCAGTTCTTGAATCGGTCATGACCCGCTCATGAAGCTCGGGGACGCAGTTGATCGAGGACGACGTGGTGAGCCCGATTTAGCATCATGGCACGCTCTCATCGCAGCATCGCTCAGAAAAGGCAGCAAAGCAAAGCAAAGCAACAACGTCGTGCAGCTGCTGTGGAGTAGGGCTAACTCTATCGAGAGACCATTGTTATTATTATCCGAGAAGCCATCAAAGCCTATCATTATCAGGCTTCGCATCCCAGTTGGGAAGAGGCGCGCCTCGTGTTTCTTACTTTGTGAACTTGGCCTGCCAGGAGTTCTATTTTTCAAGTCGACTTTACTGTTCCTACATCCAATCCGGGCCGGCTCTGCAGTATGCGCGGTTTTCGGACAATGGGCTCATGATTGCATTGCCGGGTCGATAAGGTTTAGAATATACTGAAAAAAAAACGTCACGAACAGTACAGTACACAGTACCACAGTGTGCACTTACTGTACGTAGTGAACGTAGTGATAAATTCTCTCAGCCTTCCAGGATCAGGGCTAATAAATAGTACCGTCCACCATATCGTCGGTACACATGAATCCCCTACATGTAGACGAAGCTAGCTCTTACTGCGTTCCAGAGTTCTTCCAGAAGCTGGATCGAAGCTGGATCGAAGCGGAGCAGACTGGGATGATCACTGGGATGATCACTGGGATGATCCAAAAAGAACTCGTGGTGGAGATGACGACGAATGTAAATTCGAACAACACTGATCTTCTCCATCGCGGGGCCAATTGTCAACGCGCCACGTTGTGCAATCTACCATCCATGTCAACCTTGTCATATGCCGCAAGACAGCGCCACAAAACGACTCTCCCAGGACAAACTCAGGACGAGTCGCAACATTTCGACACTCGGCCGTGCAGTAACAACGGCTACGTTCCCCCGTGCGCTGCGTATTCATTATTCATTCCGGCTTGCCCGACGTCTAGTACTTGTGTTCCATCGTTCCACCCCCTATCAGGGGTCCTATCAGGGGCCCTATCAGGGGGGTTCTTGACTAACGAGTACTCCGGGCTGAAGTTGGTTCATCAGGGGCCGCCACTGCAAGGCCAGCCGGGGAAGCGTTCCGCCTCGTCTGATCCCATTGCGATTAATTTTAAAAGATACCTTGGTTATTTACCCAAATTATTAACCCAAAGGGGACCCAAAGGGGACTTTGCACAACACTAGTGAATGAATCTCACCGGCAAGGGGTCTGTCTTCTGGAAGGCGCCATCATTGCTCTGTGGACGTTGGGCGAAAACTAGGCCATCCATGTTACAAAGTAAGTGCTCCTAGCTAGGGGGCCGACGCTGGCGGAATTGTCTTTGCTAAATGACTCGTAGCCCTTGCACCTGCCGCCGAAAGGTCAATCATAGTAGATCCTGTTTCTCAGTGAAATGTAATGTTGACTGACTCGTCGGCGTCGTGCCGGTGCCGCCTTATTCCCGTGAAACTGTGCACGATGGGGATTTTCAAGTAGAGTAGAGTCGAGGAGGTGAAAACGGTGTAGGGTAGCGCTGCTGCAGCAGAATTTTTCTTCTTCTTTTTCTCCTTCTTTTCTTCTACATCCTCTCGTCGGCTTCAGTTAATTTCCTTGTGTTCTTCAAGCCTCTGTTCTTTGATTCTCGTGAAGCCAGCCTTTTTTGGCTCAGTCGCGTTAACCAGGTACCCCATATTCCGCGGTACACTAGCCTCGGAAACCAAGTCAATCGGTAACGCTGCGCTGGAACCGTTTCGCAGATTGCTGCTCCCCCACCAGCATCAGAGCAGCTCCCTCCGCCCCGCCACAATATATATATCCCCATATGTATGTGACGCAGCCACGCAGCTTCATCCGCAGCAATCCCAAAAGCTTCCCGCGAAACCAAAACAACTTGACGTCTTTTTTCCCTCAGCCTCACGCGCCCTCCGTCACCTCGGATTTCGCTCGAAAAGGCGGTATCGGCCTAGACATCAGCCATGTCAATCATCCAGCAGCACACGAGCGCCACGCTGAGCGACGCATGGCGAACCATCAATATCGACGCCTACAACGAGGATTCGTCCGTCAACTTCGACGTCTCCACGCTGCGCCCACCACAGCCGGAGATCAGTGAAGCTGAAACCCGTCAACTAGCAGGGCAGGTCAGGCAACTCCTACAAGGAGGAGATGCCGAAGGCGCGCTCAGGGCATGTCTGGAGACGCCGGTTTACAATGGAGCCGAGGGAGCAAAGGTGCGTCCTCTCTTCCCAACACACCTGGCATCGCAAGTGTGCCCAGAGCTACTTGCCAGGGATTGCATACCTCCTCCGGAAAAGATGAAAGGGGCGCTAACTCGTTTGGACAGGATGCACATCTCCAAACCGTTATTGAGGTCCTGCAATCGATTAAAGCCAGTGACATGAGCCCGCTCCTGAAGAAAATCTACGAATCACAGGGCGGCAACGAATGTCTCGACGTCCTGATGAAGTATATGTAAGATCATGCATGAGGTCTTTACTTTTTTTTTTTTTTTTTTTCACGAAAAGAGAGTTATGACACTGACTTTGGGTTTGACGCATAGCTACAAGGGGATGTCTATGGGACAATTAAATAGCGGAAGGGGATCAAAAGTTGCGCGGCAATCGACGGGGGGTTTCAGCCAGGTTGGTTCCAGACCGGGTGCTTCGAACGAGCCTGCTGCTGCGGCGATGAGCGTGCTTCTTAG
Source organism: Epichloe amarillans (assembly GCA_024072835.1). Classification (NCBI taxonomy): domain Eukaryota; kingdom Fungi; phylum Ascomycota; class Sordariomycetes; order Hypocreales; family Clavicipitaceae; genus Epichloe; species Epichloe amarillans. The sequence goes on along the minus strand of CP099638.1, from coordinate 262,261 downwards.
CTGGCATGAGAAGGTTGTTGATGTTGCTGGGTTGGGATGCATCGGACGTACCATGACGGATTGGCGAAGGGTGTAGAATGATAGGAGACGAGGAATGGATGCTGAAAAATAGACATGGGGTGGGAGGGGAGGGGGGGGGGTTTGTTTCAAAATGTCCCTTTGACGCAACATGACGAACATGACGAACATGACGAACATGGCGAGTGAAGTTTTGAACAATTGCCTTGGTATTGGTGTTGAATTGTGCCCTCCATTGGGCTAGAGTACTTGGTCTTCATTGATTGTACATGTGCTGCTTCTATTTCTTTTCCAAGATATCCTTCAAGTTGACCTCGCCGCTTCCCCTAGCTAGTGGTTTTGGCTGATTCTCCCCTTCCTTCCACCCGATCATGTATATGATTCTAAAAGTCGCTGGAATCGACCCGTCCTCATTTCCATGCAACGCTCTATAGATGGCGTCATTTGCCAAGAGCACGTCTCTGTGAATCGGGCCCATTTCTCTGCCGAGAATGGCGTTGCTCTCTCCCATAGCTTGGAGATCTTCCATCAAGGCAAAGGTATCAGGGTAGTCGACAATGATGTCGTCCACGTCCACCGTCAACATCTTGAACCCTGCCTTTTGGAGCAAGCCCCCTACGTCTCGAACGTCTGCAAGCGGCGACACGTGCGGCGAGATACCTCCTCTTCGCTCCTGTTCAGCTAGTTGAAGGGACGTACGAAGCTCGAATAGGGTGTCTCCCCCGAGCATCGCACCAACCAAGGGAGAATCCGGCTTCAAAACACTGTTGATCTGAGACAGAACGCCCGGGAGGTCGTTGATCCAGTGCATGCTGAGGGAGCTCATGACGAGATCAAATGACTCGGGCTCGAACGGTATGCTCTCTTCGTCCTGCAGAACCTGCCGGGTGATGTTGATCTTCTTATTGAATTCATGGCCGGCGTCGCGGTACAACAGCGACTCGGACGAGTCCGCGGCTAGCAATTCTGATATTCGTGTTGATAGAGGAGCGGATTCGGGGACTGCTGGATGGGGCGCAGGATCGTCGCGGACGAGTGCTCTCGCCAGGTTACATGAATTCGCGCCTAGATCGAGGACTCGTGGGAAATGTCGGTTGATGTCCTTAGGAACCCGGGGGTGGTTTCATGAGCGCTGGGACACCGAGCAACTGCGAGCTTTGAGATTTGGCTTACCAACAGTCTCTCCGAAACCCGTATGGCGACCTCATCCTTCAGATAGTCTGCCTGCCGGCTTTGTTCGGGCTTTGAAGCCGCGCGCTCCTTTTGCAACCATTTCGTTCTTCGATTGAACACCTGGAAGCGTGGGGCGCCCGAACAGTGGACTGCGTACCATCGCTGGCTATTGCCTTGGATAGAGGCGCTGCGTATTCTGTGCCAAGTATTGCCCAGCGCTGAGGTGCATTTGGCACATGCTGACATTGGGGCAAGTTTTGTGCGTGTGTTTGAGAGGTCGTACCAGTATTTTGTGTCGTCTGGTGTTGCTGTATTCATTACATTCCTTTGACAGTGAGTGGTGAGGTGAGGAGGCCTCAGGCAGGGAACGGAGACCCACCCACATTCTGGTACTGTAAGTCAGATACTCTAATATATTATACTCAGGTTCTAATAAATCTATATAATATTGCTCTCTTTCTAGTTCGTACTGCATGTATATATAGTGTATCTAATGCTTGGAGACGGGCCTGAGTGCTTAGTACTTACCCGTCGACCGTACTTTTGCGCATCTCTTGAGTCTCGAAAAAAAAAAAACATGATGTTTACTTTGAAAGTGCTCGGGCCCAAGTCAAGAAATGGGCTAAAATCCTGGAGTTTCTCCTCTGGGCGAGCAGCAGTACGGTGTATGTACACACTGTACACCCCACTGTAGTGACGGTGGGTGTAGGCGTTTCCCCCAATGAAATAATAATAATATCGAATAGAGGTTCTACTCCGTACTCTCATCTACTTTGTATTCCTAGCAGATGCTTACAGATGCCAACAGAAGCGACAGATCAATCAGTCAGCAAGTCGGGAAGGCAGGAATTGTCATTGCCATTGCTTGTCAGTGAGACAGGTGAGATGATGATAGCTCCTGCGAAGCCGGCGTTACTCGTGCCACGCCCCACTTTTTGGTTCTCTCTCGAGACCTCGCACCACTTCTTATTACCAAGCTAGCCCGTTCAACGACGTCAGCAAGACGCAGCAAGACGCAGCAAGACGGAGCAACATCTTGCTTCTCCAGTCGCCCAACAGCTGAATCATGCGACTGCGGTTTGGACCGGTCGACGCGTGACCCATACTGCAAGAGTGCTGCGAACTATTACTTGGTTTGCTCGACCGACGGAATAGACGAGCTGAGATTCGGGGCCAGCCAGGGGCTGAGGGGCAACTTTGACCATGGCGACACCAGGAGGCGGCTTCCTCGGCCGTTCGAGTAGCAGCAATTCCAACATGCGAGGCCTGGTGCAGTTCATTGCCGACTTGAGAAATGCGCGTGCTCGCGAGTTGGAAGAGAAGAGAATTAACAAGGAATTGGCCAATATTCGGCAAAAGTTCAAGGATGGCAACTTGAGTGGCTATCACAAGAAGAAATACGTCTGCAAGCTCCTCTACATCTACATTCTGGGCTGGCATGTTGATTTTGGCCATCTCGAGGCTGTCAACCTGATCTCGGCGCAGAAATACTCGGAGAAGCAGATTGGCTATCTTGCCATGACTCTGTTCCTCCACGAGAAGCATGAGCTGCTGCACCTTGTCGTGAACAGCATACGGAAGGATCTGTTGGATAACAACGAGTTGTTCAATTGTCTGGCATTGCATGCCATTGCCAATGTAGGAGGACGGGAAATGGGGGAAGCTCTCAGCTCGGAGGTCCATAGACTTCTGATTTCACCGTATGAACTAACCCAGCATCCCTGATACAAACCATAAAGGCTAACCATCGGAATACAGAACCTCCAAGTCTTTTGTGAAGAAGAAGGCAGCCTTGACTTTGCTCCGCCTATATCGAAAACATCCCGAAATAGTGTCGCCACTATGGGCGGAGCGCATCATCCACCTCATGGACGATACCGATCTTGGAGTGGCCCTCTCTGTAACTTCTTTGGTCATGGCTCTGGCTCAGGATAGTCCTGACGGCTACAAGGGCGCATGTACGAAAGCCGCGGCCCGTCTGAAGCGTATAGTCATTGATGGCGAGTACACTACCGACTATCTGTACTACAAGGTTCCTTGTCCTTGGTTACAAATCAAGCTTATTCGATTGCTGCAATACTTCCCGCCCTCCGGTACGTTCGTTGTCACTTGGCTCGAAAGCCTGCTTCTTCGAGCTGACATGACGCAACCATCACAGACGATACACATGTCCGAGACATGATACGAGAATCCCTCCAGAAGATTTTGAATCTTGCCATGGAAGCTCAGAAAAATGTCCAGCAAAACAATGCGCAGAATTCTGTCCTGTTCGAGGCCATTAATCTGATCATTCATTTAGACACAGAGCACGCACTCATGAAGCAGATATCTTCTCGTCTTGGCCGGTTCATTCAGAGCAGGGAGACGAATGTTCGTTATCTCGGGTTGGAAGCAATGACGCACCTTGCTGCCCGAACCGAGACTCTGATACCCATCAAGCAACATCAAGGCATCATTTTGGGATCATTGAAAGATCGAGACATCAGTGTTCGTCGGAAAGGTTTGGATCTTCTATACAGTATGTGCGACGCCACCAACGCGAGAATCATTGTGGTGGAGCTCTTGCATTTCCTCCAGAATGCAGACTTCGCCATTCGTGAGGAAATGGTTCTTAAGATTGCCATTCTTACTGAAAAGTATGCCACTGATGTCCAGTGGTACGTCGACATCTCATTGCGTTTGATTGCCATGGCTGGTGATCACGTCAGCGATGAAGTCTGGCAGCGTGTCATTCAGATTGTTACCAACAATGAGGACCTCCAGGTATACGCGGCGCAAACTGCGTTGCAGTACATCAAGGCCGATCACTGTCACGAGATGTTAGTCAAGATTGGAGCGTACATCATGGGCGAGTTCGGCCACTTGGTCGCCGACCAACCTCGATGCAGTCCGATCGAGCAGTTCATGGCTCTCCAGGGAAAGCTCTCGGGTTGCTCTCCCAGCACAAGAGCCATGATTCTATCTTGCTTCATCAAGTTTGTGAACTTGTTCCCTGAGATCAAACCACAGCTACTTCACACATTCGAGGTATACAGTCATGCACTGGATTCGGAGATGCAGCAGCGAGCATGTGAGTACCTCACTCTGGCCAACATGCCTACCGACGATCTTCTGAGAACGGTTTGCGACGAGATGCCGCCGTTTCCCCAGCGAGAGTCTGCCCTCTTGTCACGATTACATCAAAAGCACGCCAACACCAGTGACCGACGGACCTGGGTTGTTGGAGGCAAGGATGCCAATGTGGATGGCAGCGAGTTAGGCATGGCGAAGCCTGGCGGCCTTGGAAGAACAATCAACTCCGCTGCGGCAACCAACGGATCCAAGGCCAACAGAGGTGCCGATGGTGCCAGCGATCTTGCCGGCTTGGACTTTAACGCTCCGTCTCCAGCAGAAGCCAAAATGCTTGAAAATCCTAACTTGGCTAGTGCAGCTCATTTGTCTCCAGGATGGGAAAAGGGCTTCGAGAAATTGATGCTTCGTTCTGACGGCATCTTGTATGAGGATGGTCAAGTTCAAATCGGTGTTCGATCAGAATATCGTGGACAAATGGCGTGCCTTATCACATATTTTTCAAACAAGTCACCTTCTGCGATGACGTCGTTTACTACAACGCTGGACCTGGACGAGAAGGAGAAGAATAAACTATCATGGGATGTCAAAGGTCTTCCAGATAGCACCATTGCTCCTGGTGGCCAGACTCAGCAGGTTGTCATGTTTGAATGCAAAAAGATCTTTGAGAAGAGCCCGACGGTCCGTATCAGTTACCTGGCAGGGGCTCTGCAAGCCGTGACTCTCAAGTTGCCTGTAGCTGCACACAAGTTCATGGATCCCGCGGATTTGTCTGCCGAGGACTTTTTCAAGCGGTGGAAGCAGATCGGAGCCGATACTCGCGAAGCACAAACTATTTTCGGCGTAACTGGGGGAAAGAGAGAGCTCACCGAGTCATTCGTCGAGAACACCGTTGAGGGTTTCCGATGGCACTTGTTGGACATGGTTGACCCTAATCCCAAGAATTTGGTGGGCGCCAGCGTTATGCATACTTCTGAAGGAGGAAAATTCGGATGTCTCTTACGTCTGGAGCCCAACTATTCTACCCAGGTAAAATACCTCTCTTCCAATTTGGCACCAAACCAACTGTGGCAATGACTAATGACTAACAAGCAATAGATGATTCGACTTACGATTCGTGCTACCGACGATTCAGTCCCCACCATTCTCCTAAAACTGATGCAGGACAGACTTGCCCAAGGCCAGCCGATCGCTTCGGACTACCGCGCGCCGACTCGAGACGAAATTTCTGACTCTTTCGGGAATGTCATGGTCTCTCGATTTGGAAAGGTGTGAGATGAAATTTGTACTGCCAGGTAGGAGGTTTGGAAGCACGGAAGCATTGTGGCGTTATGGAGGAGTAATTAATTTCAAGCACACGGGAGGAGGTCTAGCTGCAGGAAAAAAGTGGGCCTCTACCATGGGCATCGTCAGTATGGGGGAGAGAGTGCGTCGGCCCTCGGGAGAAGGGGTCTTGAAGGTCGTCGATACCAAGTTGATATCTCAGTCAAATTTCCATGCCGCTTTGTCGTGGCATTTCGTTGCATGTTTGTGTGCAGACGCAACTAGACTTTTCGCGCGTTTCTGTCTCGTCACCTGGCTGGATAACCAAGAAAATCAAGCATCCTGCCAAACCAGCCAAAAAAATCAAAGACACACATTGTCACATCGGGCAAAAAGACATACAACACCGGGGGGGGGTGTTCGCTGGTCGTCACCGACTCAACTACTAATCCAGCGCTCGCCAGCTTATCGTGGGAGATCGAACGGGATACGATGTCAGATGAGCGAACCTACCCGACCTTCCCCCGGCCTTCCGCCGCGGTCCGCCCGTCCGGGCCGTTCACCCCACTTTTCGGCCCGTGCGACCCGTTGCCCGGCCGAGTCCGTTTAGGGCCTCCGTTTCCCCCCCTCCTTTTTCCGGCTACCGTTTCGACCGACCCTCCGATATCGACGCGCCGACTTGGCCTTCTTGTTCTCGGACGACACCCCCTACCGTGTCCCTTGAGATGCGCTCGTAGCCGCCCGGGTGAATCCTTGGGGGCTTGGATGTGGCCTTTTGCATTTGTCCTTTCCCCTCCTGCAAAACAAAACGGCCGTTGACGAAATGCCTTGCTTTGCAGATGCTGCCTCCCCTGACAGACAGGTGTTGCCGGCCACCTTCCCGCTTATCTGCAGCACTTTCTCCCTTTTTCATCCTCTCCTCGCCCTAGCATCCTTAGCTGGTCTATCCTTCTTCCTATTTCGCTCGAAGGCGCTAAGCAGCCCCTACGGAAAGCTTGCAGGCAAAGAGCTTTGAACCTGGTTTCAATCACATCTTGCCTGTCATTTCACTCTTGTGCCGTCGCTCCGGGGGCCTTCTTCTGGGATTCCCGAGTCCCTCCGCGACGTAAGTCGACTTGAGCATACTCTTCAGAGATCAATGAACTGAATTATTGGCCCCCGTTCTTCACTCTCTGTTTAGTTGTGTGTGTGCGCCTTACAGTTCCCCATTTAGATAGGCACCAGCCTCACCGACGTGGATTTGTTGACTTACCGCCATGGCTCTATCCCGTGAGAAGCAGAAATTCCGCCGTCATAATTACCTCTGTGATGAACTCCCCACGGTCAACCATGTGGGAATGACCGATAAAATGTCATATTTTCACCAGCTGCGTGGGTGTCGTCGACGAGATGCATGTTGGCCCCCCCTCTGATACGCTCTTCGGGGAGAAGGGTCTACCCGATAGGGGAATACTGTTGACAGGCTTGACGACGACCACGATACAGCCAGACGCTACATAGTGCAGTACCTAAGTCAAAAGATGCGAGGGGCATAAGGCCCAATTGAGCGGGTACATAATTATATAATATACCGGGGAAGGATATACCGGTATGTAAACCACTCTCCGCTGGGACGACGCCTTCCCGCAGCTGCCCATAGACTGTTCTGTGTCTTCACTTCCCTACTGCTGCGGTGTCTCGGACACAAATTCCCCTCAGCGCTTCCTTCAATTCATCATCAAGCAAGCGGTTACAGCGTTCCCGCAGTGCTGACATGTCCTCAACGCCAAGGATTGTCGGCTGTGGTAAGGTAGACGCACCTTCCAACCGGGTGGTTTCCTCGAAAAGGGACTTGATTGAAGGATACAAACCTCTCCAACACCGGCCGACAATACCATCTGTGTCATTTTCGCCCAGGCTGGGAAAAACCATGTTTTGAAGCCAGATAAGGACTTGAGCGTTATCGCGTTCCTCTTCGTACGGCTCAAATCCGCGTGTGATGGTGTATAAGATGGATCCGAAGGCAAATTGCTCAGTTCGTGGCCCATGCGTGCCGAATCTGCCTTTGTCTAGACCTGCCTCATTTCCTTGCACCCGAGCCCAAGGTGGTGCGCTGCCGAAGCAAGTAGATCCGATTCTGCAGACAGAATCAAAGTCAGCCAGCTTGATGTGGTCCGTGTCGTCAATCAGCATATTGGCTGGTCTCAGGTCGCCGTGAACGTAGCCGATGGACTCCAGCCAAGCTACTGCTCCAGCTATTTCCATTGCCCACTGCTCGGCTTGCGTCTGGGGTACACGGTGCAGGACGTGGATTTCGCCGCCAGATGCACGTCGTTGGCTGTTCTTGATTCGTTGCTCCAGGGAGCCCCGGCCCATGACGGGCAGAAAGTTCAAAAGCGGGAGTCGCAAAATGCTTTGAAGGAGGTATGGGGAGGGTTCATGCTGTTCAAGCTCATCGTATATCGTGTTCTCGTGTTGAAATGCGTTTGTTGCTTGATCCCTGGCAATTTTCAGGACGACATCTTTATCGACTTGATACACCCAGCTTGTTGCGCCGCGGGATATGAAGCGCAACTTGGCATTGGGCCGCACAGGCATCTTCTCGACGGTCGATGGCATGATGAATAACAATAACACGAGTGTGCAAGTGGGTCGACTGGTTTTATTGCATTGCGCGTTTGCTCCACGCAGTTCTTATATTTGAAGGTGTGAGAGGTGTGAAACGCAAGTGGGGGAGCTAGTCGAGCTAGTCTGACTAAGCGGTGGTCTCAGGTGGGGAACCAATTGGCTCCCCTGAGTCCCAGGTCTCAGACGTTCATCTTCCAAGCCCCGGCTGGGTCTCTGATCCATGCCTTGCTTGCCTGGCAGTCCTCGCAAGGGTCCCTGTTAGTGGATGAACCCAGGTATCCTGGGCCAGCCTTAATTTCCCCACAATTGCCACAATTTTCCCACTCAATGAGAAATGAATTCTCGTCAAGCACATGGCGGCAAATGAAAGTCTGTTGAGCGATAAGCTCTTTGCACATTTTGTCGACTAAACCGTTTTGGTCAGTGTCTCGTTTACATCCGAAATATCCAGGAACTCACATGCTTGTCGTGGTTGACAGCCGTAAATGAGATGAATCGCTACTGCTCAAATTGGTGTTGCGAATGATGACCTTCATCCTGCAATTCGGTTTCCGAGCATGCCTCTTATACTACGTATTTGGGGATCAAGTTGGGTTGCAGCGGTATGCGCGGGCTGGTTTGAGGCGTACGGCCGGCCTGCGGGTAGCAATCCTACCGTGAATTGATACAATGCCTATTTTCCAACCAATGCTCCCCACCAATCTTCCAACCAATGTTCCTACCGATTTGCCCCGTCATCTTCCCCCAATCTTTCACCAACCTTCCCTGTTAGGATCCGCGCTGTCGGGGCTATCTCCATCAATTGCGTCAGCTGCGCTGCGATCTTGTTGCCTCGGAAGAAGTGCTGCCTCGGCGACTCGCTGTCAATGCGCGAGAAGCGACAAGCTCACCGAAATGGACCCTTTTTCTGTCTGTGAACTTTCTAGCATTGCCGACAATGTTCTCAACGATCTGGCGAAACCTGAGAGCATCTCCTTCTGCCCCCTTTGGCAGGTCGGGTGCCAAGACCAGTCTCACTGACACTCCCGGTTCCACAGTCATCTGACAACTGCGCACAACCAAAGTCACCACACTAGCGACATCTATCTCGCCGTTATTGATCGATCGAAAAACAGCCTGCCGCGAGCTTGGAGTAGGTGAGCATGTCGTTGATAACCTGCAACAGGACGCGGCCCGAATCTTCAATTATATAAACAGGACACATAACGCCCTTAAATTTGGGCGCCAAATGCAGCCGCAATCCATGGGTTGACTGAAATGCATGCAGGCATCCGCCCTTTGAATTGGTGATGGCTGACGCTCGAGGGGTGACCCTAGTGAGCTTCGTGGTACGTGTCCTGCGCGAAACCACCGATGTCGGTGTTCCATGGGGTTGAGAAAACGGTGGGGATGCCGCGTAGTCTGTTTATGTTCAGGTGTTGTTGTCGACGTTTCTTTAGCCGAGTATGATAGCGGCATCCCTTGAGTTATTGAAAAAAAAAACCCCCCCTTTTTATTAAAGTCCAAGACCTCTATGATAACTGCCGAAACACTCACAAATCTTCTTACGCGTGTCCCGTTCAAGGACAACCAATAGTGAAAGCTGGGAGTTTCGTGAGTGTATCACGAACAAAATAATACCAACGACTGAAGTCACTCCGTGATCTTGGCGTCACCTTTCGCAGGCCTTTCTCCAAATATGGTGCTCCCGACTCTCACCTCCCCGCTTCCCATTGTGATGGCGCCCTCAAAGTCCTCGCTCATGCCCATGCTCAGCTCCAGGCTGTCTGCGTCCAACCCCAGCTCCCTGCTGACCAAGTCCCGCTGCTGCGTCAAGGCCACAAAGTCTTCGTTTTGGTGCTCCGCTGTCGTGGCCTTGCTCCGCGCGATTGCCCCGATGGTCATGAGACCCAGGAGACGCAGGTTCGGACACGAGTTGACAATGGCGCGACATAGCGAGACGGTGTCCTCGCCCGGCGCGCAGCCCGACTTGGCTTCCTCCCCGGACGTGTTGACCTGCACGTGGACGGAGAGTTTGGGCAGAGACGGTTCCGAGCTGACGAGGTTGCCGCGGGAGGAGTTGAGGAGAGTGGCCTTTTTGAGGGTATCTACAGAGGATACGCAGAAGAGGTTGGGGATCTTGGCGAGGGTCTTGCAGTGACCTGGGTTTTGTGTGCGTGTCAGTCAGTCACGAACTCCTCGACGCTCTCGGTATTGTTCGACGACGAGGTTTTGGTCCGAGAGGAAGGAAGGAAAGACTGTTACCAGATTGCAGGCCCCCGATGAAGTGCCATTTTATACTCTTGGGCAGCAACTGTGCCTTTTGCGACAGCTCCTGGGCGTAGTTTTCGCCAAAGTGCTCGTGAGAGGTCGGTGCTTGATGGAGGGCGAGGATGTCATTTGCAGGCTTTAGTTTGGAAACGGCGACGAGTCTGATCTGCCTTGAAAGTCAGGATGGTCCACTGAAAGAGTACATTTTTCATTTTTCATTCGGAGCTGAGTTGGGTTGTCTTGGGTGTAAGTGAAGCGGCTTTTTGTCGTGAAGTCGTGACTGACATACGTTTCGACCATTTGCCAATGCGTCGATGCGGTCTTTGACCGAGGAGAGCTGAGAGAGGAGAGCTCGGGCTCTCGCGGGGTCTACGCGCATTTCGACGACCTCGCTCATGTCTGATGATCATGTAGGGGCTGGTCGGGGATGATGAGCAGGAGAGGAGAAGGGAATTGTGGTGAGTGAATCGTGGTGAGTGAATTGTGGTGAGTGGTGGGCTGTGACCAACTTTGACGTTTCCTCTCATTATTAGGGTGCCCGGGTCATTGTCGGCGGCCCCGACTGAAAGAGGAAAGAGGTGGTTGCCACTTGCACTACGGAGTACACCCCACTGTCGACTGTCGAGTTGCCCACACATGCAGCCGCCATGAAACACCGTTTCAATTCATTGACCTCAAGTCCGCGGGCAAAAGGCGCCGACTGAGTAGATGCATCGCCAGTCGGTGTCGAGTCCACCGTTGATGTGACAGAATCGACAGGCCATCACAGCACGCAATGGCCTCGGACCAAAACCTCGTTCGGCGACGGACGAGCAGCAATGCTGCTGCTGCTGCTGCTGCCTCATTACCCATACGAAGTGGCCCACACGCCCCAACACAGTCCAAGGTCGCCGTCCAACCCAAGTCAACGCATACCTCTGACGAGTTTCTTCACGAGTTTCTCAGTCCTACCTTTGACGCAGCTTCATTCTTGAACGCCAGGTTGCCTCCGCTCGCTGCAAAACCGGCTGGTACGGCTCAATCTGGGAGCACCAATGATGTGCCCCTCGCGGAGCTATCTGCGCAGACCCAGACTCTGCTGTCGCAGCTCAATGCGCAGACCACGCGGCTGTCCGACACGCTCACCCAGCTGACGGATGAGATTCTCCGGAGCGGGAGCCGTCTGGCTTATGAAGTGGAGTTACTGAGGGGTGAGACGCTGAGTCTGTCGGAGACGTTGAATGAGACACTGCGGGAGGATATTGAGAAGTTTGTGCCTGGCGGCTTGCGAACGGACGGTAACAAGAGGGAAGCAGCTGCGAACAAAGAGGATGACGAAGAAGACGACGACGACAATGATGATGCAGTTGGCGCAGCGACCCATGATGAAGCTGCAAAGACTACTCGTGTCGATGGCGTCAATGCAGCCGACCCCGAATACGTCAAACAACTACAAACGCTGACATTGGTCCGCTCGCGCCTCGACTCCGTCATCAAAGTATTTGGCGAAGCAATGGACTTTGCGTTCCCGCCCTCGGAAGTATCCGTCAGCTCAGGATTTCTGTCCGTGTCAGCGCCCGAACCGGGCTCCGCGACACAGAGCTTCGAGGACAAGGGGCAGCAAGTCCTCAAGGGGCTTCGCGACGAGATTTCGAACCTCTTGTACAAGAGCGACGACGTCGTGGTGGGCATTGAAAAGTCGGCTGCGAGGGTCGAGGAGCTCAAGGAGTTGACCACCGTGTGGAAGGGCACGGCGGAGGAGAAGGGCCGCATGAAATTCATAGAGAGCTTGGCGAAGATGGTCGAGGACAGGCACAAGGAGTTGATGAGAGAGATGGACCAGGCCGCTAGAAAGGAGGGCAGAGCGGCTGCCGTCCCGGGGAAGAGACAAGATGGCGAGGAGAGCAAATCATCTGGGGGTTTCGGGCTTATCAGTCAATTGCAGAAGCTAAGAAATGGCTTGTGATTGATTAGATGACGCGATGACCACGACGATGATGATGAAGATGAGGGCATATGGAAGAATGTCCATCTATATATCAGCTGTTTTGACTGGGGCATGGAGCAACAACATTTCTTACTTCTCAAGTATGACACCAGGAGAATGGGCATCAATGTCAAAGAAGCTGGTACCCATCATGCGCGAGAACGACGGCAGTGAATGACATGACTTTTCCACCGTGCGTGCGTCACTTGACACGACGATCCACACTGTACTCTACCCCACTGTACTCTATCCATGCCCCTTTGGAGCTTGGCCCGGGCACATGCAGCCAATCACAATCTTCCCGACCCGGCGGCCTTGGCGCAGTCGGCAGGCGGTGAGCGGGTCCCGCGACTAACACCCCAACAAAGGTCATGCGGCAGAACGACGAGAAGACAGCCGTCTGGCCGACTTGGATTTGAACTCTTGCCCACCTGGTAGTCTGCTGGGTCGCTTGCCCATTGAAGTTTGGCCAGACTGAGTGTGTCTTCTTTCTTCTTCCCTGTACGGAGTTAACGCCGCCCTTCAATTGCGATCGCAGCCCTGGCTGGTTGTGCCCGTTTTTGTTGCTCGCTTCTGTTTTGTGAGGCAGCGTCGCTTCCCCGATCGATCGCTGACGCAAGAGGGCTACGACACCACGTTTCTTTGACCTACACGGGCGAGCCGTTGAGATTCGCCTCTCATCTGTAGGCATCAGACAGCACCACGGAATGGCCGCCAGCGACAACGCTGTTCCTCCCGCCATGGGCGGCAAAGCCGAGCGACGCTCTCCGCCTCCGGCAGCACAATCAAAACGAGATCGGAAGCGGCAGGCTCTTATGGAACGCCTGTCAAGCATGACGGACAAGTTCCAGCGCGAGCAAGACATGACGTACCGCGATCAGCTGCAAAAGATTCAGTACGAGATTAGTCTCGTGCAGCGATTTGACCCTTACGACCCGAGCGCCTTGGACGTGGCGGCCGAGCTTCAGAAAGAACATAGGCAGACACAGGGACCTCCCGTGCATGCTGAGAATGCCCGGAGCCTGATGGATATGGCGGGAATCAAATTCCCCAACTTCATTGACGAAATCGAAGATCTCATTGAGATACGCGACTTCCAATTGACACAGTCCAAGGTGAGTTTCTGCAGCACACACTGGACCACCCACGCCCCTCGGGGGGAAAAAAAAACACGAAAAAAAAACCCATTCGGCCAACGTTCGGGTATCTTCTAACCGTGTTCAATAGAACGAATACGATCGAAAAGTTCAAGAATACAAAAACACACATGCCTACAAGGTCGAAACAGCGAAGCGCGAGCATAGTGCCCTCACCGGCACGTTGCGCGACCGCCTGATTAACACACTCACGCAGAAGAAGAATCGATTGAACCGAGAAAAAGAAGTTCTCGAAATCAACGACTCAAACGCTCTGCTCCTGAACCCGAACCACTTCAGTCTGACGAACCCCGGCAGCCCCGGCGGTACTCACGGAAAGCGAGCATCGCGGCATCGCAAAGACGCCGAGGATCTCCAGATGTTCTCGGACAAGAAGCGAAAGCGAAACCCAGGCGAGGAGGACGGCTCGCCTGTGCCAATGCGCCGCGCGCTGGATCCCAACAGCACGACGCCCTTGTGGCAGTCGGAAAAGGCTCGTGCTGCCGCGAAGCAAAACGGGCCTGTTTACAGCATTGACAAGCTCTTTACCGACAAAGAGCTGTCCTTGCACTACAACGCGGCCGCTTTGGCGGCACACCAGTACATTCTGCGCAACCGCGCAAACGGCAACGCCTCGTCTCCCGATGACAGCGACTCGCCCAACGGGGACGACAACGACGTCGATTCCGTTCCCTCGGCGCCCATGATGGAGCGCAACGTGTCCCATGCCACCAGAAGCACACGGGGAGGAGCTAACGCCAACTTCCTGGATGACAAAATCCTGGGGGTCGAGGGAATCGCCAACTTTGAAGTCCCCGCCAACTTGGACCTCATGCACGCTCAAGAGCCTCCCAAGATGCCCCCTCCCGTGCCCCAGCAGTACCTCAAGCCGTACCCCAGAACTGCGGACCAGAATTTCCCCGTCTCCCTGTCGCAAGACGACATCGTGTCAGACCTGTCCGTCATGGGGTTCCTCAAGCAGTACGATCAGCTGCACAAACCTGGCGCGCATCTCGATGCTCCGACGGGCCTGCGCAAGATCCTGGAAGCCGTGTCAACCCCGTACCAGCAGGGTCGCTTCGTTGCCATCACCAGCGCAGCGCGAGAGGATCCCGAAAACTTCCGCGACTCGCTCGGCATCCCCAGCAGCAGCAGCATGCGGGACCAGCCGAGTCCCGGACACGGCGGTTCGAACCAGTCGGTCGGAGGACACTCTGCGACAGCAGTCCCCATGAGCAGGCAGAGCAGCCTCGGCGGTGTGGCCATGAGTCGCCAGGGCACCACTGGCAGCGGGCGCGGCCGAGGTCGTCGAGCCCAGTGATTTGTGTTGTTTCGTCTTGTTCATTGCAAGTTGACTGCCCGTTCTTGGTTTTTTTTTTGTTTTTTTTTGTTTTGTTTCTCTCCCTATTCTTCCTTTGAGGAAAGGACGAACACAGCGCGGCGTCTTTTTGCCTTTGTCTTGCGCATCACCACGGGGTTCAGATATATGCGAAGTGGCTGTTTTCCCCTTCCATTTAGCAACCGGTGTTGAGTTTTTATCTTGTTTGTCTCGGACCCGTCTTTGTTATTTTTTATTTTATTTTTTTTGGACTCTCCTTGGAGACACGGTCGGTGGGTTTCTCGCTCGTTTCCTTGAGGTTGCTTCGCGGTGAGTTTTCATTCACGGATTGCGAGACCGGCCGGCTTGGCTTGGCTTGGCTTGGCTTGGCTTGGCTTGGCTTGGCTTGGCCATGATTGTCCTTTTGGGATGTGCTTTGCCTGTGGACCAGCGTAGATATTGATAGGCGTAATATGACTCATGCTTGGTATAGACGCTGGTGATGTATATATATATTCAAGAAAATCAATGGAAGACGCTCCATACAATGAAACCTCGATACAATGCTGTACTTCCCACATGATGAATCATATTCGTCATCAGTACATGGCACCCCCCGCTCCCCGCTCCCCTGCCTCAACGATTCGCTATCAAAGCACGTTCGGGCGATATTGATTATCCCTCTCGCTCCCTATCATGCCACAGGTGAATACCGTTTCTGGCCGGGACTGTGCGCGGAATCTTGCACTGTGGATCCGTACGAGAGATGCGCGTCTACACAGTGCCGGCGCCGACACCCCCCTTGTTTTTGCCCACTTTTCAAACTCAGCCATCCACCTGATTCTCACACTTGACTTGCGGACTACGGATCCGTACTCCGTACTCCGTGCTCATCCCTCATCATCTGACCCGTACGTGTCCCGTACGTGTCCCGTACGGAGTAAAGAGGGCAAATTTATCATCTTCTGACGTTGCACACCCACGAGGAAGGCGTATGCAAGGGAACCCTTCGAACCTTTCGACCCTTGCCCAAGGGCTTAGCCACCAGCCCCATCGCCTCCGAGATACTTGAGGTGATATTCGCAAAGGAAGGGAAGGGACAAGGGAAGGGACAAGGGAAGGGCGGGGAGGGGGAGGGGGAGGGGGGGGGGTTCAAGCAAGCTATGAACCTTCAAACATTCGACAATGGAGTGGCTGTGCCGCCGCCTTCCCAGTCCCATGGATTCGTTGCGAGACCCCCCATCCTGCCGGATCGACATGTCAACTCATCGACCATCGAGGACGCTTATGTGAGCTTCATCTTCTATTGCAACCCGGCCCTGCCGTTGGATTCGGACACGGAAAGCTTGAGGGAAGCCTTTCGGACGCCACCGAAAAGTGGTGGTAAAGTTTTCAGCACCTTTGCCATTTACGAGCTGGTCCGGAAATTTTACCAGAGAGAAATCAAGACTTGGACCGAACTGACCACCACGCTCGGCGTGGAGCCACCTGATCTCACAAAGGACGAGAGTGCTCAAAAGGTGGCCCAATATGGCGTGCGGTTGAAGGTGAGCTTCCACACGGACGTGAAGGGTGCGCCCGCGTAACCAACTAACCGCTGCCGTGTAGAAATGGATGAATTCGATGCATGTCAGGGCCTTCTTCGAATACCTCATGAGCATCCCCAATGATTATTGGACCAGGATCCCCAATGATGCCAATCCCGTCGCCATCGCTGTGCGTGACGGAGTTGCTGTCGAGGACGACATGGCCCTGAGGGCATTATTACCTCACATTCGACCCAAAAGAGGCCGCAAGAGACCCGAAGGAGACGATGGCGTCGCATCGCCAGCTCAACGGCCACGACCGTCTTCCCCGTCCGCCATGGAGGACCATGGTCAAGGACCACCGCCCCAGCCTTGGTCGGCGCATCCAGATGCTCGCCCCGGCATGCCCATGGATCCGTCAAGGACCCAGAACACCCAGAACCCGACGGCATGGGCGCACAATGAATCTCTGCAGACGCCCGTGAGCCGCTGGCCTCATTCTGCGGTGACGCCTTCGACGAGAGGGTCCTTTTGGGATGACGCACTGGAGCCTCGCTCTGCCGTGACACCTGTCAAAGGAAAGATGGCAGGTCATAGACGAGGCGCAAAGAACGTGTCCTCGGCTTGGAAAACAGCTGGTCAGGACGCTGGCACTCGATCGAGAGGACGGCCTCCCATCAACCGCACACCCGTGGACGGCGGCTCGGCGCAGTATCCCCCACACACATGGACGCCGACCCAGGAAACATCCGAAAACACGCAGTTTCAAAGATCGCCACCGCCGCCGCCGCCGCCGCCGCCGCCGCCGCCCCTTCCGCCACAAGTTCATACCGGCCAGCATCAACGAGATCCGGCCGCGAATGGTCATCACCTGGACACGCAGCAAGCGTCTCCCAACAATGGACATCAAGAAACGCAGACACCATACAATGGCCCAAGACCAAGACCAGCACGACCAAGCATATCGCTGCAAGTGCCCGAACGATCGGGTGGTTCAGTGCGGTTAGCCACACCACCAGCCCTGATGCCTTACCAACAAGCCCAAGCCCAGGCCTGCGGCATCGATGCCACGAGAGGCGATCAGTTCAACGGAGATGATGGCAAGTATCAAGACGGGTGGCGAAAGTTCGCAAAAGAGGCGACGGATGCCTACGAGCAGAACGCGGAGCCAAATACCGCTGCAAAGGACACAGGCCTCGCGGAGGATGGTGAAATAGACGACTTCTACTTCGACAAGATGAAAGATCGCACGAACATCGATGTCCTCGTCGCGTATTTCACGCGCTCCATGGCCGAGGCAGACTGGCGCGACAATGATGGGAACCCAACCCAACCCGTTGATTTCCAGGAGTCCACGGCCATGGTCCACGCCATGCTCCAAACCATGTACAAAACAGCCATCTCTCCGCAGGCATTCCTCATCAACCTCGCCGCCCTCGCGGGATCCACCACGCTCGTGATGACCAGACCAAAGTGTACGCGACTGAGTGAGCAGGACGGCCAATTCACCTACAAGTGCGAGTGGGAGTATCAATTCGGCCAAGTAAAGGGCGGCTTCACCTTTGAGCAGGTCGTACCGGCCGCCATGTGGGCCAAGGCGAAGAACAAGAAGCCACCGCCGCCATCAGCGGCCGGCAGCGAGAGCGGCAGCGTCGGTCGCGACGACGAGCACGACAAGGAGCAGCTATTCTCGAGAGAATACTGGCAGAGAAAATACGAAGAGCTGACGGTCCAAATGATGAATCGGGACAAAGATCTAGCTGATCTCAAGGACAAGGTCATGGCTGCGCTCGGGCGAGGATTTTGAGATTTGTTTTTTTCACGTCCGTTATTCGGCACCAGAGCAGGCGATTTTTTTTTTTTTTTTTTTTGAATAAAATTTTTCTATTTTCTATTTCTTGGTCTTGTTGGCGTCCTGGCGCAAAAGTCACTAGCATAGTCGCCTACATGTAGTAGCACGGCTACATTCGGATCGGAACGGGCTTTAGATTCGGTCTCGGACGCGATGCAAGGCAGCAGATTCGTTTTGTCTCGTAGATATATCTAGCCACGGTCAGAACTCGGTCCCGCGCCAATTCAAAGTGTTGTTCATGGACGGAGCGTTGAGGCCTTGAAGGTCCGCGTGGGAAGTCGGTCACCAGTTTTCGACGACGAAGTTTGCTCGAAACACCGACTACAGATTATACCGCGTCACATTGACAGGCGCCGACCATCAATCTCCTTCCTTGCGCCCCAGAGGTGACGCATGTGGTGATGGAGGCATCTTCGATTGCTGAGCAGAGAGGAGACAACAAGGGGGGGGAAAAAAAAAAAAACACCCCTCGTAGCAGTTCAAGTACAATACTACCTACCATACAGGATAACTACATTAATACTCTTCAACAAGAACCCTTTTCAGCTTCACCATCTGCGTCTCGAAATCCTCAATCTTTCTCTGGCTCTTGTCCAACTTTCCCAGTAGGTACGACACTCTGCCTGCAGTCTCCAATGTCTTTCGTGGCAGCTTCCCTAGCACCGTCAACTCCGTCTCAACGCCCTCGATTGTCTTGGTTTCGACCTTGACCAACTCTTTCAAAGTAGCCATGTCCATCTTTGCTTTGAGGACACGGTCTCTCACGAGCACCGAGAAGGCAGCTTGGTGGAGAGGTTTGCCTGCACTGATGTACTTTGGCCTCCCCTGATGCATTTTGAGAGTGATGAGCTCGGTGGAAGCAAGCGCCTCTAGAGCGGCCTCGCCGTCAGTGGCGTTGGGAGTCGCGGATGAGGCAAAGGTTGGCGACAGGAGGACTTGATGGTATCGGAGAGAGGGACTTTCAGAAAGTGATTTGATAAGATGCCATGCTTGTTCAGAGGACCACTTCTTATCCGGGTCGGTAGTTTTACCCATGAGAAAGATTCTGACAACATCGGTGGCTGTCTCGCTGACAATCTCATCAACAGCTTGTCTGGGTGTCTGTCCAGCCTTGATTCGACGGGACAAGAACTCGAGGTCTGTCAAGCGTCCGCCGAGCGTTTCGATACACTCGTCCAGACCTGCCAAATCCATGCGTTTGGCATGCTTGACTGCGTTCTCGGCAGCCTCGTCAGAATTCTCGGCAACGTCCTCGGCAAGTCTGCTGGTGACGAAATTCTTGGCTACTTTGTGATCCAGATCCCCGAGTGAAATAGTACGAAAGACTCTGTCAGGCAACGCCCTTGATAGTGGCTTGGAAAAAGAGCCATCTGACGTGAGGAATATGACATGCGCAACACTGTTCTGGACAAGCGAGGCTGCCCAATCAGTAATCTTGTCGTACACAATGGTCCCCTCTTCATTCTTGTGGAGGAAGTTGTCGATGACGATGACAGGTCTTGATTCTGGGTGGGCCTCCAGGTAGGCGTCTTCTGAGAGCTGGGCATCTTTGTCACGCTTGGACCGGGTAGATAACCCAATCTCCTTGAGGGCGTTAGTTGTGGTATGTAGTATCTTGCTGACTTGTGAATCGAGTGTTTCGGAGAAGCCAGCCTTGACGCCTGTAGTGCTTTGCACCGCCAGATCAATCATGCTGCTCATGCTGTTTGCCCATGAGAAGACGGGACGAAACCCTACAGCACCCGCCAGTCGCTTGATTGTACCTGCCTCGCCACTAGCCTCCACGATGGGCTTGCAGTCGACCAGCAGGACATTTTTGCGACCGGCCAAAGCTTGGTACATGACCATCTCCATCTTCCCTGAGCCTCTTGGACCGGTGATGACAATGAAGGTGTCGGAGCTACCATCGAGCCAATTCCGGAGCTGCTCTATCAATTCTCGTCGATGATTCCAGACGGTGCTGAGACCTTCCATATGCTGGGACTTTCTGAATGAGAAACTGTCTGTTTGCGATTTGAACCACTTGTATAACCGGGATTCCTTGAACCTGAGAGAATGTGAGACGTGGAGCTTGATGAAAAATGTTCGAATAGGATCAAAGATGAGGACGGAGGCGCCAGCGAGAAGGGCCGCGAGGATCGGAATGACGATGCGGGGGTGATTGGTTAGCCAGTTCCAAATGCTGTGTGCCTTTACTCGCTTGACATATGAGAGACGGAGGAGGGTTCCAGTCTTGCCACCCCCCATTGATTCGTTCACGACGAATCCATGCATGCAGTTCCTCGCCATGATAGCATCGCTCAACCTCGGGAACCCTATCTGCGCATACTTTGGCACAACCTTCGAGTCAAAAGGCTGGGGTAAGATATCTGCAATTTTACCATATCGACGAAACATGCTGTACAAAGCCTCCTCGGACAGCTCCTCGGCAGAAGCTCCAGGCTGTGGTGGCACGAATTCTACTTTGAGCAAGCTGGACGGAAACCGATACAAGTCCTCCAGCCAAGGGGTCCCTCTTACCAACCGAGCCGTTATTCCCCGGAACGGGCTGAACCATGGCTTCAAAGGGCGCTGTTTTAGTTTCTTTAAAAGAGTTGCTAGATCATGGTATCAGCATGGAACATATGTCAGTGCAGTGCAGCCAAGTCGTCCCACATTCAATTTCACTCGGAGAAATGCTTGCGTCATATTGGACCTTGACGAAAGCTCCCCCATCCTTCAACCTGGGTAGGATTTCTGTAACTTTCAGGGACATATCATCAGGGACAGCTTTCTTTACCAGAGCGATCGGGTCCAAGCCGCCACCGCTACTGCTGGAAGAACTGTAAAAGCGACGAAGCAACTCGGTCATGTCGTCATCGGTCTCGGCGGGATATCTGAGTAGAGCGCTCAATCTTTTGGGAAAGATGTCTAGTAAAAAAAAGAGAAGAAAGGATTATTACGGTGGAAGCGAAGAATGCATATGAATGGCTTAGAACAAGGTGCGACTATACTTTCAAAGAAGAAGAGAGACTCGTTCGGCTTCACTTCGAAATGGCCCGTTTCTTGCTCCTTGCGCCTGTTCGAGGAAGAGGCGGACGTATCAGGGGGAACAACAGGCGGCGTGACAGGAGGAACAGCGGCAGTACTCTCCCAACGTACGGAGTCCAAGTTTCTGAACTTATCAACTCCCCGCGTAGCAATCGCACCTGAGCGTGCTTGTCCGATCGAGTGTGGCAGTCCGGATCTCACGAAACCTGCATGTCTGGCCAGCGCGGCCAAGGTCCGCGGGGGAATCATGACCGATGAGGGACGACACAGGGGCTGAATGCGATGGATCTCGCCTCTTTGGCTCGAGTAGAGATGGAATGCCAATGCGCCAGCGACATTGTGACGGTTTTTTTGTTAACAAACGGAGTGCACCGTACGGACTAGAGCTCCTTCCTGCTTCAGCTGCACAGCTCCAGCCGGGCTCCACCTCCAATGAGAATGAGGTCATGCAAGTTTGGCGGCCTGCCACGGAATCGTCGGCCTTTCGTTTACCCGCCATTGCCCGCTGGTGATATTGGCAACGGCCTCGAACAAGGCACAACGTCAGATAATCAAATCATCAGACTTACGCATGCACACATCAACATCAGAGTCCGACCCATATAACTGCATCATTCATTCCTCTGCAACCTCCATAATCGTGCATGATGGGCTGGCTTTGGTCGTCCTCGTCCTCATCCTCATCACCACCTCCTCAAGAACAACCCCGAGCTCCACCACCAAAAGAACAAGAGTCTGCCCCAAACGAGCCAGTCGATCCCGAAGTCCAAAAATTCTTTGATCTCTTCAAGCCCGACCATGAAGAGCCTACTGAACCTAAGACCTACACTACTACTACCACATCGCCCCCCTCCGACACACCCTCCTCCTCAATAACATCATGGATCTCTCTGAAGGCATCGTCCCAAGATAACAAAACACCAGATGCTCCTCTCCTCGACCCCTTGTCCGAATCTCTTCTTCCGACGGAAATGTCTTGCCGCCAAGCCTTTGACCTGGCCTGGTCCTGTAATGGTCTCGGCGGGCAATTCAACTCGGTTTACCGCTATGGCAACATGCGCTCCTGCAGCGAGCACTGGGATGATTTCTGGTTTTGCATGCGTACCAGAGCTTACACTGGGGATCTCAAAGCCAACATGGTGAGAACACACTATCGTAACAAAGCTTACAGGAGGTATGGCGAAGGCAAGCCCAGCAGTGAGGATATTTGGGAGAGCAGAACGGAAAGGTTGCCACCAGGCTCTGCATTCAACGTGCCTGTAGGAGAAGCAGATGTAGGCGATGAGGAGTGGAGGGCAAAGATGAAGCGAGGAAGAGGAAGATACGGGAAGGATTAGGATACAACTCTTAAGATTTCAATTGCAGACTTCAGCTTAAATATGTGCGTGCGTGCCCATTTACTAGACACATCACCAAAAAGCTAAGAGACCTCAGAAAAGATTCATTTTCGGTTCTATTGCCACTTAATTCATTCAACTCATTAAAGTACAGCCAGGGTTATTTCCACCCGATTTTTATTTTCCATCCTCATGATGATAGAAGCATGCGCAAACTCAAGACCTTGCGAAGACAGACCTTAGCCCGTAAATCCCTTCACTTCTCATGTCCATTCTGGGAACAACTGGTTGGGTATCAAATGTTTAGTCGACCTCCTCGACAGTGGGACCGTCATCGCCACCAGCACCACCGGCAGCACCGCCAGCGCCGGGGAAACCGCCAGCACCAGGGAACCCGCCGGGACCAGCGCCAGGCATGCCACCAGGAGCACCTTCACCGCCAGAGCCGTAGAACTTCATCATGATAGGATTGGCAATAGCCTCGAGCTCCTTCTGATGCTCTTCGTACTCATCTCGAGTAGCAGCCTGACTGTCATCAAGCCAAGCGACAACACGATCAATCTCCGCTGTGAGCTTCTCCTTGTCGGCTGCCTCAATCTTCTCATCGACTTTGGGGTCGGCGAGAGTGTTGCGAAGAGAGTAGGCGTAAGACTCAAGTCCATTCTTGGCAGCAACGCGACGACCCTCGGCCTCATCCTCCTCCTTGTACTTCTCGGCTTCAGACAGCATGCGCTCGATGTCTTCTTTGGATAGACGACCCTTGTCGTTGGTGATGACGATCTTGTTGGATTTCCCAGTGCCCTTTTCAACAGCGGAGACATTCATGATACCGTTCGCATCGAGATCAAAGGTAACTTCAATCTGAGGAACACCACGGGGAGCGGGGGGAATGCCAGTAAGCTCAAACTTGCCCATGAGGTTGTTGTCCTTGGTGCGCTGTCGCTCGCCCTCAAAGACCTGAATGAGCACCCCAGGCTGGTTGTCAGAAAAGGTCGAGAAAACCTCGGACTTCTTGGTTGGAATGGTTGTGTTTCGGGGAATGAGCTTCGTCATCATTCCACCGGCGGTCTCAATACCCAGAGACAAAGGAGCGACGTCAAGCAACAAGATTTCGTTGGTAGACTTGGAAGAAGTGTCACCAGACAGGATAGCAGCCTGGACAGCGGCACCGTACGCAACAGCCTCATCAGGGTTGATAGACTTGTTGGGCTCTTTGCCGTTGAAGTAGTCGGAGATGAGTTTCTGGATTCGGGGAATTCGGGTGGAACCACCAACCAAGACAATCTCATGAACTTGAGATTTGTCAATCTTGGCGTCAGTGAGAACACGGTCGACAGGCTGGATGGTGGAGCGGAAAAGATCCTGACAAAGCTCTTCGAAACGGGCCCGGGTAATAGGGGTGTAGAAGTCGATACCCTCGAATAGAGAATCAATCTCAATCGTAGTCTGAGCTGCAGAAGAGAGGGTGCGCTTGGCACGTTCGCAAGCAGTACGGAGACGACGCAGGGCGCGGCTGTTGGTGGACAGATCTGAAGATATGTTAGCATTGTGTCACATTGAGCTGCGCAGTTGTATCAGTCTTACCCTTCTTATGCTTGCGTTTGAATTCGTTGACAAAGTGGTTAACAAGGCGGTTATCGAAGTCCTCACCACCCAAGTGAGTGTCACCGGCGGTGGACTTGACCTCAAAGATACCCTCCTCAATTGTGAGGAGAGACACATCGAAGGTACCGCCACCTAGATCGAAAATCAAGACATTGCGCTCACCCTCGACTTTCTTGTCGAGACCATAAGCAATAGCGGCGGCAGTAGGCTCGTTGATGATACGAAGGACGTTGAGTCCGGCAATGCGACCGGCGTCCTTGGTAGCCTGCCGCTGAGAGTCGTTGAAGTAGGCGGGGACAGTGACGACAGCGTTCGGGACCGGTGTGCCCAAGAAGCCCTCTGCAATCTCGCGCATCTTGATGAGGATCATGGAAGATATTTCTTCAGGTGTGAATTCCTTCTCTTCGCCTTTGAATTCGACCTTGACCAAAGGTTTGCCTTGTCTTTCAATCACCTTGAAGGGAAAGTGCTTCATATCAGCCTGGACCTCCGGATCGTCGAACTTGCGGCCAATCAAACGTTTGGCGTCGAAGACGGTGTTGTGAGGGTTCATAGCGACCTGATTCTTGGCGGCATCGCCAATCAGACGCTCGGTATCATTGAATGCGACAAAAGATGGAGTAGTTCGGTTACCCTGCTCATTGGGAATAATTTCGCATCGGTCATCGCGATAGATAGCCACGCAAGAGTACGTGGTACCCAAGTCGATACCAACAGCGGGACCGCTCATGATGACGGTTGTGAAGTTTGTGAACTAAATGAACAAGCGGAAAATGGATGGAGGAAGCCAAGTCAATTGAAAATGTGATCGAAGTATCGTGCGTGTGTGTGTGAGGTAGAAGAAAGAGACGGAACTGTGTGTGAATGTAGAACTTGAAAAAGAAGAAAATGCCAGGCGGAATGGTCGTGAGAGGAAGCTATAAAACCAAAAGTAGAACGCTTCGATGTGGTTCTACCCAGTTCCAAGAGAACCCACTAGAACTTTGCTGGGGGGTGCAAGAAGGCTCTGGCAGCCAGTGGCACCCACGCGAAAGCGGCGCACCAGACGTCTCTAGCTAGGCACTTCCAGCTGCTGGCAGCTGCGTTGACTCCACCTTGTTGAGCACAATTGTCAAAGCGACGTGCATCGATGGCAATCGCTACCCATAGCCTTCAACCTTGGGCCCTTCGCCTCCATCAAAAGTCTGATCCATGATGTGACCGCCACTTGACATCATCCAACAAGCTCCCAAAAATTCCATCGCGGGGCATTCTTCTAGTCTACGGAACCTGGAACTGGCAATGAATCCTTGCTGTCGAGCAGGTAGCGGAGACCTGCCCCGCCCTTTTTACCTGCCTTACCCCTCTTTCATTTTTCTACTTCCTTCCTTATCCTACCACTAACTTCGAAGCATGACGTTCTGATTAATCCCAAAGCTTCAACGTTGTTGAAACCACCCAAGTCCCGGCCATCCGGCTGTCTACGCAGGGAGCAACTGCCCAGCCACTCATTAACAAGTCTGCGGAGCATCGGTCCCTCGAGCGTTTACGGGACAAGTTGTTTGCTGACTGTCAACGAGAGTGGGCCCAGGCAATCGGGCCAGAACCAGCAAGCAGCAACGAGCCAAAATTCAACAAATCTTGGCTAGGATCTCGCAAGATCTTTTCGTGCCGCGCAGGATACTGGACTATATTGCGATATATTCGTGTTTACACATTATTTGGCTGAAGGAAGTTAAGACAGGTTTCCCCCCCCCCCCCCAGCCAACGTTGAAGTACAACCTGATGCGCCTGAGCACTGCACGGGACACTGCAAACGAAGCTCGATCCACAATGTGATCAGCCTTAACAACAGAATTATATTGCATAATCAATATGTTCAACTAGCTTCTCAGTGTTTCTTGGACTACCAAGTCGTTCTCTCGCTTGACTTGGAATGATTCCTCACTGTGAGAGCTTTCCAATCGAATAGCCTCCTCTACGACCTTCGCGCTCCGTCCTCGAATCATGGTCCGGAGATACGGCTGGATAAAAACAATATTGGTACTCGCCCTCCA
Organism: Epichloe amarillans; assembly: GCA_024072835.1. Classification (NCBI taxonomy): domain Eukaryota; kingdom Fungi; phylum Ascomycota; class Sordariomycetes; order Hypocreales; family Clavicipitaceae; genus Epichloe; species Epichloe amarillans. The sequence goes on along the minus strand of CP099638.1, from coordinate 236,075 downwards.
TCATCCACGGCACTTGTGTCACTGAACCTGACATTGTCGAGCAAGGAGCAGGAGGTGAAGGACTTTTGATCTGTCAGAACTCGGTCGTTAGGCATAATGTTCCATAATCATGAACGGGACAACGGCGACGTATGCCCAAACGACGCCCATCTATGTTCATATCAATGGCAAGTCTTCCCTGAGCAAGATTTACAAGTCGATCCTCACCTTGGCCTCATGAACCGCCACACGGCTGGCCTGACTTTGAGGCCTAGACAGGTCACCGTGTTTATAATCGAGCCCAGCGGTGGGCAAGTGTTCATTGTGCAAGGCCCAAGCGGGTCAACTGACGCCTACGGGTTCGAAAATGGTTCCGAGGAACAACGGCGGGAGCTTCATTCCCGGAAATCTGTTACAAGCTAGAGAACACAGGCAGACAAACTTGTCTGCCTCGGAGTGACGATGGTGTGAGATATGTCTTGCCGCCTATCCTGTCTTAAACTAATCTACCCCTGCCTTAAAAACAGTTAGGAAGAGATTGCCGATATTGTCTGCAGCAACGGCGGCGGTGCGTCTAGGTGGTAACTAGTTGACCCATTGCCTGACCAAGTCGACGAGTAACACTATCTGCCTTGAGTGGCTGGTGGCTAGGGGCTCACTGACCCAAATACACGGCCGCCGTTGCTGCAGATGATGTCGGTAATCTATTCCTAACCGTTTTTAGGGGCAGTGGTAAATTAGTTTAAGACAGGATAGACGGTAAGACGTATCTCACACCATCGTCACTCCGAAGCAGACAAGTTTGCCACATGTACTTTCGCGCTCGACTGTCGTCATGCCCACAAGTTGGACACATCGACTCCCCATATTGGTGATTTCAGGACCGAGGAGGTTCTGACTGTCTATCTTGGGGCGACGAATGAAATTTTTGTAAATGTAGTAGTCGTTGGTTGTCCTTGAAAAGGTTCGCCGTCTAACCCCCCGAAGACATTAGGATAAAATGCGGTTTTTTTTTCTGGGCATGTGTATGCAGGATAGGACTCGGCGTGCTTGTAGCGCTCAGAAAGAGAGATTATGTAGAAGTGAATGCTCCATGTTGAGGACAGGCATGCTCATTTGGAGGAGGCAACCCAAAGGACACAATATTCATCTGTGAACGGAGACGTCAACTCATCATCCCTGGGACAGAAACAGGAAGAAGACGGCGAGGCGGAAAAAAAAAGAAGAAGAAGAAAACAGACTCACAAACATCACGCACGCATTCCCCGAATTGGACTCCCGTTCATCAGATAGATAATCGGTGGGCCACTCGAATGGGGTTTACTGCGGTGGGCTGTCCTCGAATAAGTATCCCAAGAGAATGAGGCCATACAGAAGACATGACAGACGGCCATTTGTGACAAACTCATTCGTGGCCACCATGGAATGTTTTGAACACCGTTTGGAAGTCACTTTAGCATGTAGAGTTGACGCTTTTGTGTCGTCCAAGTAAAAGTTGTTTTCAACCATTTTGGACACAAGTCCCTCGTATTGCTGCATTGACACTCGATGTTGTGGTACTTGGCGTCACTTGCGGTCTGCTGTCGACTCAACGCGGCTTGAGCTGATGTCCTCGGAGAATTTGTACAATTGACTTTTTACTGGGCTTTCCGAGTTTCGTGTTGGCACACGCAGGGATGGCTGCATAAGCTGAACAGCTGATCATGACCAGAACCACTCACCGGAAGACACAGGCTCATCAGACATTGGCGGTCCGTGTAACGCGTACGGAGTAATAATGTAATGATGCAATAATCATAATAATAGCTATTGTCGCCGGGCCACAATACCAGCAACAGCCTCGTTTGTGAGGACTCGACGGCTGCGTATGGAAGGATGTGGATGTGGCTGGGTCCAACAGTACATAGTACATACGGACTAACTTGTGGCCGTTTGATGCGTGGCGATTCTCCACTGGACCGCCGCCATCACTTTCATCTGCGTTCGGTGTTGGTTGCAAGGCATATTAATACTATCATACTCCGGAGATACAAGGGATGATAAATCCGTACACGCACCAATTCTAATAGAGGCCAGTCGACTGAGTGGGCTGCGCCTCTTTTTTTTCGTGCAACAATCCGGGAGTGAGTGACTGGGTGGGCGGTTCAGCCCATTGCGGCTCGCTCTTGTTGCTGACATGGACCGACCCAACTGCGTCTTCTCCCAACTTGATCTGATCCTGTTCTTTTGATCTTTTCGTTCAATTCAAAAGAACCCTGTGAGACCCCGGTGCCGACACAAAAGGCCGACCATGCGAAGCAAAGTTTGGGGGACCATCAAGACCCATCCATCCGAGATCTCCCACTCCTCTCCGCTTCCACTCCCACTCTCCACCATCAGAGACTGAGACAGAAACACCACCATCGTCTATTAATAAATCCCCCCGGATATTGCTCGTCGCGCACACGACTGCTGCGGCGGCGGCGGCTGCTGTCGCTGTCGGCAATGGCGGTGCCAATGATGGAGCACGTGGAAAGAGTCGACGGGGTATCACGGTATGTTCAGAATCATTGTTACGCATGCTAATAACACTCCGTACTACCGGATCAGCATGGGAGCATCCTGAACTAACTCCGCTCTTCGTTTTCGTCGTCGTACTTGCCAATTGCAGGCTTTCCGATGACTTCCAAACCGCCTCCTCGACCGAAGCAGGACTCCCTTCTCATTCTAGCTCCATCCCCCAACAAGTCAACCTTGACGCAAATATTGAAGCCAAGTAAGACATTGCCAATCAAATGATAAAGTCGATGAGCCGAAATTTGGTCGTTCAATCTAATCTTCAGCTCCACCTCACAGGATCAAGAATCCTTTGATAGGCATTCCTCGCCGTCTTCTTCTCAGCAACGTGGATCAGTTCTGTCGGGACAAAAACTTGGACGACTATCGTCATCTGATTCGCCAAGGCGCCCTCGTCGCCCAAGATCCCACCGGCTACGAAGACATCACAGGCCCCGAGGCCCTGAACCAGGAAGAGATCGAGTCTCTCCGCGACGAAGTCCTCCACAAATGGCGCATCCCCAAAGTACTCTACCTCACCATAGTCACCTGTTCAATTGGCGCTGCTGTGCAGGGGTGGGACCAGACGGGCTCCAACGGCGCGAATCTCGAATTTCCAAAGGCGTTTGGCATCGAAGGGCCTGAAGTCAGTAAGAAAATGCTTGTAGGGCTGGTAAATGCTGCTCCTTACATCGGCACGGCCGTCGTCGGGTGCTGGCTCACCGATCCCATCAACTCTTATTTCGGTCGTCGCGGCGCCATATTCGTGTCGGCCAATTTTTGCTTGTGGCCCGTCTTGGCCGGCGCCTTCTGCAATACTTGGCAACAGCTGTTCGCCTGTCGATTCCTGCTCGGCGTCGGCATGGGCACAAAAGCCTCGACAGGTGAGTTTGATCGCTCAGGATGGTGGAGGGCTGGTATGGCATTTCCACATCTGTTGCACAATGACTAAAAACATGGGCGAGCAGTTCCGATTTATGCCGCCGAAAACTCCCCTGCTCCCGTCCGAGGAGCCTTGGTCATGGGCTGGCAGCTGTGGACAGCATTCGGAATCTTCTTGGGCACATGCGCCAATCTTGCCCTGATGAGACTCGACGGGGATGTCTGGCGGTACCAACTTGGATCAGCATTCATCCCGGCCATACCCCTCGCCATTCTGATTTACTTTTGTCCCGAATCACCGCGTTGGTATATTAAAAAGGGTCGCTATCGGGATGCAATGACGTCTCTTTTTCGCCTGCGGAACACCCGCGTACAAGCCGCGCGGGATCTGTACTACATCCACGTTCAGCTCCAGGTCGAGCATGAGTACGTCGGACACGGCGATTACATCAAACGATTCGTCGAGCTGTTCAAGTTTCCGCGTATTCGCCGTGCCACCCTGGCGGCCTTCATCGTCATGATTGCACAGCAAATGTGCGGCATCAACATCATTGCGTTTTATTCGTCCGACGTGTTTAGCAATGCCGGGGCTGGTACAACGGAAGCACTGTGGGCGACTTGGGGATTCGGGCTTGTCAACTTTTTGTTTGCATTCCCAGCAGTCTGGACAATCGATACATTTGGGCGGAGATCTCTGCTCTTATTCACATTCCCGCAGATGGCATGGACACTGCTGGCCGCTGCCCTGTGTACCCTGATCCCCGGCGAGGCCGGTCTTCATCTCGGCATGGTGGCGCTATTCGTGTATCTTTTCGCGGCATTCTACTCGCCAGGCGAAGGCCCCGTGCCCTTCACATACTCGGCCGAAGTCTTCCCACTCTCTCACCGTGAGGTCGGCATGGCGTTCGCCGTGGCCACCAACCTCTTCTGGGCGGCCGTTCTGGGCATCACCTTTCCTCTCATGCTCGACCGTCTAGGCGTGCTGGGCGCGTTCGCATTCTACGCCTCCCTCAACATCGCTGCCCTGGTGTTGATCTTTCTATTCGTCCCGGAGACCAAACAACGAACTCTCGAGGAACTGGATTACATATTTGCCGTGCCCACTCGTGTGTTTGTGCGCTATCAGACGACTCAGACGCTGCCGTGGTGGTGCAAGCGCTGGATCCTCTGGAGAAAGGATGCGACGCTTGCGCCTCTCTATCAACTTGACGTCGCGGAGCACGAGGAGGAAGAGGACAACGTTGGCAGCGACTTGCTCGAGAACGACAAGGCGAGGGTGGAGATGAAGGATATCGCGGGCTACACTGCCTTGAACGCGACGAAAGATTCGGTACATCATCCAACGATTACGATTAGCCGGTAACCGAGCATTCCTTTGTGTTCGTGGCGGTGGCGTTGTGGCGGTGGCGCAAATGGATGAATACACGTGGAAAGGGGCACTTTGTTACGTCTGGGATTAGTTAGGATTGGAGTTGACAGGCGCTGGAGATGATACCCTCTTGTTTATTCTCTGGGCTTGTGGCATGCTTAAATTTCATGATTGATGATGGTTATGCGGTTTTTTTTTTTTGGTATGTAGCTTGTTGTCTCTGTGCTTGGGCGGATTATGGGAACTAGACAGGGGTTTTCTCACCAGTGGCAAGATGATGAGTTGGTGGCTTGGGAGAGGCTCAACGGTCAACGCTCAGCAGAGTTTTTTGAGCTTTTGTTCTCCTGAATCCTGCCTGTGCCTGCGGAGTGGGTTGTACATAGTTGCCACGATCCCTCTCGTGCGGAGCAATTAATACGAAGAATTTACAATGCCCGCCCTGAATTATTTTACAAATCTACATGCCCCAGTTATTCGTTCCTCTCTATGAGCTGTGATGAGCTGTAAATGCGGTACAACCCCTATATTGTTTTAGAGAGCTAGGAAAATATGCAGGGTAAAAAGCGCCACAAAAGAGTATATCTGTTTCCATGTACTCCGTAGTAGATGACTGGTAATAAGATGTACTGGCCCTGTTGGAACAACACGATATCAATCGCGCTTGACAGCCGTAATTGCGACCGGAAGAGGGTTAGCCCGCGCGCGCGCGCGGGCCCCACTTTTGGCCCCGTAAGCGGGCCCTGTGATAGGGCAGGGCTAGCGTCACGTGACCCATAACGGGTAGCTGTTATCCCTTACGAAAGCCCTCTCTTTTGCTTCCTTTCTCTTCTTAGAGATATATAGAATAATAAGCCTAGAATAGATTATTAATAATAATACTATTCTTAAGGCTTTGCGTATGCGTTATTAATCCCTACGGAACTAACACTAATTAGTAGTTAACCCCTAGGTAACCGCTTTTAATTTGCGAGTGCTAACCACTCTCTTATAAATTATAATAACTATAGTCTAACTTACAAGTGCTAACCACTCTCTTATAGACTATGCTAACCATAGATTAGCAAGGTCTTTATAGAAGAGATTCTTATAGAAGCAGTGTAAATAGGTCCCTTTTAAGCAGCCTATTTATTATAAGATCCCTAAGAGTGCTAAGGAAAAAGCCTATTATCTTAAAGAAGAGTTTAACTCTAGTAGCTTACCTATCCTATTATTCTTCTTAATATATAGATAGAAGCCTAAACCTTAAAGAAGAGTTTAACTCTAGTAGCTTACCTATCCTATTATTCTTCTCCTTAGTGCGTTCTATTACGTAATAAAGCTAACCACTAAGCTTATAATCCTTTATATATCTCCTTACCTAAAATTTATTATCCCTCTTTCCTATTCTATCTCCTCTAAAGCCTATAAGTTATAATAGTTAATAAGAAGTATTGAAAATGGAAGGGAATCTAGCTAGAGGGATAGGAAGACCTCCCTACTAGATTCTAATGCGGCGGCTTCTAGATTCACTAGATTATAGCGTATTCTGCAAGATAGAGAGCTTTAATAGTTAAATATAGTTAATTCCTAGCTAGTACGGATAATCTAACAAGCAATAAGAGGATTTCTAGTCCCCTTATAGACCTACTAACTATATTAGAGAATCTAGACTACTAGAAAGGTCTTAGGAGCTACTTTTTATTTTCCGCAAAACCTATTTATATAGGAAAAATAAAAAATCAACTCACGGCCATACAAACTAGCTACCTAGGTGGCCTAACTAAGCACTTTTAATATATAACCCTATTAATAAAATATACTATTAAATCCAGAAAAATTCAAGGATTCAAACAGTATACGTCAGCCTTTTATATAACTACTAGTTGCCTAGTTACAGTCGATTTTAGCTTCCCTATAGGGTAACCTAGTTAGCTTAGTTATACAAGCCCGCGGGTTAGTTATAGGAACAACGCAGGTCACAACAGAACGCTGTAAGCAACGCCCGTAACTAACGTTGCAACAACGCAACAAGGCAACTAGTGGGCCTATAAAATAGTGCTATAAATAGCATTATTTTAACAAGAAGAAGTAAATGTAAGTCCTAGCGAGTTAAGATAGCTTATAAGCAGGAGATACCTTCTTAGAAGCTTATAAAGGGTAACTAGAGAGAAAACCTAGTATAATTCCCTTCCTTTACATCCCTTAGAACTTATACTATTACGCTATAGAAGAATTACTTCGTAAGATTAAAGGATTTAATATTAACAAGGATAACACGCTAGAAATGCTTGTAGCCTATATCCTTACTAAAGTAAAGGATTATAAAGTAAGAAAGGTAACTAGAAAAACCCTCTTTATAGAGTTTACTAAAGACTTTTATAAGTAAATACTATAAATACTTTAAAGAGCACTAGCCCTAGTAGCAAAGTACCTCTATAACTATCTTATAACTAATAGGGTATATATAATAATTAACTAGACTATAATAGTTATTATAAACCTTTAAGAAGTCCTTAAGCAGGAGGAATTCTATTTCTAGTTATAAGAAGAAGTGGATAATGCCTGCAAGAAGTATATAGACTTTTAAAGGAAGATTATAGTAAGTAAAGACTTCCTTAATAACCTCTTTAATAAAGGTAGCTTCTAGTAAGCCTAAACTATAAGGATTACCTTCCCTCTTTATTAAGCCTTATATTAACCTTCCCTAGCTATTATGCTAATAATTTAGTAATAACTGCCTCTTCTATAGCCCCCTCCCTTGCCTTAAGAACTAGAACTAGCTTAATAGCACTAGTTTCCCTCTCCTTAAGAAAGGATAATATTTATTAATAATATACTTATTCCCTTATAACCTATAGCAAAGCAAATTATAGATCTTATAAAGATATATACACTAGAAAAGTAATATTGTTAAAATAATGCTATTTATAGCACTATTTTATAGGCCCACTAGTTGCCTTGTTGCGTTGTTGCAACGTTAGTTACGAGCGTTGCTTGCAGCGTTGTTTGTTATGACCTGCGTTCCCACAACCAACCCACGGGCTTGTATGACTAAGCCAACTAGGTTACCCTATAGGGAAGCTAAAATCGACTGTAACTAGGCAACTAGTAGTCGTATAAAAGGCTAACGTATACTGTTCGAATCCTTGAATTTTTCTGGATTTAATGGTATATTTTGTTAATAGGGTTGTCTATTAAAAATGCTTAGTTAGACCACCTAGGTAGCTAGTTTGTATGGCTATGAGTTGATTTTTTATTTTTCCTATACAAATGAGTTTTGCGGAAAATAAAAAGTAGCTCCTAAGACCTCTCTAGCGACCTAGATCCTTCGATACAGTTAGTAGGTCTATGAGGGGACTAGAAATCCTCTCATTGCTTGTTAGACTGTCCGTACTAGCTAGGAATTAACTATATTTAACTATTAAAGCTCTCTATCTTACAGAATACGTTATAATCTAGTGAATCTAGAAGCCGCCGCATTAGAATCTAGTAGGGAGGTCTTCCTATCCCTCTAGCTAGATTCCCTTCCAATTTTCAATAGGTTATAAGCCCGGAAGGCCTATAGATTACTACATTACTGCGTTATTCTACTGCGATTACTGCTTGATTTTTAGGTACTAGTTACTACTTACTATACCTGTGGGCTCTTAAGATTACGAAGGAAACCACTAGAATTTAAAGCTCTTTATTTACTAGCGCCACGCATCGCAACATCAGACCTTTGGTGTTAAAAATCAACTACAGCCGCACCCGCAACTAACACATTGTAACCTGTAACTATCTAGTTACAACCATAACCTCTTTTTTAGTAATTCTATTCACTATTGCGACCGTTATATTTAATATTATCTATAATAGTAGATACGCTACATCCTTCTAAAATCATTGGATATCTAGTATATTATATACTAGGCTTTTTGACCTATTACATTACGTTGCACGCACTATACATTACGTTGCGTTGCGTTATGGCTTCTGTAATACCTATTATCTACGATTCCTATCCTTAGTGTTAAGAAATTTTCTCGGAGATTCTTCTCCGCCATTTTTCTGCCCGCGCATACTAAAGACCCACTTTTTAGACCTAAGGGCTGCCCTCTTAAACGGCCCTGCCACACATTTTACGTACGCGACCAGATTGCAACACAAGCAATTTCTAGCACGCGTTATTTGCAATAGGAATAAATTTGGAGATTTAACACAGGGACTTTTAGAAGATAGCACCACCTAGTTATAAGGGTAAGGCCCCTGCCCTAGGGTCTTCTAGCCCCCCTAGGGACCCTAGTAGGATAGATATAGAAGGTTAACTAGCTGTTTAGGCTAGTGCCCTATAGCTACAGATGCAGGGCTAAATTAAACAATAAGGCAAGACCTTAACTGATTTTATTAGGCATAGCAAGGAAAATCGTATTAAAAACGAGGCTAGCATTAATAATCTTCTAGAGAAGTTAACGCAAACTATAACTATTATGCAAGGTCTTTAGGCTTCTAATAGACCTAAGGAAGAAAATACTAAGGTTCTAGAAGAAGACCTAGCTACTACTTCTACGAGCGTACCTTCTAGTAACTTATAAGCTGCCTTTAACACAGGTGCTATAAAGGAACTAAATAAGAAGGTTTACTCTATTCTAAAGGGAGCTAAGCTAAAAGGCCCTGAAAACTATAATTAGTGGAAGCAAGCCCTAAGCATATAATTTAGAGCCCTAGGATTACCTAAATTTATAGATAATCCAAGCTTAGCAAGCTATCTAGCTAACTGTGACTAAGCTATTCTTTTAATAATATTAAGAGATAGCTGCTAACCTAGACTATAGGCTGCTATATGTTAGCAAAAATCCCCTAAAGAAGCCTATAAAGTCCTTATTAGGCAGTATTCGCAAAGTGCTAAAATCCAGCGTGGTACGCTATACACTAGCTACTATTCCCTAAACTTTTTAAGTTATAAGGGATCTTTAGAGGCTTTTAATGCTAATTTTAATAATTTACTAGCTAGACTACAGCTTTGTAGTGTAGAGATCGCCCCCATTAATCAAGTAAACCATTATATTAATGCATTAAAGCAGACCTTTCCTAGTTAGGCTAAGAGACAAAGATTTACTATTAGAGCTTCTAGGGCACAAGGACTGCCTATAAATACCCTAAATTTACAGTTCCTTATAGCGGACTTATTAGAAGAACAGAGGGACAAAACCTCCCCTATAGCTAAAGCCCTTAGTTATAAGGCTTCTAATAATAACAAGGGAAATTCTAAGGACTAGGAAAAGAAGTCTTCTAATCCTAACCCTAAGAAGGACTCTAACGCCACTAAAGAGTAGGATAAGAAGGATTTAAACCCTTCTAAGGCCTCTAAAAAGAAGCAGAAGAAGAAAAAGAGTAGCAATAGGGAAAAACAAAAAGGAAAAGAAGCTGCTTTTGCTTTAGGCTACACCCTAGCCACGGGATACGTTAAAGAATTAGATTCTGATAAATCTAGCAGTGATAATAGTAGTGATTCTGAGTCTAACTCGGATACCTCTAGTACCACTAGTAACACTACTAGCAAGCCTACTTTTAGCTACTCTAACAATGTGGTTAAAAACTCCCTTTTGTATAATACGGGTTCTTCCTGTCACATTTGTAATAATAGGGCTTCTTTTAGGGACTTTAAACCTCTAAAGAAAGGTGAAACTAGCGCTATAATTATAGCAGGAGGACCTATTTTTCCTAAAGGAAGAGGCACAGCTGTTTTCAACGTTCTAGTCAAGAAAAATCCACCAGAATATAGGCCTTTAGCTCTGCTAGATGCCCTATATTTCCTAGGTATAGATACTAACCTAGTTAGTGGGTTATCTCACTATCTAAAGGGAGGTTATCTAGCTAAAGACTAGCTATTCCTAGCCAATAAAAGCCCCTGTGGGTTATTAGAACCTGCTAAACACGGCTTCTTTTTACAGATTAAGGGGCAACCTACTCCCACAATCTGTAAGCATTTAACCCACCTCTCCTTTATAGGCTCTTAATATTGCAACCAATAACGGCAACGACAACCAAGAGCTTATAAGACTAAATTAGGGTTTTCCTACCCTATAGAGGTTCAAATTCCGCAACTAGCTTTTAATCCCAAGGAATATTAACGAATCAAAGAGCTAGAAGATAATGATTTAGAAGATTTAGCCCTATGTCCTACTAAAGCTCCTCCTAGTTAGGCATCTTCTATAGGGGGTTTAGAAGGTCTATACCCTAATGACTTAGGTGACAATAGTGGCCGTCTATTGCCCCCAGAGGCCTGTGATTCTCAAGAGGCCTAGCAATAGAGGGAGCTAGGGGATAATAGCCCTAAAAAGCTAGATTCTAGTTATAAGAAGTTACTAGATCTAGCCCTTCTTTGGCATATCCGATTAGGCTATATAGGCCTCCCTTTACTAAAGAAATCATCGAAATTAGCTAAAGGGATCCCTGATTTTTCCGCCATTAAAGAAAAGGATTTTAACTGCATAGCCTATATGCAATCTAAAGCTATTAGAAGACTAACTAAATAACCTATTTAGGACCCCCCTAGAGTTCTAGATATTCTAGAGGGAGATACGGTTAAAATCAAACCTATACCGCATAATAAGAAGGCTATAGTCCTTATACTTATTAATCGAAAATCCCGGTATAAATAGTGTTTTTCATTAGCTAATAAAGAAGGTTTAACCCTTTCTTTAGCTATTAAGGGCTTCTTTAGGGCCCTAAAAAATCGATATAACGCGTATCCTAGGTACCTTCACTTCGACGGAGGTACTGAAATTAACAACGAACTTTAGTCATAGTTATCTTCTAAGGGAATTTGCTTTAGCACCTCTTGCCCCTATATTTACGAATAGAATAGGCTAGTTAAGAGGGCTATTAGGGTTATCCTAGACTAGCTTAGGGCTACACTTTAGTGGTCTAAGCTACCCTTATATCTATAGTCTTACATCCTTCTAGCTATAGTGGAATTAGTTAACATCATAGCTAATACAACTAAACCTTTAACCCCTAAGCAGCTATTTCTAGCTAATTTAGAGCCTAAGACTTCCTATAAGCCTGACTTCTCGAAAATTAGGGCTATAGGGTCTTATTGTGAGGTCCTAATACCTCCGGAGCAGAGATCTAAGCTTTAAAAGCTAGCCCCTAGGACTATTCCTAGTTAGTTACTAGCTACTCTAGGTTCTACTATTTATCTTGTTTATATTCCCTCTAAAAGGTTAGTTATAAAGACTAGCTTTGTTAAAATTATAGAGGATATAGGCTTTGTAAGGTCCCCTAAGCCTTTAGGGACTAATCCTTTAGAGGGAGAAACCGATATCTCACGAGATAATCTAGAAGTTTAGGATAGTTACCTAAAGCCTAAAAGTCTAGCGCCCGCAGCGCCTATAACAACAGCCCCTAGGGCGACCAATACAGCGCCCACGACAACGCCTACAGCGCCTGCAACGCCTCCAGCGCTACCCCTAGAGAGCCCTAGCTCTAGCGCCCCTAATAAGGGTGCTATTAAAAAACCGTTTTTAGATTTAGATTCTTTAATTAATTCTAATTCTATAGACATCGATGATTTTAATATATCTTCATACGTTAAGGAGATATGCTTCAAGGCATAATAAAGGGCTAAATTATCCACTAAAAACAACGATTCGGATACCCCTAAGACCTGGAAACAAGCTTTAAAAAGCAAGGATAGTCGAAAATGGATGGATGCAACTTTCAACGAATTTAAACAGCTTCTAGCTGCTAGAACCTTTAAATTTATAGGGATAGACTAAATTCCTAAGGGCTAGAGGGTTCTAAAGAATAGGCTTATTTACAAGCTTAAAAAGGATAAAGAAAATAATCCTCTAAAGTACAAGGCCCGACTCGTTGCTAAAGGGTTTATGCAGATAGAAGGTTAAGATTATATCGAAACCTACGCTGCAACTAGCATTCCCCCTAGTTAGCGGATTTTACTAGCCCTAGCGGCTTGTAATAACTAGGAAGTTAAACAGGTTAATTTTATAGGGGCCTTTCTAAACAGTCCACTAAAGGAAGCTATCTATATGCAGATTCCTAATGGATTTACTGAATTTGCCGAGTCTACACCTAAAGTAGCTAAGTTACTTAAGAAGTATAGCTATAAACCCTCTTAAAAGCAGGTTATCTTCCTACAAAAAGCTCTATATGGATTAAAACAGAGCTCTAGAGAGTGGCAACAGGTTTTAAAAGACCTTCTTTAGAAGCTAGGCTTTTAACCCCTTATATCCGACCTAGCTGTCTTCTTTAACCTAACTACATCTATATATATAGTGACTTATGTGGATGACTGCCTTCTAATAGGACCGGATCTAGCTTATATTAATAGGCTAAAGAAGCTACTTTATAAAGCTTATCCTATAGAAGACTGTGGGCTAGCTGAATTTTTCCTAGGCGTTTAAATCACTAGAAATCAAAAGAAAGGGACCCTAACTATCCACTAGTCCTAGTATATTTCTAAAGCCCTAGAAAGATTTAATATAAAAGATGCTAGACCTGTTAAAATTCCTCTACAACCAGGAATTATAAAACAGGTAGACTACCTAACTAAACCTCTTTCCCCCCCTGATCACAAGCTATATCAGAGTATTATAGGGACTATTATGTACCTAATGCTCCTTACAAGACCTGATATTGCCTTTCCAGTTTAGTGGCTTTCCATAGCGCTAGCTAAGCCGTTTATAGAGCATCTTAATGCTTCTAAACATCTGCTTAGGTACCTTTTAGGCTCTATGGGTTATTCTATAACTTATAGAAGGTCTAAATCTGCTATTATAGCTTCTGCAACCCTTATTGGCTTCTGTGATAGCGACTTCGCAGGTGATAAGTCCTCTAAATTAACCTATGCTTATCTCTATAAGCTAGCTAAAGGACCTATTAGCTAGAAATCGAAGAAAGTAACTATGATAGCTTTATTAACATTAGAGGCTAAATCTGATGCCTTATGTGAAGCTATTAGGGAGCTAGAGTGGCTTTACGGTCTCTTTAAAGAGATAAAGCTGCCTATAGCACCTCTAGTACCGATTTTTAGTGATAACTAAGGCGCTATTATAACCGCTAATAACCCTGCTCTTTATAGCAGAATAAAGCATACCCTGCTAAAATTCAACTATACCAGAGAAAAGGTACAGAAGGGTATAGCTAAGGTTATCTATATTAACACTAAAGAGATGCCTGCAGATGGTTTAACTAAGCCCCTGCCCTATGATAAATTTCAACAATTTATCCAACTATTAGGTCTTACGAATACAAAGGCCTAGTTTAAAACCAACTAAAAGTCGAAAAACCCGAAAAATCAACAAAAACACTGGAATTACGCCTAAAAGTTATCGATTTTACTGTTTTTAGTCTAAAAGTTATTGGATTTATTATTGAATTTATGGTTAACTTAGATATCTATTAAAGAGCTAAGTCTAGGTATTGAATTAGTTACCTCATACTTTTCTAGAGGGAGTGTTAAAATAATGCTATTTATAGCACTATTTTATAGGCCCACTAGTTGCCTTGTTGCGTTGTTGTAACGTTAGTTACGAGCGTTGCTTGCAGCGTTGTTTGTTGTGACCTGCGTTCCCACAACTAACCCACGGGCTTGTATAACTAAGCCAACTAGGTTACCCTATAGGGAAGCTAAAATTGACTGTAACTAGGCAACTAGTAGTCGTATAAAAGGCTAACGTATACTGTTCGAATCCTTGAATTTTTCTGGATTTAATGGTATATTTTGTTAATAGGGTTGTCTATTAAAAATGCTTAGTTAGACCACCTAGGTAGCTAGTTTGTATAGCTATGAGTTGATTTTTTATTTTTCCTATACAAATGAGTTTTGCGGAAAATAAAAAGTAGCTCCTAAGACCTCTCTAGCGACCTAGATCCTTCGATACGGTCAGTAGGTCTATAAGGGGACTAGAAATCCTCTCATTGCTTGTTAGACTGTCCGTACTAGCTAGGAATTAACTATATTTAACTATCAAAGCTCTCTATCTTGCAGAATACGTTATAATCTAGTGAATCTAGAAGCCGCCGCATTAGAATCTAGTAGGGAGGTCTTCCTATCCCTCTAGCTAGATTCCCTTCCAATTTTCAATAAATATAGTGCTAAGGACTATAATATCTTTAAATTAAAGCTCCTAGTGTTTAGGAGGAAGTGTAAGCTCTTAGATATTAAGAAAGAGTAATTAGGCTATGCACTAGAAGTAATGCTAAAAGGGAAAGCCCTTAGGTATTACTTAGACTACCTCTTATAGCTAGGGAATCCTTAGGACCTTATAACCTTAGTAATAAAGATAAAATAGAGGTTTAAGATAGAGAATATAAGGTAAAAATACCTCCTTAAGTAGCATAATATATCCCTCTAGAAGATAATCTATAATAACTATAATAACCCTAATAAGTTAAAGGTAAAATGTTTTAATAAGATTATAAAGAAGCTCTTTATGTTATAATAAGCTATCCCTAATATAGGTTAATTAAAGCAAGCCCTTTAAAATTAAATTATAACTGCCTATAATAGAATCCCTAAGTATATGAGCTACCTTACTAACCCCCCTAATAGCCTTTAATAATTCTATAAGTAGGTTTAGATAATAATTCGCCTAATTATAGAAGAATCTAGTGGTTAATATTAATTCCTTACTAATGCTAAACCCTAAGAGTAGTTTTAGACTAATAGAAGGTATAATAGTAAGGGCAAAGAGTTATAATACTCTCCTTAAAGGTATAAAGGTATAAAGGGAGCCCCTTACTTAAAGAAGTGCTATATATATAGTAAGGAAGGATACTAGTTAATAAAGTATTCTAAAGAAAAGCAAAAGAAAGTATACTAATATTATAAAAGCCACTACTTAGTTAACTCCTCCCTATTCTCTAAAGCTTTATATAAGTTATTCCTTGCTTAGTATAAAGAAACCCCTAGTTAAGACCCTTTCTCCTAGCCTTCTAAAGATAATAAGATTACCTAATATATAGCAAGCATAGGGTTTAATAATAAAACTAATAGGAAAGATAGCCTAGTGCCTATAAGCTTCTTTATATAAGGAGTAATACTTAATAGCAAGAAAATAGTTAAAATCCTTACTAACTAAGTAACGTAGCATAGGCTAAGTAAGAAGAGCCCCTTTAGCAATAAAGCTTTTAATAAAGCTTTGTATATATTTATGCTTAAAGACTATTACTTAACTAAGGTCTTCTAAGGCATTATGCCTAACAATAGAGTAGCTAAGTACTTAATAGTAGGTTACTTATAATTCCTTGCGCTATAAGGCAAGATACCTTAACTTTAACTTAATAAGGTAAGAGTAAGCAAGGCAATAATTAGATTTAGAGGTAGCATAGAGATTACCTCCCTTAGAATAGTTAATATACCTACTCCCTTTAGTAATATTACCTTCTATATAATACCTATAAACACTCCTTTCTTGCTATACCTTAAGGATATAGCTATATTAAAAATTAACTTTATTACTACTAAGAATATCCTCTAGTAAGGTAGTATTAAGGTCCCCTTAGCATGTAAATAGGGGCACGCGTAAATGCTATTGCTTTAGAACAAGGCGTTAATTACAAGTAACTACCTAATAGAGGTTAAATTATAACAATTATATTATTAATTTAGCTACCTATTAGTCTAAAGGCTTTATAACCTATTATGTAATTTAGGGCATAAGATAGATATTAAAGCTATTAAAGAGATAACAAAAGTGTGCTACTAATGTTAGATAAATACTAATAGCCCTTATTGCTTTAAGTTTACCCTTAAGAATAACTATACCTTTAACTTTAAAGTAATAGTAAATATTATATATCTTAACGGAAATTAACCCACGCTTTATGCTATAGATATAGCTATAGCTTTTAATGTAGTAAGATTCCTAAAGAATATCTTAGCTAAAATAACATAGGAAGCTCTAAGAGTATGCTAGATTAATGCGTACCTTAGACCCCTAGATTAGGTTATTACTAATGCTAGCACTAACTTCTATAGCAAAGAATTCTATTAATTCATAGCATTAATATTAATTTCTATTAAGGAGGTCCTAATTAAAGCGCACTATAGTATTAGAAAGGTTAAGAGATATTATAGGCTACTCTATAAAGCCTATAATATTATATAATAGGAATGCCTAATAACCCCTAAGCCTATAGCCCTATAGATAGCTATAAAAGCTCTTAATAATATAGCAAGACTAAATAGCCTTATTCTAACCCTTCTAGTCTTTAGGGTATATCTATGTATAATAAGTAAATGTTAGGGTCGTGGAGGCTACGGAGCGACACAGGCGATAGAGGCAATAGCATTATGTATAGTGAGACCCACTTAGGGCTTGCAGCGCCCTAGCTACGAGGTTACTATAAGCTAGTTATATAAGCGTAAAGGGGGTATTTAGGCAAAGGTCGCATATATAGAATATAGGAGGCTAGAGATTAAAACCCTTAAGTATTACTACTTACCTTTAGCTATCTAGCTACTACTTATCTATACTATTACCCTATTCTTTCTATTTTAGCCTAGAAGCCTTAATAAGTTAATCTCTCTTTCCTATTAGGGTAATAGGCTATTAGTAAGGTAAGAATATTAGCACTATAAAGAATAAACACTTGCTTAAGGGGTACTAATAACTCTAAAGTAAATACGCTATATAAAGGTATACCTATAGATTAGAACTTGCTTCTAGAATATAAGTCCTCTTATCTAACCACACTAGAGAATTCCTATGTGTTAGAACCTATTATTAATAGTAAGAAAGCTATATTAAACTATAGCCTTATATAAGCAAAGATATAGCTATAAATTACTTAAAAGAGATAAAAACTTAAATAGCTATAAAAAAATTTATAGGAAGTAAATACCCCTCCCTAATTAGTTAATACTAATAAAGGCCTTACTCCTACCCTATAAATACCTTTTACCTAAGACACTACCTTTATTCCCTAGGAAGCACTACCCTTACTTAGACTTTATAAATATAGTATAGTAAAGATATAGCTAAAAGCTTCTATATATAAGGGGGATACCTATAAGAACCTATAGATATTCTTAGCGAATTTAAATGTAACCTTTACTATAAATTAAAACACATTTACTAATAATATAATAAAAGTTATATACACTAGTAGCTACCTAGTAAATAAGGCAAAGCAATAGTAAATACGCTTTATTACTATAGATAGTGTTAAAATAATGCTATTTATAGCACTATTTTATAGGCCCACTAGTTGCCTTGTTGCGTTGTTGCAACGTTAGTTACGAGCGTTGCTTGCAGCGTTATTTGCTGTGACCTGCGTTATTCCCACAACCAACCCGCGGGCTTGTATGACTAAGCCAACTAGGTTACCCTATAGGGAAGCTAAAATCGACTGTAACTAGGCAACTAGTAGTCGTATAAAAGGCTGACGTATACTGTTTAAATCCTTGAATTTTTCTAGATTTAATAGTATATTTTATTAATAGGGTTGTATACTAAAGTGCTTAGTTAGGCCACCTAGGTAGCTAGTTTATATGGCTATGAGTCGATTTTTTATTTTTCCTATACAAATAGGTTTTGCGAAAAATAAAAAGTAGCTTCTAAGACCTCTCTAGCGGTCTAGATCCTCTAATATAGTCAGTAGGTCTATGAGGGGACTAGAAATCCTCTCATTGCTTGTCAGACTGTCCGTTAGCTAGGAATCAACTGTATTTAACTATCAAAAGCTCCTAATCTTAAAGAATAAGCTATAATCTAGTGAATCTAGAAGCCGCTGCGTTAGAATCTACTAGGGAGGTCTTCCTATCCCTCTAGTTAGATTCCCTTCCCATTTTCAATAGGTTATGAGCCTGGAAGGCCTATAGATTACTACATTACTGCGTTATTCTACTGCGATTACTGCTTGATTTTGGGTACTAGTTACCACCTACTATACCTATGGGCTCTTAAGATTACGAAGGAAACCACTAGAAGTTAAAGCTGAAGCTTTTCATCTACTAGCGCCACGCATCGCAACATCAGACCCTTAGTGTTAAAAATCAACTACAGCCGCACCCGCAACCACCACATTGCAACCATAACTATCTAGTTACAACCACAACCTCTTTTTAGTGATTCTATTCACTACTGCGACCGTTATATTTTATCTACAATAGTAGATACGCTGCATCCTTCTGAAATCATTGGACATCTAGTATATTATATACTAGGCTTTTTGACCTATTACATTACGTTGCACGCACTATACATTACGTTGCGTTGCGTTGTGGCTTCTGTAATACCTATTATCTACGATTCCTTTACTTAGTGTTGAGAAAATTTTCTCGGAGACCCCTCTCCGCAAGAAGCTTCAATGATCAGGAACGAGAGAGTTAGGAGGAACCGAGGCTTTAACTAATGAATTAAACTAAGCTTGATAATAATGTAGCTAGCTAGAAAAGTAGGAAAATTCGTCTTTAGTTAGGAAAGATAAATCCTTTGTTAGCGCCTAAGGCCATAATAAAGCAAGTAGTAGCAGGTGCTAGGTAGCACCTTCCCCTAATATCTCCACTAGCAACAAGATAGTCACCCTAACTATTAAGTAACATAGCAATAATAATAAAGCTATTCCTAACTATAACTAGGTCTATCTAAGGTTTAGGGGAATTAATCCTAAACCCTAATAGCTACCTCCTTTAATATATCTATTTCCTTAGAGGTTATTAGCCTATCTAGTCCTTTACTAAATTTTAAAAGTAATTCTAAGTAAACCTCCCTAACTATTATAGAGAGATAATTGCTCCTTAAGATATCTCTTATTCCCTTTAAGTTATCTTTTAGCTAAATTAGACCTTTTACTTATCCTAACCTAGTTACCTTCTGGATTTTACCCTTAACGCTATATGCCACTTTAGCCACTACCTTCGCAAAGTTAGCATTAGTTAACTAGTTATCTCCTAAGGTATTAGCCTAGAGGCTTAGATAGCTAGTTCTCTTATTATTTCTCTTACTTTACTTAGGGCATAGCAGGCTAAAAGCTCCTTTAAATATAGTAACACCTATCTCTTTATTAAGAGCTATACCTAAGGTTTTTTCTATGCTTTTTAGCCTAGTAGGATTTAATCCCCTAGTCCTAACCTCCTTAATCCTATCCTCGCAAAGATTAACTAACTTATTAATCTCCATTAAGGCAGTGTAAAGTAGTTAGTATATATTTAAGATAGTAGTGAAAACCTTAATAGCTTTAACCTCCCCCCTTAGGCACTTTTGCTAATTATTAATAAGCTATAACTTAAGGGTCTTTATCCCTAAAGACTATAGAATAGGCAATTCCTTAGTTTAACTAAAGGGACCTCTCCCTAATAGACACTCTAGCTAACTCTCTATTACTTTAACTCTTAGAGAAGGGGTAGGAGCTAGAGGTAGTGGAGGATATATCTCTTCCTCCCTTCTTAACTTAAAATCACTTACTATACTATAATATTCCTTAGTGCTTATTAATTAGATTTTAGAGAGATAGGGTGCGCCCCTTAGCTAGATATTACTATACTTATTAAAATTAAATATATTTAGATAAATAGTAATTTCATAATTAATTACCACCCTTATTAGGTCCCTTAGATCTTAGATTAAGTGACGTTTAGTAGCCATCCCCACTAAATCGCTAAGGTAAGTTAGGATTAGCTCCGCGTTCTAATTATTAGCATAGAATATATAGCATAATAGTAAGGGCCTTAAGCTTAACATAACTATCTCCTTCGCTAGACTATAGATACCTATAACTAGAAACATATCATAAATATAGCATTAACGTTCTCCCTCCCCTAATCTTTTAGCGTAAATAAAGGTAGCTTTAAGTGTTAATATCCTAGCTACAAAAGGAGATAAAGTGGTTAGCTATAGTGCTAGAGGTAGCGGAGGATATGGTTATAGAGGTTTGTTATTATTAGATGCTCTCTTTTGCTTCTTCCCTTTTTATTTGCTATTATCCACGCTAGATAACCTAGGGGGATTACCTATCTTAATATTATTATTAGATTTATCTTTATCCTTAGCTAGCTTCTTCCTATTTTCTCTAGGTTTTTAATTAGAATCCCTATTTAACTCTTAACCACTCCCTTTACTATTTAGGGGTTTGCCCTTACTATTCTACCCTGTTTTATCTAATTCTCTATTACCCTTAGTTTAGTCTCTAAGGCTAGTATTTCCCCTATTACTATTCACTCCTCCACCCTTAGGGCGTCTAGCCTTATTATTACCTAGAGAAGTGTTCCTAGGCCTAGTGTTACCTACATCTTTAGCTACTTCTCTATTCTTAGGGCGTTTACCCTTATAATTTAGAGAAGGGGTTAGGTTCCTATTACTACCATTCCTAGTCTTAGCAGGCCTACTATTATAACCTAGAGGAGGAATTAGATTTTCCTTATTATTATTATTCCTAGTTTTAGTAAGGCCTTTAATTTTAGTCTTAATAATTAGGACTTTCCTACTCTCACTAGAATTATTTAGCATCTCTATCCGCAGAGGCTAAGTCACTTTCCATAGGTAATAAGGCTTATCTCCCCTATTTAACCTTATTATATCTACCTCTAAGTAGTGGTCCTAATAGTAATCTAGCGCTAGGGTAACTATTAGGGCTCTAGTTAGATAGCAGTGCTAAACAAACTTCTCTAGCACTGCTATCCTCTATAATAAGCCTAATATTATAACTAAGGGTAACCCCACTAGACAAAATAACCTAAGTGCTAGCAACCCTTAAATAATTAGGGATAGACTAAGGTAAGTAGCACTATCTAGGATAGTTAGCCTAGTTAGTATCCTATAGAGGGTGTCCTAGAGATATATTAGCGTTATAGGTAAGCGAAAACTAGCGAGTAAGGTGTCTACCCTTAAGGTTACTTACTTTAGCTTAGCTTACACTATATTATCCTTCTATACTAAGTCTAGAGGTCTTAGGGCTTTATCCACACTGTTTAGCCTAGTGACTTTTGCTAATAATAAAGGTATAATTTAGAATAGATAAGGAAATTAGGATAGCTATAAATCGCAACAAAGCCTTAGCTAATATTAGAAATATAGATAAAACTCCTTAGCCTCTATAGGTAAGATATCTAAAGGTAGGTTCTTTCTAGTAATAAGGTAAAACTACTCTAACTAGCAAGATAGCAAATCTATTAAATCCCCCTAAACCACTAATGCTATAAGCAATCTAGTTATATAGAAAATATCCTTTAGGTATGCCTCTATAAATTTAGCTACTATCTTTAGAAGAGTGCTTAGAAATTTTAAAGTAGCTATAAGCAAAAATACACATATATAGATTCCTAGAGTGTTATTATCACGTATAGCAAGCTAAACTATTAGGGGTGTCTCCCCCGCTTAGCTAGGTATGCCTTTGCTTAAACTCGCTAGATTAATAGTTAGATTTTTATTAGCGCATAATAGCGTAATAGTCTCCCCCCTTATTAACTAATAGGATATCTTTATACACTATGTTAATAGCTTATTAAGCGTAAGAGTTCCCTATTCTATAGGGGACCTCTATTAGAATCCTAATCTCCTTAGCTCTCTAGGAACTTAACTCTTTAATAGCTTATTAGATATTAGAAGAATTAAGCCTTTAATAGCTTATATATTTCCTTATACTAGCAAATCCTAATGTGGTATAACTAGGCTAGGGCTCACATATAACCCATTTACTAAGTCATAAAACATCCCCACTATATAGTTATTATCCCTATTAAATCTAGTACTTTAGTTCTAGTTTAGGACTTGCATAGTAACTAGGTGTATTATATTAGCGCTATATCCTATAAAGATTTGCTTAGGTCCTTTAATTATTACATCTTTCCCTTTACTAGTTATCCTTACTAGTAGGGAGTCTTATATAGTTTCCCTTATAACTATTAATATATATCTAATATTATAGAGCCATAGGCATTAGTTAATTAGGTTAAACATACACCACTTACTTAGTTAAGGCCTTCCTTCTAAAAACAGATCCTCTCCCTCTATTTTACTTAGGATTTTAGCTAGCACCTTGCCCCTATGCTTAATAACTAGCAGGTCCTTAAGTAACCTTATAGTTATTCCTTACACTTTCTAGTGTCTCTAAGCTCTAACCCTATTCTTCTAGTAAGTATAGGCATAAGTAGATATTACCCCTATACTCTAGAAGCCTAAGCTCTTAAATAAGGTAATCTCCTTAGGAGCATTCTCTATTTGCCTTATATCTTATTTAGCAAATAAAGCCACTTACTAAGATAAAGAAAGGGAACTCCTACCTATACTTCTAGTTTCTATACTTATCCTAGAAAGAGGCAAAAATAAATTCTTAAATAAGATAGTAGTGTAAAAGTAGGATAGAGAAAACTAAAATTAAGTTTGTAATTATATGTAATAATTAAGGTTTAACGTAATGTATAAGATAATTTAAGGTTTTAATAATGCAAGTTAAAGCAAGCTACATTCTAAATAATAAAGAAGGTTTGTAAAGCTAATGTTATTAGGGTAAGAAATAAAAACACAATAATAAATAAAGTTTGTAAATGCTAAAGATAATACTATTAGAATAAGGCAAAGGAAGCAAAATAAACACAATTAAAGTTTAATATAAGAAATAAGATAATATAATATCTTAACGATGTAGGTTAAAGCTATGCTTTGGATAATAAAGAAGGTTAAAGATACTGTAATTAATGCTATTAGAGTGAAAAATAAGAACGCCTAGAGTGTTAGAACCTAATTAAAAGACAAAGAACCTACGTAATCCTCCTAGTTTTTAGCCTAACTTCACTTTTCGTTCACTTTCTCCCACTTCTTCCCTTTATAATTACCTGTTAATCTTATCCTTTCTTTCTTCTCTCTTATTTTTCCTCTTTCCCTCCTTTCTCTTCCTTTTTTTTTTTTTGTTATAACTTTAATTCCTAAGCATATGCATTTTCCCTCCTTATCCTCTCTATCTTAATTTAGCCCTCCCTAGCAGTAGCTAATCCCATAGTGTTTTTAAATAGCTAGTCTAGGGAACGTAGGCTTTTAACACATCCTTATAAAAGTCTAATCCGTAGCCTCCTCTTAGTTTTAATCTATCTAAGTTAATAAGCTAATAGGAAGCATAACTAGTATTGAAAATTGGAAGGGAATCTAGCTAGAGGGATAGGAAGACCTCCCTACTAGATTCTAATGCGGCGGCTTCTAGATTCACTAGATTATAACGTATTCTGCAAGATAGAGAGCTTTAATAGTTGAATATAGTTAATTCCTAGCTAGTACGGACAGTCTAACAAGTAATAAGAGGATTTCTAGTCCCCTCATAGACCTACCGACCGTATCGGAGGATCTAGACCGCTAGAGAGGTCTTAGGAGCTACTTTTTATTTTCCGCAAAACCTATTTGTATGGGAAAAATAAAAAATCGACTCACGGCCATACAAACTAGCTGCCTAGGTGCACTAACTAAGCATTTTTAATAGGCAACCCTATTAACAAAATATACCATTAAATCCAGAAAAATTCAAGGATTCGAACAGTATACGTCAGCCTTTTATACGACTACTAGTTGCCTAGTTACAGTCGATTTCAGCTTCCCTATAGGGTAACCTAGTCGGCTTAGTCATACAAGCCCGTGGGTTGGTTGTGGGAACGCAGGTCACAACAAACAACGCTGCAAGCAACGCTCGTAACTAACGTTGCAACAACGCAACAAGGCAACTAGTGGGCCTATAAAATAGTGCTATAAATAGCATTATTTTAACACTCCCTCTAGAAAAGTATGAGGTAACTAATTCGATACCTAGACTTAGCTCTTTAATAGATATCTAAGTCAACTATAAATCCAATAATAAATCCAATAATAAATCCAATAACTTTTAGACTAAAAACAGTAAAATCGATAACTTTTAGGCGTAATTCCAGTGTTTTTGTTGATTTTTGGGGTTTTTCGACTTTTTAGTTGATTTTGTTGGTTTAGATTAAGCCTTTGTATTCGTAAGGCCTAATAGTTGGATAAATTGTTGAAATTTATCATTAGGCAGGGGCTTGGTTAAACCATCTGCAGGCATCTCTTTAGTATTAATGTAGATAACCTTAGCTATACCCTTCTGTACCTTTTCTCTGGTATAGTTGAATTTTAGCAGGGTATGCTTTGTTTTGCTATAAAGAGCAGGGTTATTAGCGGTTGTAATAGCGCCTTGGTTATCACTAAAAATCGGTACTGGAGGTGCTATAGGTAGCTTTATCTCTTTAAAGAGACCGTAAAGCCACTCTAGCTCCCTAATAGCTTCACATAAGGCATCGGATTCAGCCTCTAATGTGGATAAAGCTATCGTAGTTGCTTTCTTTGATTTCCAGCTAATAGGTCCTTTAGCTAGCTTATAGAGATAAGCATAGGTTGATTTAGAGGACTTATCACCCGCGAAGTCGCTATCACAGAAGCTAATAAGGGTTGCAGAAGCTATAGTAGCTTTAGACCTTCTATAAGTTATAGAATAACCCATAGAGCCTAAAAGGTACCTAAGCAGATGTTTAGAAGCATTAAGATGCTCTATAAACGGCTTAGCTAGCGCTGTGGAAAGCCACTGAACCGGAAAGGCAATATCAGGTCTTGTAAGGAGCATTAGGTACATAATAGTCCCTATAATACTCTAATATAGCTTGTGATCAGGGGGGGAAAGAGGTTTAGTTAGGTGGTCTACCTGTTTTATAATTCCCAGTTATAGAGGAATTTTAACAGGTCTAGCATCCTTCATGTTAAATCTTTCTAGGGCTTCAGAAATGTACTAGGACTAGTGGATAGTTAGGGTCCCTTTCTTTCGATTTCTAGTGATTTAAACGCCTAGGAAAAATTCGGCTGGCCTACGGTCTTCTATAGGATAAGCTTTATAAAGTAGCTTCTTTAGCCTATTAATATAAGCTAGATCCAGTCCTATTAGAAGGCAGTCATCCACATAAGTCGCTATATATATAGATGTAGTTAGGTTAAAGAAGACAGCTGGGTCGGATATAAGGGGTTAAAAGCCTAGCTTCTAAAGAAGGTTCTTTAAAACCTGTTGCCACTCTCTAGAGCTCTGTTTTAATCCATATAAAGCCTTTTGTAGGAAAATAACCTGCTTTTAAGAGGGTTTGTAGCCATACTTCTTAAGTAACTTAGCTACTTCAGGTGTAGAAGACTCGGCAAATTCAGTAAATCCATCAGGTATTTGCATGTAGATAGATTCCTTTAGTGGGCTGTTTAGAAAGGCCCCTATAAAATCAACCTATTCGACTTCCCAATCATTACAAGCCGCTAGGGCTAGTAAAATCCGCCAACTAGGGGGAATGCTAGTTGCAGCGTAGGTTTCGATATAATCTTGACCTTCTATCTGCATAAACCCTTTAGCAACGAGTCAGGCCTTGTACTTTAGAGGATTATTTTCTTTATCCTTTTTAAGCTTGTAAACAAGCCTATTCTTTAGAACCCTCCGGCCCTTAGGAATTTGGTCTATCCCTATAAATTTAAAGGTTCTAGCAGCTAGAAGCTGTTTAAATTCGTTAAATGTTGCATCCATCCATTTTCGACTATCCTTACTTTTTACAGCTTGTTTCCAGGTCTTAGGGGTATCCGAATCGTTGTTAGTGGATGATTTAGCCTTTTGTTGTGCCTTAAAGCATATCTCCTTGACGTATGAAGATATATTGAAATCATCGATATCCATAGAATCAGAATTAATTAAAGAATCTAAATCTGAAAACTGTTTTTCGATAGCACCCTTATTAGGGGCGCTAGAGCTAGGGCTCTCTAGGGGTAGCGCTGGAGGCGTTGCAGGCGCTGTCATGGGCGCTGTATCAGTCGCCCTAGGGGCTATTAGTACAGGCGCTGCGGGCGCTGTGGGCGCTAAGCTTTCAGGAGGCTTTGGGTAACTATCCTAAACTTCTAGATTATCTCGTGAGATATTGGCTTCTCCCTCTGAAGGATTAGTCCCTAAAGGCTTAGGGGACCCTACAGAGCCTATATCCTCTATAATTTTAACAAAGCTAGTCTTTATAACTAACCTTTTAGAGGGAATATAAACAAGATAGACAGTAGAACCTAGAGTAGCTAGCAACCGGCCAGGGATAGTCCTAGGGGCTAGCTTTTGAAGCTTAGATCTCTGCTCCGGAGGTATTAGGACCTCACAATAAGACCCTATAGCCCTAATTTTCGAGAAGTCAGGCTTATAGGAAGTCTCAGGCTCTAAATCAGCTAGAAATAGCTACTTAGGGGTCAAAGGTTTAGTCATATTAGCTGTGATATTGACTAATTCCACTATGGCTAGAAGGATATAAGACCATAGATATAAGGGCAGCTTAGACCACTGAAGTGTAGCCCTAAGCCGGTCGAGGATAACCCTAATAGCCCTCTTAACTAGCCCATTCTGTTCGTGAATATAGGGGCAAGAGGTGCTAAAGCAAATTCCCTTAGAAGATAACCATGACTAAAGTTCGTTGTTGATTTCAGTACCTCCGTCGAAGTGAAGGTGCCTAGGATACGCGTTATATCGATTTTTTAGGGCCCTAAAGAAGCCCTTAATAGCTAAAGAAAGAGTTAAACCTTCTTTATTAGCTAATAAAAGGCACCATTTATACCGGGATTTTCAATCAATAAGTATAAGGACTGTGGCCTTCTTATTATGCAGTATAGGTTCGATTTTAACCGTATCTCCCTCTAAAATATCTAGAACTCTAGGGGGGTCCTGAATAGGTCGTTTAGTCAGTCTTCTAACAGCTTTAGATTGCATACAGGCTATGCAGTTAAAATCCTTTTCTTTAATGGCGGAAAAATCAGGGATCCCTTTAGCTAATTTCGATAATTTCTTTAGTAAAGGGAGGCCTATGTGGCCTAATCGAATATGCCAAAGAAGGGCTAAATCTAGTAACTTCTTGTAACTAGAATCTAGCTTTTCAGGGCTATTATCCCCTAGCTCCCTCTGTTGCCAGGCCTCTTGAGAATCACAGGCCTCTAGGGGCAATAGACAGCCACTATCATCACCCAAGTCATTAGGGTATGGACCTTCTAAACCCCCTATAGAAGGTGCCTAACTAGGAGGAGCTTCGGTGGGACATAGGGCTAAATCATCGTCTTCTAGCTCTTCGATTCGTTAATATTCCTCGGGATTAAAAGCTAGTTACGGAATTTAAACCTCTATAGGGTAGGAAAACCCTAACTTGTTCTTATGAGCTCTTGGTTGTCGTTGCCATTATTGGTTGCAATATTAAGAGCCCATAAAGGAGAGGTGGGTTAAATGCTTACAGATTGTAGGAGTAGGTTGCCCCTTAATCTGTAGAAAAAAGCCGTGTTTAGCAGGTTCTAGTAACCCACAGGGGCTTTTATCGGCTAGGAATAGCTAGTCTTTAGCTAGATAACCTCCCTTTAGATAGTGAGATAACCCACTAACTAGGTTAGTATCTATGCCTAGGAAATATAGGGCATCTAGCAGAGCTAAAGGCCTATATTCTAGTGGATTTTTCTTGACCAGAACGTTGAAAACAGCTATGCCTCTTCCTTTAGGAAAAATAGGTCCTCCTGCTGTAATTATAGCGCCGGTTTCACCTTTCTTTAGAGGTTTAAAGTCCCTAAAAGAAGCCCTATTATTACAAATGTAACAGGAAGAACCCGTATTATACAAAAGGGAGTTTTTAACTACATCATTAGAGTAGCTAAAAGTAGGCTTGCTAGTAGTGTTACTAGTGGTACTAGAGGTATCCAAGTCAGACTCAGAATCACTACTATCATCACTACTAGATTTATCAGAATCTAATTCTTCAACGTATCCCGTGGCTAGGGTATAGCCTAAAGCAAAAGCAGCTTCTTTTCCTTTCTGTTTTTCCCTATTGCTACTCTTTTTCTTCTTCTGCTTCTTTTTAGAGGCCTTAGAAGGGTTTAAATCCTTCTTATCCTGCTCTTTAGTGGCGTTAGAGTCCTTCTTAGGGTCAGGATTAGAAGATTTCTTCTCCTAGTCCTTAGAATTTCCCTTATTATTAGAAGCCTTATAACTAAGGGCTTTAGCTATAGGGGAGGTTTTGTCCCTCTGTTCTTCTAATAAGTCCGCCATAAGGAACTGTAAATTTAGGGTATTTACAGGCAGTCCTTGTGCCCTAGAAGCTCTAATAGTAAATCTTTGTCTCTCAGCCCAACTAGGGAAGGTCTGCTTTAATGCATTAATATAATGATTTACTTGATCAATAGGGGCGATCTCTACACTACAAAGTTGTAGTCTAGCTAGTAAATTATTAAAATCAGCATTAAAAGCCTCTAAAGATCCCTTATAACTTGAAAAGTTTAGGGAGTGGTAGCTAGCGTATAGTGTACCACGCTGGATTTCAGCACTCTGCGAATACTGCCTAATAAGGACTTTATAGGCTTCTTCAGGGGATTTTTGCCAACATATAGCAGCCTATGGTCCTAGTTAACAACTATCTCTTAATATCATTAAAAGAATAGCTTGGTCACAGTCAGCTAGATAGCTTGCTAGGCTTGGATTATCTATAAATTCAGGTAATCCTAGGGCTCTAAATTATATGCTCAGGGCTTGCTTCCACTAATCATAATTTTCAGGGCCTTTTAGCTTAGCTCCCTCTGGAATAGAGTGAACCTTCTTATTTAGTTCCTTTATAGCACCTATGTTAAAGGCAGCTTGTAAGTTACTAGAAGGTACGCTCGCAGAAGTAGTAGCTAGGTCTTCCTCTAGAACCTTAGTATTTTCTTCCTTAGGTCTATTAGAAGCCTAAAGATCTTGCATAACAGTCATGGTTTGCGTTAACTTCTCTAGAAGATCATTAATGCTAGCCTCGTTTTTAATACAATTTTCCTCGCTATGCCTAATAAAATCAGTTAAGGTCTTGCCTTGTTGTTCAATTTGGCCCTGCATCTGTAACTGTAGGGCACTGGCCTGAACAGCCGGTTGACCTTCTATATCCATCCTACTAGGGTCCCCAGGGGGGCTAGAAGACCCCATAGGGGCCTTACCCTTATAACTAGGTGGTGCCATCTTCTAAATCTTAAAAAGAATCCCCGTGTAAAAGCTCCAAATTCGTTCCTGTTGCAAATAACGCGCGCTAGAAATTGATTGTGTTACAATCTGGTCGCGTACGTAATTTGTGTGGCGGGACCGTTTGAGAGGGCAGCCCTTAGGTCTAAAAAGTGGGTCTTCGGTATGCGCGGGCAGAAAAATAGCGGAGAAGAATCTCCGCGAGGAAAATTTTCTTAACACCAACACCAAGTAATAGGAATCGTAGATAATAGGTATTACAGAAGCTACAACGCAACGCAACGTAATGTATAGTGCGTGCAACGTAATGTAATAGGTCAAAAAGCCTAGTATAGATATACTAGATGTCCAATGATTTCAAAGGATGTAGCGTATCTACTATTGTAGATAATATCAAATATAACGGTCGCAGTAGTGAATGGGATCACTAAAAAGGTTGTGGTTGTAACTAGGTAGTTACGGGTTGCAATGTGGTGGTTGCGGGTTGCGGCTGTAGTTGATTTTCAACACCAAAGGTCTGATGTTGCGATGCGTGGCGCTAGTAAATGAAGAGCTTCAAATTCTAGTGGTTTCCTTCGTAATCTTAAGAGCCCACAGGTATAGTAGGTAGTAACTGTACCCAAAATCAAGCAGTAATCGCAGTAGAATAACGCAGTAATGTAGTAATCTATAGGCCTTCCGGGCTCATAACCTATTGAAAATTGGAAGGGAATCTAGCTAGAGGGATAGGAAGACCTCCCTACTAGATTCTAATGCGGCGGCTTCTAGATTCACTAGATTATAACGTATTCTGCAAGATAGAGAGCTTTGATAGTTGAATATAGTTGATTCCTAGCTAGTACGGACAGTCTGACGAGCAATGAGAGGATTTCTAGTCCCCTCATAGACCTACCAACCGTATCGGAGGATCTAGACCGCTAGAGAGGTCTTAGGAGCTACTTTTTATTTTCCGCAAAACCTATTTGTATGGGAAAAATAAAAAATCGACTCACGGCCATACAAACTAGCTGCCTAGGTGCACTAACTAAGCATTTTTAATAGGCAACCCTATTAACAAAATATACCATTAAATCCAGAAAAATTCAAGGATTCGAACAGTATACGTTAGCCTTTTATACGACTACTAGTTGCCTAGTTACAGTCGATTTCAGCTTCCCTATAGGGTAACCTAGTCGGCTTAGTCATACAAGCCCGTGGGTTGGTTGTGGGAACGCAGGTCACAACAAACAACGCTGCAAGCAACGCTCGTAACCAACGTTGCAACAACGCAACAAGGCAACTAGTGGGCCTATAAAATAGTGCTATAAATAGCATTATTTTAACAACTAGTTTAATGTTTAACCTAAAATAGCCCTTGCCACTGTGGTTGCAATTTAGGGGGCTTCCCCTTAGTCACTACTATAACTATCTTACCTAACTTAAAGGGTTTAACCCTTTGCTACTTATAGTAACTTCTTTAAGCAATAGCTTTTAACTTATTATTAACCATAACTAATTCCTAACGTGATTTAACATAACCTATCTAATATACTACCGTATCCCCTTCTAAAGACTCCTCTAAAGGCTAGTTTAGGCTTTTATAAAACTCCTTAGTCTAATTAAGAGATATTTAGGTTAAAGGGGACCCTATCCCCTTCTTTAAATATTAGGTTAACCTATATAATACCTTAGCAGGGGAGTAACCTATAGACCTAATATATTAGTGATTTAATACCTTAGAGATAGTTAGAAGTTACAGATCCTAGTTCTTCCTATCTCTTATTATCTTGTTTAGCACTCCTTAAAAGATCTAATTTGTAACTTCCACTAACCTAACACTCTTATAGGACTATCTTAGGGCATTTATTAAGTTTACCCCCTTTTTCTTTAGAAAAGCTAACAGTTTAGCAGATATAAACGCTAGCCCTAGATTAGTGTAAAATCCTTCTAAAGCTAGCGATAACCCTATTATCTAAGCTCTTAGATAGTTTATAACCTCTATAGCACTAGTTAACCTATAGGGAAAGAGCCACATAAATTAAGAAAAATAATCTACTATAACTAATATATGCTTAATCTTTTGTTCTAATTTAGGAAATAGCCTAACATAGTCCATTCCTATAACCTAAAATAGCTTATCCACTATCATAGGCTAATTAGGTGCCTTCTTCTTCCTAGGAGCATGCTAAGTATATAGCATGTATCCTAAGATATAGTTTATAACATTAGCTCCTATCCTAGGCTAAAACACTATTTAAGTTAGTTATTAATAAGTTAGGTCTGCCCTAAAATGCCTAGACTTATTATAAGCACTCCGGAGGGCATTAGCCACTTCTTCCTATACTAAACAATGTTATTAGCTATATTATCCTTTATACTAGAGAATCCTATCCTCTAGCTTATATTGCTATGCTTTTATTACTATTCTCTGAATTATATAGTAATTATAGACTCTATTACCACATAGCCTAGTGGTTAAGAACTTCACTAGTTTAGCGTACTATAGTTTATCTAAATATTTCCTCTATAGAGCCTTAACTCCTAGGGAAACTTCTAACTATCTCACGCTTTAGCTTAGACCCTTAACAAGCTCTAACTTCTTCTAATCCTTAGTAGCTTTTAGGGTCTATAATATCTCCTTATATCCTCTAACTCTATCTTTCCATACCCACTAATTCTAGCTTATATCCCTTAATCTAAACTTAGTTAAATTATCCACATAGTTATCTAATAGGAAGATTATATAGGATAACCTATTAGTAGCCGTATTCCATTTTCCCTAAATAAACTAGATCTTTACATTTAGTAGTCTTAACTCTATAACCTATCTAGCATAAATGCCCTTATGTCTAGTAGTAGTTATAAATATAGTAAGTAGCTTATAATCTATAAAGATAGTTAACTTTAGCCTTAACTTAAAGAAATGCTTATGCTTATAGTAGAATTTAATAATAGCATATAGTTCTTATTTATATATCCTATAGTTTCTCTAGGTTTTAGTAAATAAGAAGGAGTTATATAGAATAGGATAAGGGATTTAGTCTTAAACTTATATTACTACGCATCCTTCACTAAATCCACTAGCGTTAGAATATATCTAGGTAAGTAAGTTAAAGATATATCCGTATATACTTATAGTAGTTATAGCTTTATCCCTTAGCACTAAAAAAGATAAGGCTTCTAAATCCCCCTATTACCACTCCATGTCTCTAGTTAATTAATTAAGTGGTTAAGCAATCTTAGTATAATTCTTAATCTATTGTCTACAAGGTCTAATAGCTCCTAAGAATAAACAAGCATCCCTCTAATCCTAGGGTATAGGCTACTCCCTTAGCTTTGTAGCCTAATTAGGTTTAATATATATCTTTCTGTTAATTTTATAAACCTAGCTAACTATAATAATTAAGCTTATCCTAAGGGACACTTTTTTAAAACTTAACTTTAGTAAAGTCTATAATAGCCTAGGTAGTAAGTAATCTTTAATAAAAGACTATTACTCCTTAAATAAGGCATGCTTACAAAAGATATTATCTATATACATAGCTAACGCGCTTAAGTTACCTAGTACCTAAGGCATGGTTAAGGATAGCTCTAGATAAGGTAATAGTATAAGTCTAAGTATAATCCTTATTACCTTAGTTATAGTAAACCCTACTAATTAAGACCCTTATAGTATGTAAGATAGTTATAGCTAACTAAATCTAGGAATATTAAAAGCAAATATATATCTTAGCCTAGTAGCTATAGGTATAGACTAGTATGCGTGTTTAAGGTTAAACACACTATAGGACTTAATTCATAGATCTAAGAGCTAATTATAAACTTTAGCTAGCAAAGGCAACTAACTTCTAGGCATATCCTCCTTAACGTAAGAATAGTTAATAGTAAGTCACTGCTTAGCCTATAGGTTAGACTTATCCTTAGGAACTAGGACTAGTTCTGCGCACTAGTTAGACATTTCGCCGTTTGTAGCTATCATGTACTTGTACATTCCTAATTTAATCCCTTTAGTTACTAACTAATTTAGCTAGTATTTCTAAGGTTCTAACCACCTTTTCCTAGGGGATTAAGCCTAAGGTTTCACATTATCCTTTAGCTAAGGTACGTGTATATATAGGTCTATAGTAGGGATATTAGCAATAGATAAAGTATTTAAGTCTCTATAAGTATAAAAAGTCCTTATAACTTCCTCTACCGCAAAGCTTAGAACTAAAGGGCCTAAGGTTATGCCATAGCCCTTAAACTATACTAACACTATTTTAATAGAGGCCTCCTAATTAACCTCTCTTCTCTACACTCTCTAATTAGTAGGAAAAGGAAAGGCTAGAGGTTCTTAGGTAATTAGTCTAGGCTAATTATCTTTTATCTATTAAACCACATTCTTATTATCATAGGTCCTAACCCCTATAGGGTATCTGTCTTCCTCTAGCAAGTTTACTTCTAATAAGTATACATAGAGACTAAGCTAATTTGCAAGTTAATATTCCTTACGCACTAGAACTAGGCAGGTAATCCGTGGCGCATAGCTAGCAAACCACACTATAGGTTTAACCTAGAAATAAAAGAATAGAAGCTCTTAATAACATTTAATTAGAGATTCATTCTAGGCTATTAGATTTAGTTTTATAACTTAACTAGGTTGCGATAGGTAACTTAGTTTTCTAAATCATTAGAGTTATCCTTATTATCAGAACTAGATAAAGCATTATTAGGGGACATATCCACGTTATCCTAACCTATATACTTTTTAAGAATTAAAGGCTTAGCTAGGCAAAGCATAACTTTCTGCTGCTTAGATAAGGCTACTAGCAGTCCCTTAATAAATATAACCTTATTACCACGCTCCTTTACCCTAATTATTAGATTAGAATTCCAAATATTAAATTTTACTCCCACGTTATAGAGCTATAGTAGTCCTAAGATTAAGATAGTTTGGTTTTTAGGTTAATAATTAGGTATAATAACTGCCCACACTAAACAGGTAACTCTATAGCATATTACCTTTATTAACACAAAATAAGTAACTATATTCTCCTAACCATTAGCATTAACTATCTAAAGTCCTTAAAACCCTACAAATCCTAAGTTATACACTAGTATATTCTTATATAAGACAAAGGCCTAAGATATAATATTAATCTTAGCTCCTTAGTTAGCTATAGCCTATCCTAGTTTAAACTTAAAAACCTATTCTTTTTAAAACCCTATTTAAGCCTAAATAGTAACTCTAAATAGCTTTACACCTAACTAATGTTTGCAAAGTAACTTAGTATTATAGTCCTTAGATACTAGGTTCTCCTTATTACTTTCTAAGGTAGCTTAAGCAAAACCTATATTAAGCAAGAATATAACCCTCTTCTTAGATTGCTTTCTAGGGGCAGTTACCTAAGATAATAATTTTTAAAACTGCTTTAATATCTCTAGACTAATCTACCACAAATCTATTAATAAGATAGGGACTAAAATACAACTAGCTAAGGCTTTCTAGTTAATTAGGCCTAGACCCTCATATCCCTAGATCTTGCTTAAGGCCCTTGCGTTTCGCTTAACTACCTTTTCTCTTACTAATAAGGCAGCCTTAGGGGTTAAGGCCTTATATCCTAATATCTCACTAAGGGGCATCCCCTTCTATTTCTTTAATAGTAAAGTAGCCTTAGAAACTAATATTATAACCTAGAGGGCACCTTAAGTAATAGATTTAAGTGTTTCCTTATTAGCTTTTTTAAGGCTTCTAAAAAGGGGTTTTAGTGGCTTACCCTTATTAGTAATATCTTCCACTTATGCCCTTAAGTTAGCTTATCTAACTCTAAGTCTTTACACATTAGCAATAGTTACTAGTGGTAGGGAAGTAATTAACGCTTGCTTCCTAAGTTAAATAAGTTAGTAATTATCTATTAGTGTAGCCTAATTAAGTATAGGCTTAGGTTTAATTAGAGCATACTAAGCGCTAACTATAGCCCTAGATAATCCTTCTCTATTCGCTTGTAATATATTAAGGTTATCCTACTTATCCCTACAAAGATAAAGCTAAGCTAATTAGGCATATGCTTAACTAGGAACCTAAGAGTTATTATTCCTAGGGGGGAGGGTTATTAATTTTAACTATGCTAATTCCTACCTCTATAGTAGCTTATTTTTAGTTATAGTGTAATTTAGAGCATAGTGCCTAGTAACTTCACATTTAAAACAAGCACTGCTATAAGGCAAAGGAGTGGTGCTATTCACGTATTAATTCTTTAATTTAGCTATAGGTCTTAACTCTAACACATAACCTTAAGGAATAAGACTCTGCGTTCCTAGGGGTAGTATCTATAAGGGCTAGGACAATAGTCCTAGTCTAAAAGCAACATTCTAGTAAGAGGGTGTAAAGTTTACCTTACAGGTGTCTAGCCTAGGTTAATTAATACCTTGCTAATTAGATAAGGTCCTATTCCTAGCATTAGGCCTAGTTTACATTTAATGTTAAGGCTAAGGGTAAGTGTTTAACACTAGACTCTAACTAACTAGAGGTATAAGTTATAGATACCTATTAAGCTAATAAGGGTTAGGAAGGCTACACATTCCTAAAAGGCTAAGATATAATATTATTAGTTAAAGTTAAGCAATTAGGGCATTAACTAGGGTAGACTACCTCCTCTATCCTCCTAAAACTTCTATAAACCCTAGAGGTAGCTTATATACTTAGGCTAACGCCTTATTAGTAAAACACCCGCTCTAATGCCTAATAAGCTCTTCTATTAAAGAGATCTTTATATCTCTTGCAATTAACTTCGCAAGATTTGCCTTAGCTTCTAAGATAGTAATAGCCTACTTAATACGCTCTTATACCTCTCTAAGGCTATTAGTAGCTAACATGTTCTAGCTAATTACTTCTTATATTAGTAAGTTATTATATAATCCTTAGATAAACCGCTAAATAAAGTTATAAAGGGTATAACTTTTAATTAAGGAGAGGGGGTAATCTAAAGCAATAGGTTTATCTCTTCCTCCTACGTAATAAAGCATATTTAATACTTAGGAATAATAGGTAGCTAGGGCTTTACCCTTAGCCTAATAAAGTTCTATAGTTATACTAACTTCCACCTCTTTATTAATAATATTTAGGGGGTATTATTCTTAAAGGGACTATTAAAGTGTAGTTAAATCACTAGCAGTCACTAAGCCACTCTTAGCTCTTAAGACTATAAGCCTTAGTTATTCCAAACTATTAACAAAGGTAGTAGCACTACCACCTAAGGCTAAGTTAATAGCCTAGATAAAGGTATTTAGATTAATATCTCTGCCCTTATTAATAGTCTTAAAAGTCTAATGTAGGTAGCTTAGCCACTAACTCATAGATATAGACCTATTAAAAGTCCTAATGTCTTAAGGTAATAGCAGCTTATAAGGCTCTATTATAGGCTAGCAAGGAGGTGCTATAACTAATAGGATTTTAGGTACCTAGAATAGAACTTTAGGTCTAGAAGCAGCGGTAAGCTAGTTAAAGAAACAGGTAAGCTAGAACACTATTTTATCTTCTGCCCTAGTAAGAGGGAAGTTTTCTTCTCTTACTAGTAGACTTTGTAATAATAATAACTTTAAGGACTTAGTATTATACTAATACTCTCCTGCTATCTATAGGTTCTATAGATCTTCTAAGCTTTAAGGCTCTAGGATAATAGATATAGTAAGACAGATATAAGGATTAAAATTAGGGAGGAGGGGTAAAGAGGGGAAACATTAATGCACTAGGAGATAACGATAATAGGGATAATTTAACTATAGGAATGCCTTAGAAGGCTTTGCTTTACTAATCTCCTAGCGTGGTTGCTAAGAAGCTTTAATAATTAGGAATAAGAGAGTTAGGAGGAACTAAGGCTTTAACTAATAAATTAAACTAAGCTTAATAATAATATAGCTAGCTAGAAAAGTAGGAAAATTCGTCTTCGGTTAGGAAAGATAAATCCTTCGTTAGCGCCTAAGGCCATAACGGAGCAGGTGGTGGCAGGTGCCAGGCAGCACCTTCCCCTAACATCCGCCATTTTTCTGCCCGCGCATACTAAAGACCCACTTTTTAGACCTAAGGGCTGCCCTCTTAAACGGTCCTGCCACATAATTTACGTGCGCGACTAGATTGCAACACAAGCAATTTCTAGCGCGCGTTATTTGCAATAGGAACAAATTTAGAGCTTTTGCACGGGGATTCTTTTCCTTTTTAGGGGATTTTTTTTTAAAGATAGCACCACCTAGTTATAAGGGTAAGGCCCCTGCCATAGGGTCTTCTAGCCCCCCTAGGGACCCTAGTAGGATAGATATAGAAGGTTAACTAGCTATTTAGGCTAGTGCTTTACAGCTACAGATACAGAGCCAAATTAAATAACAAGGCAAGACCTTATCTAATTTTATTAGGCATAGCAAGGAAAATCGTATTAAAAACGAGGCTAGCATTAATAATCTTCTAGAGAAGTTAACGCAAACCATAACTATTATGCAAGGTCTTTAGGCTTCTAATAGACCTAAGGAAGAAAATACTAAGGTTCTAGAAGAAGACCTAGCTACTACTTTTACAAGCGTACCTTCTAGTAACTTATAAGCTACCTTTAACATAGGTGCTATAAAGGAACTAAATAAGAAGGTTCACTCTATTCCAAAGGGAGCTAAGCTAAAAGGCCCTAAACATTATAATTAGTGAAAGCAAGCCCTAAGCATACAATTTAGAGCTCTAGGATTACCTAAATTTATAGATAATCTAAGCCTAGCAAGCTATCTAGCTAACTATAACTAAGCTATTCTTTTAATAATATTAAGAGATAGTTATTAACTAGGACCATAGGCTGCTATATATTAGCAAAAATCCCCTAAAGAAGCCTATAAAGTCCTTATTAGGCAGTATTCGCAAAGTACTAAAATCCAGCGTAGTACGCTATACGCTAGCTACTATTCCCTAAACTTTTCAAGTTATAAGGGATCTTTAGAGGCTTTTAATGCTAATTTTAATAATTTACTAGCTAGACTACAACTTTATAGTGTAGAGATCGCCCCTATTAATTAAGTAAATTATTATATTAATGCATTAAAGCAAACCTTTCCTAGTTAGGCTAAGAGACAAAGATTTACTATTAGAGCTTCTAGGGCATAAGGACTGCCTATAAATACCCTAAATTTACAGTTCCTTATAGCAGACTTATTAGAAGAACAGAGGGACAAAACCTCCCCTATAGCTAAAGCCCTTAGTTATAAGGCTTCTAATAATAAGGGAAATTCTAAGGACTAGGAGAAGAAATCTTCTAATCCTAACCCTAAGAAGGACTCTAACGCCACTAAAGAGCAGGATAAGAAGGATTTAAACCCTTCTAAGGCCTCTAAAAAGAAGCAGAAGAAGAAAAAGAGTAGTAACAGGGAAAAACAGAAAGGAAAAGAAGCTGCTTTTGCTTTAGGCTATACCCTAGCCACGGGATACATTAAAGAATTAGATTCTAATAAATCTAGCAGTGATAATAGTAGTGATTCTAATTCTGATTTAGATAGTTCTAGTGCCTCTACCACTAGTAACACTACTAGCAAGCCTACTTTTAGCTACTCTAATAATATAGTTAAAAACTGCCTTTTATATAATACGGGTTCTTCCTATCACATTTGTAATAATAGGGCTTCTTTTAGGGACTTTAAACCTCTAAAGAAAGGTAAAACTAGCGCTATAATTACAGTAGGAGGACCTATTTTTCCTAAAGGAAGAGGCATAGCTGTTTTTAACGTTCTAGTCAAGAAAAATCCACTAGAATATAGGCCTTTAGCTCTGCTAGATGCCCTATATTTCCTAGGTATAGATACTAACCTAGTTAGTGGGTTATCCTACTATCTAAAGGGAGGTTATCTAGCTAAGGACTAGCTATTCCTAGCCAATAAAAGCCCCTATAGGTTATTAGAACCTGCTAAACACGGCTTCTTTTTATAGATTAAGGGGCAACCTACTCCTATAATTTGTAAGCATTTAACCCACCTCTCCTTTATAGGCTCTTAATATTGTAACCAATAATAGCAACAATAACCAAGAGCTTATAAGACTAAATTAGGGTTTTCCTACCCTATAGAGGTTTAAATTCCGTAACTAGCTTTTAATCCCAAGGAATATTAACGAATCAAAGAGCTAGAAGACGATGATTTAGAAGATTTAGCCCTATGTCCCACCAAAGCTCCTCCTAGTTAGGCATCTTCTATAGGGGGTTTAGAAGGTCTATACCCTAATGACTTAGGTGACAATAGTGGCCGTCTATTGCCCCCAGAGGCCTGTGATTCTTAAGAGGCCTAGCAACAGAGGGAGCTAGGGGATAATAGCCCTAAAAAGCTAGATTCTAGTTATAAGAAGTTACTAGATTTAGCTCTTCTCTAGCACATTTAACTAGGCCATATAGGCCTCCCTTTACTAAAGAAATCATCGAAATTAGCTAAAGGGATCCCTGATTTTTCCGCTGTTAAAGAAAAGGATTTTAACTGCATAGCCTATATGCAATCTAAAGCTATTAGAAGACTGACTAAACAACCTATTCAGGACCCCCCTAGAGTTCTAGATATTCTAGAGGGAGATACGGTTAAAATCAAACCTATACCGCATAATAAGAAGGCCACAGTCCTTATCCTTATTAATCGAAAATCCTGGTATAAATGGTGCTTTTTATTAGCTAATAAAGAAGGTTTAACCCTTTCTTTAGCTATTAAGGGCTTCTTTAGAGCCCTAAAAAATCAATATAACGCGTATCCTAGGCACCTTCACTTTAACGGAGGTACTGAAATTAACAACGAACTTTAGTTATAGTTATCTTCTAAGGGAATTTGCTTTAGCACCTCTTGCCCCTATATTTACAAACAGAATAGGCTAGTTAAGAGGGCTATTAGGGTTATCCTAGACTGGCTTAGGGCTACACTTTAGTGGTCTAAGCTACCCTTATATCTATAGTCTTACATCCTTCTAGCTATAGTGGAATTAGTTAATATCACAGCTAATACGACTAAACCTTTAACCCCTAAGCAGCTATTTCTAGCTAATTTAGAGCCTAAGACTTCCTATAAGCCTAACTTCTCAAAAATTAGGGCTATAGGGTCTTATTGTAAGGTCCTAATACCTCCGGAGCAGAGATCTAAGCTTTAAAAGCTAGCCCCTAGGACTATTCCTAGTCAGTTGCTAGCTACTCTAGGTTTTACTATTTATCTTATTTATATTCCCTCTAAAAGGTTAGTTATAAAGACTAGCTTTATTAAAATTATAGAGAATATAGGCTCTATAGGGTCCCCTAAGCCTTTAGGGACTAATCCTTTAGAGGGAGAAGCTGATATCTCACGAGATAATCTAGAAGTTTAGGATAGTTACCTAAAGCCTCCTGAAAGCTTAGCGCCCGCAGCGCCCGCAGCGCCTGTACTAACAGCCCCCGGGGCGACCGACACAGCGCCTATAACCCTTGCAACGCCTCCAGCGCTACCCCTAGAGAGCCCTAGCTCTAGCGCCCCTAATAAGGGTGCTATCGAAAAACCGTTTTCAGATTTAGATTCTTTAATCAATTCTGATTCTATAGATATCAATGATTTTAATATATCTTTATATGTTAAGGAGATATGCTTTAAGGCATAATAAAGGGCTAAATTATCCACTAAAAACAACGATTCGGATACCCCTAAGACTTAGAAACAAGCTTTAAAAAGCAAGGATAGTCGAAAATGGATAGATGCAACTTTTAACGAATTTAAACAGCTTCTAGCTACTAGAACCTTTAAATTTATAGGGATAGACCAAATTCCTAAGGGCTAGAGGGTTCTAAAGAATAGGCTTGTTTATAAGCTTAAAAAGGATAAAGAAAATAATCCTCTAAAGTACAAGGCCTGACTCGTTGCTAAGGGTTTTATGCAAATAGAAGGTTAAGATTATATCAAAACCTACGCTATAACTAGCATTCCCCCTAGTTAGCGGATTTTACTAGCCCTAGCGGCTTGTAATAACTAGGAAGTTAAACAGGTTGATTTTATAGGGGCTTTTCTAAACAGTCCACTAAAGGAATCTATCTATATGCAAATACCTAATGGATTTACTAAGTTTGCTAAGTCTTCTACACCTAAAGTAGCTAAGTTACTTAAGAAGTATAGCTATAAACCCTCTTAAAAGCAGGTTATTTTCCTATAAAAAGCTTTATATAGATTAAAACAAAGCTCTAGAGAGTGGTAGCAGGTTTTAAAAGACCTTCTTTAGAAGCTAGGCTTTTAACCCCTTATATCTAACCTAGCCGTCTTCTTTAACCTAACTATATCTACATATATAGCGACTTATGTGGATAACTGCCTTCTAATAGGACCGGATCTAGCTTATATTAATAGGCTAAAGAAGCTACTTTATAAAGCTTATCCTATAGAAGACCGTGGGCTAGCAGAATTTTTCCTAGGCATTTAAATCACTAGAAATCAAAAGAAAGGGACCCTAACTATCCACTAGTCCTAGTACATTTCTAAAGCCCTAGAAAGATTTAACATAAAGGATGCTAGACCTATTAAAATTCCTCTACAACTAGGAATTATAAAGCAGGTAGACTACCTAACTAAACCTCTTTCCCCCCTTAATCACAAGCTATATCAGAGTATTATAGGGACTATTATATACCTAATGCTCCTTATAAGACCTAATATTACCTTTCCGGTTTAGTGGCTTTCCATAGCGCTAGCTAAGCCGTTTATAGAGCATCTTAATGCTTCTAAACACCTGCTTAGGTACCTTTTAGGCTCTATGGGTTATTCTATAACCTATAGAAGGTCTAAATCTGCTATTACAGCTTCTACAACCCTTATTAGCTTCTATGATAGCGACTTCGCGGGTGATAAGTCCTTTAAATTAACCTATGCTTATCTCTATAAGCTAGCTAAAGGACCTATTAGCTAGAAATTAAAGAAAGCAACTATAATAGCTTTATCCATATTAGAGGCTAAATCTAATGCCTTATGTAAAGCTATTAGGGAGCTAGAGTGGCTTTACGGTCTCTTTAAAGAGATAAAGCTGCCTATAGCACCTCTAGTACTAATTTTTAGTAATAACTAAGGCGCTATTACAACCGCTAATAACCCTGCTCTTCATAGCAGAACAAAGCATACCCTACTAAAATTTAACTATACCAGAGAAAAGGTATAGAAGGGTATAGCTAAGGTTATCTATATTAACACTAAAGAGATGCCTGCAGATAGTTTAACTAAGCCCCTGCCTAATAATAAATTTCAACAATTTATCTAACTATTAGGTCTTACGAATACAAAGGCCTAGTTTAAAATCAACTAAAAAGTCGAAAAACCGAAAAATCAACAAAAACACTGGAATTACGCCTAAAAGTTATCGATTTTACTGTTTTTAGTCTAAAAAGTTATTGGATTTATTATTGGATTTATGATTAACTTAGATATCTATTAAAGAGCTAAGTCTAGGTATCGAATTAGTTACCTCATACTTTTCTAGAGGGAGTGTTAAAATAATGCTATTTATAGCACTATTTTATAGGCCCACTAGTTGCCTTATTGCGTTGTTGCAACGTTAGTTACAAGCGTTACTTGCAGCGTTATTTGCTGTGACCTGCGTTGTTCCCACAACTAACCCGCGGGCTTGTATGACTAAGCCAACTAGGTTACCCTATAGGGAAGCTAAAATCGACTGTAACTAGGCAACTAGTAGTCGTATAAAAGGCTAACGTATACTGTTTAAATCCTTGAATTTTTCTGGATTTAATGGTATATTTTATTAATAGGGTTGTATACTAAAGTGCTTAGTTAGGCCACCTAGGTAGCTAGTTTATATAGCCGTGAGTCGATTTTTTATTTTTCCTATATAAATAGGTTTTGCGGAAAATAAAAAGTAGCTCCTAAGACCTCTCTAGCGGTCTAGATCCTCTAATACAGTTGGTAGGTCTATAAGGGGACTAGAAATCCTCTCATTGCTTGTCAGACTGTCCGTTAGCTAGGAATTAACTGTATTTAACTATTAAAAGCTCCTAATCTTAAAGAATAAGCTATAATCTAGTGAATCTAGAAGCCGCTGCGTTAGAATCTACTAGGGAGGTCTTCCTATCCCTCTAGTTAGATTCCCTTCCCATTTTCAATAGATAGTTATATAAATTACTAGAGCTATACTTAGGCGAAGTTTGTCTAATAGCTAAAAACTAAAGAAATAGATAAAGATAGTTACTGCCTAGAAGCTATAGGAATGCTACTAACCCTTTATTAAGGTAAGGATTAGTTATTCTAGACTTTTATTAAAGTCTAGGGGAAGGCAAAGGTAGAATTACCTAAGCCTATGCCTAAACCTCTAAGAATTACTTAGTTTATATATATTGAAAATTGGAAGGGAATCTAGCTAGAGGGATAGGAAGACCTCCCCACTAGATTCTAATGCGACGGCTTCTAGATTCACTAGATTATAGCTTATTCTTTAAGATTAGGAGCTTTTAATAGTTGAATACAGTTGATTCCTAGCTAGCGGACAGTCTAACGAGCAATGAGAGGATTTCTAGTCCCCTTATAGACCTACCGACCGTATTGGAGGATCTAGGTCGCTAGAGAGGTCTTAGAAGCTACTTTTTATTTTCCGCAAAACCTATTTGTATAGGAAAAATAAAAAATCGACTCATAGCTATACAAACTAGCTACCTAGGTGGTCTAACTAAGCATTTTTAATAGACAACCCTATTAATAAAATTTACCATTAAATCCAGAAAAATTCAAGGATTCGAACAGTATACATTAGCCTTTTATACGACTACTAGTTGCCTAGTTATAGTTGATTTCAGCTTCCCTATAGGGTAACCTAGTTAGCTTAGTCATACAAGCCCGTGAGTTAGTTGTGGGAACGCAGGTTACAACAAACAACGCTGCAAGCAACGCTCGTAACCAACGTTGCAACAACGCAACAAGGCAACTAGTGGGCCTATAAAATAGTGCTATAAATAGCATTATTTTAACACTCCCTCTAGAAAAGTATGAGGTAACTAATTCGATACCTAGACTTAGCTCTTTAATAGGTATCTAAGTCAACTATAAATTTAATAATAAATCCAATAACTTTTAAATAGCAAAATCAATAACTTTTAGGCGTAATTCC
Source organism: Epichloe amarillans (assembly GCA_024072835.1). NCBI lineage: Eukaryota > Fungi > Ascomycota > Sordariomycetes > Hypocreales > Clavicipitaceae > Epichloe > Epichloe amarillans. The sequence continues at coordinate 191,310 of CP099638.1, read as the reverse complement.
AGTGTTTTTGTTGATTTTTCGGTTTTTCGACTTTTTAGTTAATTTTGTTGGTTTAGATTAAGCCTTTGTATTCGTAAGGCCTAATAGTTAGATAAATTGTTGAAATTTATCATTAGGCAGGGGCTTGGTTAAACTATTTGCAGGCATCTCTTTAGTGTTAATATAGATAACCTTAGCTATACCCTTCTATACCTTTTCTCTAGTATAGTTAAATTTTAGTAGGCTATGCTTTATTTTGCTATAAAGAGCAGGGTTATTAGCGGTTGTAATAGCGCCTTAGTTATCACTAAAAATTAGTACTAGAGGTGCTATAGGTAGCTTTATCTCTTTAAAGAGACCATAAAGCCACTCTAGCTCCCTAATAGCTTCACATAAGGCGTTAGATTTAGCCTCTAATGTAGATAAAGCTATTATAGTTGCTTTCTTTAATTTCTAGCTAATAGGTCCTTTAGCTAGCTTATAGAGATAAGCATAGGTTAATTTAGAGGACTTATCACCCGCGAAGTCGCTATCACAGAAGCCAATAAGGGTTAGAGAAGCTGTAATAGCAGATTTAGACCTTCTATAAGTTATAGAATAACCTATAGAGCTTAAAAGGTACCTAAGTAGGTGTTTAGAAGCATTAAGATACTCTATAAATAGCTTAGCTAGCGCTATGGAAAGCCACTAAACTAGAAAGGCAATATTAGGTCTTGTAAGGAGCATTAGGTACATAATAGTCCCTATAATACTCTAATATAGCTTATGATTAGGGGGGGAAAGAGGTTTAGTTAGGTAGTCTACCTGCTTTATAATTCCTAGTTGTAGAGGAATTTTAATAGGTCTAGCATCCTTTATGTTAAATCTTTCTAGGGCTTTAGAAATGTACTAGGACTAGTGGATAGTTAGGGTCCCTTTCTTTTAATTTCTAGTGATTTAAACGCCTAGGAAAAATTTAGCTAGCCCATAGTCTTCTATAGGATAAGCTTTATAAAGTAACTTCTTTAGCCTATTAATATAAGCTAGGTCTAGTCCTATTAGAAGGCAGTTATCCATATAAGTCGCTATATATGTAAATGTAGTTAGGTTAAAGAAGACAGCTAGGTTGGATATAAGGGGTTAAAAGCCTAGCTTCTAAAGAAGGTTTTTTAAAACCTGCTGCCACTCTTTAGAGCTTTGTTTTAATCTATATAAAGCCTTTTGTAGGAAAATAACCTGCTTTTAAGAGGGTTTATAGCTATACTTCTTAAGTAATTTAGCTACTTTAGGTGTAGAAGACTTGGCAAATTTAGTAAATCCATTAGGTATTTGCATATAGATAGATTCCTTTAGTGGACTATTTAGAAAGGCCCCTATAAAATCAACCTGTTTGACTTCCTAGTCATTACAAGCCACTAGGGCTAGTAAAATCCGCTAACTAGGGGGAATGCTAGTTATAGCGTAGGTTTCGATATAATCTTAACCTTCTATCTGCATAAACCCTTTAGCAACAAGTCAGGCCTTATATTTTAAAGGATTATTTTCTTTATCCTTTTTAAGCTTATAAATAAGCCTATTCTTTAGAACCCTCTAGCCCTTAGGAATTTGGTCTATCCCTATAAATTTAAAGGTTCTAGCAGCTAGAAGCTGTTTAAATTCGTTAAATATTGCATCTATCCATTTTTAACTATCCTTACTTTTTAAAGCTTATTTCTAGGTCTTAGGGGTATCTAAATCGTTGTTATTAGTGGATAATTTAGCCTTTTATTATGCCTTAAAGCATATCTCCTTAACGTATAAAGATATATTGAAATCAATAATATCCATAGAATCAGAATTAATTAAAGAATCTAAATCTAAAAACAGTTTTTCAATAGCACCCTTATTAGGGGCGCTAGAGCTAGGGCTCTCTAGGGGTAGCGCTAGAGGCGTTGCAGGCGCTGTCATAGGCGCTGTATTAGTCGCCCCGGGGGCTGTTGTTACAGGCGCTGCGGGCGCTGCGGGCGCTAGACTTTTAGGCTTTAGGTAACTATCCTAAACTTCTAGATTATCTCGTAAGATATTGGCTTCTCCCTCTAAAGGATTAGTCCCTAAAGGCTTAGGGGACCTTACAAAGCCTATATTCTCTATAATTTTAACAAAGCTAGTCTTTATAACTAACCTTTTAGAGGGAATATAAACAAGATAAACAGTAGAACCTAGAGTAGCTAGCAACTAGCTAGGGATAGTCCTAGGGGCTAGCTTTTAAAGCTTAGATCTCTGCTCCGGAGGTATTAGGACCTTATAATAAGACCCTATAGCCCTAATTTTCAAAAAGTCAGGCTTATAGGAAGTCTTAGGCTCCAAATTAGCTAGAAATAGCTGCTTAGGGGTTAAAGGTTTAGTTATATTAGCTATGATATTAACTAATTCCACTATAGCTAGAAGGATATAAGACTATAGATATAAGGGTAGCTTAGACTACTAAAGTGTAGCCCTAAGCTAGTCTAGGATAACCCTAATAGCTCTCTTAACTAGCCTATTCTATTTGTAAATATAGGGGTAAGAGGTGCTAAAGCAAATTCCCTTAGAAGATAACTATAACTAAAGTTTATTATTAATTTTAGTACCTCTGTCAAAGTGAAGGTGCCTAGGATACAAGTTATATCGATTTTTTAGGGCTCTAAAGAAGCCCTTAATAGCTAAAGAAAGGGTTAAACCTTCTTTATTAGCTAATAAAAAGCACTATTTATACCAGGATTTTCGATTAATAAGAATAAGGACTATAGCCTTCTTATTGTATGGTATAGGTTTAATTTTAACCATATCTCCCTCTAGAATATCTAGAACTCTAGGGGGGTCCTAAATAGGTTATTTAGTTAGTCTTCTAATAGCTTTAGATTACATATAGGCTATGCAATTAAAATCCTTTTCTTTAACAGCGGAAAAATTAGGGATCCCTTTAGCTAATTTCGATGATTTCTTTAGTAAAGGGAGGCCTATATAGCCTAATCAAATGTGCCAAAGAAGGGCTAAATCTAGTAACTTCTTGTAACTAGAATCTAGCTTTTTAGGGCTATTATCCCCTAGCTCCCTCTGTTGCTAGGCCTCTTAAGAATCACAGGCCTCTGGGGGCAGTAGACGGCCACTATCGTCACCTAAGTTATTAGGGTATAGACCTTCTAAACCCCCTATAGAAGATGCCTAACTAGGAGGAGCTTCGGTGGGACATAGGGCTAAATCTTCTAAATTATTGTCTTCTAGCTCTTTGATTCGTTAATATTCTTTAGGATTAAAAGCTAGTTACGGAATTTAAACCTCTATAGGGTAGGAAAACCCTAATTTAGTCTTATGAGCTCTTGGTTGTCGTTGCCGTTATTGGTTGCAATATTAAGAGCCTATAAAGGAGAGGTGGGTTAAATGCTTACAGATTGTAGGAGTAGGTTGCCCCTTAATCTGTAGAAAAAAGCCGTGTTTAGCAGGTTCTAATAACCCACAGGGGCTTTTATTGGCTAGGAATAGCTAGTCTTTAGCTAGATAACCTCCCTTTAGATAGTGAGATAACCCACTAACTAGGTTAGTATCTATGCCTAGGAAATATAGGGCATCTAGCAGAGCTAAAGGCCTATATTCTAGTGGATTTTTCTTGACTAGAACGTTAAAAACAGCTATGCCTCTTCCTTTAGGATAAATAGGTCCTCCTGCTATAATTATAGCGCTAGTTTCACCTTTCTTTAGAGGTTTAAAGTCCCTAAAAGAAGCCCTATTATTACAAATATGACAGGAAGAACCCGTATTATACAAAAGGGAGTTTTTAACCACATCATTAGAGTAGCTAAAAGTAGGCTTACTAGTCGTGTTACTAGTGGTACTAGAGGTATCCGAGTTAGACTTAGAATCACTACTATCATTACTGCTAGATTCATTAGAATCTAATTCTTTAACGTATCCTATGGCTAGGGTATAGCCTAAAGCAAAAGCAGCTTCTTTTCCTTTCTGTTTTTCCCCGTTGCTACTCTTTTTCTTCTTCTGCTTCTTTTTAGAGGCTTTAGAAGGGTTTAAATCCTTCTTATCCTGCTCTTTAGTGGCGTTAGAGTCCTTCTTAGGGTTAGGATTAGAAGACTTCTTTTCCTAATCCTTAGAATTTCCCTTGTTGTTATTAGAAGCCTTATAACTAAGGGCTTTAGCTATAGGGGAGGTTTTGTCCCTCTGTTCTTCTAATAAATCCGCCATAAGGAACTGTAAATTTAGGGTATTTACAGGCAGTCCTTATGCCCTAGAAGCTCTAATAGTAAATCTTTGTCTCTTAGCCTAACTAGGAAAGGTCTGCTTTAATGCATTAATATAATGGTTTACTTAATTAATAGGGGCGATCTCTACACTACAAAGCTATAGTCTAGCTAGTAAATTATTAAAATTAGCATTAAAAGCCTCTAAAGATCCCTTATAACTTGAAAAGTTTAGGGAGTGGTAGCTAGCGTATAGTGTACCACGCTGGATTTTAGCACTCTGCGAATACTGCCTAATAAGGACTTTATAGGCTTCTTCAGGGGATTTTTGCTAACATATAGCAGCCTGTGGTCTAGGTTAGCAGCTATCTCTTAATATTATCAAAAGAATAGCTTAGTCACAGTTAGCTAGATAGCTTGCTAGGCTTGGATTATCTATAAATTTAGGTAATCCTAGGGCTCTAAATTGTATGCTTAGGTGTCAGGGTCGTGGAGGCTACGGAGCGACACAGGCGATAGAGGCAATAGCATTATGTATAGTGGGACCCACTTAGGGCTCGTAGCGCCCTAGCTACAAGGTCGCCACGAGCTAGTCACGTAAGCGTAAAGGGGGTATTTAGGCAAAGGTTATATATATAGAATGTAGGAGGCTAGAGATTAAAACCCTTAAGTATTACTACTTACCTTTAGCTATTTAGCTACTACTTATCTATACTATTACCCTATTCTATCTATTTTAGCCTAGAAGCCTTAATAAGTTAATCTCTTACTCCTATTAGGGTAATAGGCTATTAGTAAGGTAAGAATATTAGCACTATAAAGAATAAACACTTACTTAAGGGGTACTAATAACTCTAGAGCAAACACACTACGTAAAGGTATACTTATAGATTAAAACCCGCTTTTAGAATATAAGTCCTCTTATCTAACCACACTAGAGAATTCCTATGTGTTAGAACCTATTATTAATAGTAAGAAAGCTATATTAAACCATAGCCTTATATAAGCAAAGACATAGCTATAAATTACTTAAAAGAGGCAAAAACTTAAATAGCTATAGAAAAATTTATAGGAAGTGAATACCTCTCCCTAATTAGTTAATACTAATAAAGGCCTTACTCCTACCTTATAAATATCTTTTACCTAAGACACTACCCCTATTCCCTAGGAAGCACTACCCTTACTTAGACTTTATAGATATAGTATAGCAAAGATATAGCTAAAAGCTTCTATATATAAGGGGGACACTTATAAAAACCTATAGATATTCTTAGCGGATTTAAATATAACCTTTACTATAGATTAAAACACGTTTACTAATAACACAATAAAAGTTATGTATACTAGCAGTTACCTAGCAAATAAGGCAAAGTAATAGTAAATACGCTTTGCTACTATAGATAGTTATATAGATTACTAGAGCTACACTTAGGTAGAGTTTATTTAATAGCTAAAAACTAGAGAAATAGATAAAGATAGTTACTACCTAGAAGCTATAAGAATATTACTAACCCTTTATTAAGGTAAGGATTAGTTATTCTAGACTTTTATTAAAGTCTAAGGGAAGGCAAAGGTAGAATTACCTAAGCCTATGCCTAAACCTCTAAAAATCACTTAGTTTATATAGTGCCTAAATAGCACTATAAAGAAGTAGGTATTTAGCTAAGAGTACCCTATAAGCTAGAACTACCTTATTAGCTAAGGAAAGAAGGCAGAAGTAATAACTAAGGAAAAGAAAGGGATCCCCTATAGAGGCCACTAAGGAGGTAACTAAGGAGGTAACTAGCAAAAGAGGAGGAATTACTTAGCGTCCCTAGAAAAAGAGCTATAGGAAGGACGCTATATAGAAGTAAGGGGCTTGCTAGTCTATTATAAGTGCGGAAAACTAGGCTACCTATTAACTAGGTGCACTAAACTAGACTATAGCATTTACTAGAAAAACACTTATACTACTAAGACACACTAAGCTAGCACTAAGTAGGCTAGGAGTTACTTAAACGCAAATAAGACCCTAATTAGCGTAGTAAAACCCTAGGAAGACGCTCTTAATATAACTTAACTTAATAAGAATAGTCTTCTAGACCTATAAATTCGCATAGATATTAAGTTATATTAAGATAACTGCTAAGTAGCAGTGCTAATGCTATTTAACCCTAGCGCTACACATTCCTTAATTTACCCTAATATGCTAATAGACCTTAATTAGTTAAAAGTATAACCTTATAATAATACGCTTAAGAGTGTATTAAGTAATGTTATGCTATATTAAGGGATTTTAAAGAAAATAGTGTTAGTTAGGGATAGCATAGGCTATGCAAAGATATGCTAACTTAGCTACTATATTACTAATAGCGGCGAAAAATTAGTTTTAGGAGTTAATTAGGTAAGAGAGTATAAGCCTATAATAATATCTTAGAAAGATAGACTTTAAAGACACCCTATAATAAAGGAACGTATCTTATTAGCAATAGGGTTATAGGATAGTTAGAAAGTAGCAAAACATGCGTTTATTACAGTAGTACTTAACCTATAGGCAATGCATATAATTAGACGCGTGGCTACTATTAGACCTATAGCAAATAAAGAGAAAGGAAGTAGCAATAGTATAATAATAAAACTAGCTAATAAACCTAAGAAAGTAAAACTTCTAGAAGCTTATAAGGAGTTTAAAGACATGTTTTTAAATAAAGAGGCTAGTACCTTTCCTAGCTTAGGTAGCTATATATATGCTATTAAATTAGAAAAAGGAAAAGCACTACTATAGGGTCTAATATATAACCTAGCTAAGAAAGAGTTATAGGTGCTTTGCAAGTACCTAGCGACTACATAGGAATAAGGATAGATCCAAAGATTAGTTAGCCTAGCAGGCGCCCTAATCCTTTTTATGCTAAAAAAAGGGGGAAAGCTATAACTATACGTGGATTATAGGGGCCTTAATAAAATTATAGTTAAAGATAAGGCCCCTTTGCCCCTAATATTAGAAATCTTAGATTAACTAGGGGGTGTAAAGATTTTTATAAAGTTAGACCTTAAAGATACATACTATTAGCTACGTATTCGTAAGGGCAATAAGTAAAAAACAGCCTTTTAGTGTAAATATAGTTACTTTAAGTATCTTATAATGCTATTTAGGCTTATTAATACGCTAGTATCCTTCTAAGAGTATATTAACAAAGCTTTAGAAAGCCTTAATAATCTTATTTATATCGTTTACCTTAATAATACCCTAATATTTAGCTACGAGATCTTAGAGCATAAGGGCAATGTTAAAAAGATCCTTAAGAGATTTTAGAAGGCTAACCTTTTTGTTAATTTAGATAAGTGCTAATTCTCTGTTAAGGAGGTTAAATTCCTTAGTTACGTAATCTTACTAAAAGGAATCTTAATAGACCTAAGCAAGGTAGAGGTAATAGTAACGTAGCTAATACCTATCTACGTGTTTAATATCTAATCTTTCCTTAGGTTCACTAGATTCTATAGGTATTTTATTAAGTTATATAGCAAAATAGTTATCCTATTAATAAACTACCTATAAGGGAACTAACTAGCGAAGTTTAAGCTAAATAATAGTAAGCTAGTAGCGTTTAGGGAATTATAAAAGCTATTTTAGGAGGCTTTAATTTTAGTTTACTTTAATCTAATATTACCACTATAAGTGGAGACTAATGCCTCTAAATACGCAATTAGAGCTATCCTTATAATGTTAGTGCTAGGTTACTAGTACCTTATAGCGTTTATGTTAAGAAAGTTAAAGGACGCTAAATTACGCTATGTAACACTAGACACAGAGCTACTAGTAATTTAGGAGGCTTTTTAGACTTAGAGGCACTACCTCGCTTACTTAGCGCACTTAGTTACTATAATTATAGATTACCTAAACTATAAGTACTTTATAATAAAGCCTAAGCTAACTAGTTACTAGGTTACTATATTAGATAAGCTATGCCTATTTAACTTTACTATTAAACACTAGGTAAGGAAGCTAAATCCTACTAATTCTTTATTATAAAGGTTAGACTATATTAGTAAGAAAAGGAAGGCTAAGGCTTTTATATCTTAGTTACTAACCTTCCTTACTAAGTTTACTACTATTAGGCTATAGGGGCGCTACGTTAGTAATAGCTTAACTACTAGTTAGGCGTGTCTATAGTGTGTTAGGTTTATAGTTAAGGAGTAGCGTAAGAGCAATAGTAACTTAGTAAGTACCCTATATTTATGCTTACTACCCCTTAATAGTAAAGTAATAACCCTAATAGTAAGTAGGAGAACCTTTTCTATATTAATCTTTACTAGGCTAGGTAAAAGGCCTAAGCGCGTGGTAATAGAGCTATAGGATTATAGTAATTAAACCCTACTAGCTAGTTTAAGAACCTCTTCTATGTTAATCTTTGCTAGGCCTATAAAAGCAATAGTAGGTAAGTTAACCTTTGCTATATTAACCTTTACTACGCTAGTTAAAAAGTCTAAGAGCGCTACTAGGGAGCTATGTACTTGCGGTGGCATTAAGGCAAATTACCTAATAGTAGGTAAGAGAACCTCTTCTATATTAATCTTTGCTACGTTTATAAAAGCAATAGTAAGTAGGAGAACCTTTACTATATTAATCTTTACTAGGTTAGTTAATTTATCTAAGAGCGCTACTAAAAAGCTACTAGGCTATAATAGTGTTATAATAAGAATCTTAGTAGTTTAGAGAACCTCTTCTAAGTTTAACTCTAATATTAGGAGCAAGGCAGCGGAATTAGAAGCCCTAATTTAAGTCTTATTATTAGAAGCATAGTAAGGGGATGCCTTTATTACATAGCAGAAGTTATTGCTAATAAGTAGTAACTTTAGTGCGTTAGGACTATAGTTAATTAGTCCCTCTAAGCTAGAGGCTAGAGAGCTATAGACATAGACTGCAAGATCCTCTAAGTTACTAATGCATAAAAATCGTGTTTTTATTCCACTAGGATTACAGAAAGAAATTTTACTATTAACCTATAATAATCCTGCAGCGGGTTATTAGGGGGTTAGCAGGACCCTTTATTATATTATAGGCTAATATTACTAGCTATTAATAAAGAAAGACATTAAGGCATATGTCTAGTCTTACGTTAATTATTAAGTTTTAAAGCTAAGGTTATATAAGCCTTATAGCAAGTTAGCTATGTTACTAGTGCCTAATTACCCCTTCTAAGAATTATTAATAGACTTTATTATAGGCTTGCTACTAGTAAAGGATTAGAAGTTTTAGTTACATAACGCGATTTTAGTTATTATAGACTAATTCTTAAAGTATAGTATTTATATACTAGTATTCACATAACTAACTAGCGATAGCCTTGCTATAGTATTCCTTAAGAATGTTTTTAAAGACTATAGCGCCCTAGAAGGTATTATTATAGACTATAGGTTAATATTTACTAGTGAATTCTAGAGGACTTTTTGCTACCTTATTGCAATAAAGCAGTAACTAAGCACTGCATTTTACCCCTAGATAGATAGGCAAATAAAGCAATTAAACTAGGTTCTTAAGCATTATCTAAGAGCCTATATATGCGCTAAATAGGATAATTAGGTAGAATATTTGCTAATAGCATAGTTTGCTTATAATATAAGCAAGTATAGCAGTTATAGCCTAACGCTAGCGGAGGCGCTATAAGGGTATAACCTAAGGGGACTATATTAGGCTATCTTAATGCCTAACTTAGTAAATAACTAGGTAGAAAATAAAGTCTTAGAATTAAGACAAAGACACTTAGAGATTAAGTAACTACTCTATAACATATAAGCATAGTAAAAGAAGTATTATAATTATAAGAGAATACTAATAGAGTTTAAGGTTAGGGACTATGTTTTACTATTTACTAAGAATATTAACCTAAGATAACTAAGCTAAAAGCTTATAGCTAAGTACCTAGGGCCCTATAAAATTAAGAAGGTGGTTAGCAATTATAGCTTAGCCTATTAATTACAATTACTAGCTAGCTTAAGACTTTATAACGTGTTTAATATTACAAGCCTTAAACTATTTAAAGGGGATCCTACTAGCTACGTAAATGCGTCCTTGCTATAAGATAACATTAAGGATAGCAAAGAAGAGTTTAAGGTTAAGAGAATTATCTTACATTAGTATAATAGAAAACAGCGGAAATTCTTAGTAAAATAAAAGGGCTATAATAGCTTAGAGAATTTATAGGTATTAAAAAGAGATTTCGTTATAAGGGATATTATAAATAATTATAAGTGGTAATTAAGCAGCTAGTTTATAGAGATATTATTACTTTAGTAATTTAACATACGAAATTTCATAGCATAAAAAGTTATATTCTCTTAAAGCAAACTACTACGTAGCTACTAAGCACCTATTACTCTATTATTATATTTACCACTGTATTTTCCTCTATAGTAGCTATAGGAGCTTTATTATTAGAGGACCTCTCCTTATCCCTATAAATAAAGGAATAAAGCTCTTTAAGGAGCTTAGAGGGGCTAATATAAGCAAGAAGCTATAAAGCGTAGGCTATAAACTAGCTATAAGTTAGCAAAGTAAAAGCCACGCTAGAGATAATAGGACTTACTATAGGAGTATTTTAAGCTATAAAGCATAGGCTATTAGCAATATTAATCTAGACCTTAAGGTTAGTAGTATTAAATAGCTATAACATTATTGCATGCTTATTAGCGTTTGCCTTATAAGTAGCTTCTATAGTTAGATAGGCCTAATAAACTCTCCTATAGTAATTTGTATTCTTTATAGTAAGGAAAGCATTATATAATTTACGTTTCGCGCGCACTAGAGCCTAGTAATAAGTTAGCTCTAACTAAGTTACTAGAATTAATAATCTTACTAGGGATAGATAGTAATAGGTGCTATTAGGAACCTCCTTTATAACCTTAAAGAACTTATAATAAAGTATTATAATTCTTATAGGACACTAATAATAGGTTTAGCTAGCAAAGAGCAGTGGCCTTAAAGGGGCACTTACACTAGCATATATTTTGTTGTTTTTTGTATAGTAAGCGCACTTTAAGGAATTACCTATCCTAAGTTAGCATTATAAGAGCAAGGGAGGAGTAGCTTAGTTATACTAGGGGAATAATAGCACTTATTAGGAATTAGCTTCCTATTTATAATATACTAAGGTTTAGCTCTATTATCTTTAGGGGTAATCTACTAGATTGCTACCTACTAACCGCAGCGAAGGCAAGGAATTTTAATTATACTACTTAGTAAGTTAGTAGCTATAACACTATAAATAAGAGGTAAACTTATATAAATGTTTTTAAAGCACGCAAAGCCCTCTTATAAGGGGATTTTTCTAGGGCAGGCGCTAAGGGTCCTAGAGTTATTAGGCAAATAGAAGATATTATAACCTATCTATAAGTTAGTAGTAAGCAAGTAAGAAGTAAAGTAGTAAGATACTAACTATAATACTAACTATAAGAAGCGAAGAGATAATAAAATAATAAGGAGGAAGACTCTAGATAACGTTAGTAACTACTAGGTAGTAGTAGTAAGAACGCTGCTATAGGGCTAGTAAGGCTAACTTATAAATTTAATATTAAAAAGTAAGAGGGATAAGGAGAAAAGGAAGAGAAGAAGGAGGGGAAATTTAGTCTTTTTTATATTAACCGCAGACCCCTTAAGTAATTTACGCAGGTAGCGAAAGTAAGCTATAGGTTAAAAAGCTAGCGTTATAGCTATTAATAGCTAAAGTCATAGCTAACTACGCATACCTAGCAAGCTTATAGTAACTTCGCTAGAACTTATAATTAAATACACCCTAACGTATAGTGTCTAATACCCTATCCTTTTTAGCTAATAAGGAAATATAATATAGGGTGTTTACTTTTACAAGACTAGTAGGAATAAGGATATAAGCATTCACAAAGCAACTCTATAGCTATAACTGTATTATAACTAGGAGCTTATAGGCAAGGTAAGGAATAATAGCTAGACCTGTTATTAATAGGGCTATTATCTCCCTATGTCTTGCGTTAGGACGCGTAAGGTAAGAATTACGTAGGAAGTTTAAAATAGTAAGTTTACACTAACTAGGTAGCGAGTATAATTAAGGGCAATTATAAAGTAAAAGGGGTACTATATTAGGGTTATAAAGGCTATAGAGCGACATAGGCAATAGAGGCAATAGCATTATATATAGTAAAACCCACTTAGGGCTTATAGCGCCCTAGCTACGAGGTTGCTATAAGCTAGTTACGTAAGCGTAGAGGGGGTATTTAGGCAAAGGTCGCATATATGGAATGTGGGAGGCTAGAGATTAAAACCCTTAAGCATCACTACCTACCTTTAGCTATTTAGCTGCTACTTATCTATACCATCACCCTATTCTATCCATTTCGGCCCAGAAGCCTTAACATTAGGGCTTGCTTCCACTAATCATAGTTTTCAGGGCCTTTTAGCTTAGCTCCCTCTAGAATAGAGTGAACCTTCTTATTTAGTTCCTTTATAGCACCTGTATTAAAGGCAGCTTGTAAGTTACTAGAAGGTACGCTTGCAGAAGTAGTAGCTAGGTCTTCTTCTAGAACCTTAGTATTTTCTTCCTTAGGTCTATTAGAAGCCTAAAGACCTTGCATAATAGTTATGGTTTGCGTTAACTTCTCTAGAAGATTATTAATGCTAGCCTCGTTTTTAATACGATTTTCCTCGCTATGCCTAATAAAATCAGATAAGGTCTTGCCTTATTGTTTAATTTAGCTCTGCATTTGTAGCTATAAAGCACTAGCCTAAACAGCTAGTTAACCTTCTATATCTATCCTACTAGGGTCCCTAGGGGGGCTAGAAGACCCTATAGCAGGGGCCTTACCCTTATAACTAGGTAGTGCTATCTTCTGGTTGCTATGTTAAATCTCTAAATTTATTCCTGTTGCAAATAACGCGCGCTAGAAATTACTTATGTTGCAATCTAGTTACGTACGTAAATTATGTGGCAGGACTGTTTAAGAGGGTAGCCCTTAGGTCTAAAAAGTAAGTCTTTGGTATGCGCGGGCAGAAAAATGGCGGAGAAGAATCTCCGCAAGGAAAATTTTTTCTTAACACTAAGACTAGGAATCGTAGATAATAGGTATTACAAAAGCTACAACGCAACGCAACGTAATGTATAGTGCGTGCAACGTAATGTAATAGGTTAAAAAGCCTAGTATAGATATACTAGATATCTAATGATTTCAGAAGGATGCAGCGTATCTACTATTGTAGATAATATTAAATATAACGGTCGTAGTAGTGAATAGAATCACAAGAGGTTATGGTTATAACTAGATAGTTACGGTTGCAATGTGGTGGTTGCGGGTGCGGCTGTAGTTGATTTTCAACACTAAAGGTCTAATGTTGCGATGCGTGGCGCTAGTAAATGAAGAGCTTCAAATTCTAGTGGTTTCCTTCGTAATCTTAAGAGCCCACAGGTATAGTAGGTGATAACTAGTACCCAAAATCAAGCAGTAATCGCAGTAAAATAACGCAGTAATGTAGTAATCTATAGGCCTTCTAGGCTTATAACCTATTGAAAATTAGAAGGGAATCTAGCTAGAGGGATAGGAAGACCTCCCCACTAGATTCTAATGCGACGGCTTCTAGATTCACTAGATTATAGCTTATTCTTTAAGATTAGGAGCTTTTAATAGTTAAATACAGTTAATTCCTAGCTAACGGACGGTCTAACAAGCAATGAGAGGATTTCTAGTCCTCTCATAGACCTACTAACCGTATCGGAGGATCTAGGTTACTAGAGAGGTCTTAGGAGCTACTTTTTATTTTTCGCAAAACCTATTTATATAGGAAAAATAAAAAATCGACTCATGGCCATACAAACTAGCTGCCTAGGTGGCCTAACTAAGCATTTTAGTATACAACCCTATTAATAAAATATACCATTAAATCCAGAAAAATTCAAGGATTTGAACAGTATACATCAGCCTTTTATACGACTACTAGTTGCCTAGTTACAGTCGATTTCAGCTTCCCTATAGGGTAACCTAGTTAGCTTAGTCATACAAGCCCGTGAGTTGGTTGTGGGAACGCAGGTTACAACAAACAACGCTGCAAGCAACGCTCGTAACCAACGTTGCAACAACGCAACAAGGCAACTAGTAGGCCTATAAAATAGTGCTATAAATAGCATTATTTTAACAATATAGTGCCTAAATAGCACTATAAAGAAGCAGGTATTTAGCTAAGAGTACCCTGCAAGTTAGAACTACCTTATTAGCTAAGGAAAGAAGGCGAAAGCAGCAACTAGGGAAGAGAAAGGAATCCCCTATAAAGGCCACCAAGGAGGCAACCAAGGAGGCGACCTTCGCCTAAATACCCCCTCTGCGCTCACGTGACTAGCTTGTGGCGACCTCGCAGCTAGGGCGCTGCGAGCCCCGAGAGGGGACGCCTTTGTTGCGCAGCGGAAGTCGTTGCTAACGAGTGGCGACTCTAGTGCGTTAGGACTATGGTCAATTGGTCCCTCTAAGCTAGAGGCCAGAGAGCCATAGACATAGACTGCAAGATCCTCTAAGTTACTAATGTACAAAAATCGTGTTTTTATCCCACTAGGATTACAAAAAGAAATTTTACTATTAACCTATAATAATCCTATAGCGAGTTATTAGGGGGTTAGCAAGACCCTCTATTATATTATAGGCTAATATTACTAGCTATTAATAAAGAAAGATATTAAGGCATATATCTAGTCTTATATTAATTATTAAGTTTTAAAGCTAAGGTTATATAAACCTTATAGTAAGTTAGCTATATTACTAGTGCCTAATTGCCCCTTCTAAGAATTATTAATAGACTTTATTATAGGCTTGCTACTAGTAAAGGATTAGAAGTTTTAGTTATATAATATGATTTTAGTTATTATAGACTAATTCTTAAAGTATAGTATTTATATACTAGTGTTTATATACCTAACTAGTAATAGCCTTACTATAGTGTTCCTTAAGAATGTTTTTAAAGACTATAGTGCCTTAGAAGGTATTATTATAGACTATAGGTTAATATTTACTAGTGGATTCTAAAGGACTTTCTACTACCTTATTATAATAAAGCAGTAACTAAGCACTGTATTTTACCCCTAGATAGATAGGCAAATAAAGCAATTAAATTAGGTTCTTAAGCATTATCTAAGAGCCTATGCGTGCGTTAAATAGGATAATTAGGTAGAATATTTGCTAATAGCATAGTTTACCTATAATATAAGCAAGCATAGTAGTTATAGCCTAACACTAGTAAAGGCACTATAAGGGTATAACCTAAGGGGACTATATTAGGCTATTCTAATGCCTAACTTAGTAAATAACTAGGTAGAAAATAGAGTCTTAGAATTAAGATAAAGATACTTAGAGATTAAGTAACTACTTTATAATATATAAGCATAGCAAAAGAAGTATTATAATTATAAGAGAATACTAATAGAGTTTAAGGTTAGGGACTATGTTTTACTATTTACTAAGAATATTAACCTAAGATAACTAAGCTAGAAGCTTATAGCTAAGTACCTAGGGCCCTATAAAATTAAGAAGGTAGTTAGTAATTATAGCTTAGCCTATTAATTATAATTACTAGCTAGCTTAAGACTTTATAATATGTTTAATATTATAAGCCTTAAACTATTTAAAGGGGACCCTACTAGCTATATAAATACGTCCTTACTATAAGATAATATTAAAGAAAATAAAGAAAAGTTTAAGGTTAAGAGAATTATCTTATATTAGTATAACAGAAAATAGCGGAAATTCTTAGTAAAATAGAAAGGCTATAATAGCTTAGAGAATTTATAGGTATTAAAAAGAGATTTTATTATAAGGGATATTATAAATAATTATAAGTAGCAATTAAGTAGCTAGTTTATAAAGACATTATTACTTTAGTAATTTAATATATAAAATTTTATAATATAAAAAAGTTATATTCTCTTAAAGCAAACTACTATATAGCTACTAAGTACCTATTACTTTATTATTACATTTACTACTGCATTTTCCTCTATAGTAGCTATAGGAGCTTTATTATTAGAGAACCCCTCCTTATCCCTATAAATAAAGGAATAAAGCTCTTTAGGGAGCTTAGAGAGGCTAATATAGGTAGGGAGCTATAAAGCATAAGCTATAAACTAGCTATAAGTTAGTAAAGTAAAAGCTATGCTAGAGATAAGGGGACTTACTATAGGAGCATTTTAGGCTATAAAGCGCAAGCTATTAGCAATATTAATCTAGACCTTAAGGTTAGTAGCATTAAATAGCTATAATATAACTACGCGCTTATTAGTATTTGCCTTATAAGTAGCTTTTACAGTTAGATAGGCCTAATAAACTCTCCTATAGTAATTTATATTCTTTATAGTAAGGAGCGTATTATATAATTTACGTTTTACGCGCACTAGAGCCTAGTAATAAGTTAGCTTTAACTAAGTTACTAGAATTAATAATCTTACTAGATATA
This sequence comes from Epichloe amarillans, assembly GCA_024072835.1. Classification (NCBI taxonomy): domain Eukaryota; kingdom Fungi; phylum Ascomycota; class Sordariomycetes; order Hypocreales; family Clavicipitaceae; genus Epichloe; species Epichloe amarillans. The sequence goes on along the minus strand of CP099638.1, from coordinate 174,708 downwards.
GATAGTAATAGGTACCTTTAGGAACCTCCTTTATAATCTTAAAGAACTTATAATAAAGGATTATAATTCTTATAGGACACTAGTAATAGGTTAGCTAGCTAAAAGCAGTAGCCTTAAAGGGGCACTTACGCTAGCATATATTTTATTGTTTTTTACGTAGTAAGCGCACTTTAAGGAATTACCTATTCTAAGTTAGTAGCATAAGAGTAGGAGAGAAGTAGCTTAGTTATACTAGGGGAATAATAACACTTATTAGGAATTAGCTTCCTATCTATAATATACTAAGGTTTAGCTCTATTATCTTTAGGGGCAATCTGCTAGATTACTACTCACTAACTATAGTAAAGGTAAGGAATTTTAATTATACTACTTAGTAAGTTAGTAGCTATAACACTATAAATAAGAGGTAAACTTACATAAATGTTTTTAAAGCGCGTAAAGCCCTCTTATAAGGGGATTTCTCTAGGGTAGGCACTAAGGGTCCTAGAGTTATTAGGTAAATAGAAGATATTATAACCTATCTATAAGTTAGTAGCAAGCAAGCAAGAAGCAAAGCAGTAAGATACTAACTATAAGAGCGAAGAGAAAATAAGATAATAAGGAGAAGAACTCTAAATAACGTTAGTAACTACTAGGCAGTAGCAGCAAGAACGCTACTATAAGGCTAGTAAGGCTAACTCACGAATTTAATATTAAAAAGTAAGAGGGATAAGGAGGAAAGGAAAAGAAGAAGGAGGGGAAATTTAGTCTTTTTATATTAACCACGGACCCCTTAAGTGATTTACGCAGGCAGCGAAAGTGAGCTATAGGTTAAAAAGCTAGCGTTATAGCTATTAATAGCTAAAGTTATAGCTAACTACGTATACCTAGTAAGCTTATAGTAACTTCGCTAGAACTTATAATTAAATGCACCCTAATGTATAGTGTCTAATACCCTATCCTTTTTAGCTAATAAGAAAATATAATATAGGGTATTTACTTTTATAGAACTAGTGGGAATAAGAATATAAGCATTTATAAAGTAACTCTATAGCTATAACTATATTATAACTAAGAGCTTATAGGTAAGGTAGGGAATAATAGCTATACCTATTATTAATAGGGCTATTATCTCCTCACGCCTTACATTAGGACACATAAGGTAAGAGTTACATAGGAAAATTAGAATAGCAAGTTTACACTAACTAGGTAGCAAGTATAATTAAGGGTAATTATAAAGTAAAGGGGGTACTATATTAGGGTTATAGAGGCTATGGAGTAATATAGGCAATAGAGGCAATAGCATTATGTATAGTAGGACCCACTTAGGGCTTATAGCGCCCTAGCTATAAGGTTGCCACAAGCTAGTTACGTGAGCGTAAAGGGGGTATTTAGGCGAAGGTTACACACATAGAATGTAAGAGGCTAGAGATTAAAACCCTTAAGCATCACTACCTACCTTTAGCTATCTAGCTGCTACTTATCTATACTATCACCCTGTTCTTTCCATTTCGGCCCAGAAGCCTTAACAGTAAATCCCCTTCTTTACTAGAGATATTATAGCGTATAATTACTATATAGAAGGTAATAAAGGAAGTTAAACGCCTCTACGCTATCTAGAAAGTTAATAAAGCCCTTGTAATAAGGAATAGCCTAGATATAGCATTAACCCTTAGCTTACCACTTAGATTACTAGTATAAGTGTAGCAAGAAGGCAATAGTTAGCAAGGCCTATATAACCTCCTTTTAATTAATAGAGAGACCTATATGCTTAACCTACTAAGAGGCCTAAAGGCCTTCTAGTTAACCTCTATTAGGCCTTACTAGGAGGACTTAAATGCAAAGGCCCTCCTACCTTAGCTAGCTAAAGAAAAAAGAGAGGCCTAAGAAGGGCTAGTAGCTAGACCCCTAGAGGTCCCCCTAAAGAGATAGCTAGGTAAACTGCGTAAGAACCCTCTAGTAATTATTAATAAGACTAATGTGTTTATCTTAGCTAAGGAGAAAGCTAACCTTACCCTTATAATTAAACTACGCAAGGAAGGCGTGATTATAACCCTAGGAAAGCCCTTTAAGCTCTTTACTAAGGCTAAAATTAATGCCTTAATTAACTAAGGTATGTTTAAATTTATAGTCTTTAATAAAAGGGAGTATAGTAGCGTGAGGATCTTTAACTCCTATATTATTAATAAGGTAAAAGGGAAGATAGGCTAGCTATACAAGAAATTGTGGCTTATAATCTAAGGCTTTAGTAACAAGGCAAAGCAAGGTATCTTAACATAAGCTCTAATAATCTAAAGGGCTAGTTAATGCCTCCTCCTTATAATTACTCCCTTGCTAATAAAGAAAGACTTTATCCTATAGATTTGCGATATTATATAGGCCTATGTTTAATTAAGAACCCTATTAAATAGTATTGAAAATGGGAAGGGAATCTAGCTAGAGGGATAGGAAGACCTCCCTACTAGATTCTAATGCAGCGGCTTCTAGATTCACTAGATTATAGCGTATTCTGCAAGATAGAGAGCTTTGATAGTTAAATATAGTTAATTCCTAGCTAGTACGGACAGTCTGACAAGCAATGAGAGGATTTCTAGTCCCCTCATAGACCTACTAACTATATTAAAGAATCTAGGTCGCTAGAGAGGTCTTAGGAGCTACTTTTTATTTTCCGCAAAACTCATTTGTATGGGAAAAATAAAAAATCAACTTATAGCCATACAAACTAGCTGCCTAGGTAGTCTAACTAAGCATTTTTAATAGATAACCCTATTAACAAAATATACCATTAAATCCAGAAAAATTCAAGGATTCGAACAGTATACGTTAGCCTTTTATATAACTACTAGTTATCTAGTTACAGTTGATTTTAGCTTCCCTATAGGGTAACCTAGTTGGCTTAGTTATACAAGCCCGCGGGTTGGTTGTGGAACAACGCAGGTTACAACAGAATAACGCTGTAAGTAACGCTCGTAACTAACGTTACAATAACGCAACAAGGCAACTAGTGGGCCTATAAAATAGTGCTATAAATAGCATTATTTTAACACTCCCTCTAGAAAAGTATGAGGTAACTAATTCGATACCTAGACTTAGCTCTTTAATAGATATCTAAGTTAACTATAAATTTAATAATAAATCCAATAACTTTTAACTAAAAACAGTAACTTTTTAAAATCGATAACTTTTAGGCGTAATTCCAATGTTTTTGTTGATTTTTCGGTTTTTCGACTTTTTAGTTGATTTTGTTAGTTTAGATTAAGCCTTTGTATTCGTAAGGCCTAATAGTTAGATAAATTGTTAAAATTTATTATTAGGCAGGGGTTTAGTTAAACTATCTGCAGGCATCTCTTTAGTGTTAATATAGATAACCTTAGCTATACCCTTCTGTACCTTTTCTCTGGTATAGTTAAATTTTAGTAGGGTATGCTTTATTCTGCTATAAAGAGCAGGGTTATTAGCGGTTATAATAGCGCCTTAGTTATCACTAAAAATTGGTACTAGAGGTGCTATAGGTAGCTTTATCTCTTTAAAGAGACTATAAAGCCACTCTAGCTCCCTAATAGCTTCATATAAGGCGTTAGATTTAGCCTCTAATGTAAATAAAGCTATTGTAATTGCTTTCTTTAATTTCTAGCTAATAGGTCCTTTAGCTAGCTTATAGAGATAAGCATAGGTTAATTTAGAGGACTTATCACCCGTGAAGTCACTATTATAGAAGCTAATAAGGGTTGCAAAAGCTGTAATAGCAGATTTAGACCTTCTATAAGTTATAGAATAACCTATAGAGCCTAAAAGGTACCTAAGCAGATATTTAGAAGCATTAAGATGCTCTATAAACAGCTTAGTTAGCGCTGTGGAAAGCCACTAAACTAGAAAGGCAATATTAGGTCTTGTAAGGAGCATTAGGTATATAATAGTCCCTATAATACTCTGATATAGCTTGTGATTAGAGGGGGAAAGAGGTTTAGTTAGGTAGTCTACCTGTTTTATAATTCCTAGTTATAGAGGAATTTTAATAGGTCTAGCATCTTTTATATTAAATCTTTCTAGGGCTTTAGAAATATACTAGGACTAGTGGATAGTTAGGGTCCCTTTCTTTTGATTTCTAGTAATTTAAACGCCTAGGAAAAATTCGGCTAGCCCACGGTCTTCTATAGGATAAGCTTTATAAAGTAGCTTCTTTAGCCTATTAATATAAGCTAGATCCGGTCCTATTAGAAGACAGTTATCCACATAAGTCGCTATATATATAGATGTAGTTAGGTTAAAGAAGACGGCTAGGTTAGATATAAGGGGTTGAAAGCCTAGCTTCTAAAGAAGGTCCTTTAAAACCTGCTGCCACTCTCTAGAGCTCTGTTTTAATCTATATAAAGCCTTTTGTAAGAAAATAACCTGCTTTTAAGAGGGTTTGTAGCTATACTTCTTAAGTAACTTAGCTACTTTAGGTGTAGAAGACTTAGCAAACTTAGTAAATCTATTAGGAATTTGCATATAGATAGCTTCCTTTAGTGGACTGTTTAGAAAGGCCCCTATAAAATTAACCTGTTTAACTTCCTAGTTATTACAAGCCGCTAGGGCTAGTAAAATCCGCTAACTAGGGGGAATGCTAGTTATAGCGTAGGTTTCGATATAATCTTAACCTTCTATCTGCATAAACCCTTTAGCAACGAGTTAGGCCTTGTATTTTAGAGGATTATTTTCTTTATCCTTTTTAAGCTTATAAACAAGCCTATTCTTTAAAACCCTCTAGCCCTTAGGAATTTAGTCTATCCCTATAAATTTAAAGGTTCTAGCAGCTAGAAGCTGTTTAAATTCGTTAAATGTTGCATCCATCCATTTTTAACTATCCTTACTTTTTAAAGCTTGTTTCTAGGTCTTAGGGGTATCCGAATTGTTGTTTTTAGTGGATGATTTAGCCCTTTGTTATGCCTTAAAGCATATCTCCTTAATGTATGAAGATATATTAAAATCAATAATATCCATAGAATCAGAATTGATTAAAGAATCCAAATCTAAAAACGGTTTTTTAATAGCACCCTTATTAGGGGCGCTAGAGCTAGGGCTCTCTAGGGGTAGCGCTAGAGGCGTTGCAGGCGTTGTAGGGGTTGCAGGCGCTGTGTTAGTTACCCTAGGGGTTGTTAGTATAGGCGCTGCGGGCGCTGCGGGCGCTAAGCTTTTAGGAGGCTTTAGGTAACTATCCTAAACTTCTAGATTATCTTGTGGGATATTAGCTTCTCCCTCTAAAGGATTAGTCCCTAAAGGCTTAGGGGACCTTACAGAGCCTATATCCTCTATAATTTTAATAAAGCTAGTCTTTATGACTAACCTTTTAGAGGGAATATAAACAAGATAAACAGTAAAACCTAGAGTAGCTAGTAACTAACTAGGAATAGTCCTAGGGGCTAGCTTTTAAAGCTTAGATCTTTGCTCCGGAGGTATTAGGACCTCACAATAAGACCCTATAGCCCTAATTTTCGAAAAGTTAGGCTTATAGGAAGTCTTAGGCTCTAAATCAGCTAGAAATAGCTGCTTAGGTGTTAAAGGTTTAGTCGTATTAGCTATAATGTTAACTAATTCCACTATGGCTAGAAGGATATAAGACTATAGATATAAGGGTAGCTTAGACCACTAAAGTGTAGCCCTAAGCCAGTCTAGGATAACCCTAATAGCCCTCTTAACTAGCCCATTCTGTTTGTGAATATAGGGGCAAGAGGTGCTAAAACAAATTCCTTTAGAAGATAACTATAACTAAAGTTCGTTATTGATTTTAGTACCTCTGTTAAAGTGAAGGTGCCTAGGATACGCGTTATATCGGTTTTTCAGGGCCCTAAAGAAGCCCTTAATAGCTAAAGAAAGGGTTAAACCTTCTTTATTAGCTAATGAAAAGCACCATTTATACTGGGATTTTCAATCAATAAGTATAAGGACTATAGCCTTCTTATTATATGGTATAGGTTCGATTTTAACCATATCTCCCTCTAGAATATCTAAAACTCTAGGGGGGTCCTAAATAGGTCGTTTAGTTAGTCTTCTAATAGCTTTAGATTGCATACAGGCTATGCAGTTAAAATCCTTGTCTTTAATGGCGGAAAAATTAGGGATCCCTTTAGCTAATTTCGATGATTTCTTTAGTAAAGGGAGGCCTATATAGCCTAATCAAATATGCTAAAGAAGGGCTAGAACTAGTAACTTCTTATAACTAGAATCTAGGTTAGATTTAGGGCTATTATCCCCTAGCTCCCTCTGTTGCTAGGCCTCTTAAGAATCACAGGCCTCTGGGGGCAGTAGACAGCCACTATCGTCACCTAAGTTATTAGGGTATAGACCTTCTAAACCCCCTATAGAAGATGCCTAACTAGGAGGAGCTTCGGTGGGACATAGGGCTAAATCTACTAAATCATCGTTTTCTAGCTCTTTGATTCGTTAATATTCCTTAGGATTAAAAGCTAGTTACGGAATTCGAACCTCTATAGGGTAGGAAAACCCTAATTTATTCTTATAAGCCCTTGGTTGTCGTTGTTAGTTGCAAAATTAAGAGCCCATAAAGGAGAGGTAGGTTAAATGCTTACAGATTGTGGGAGTAGGTTGCCCCTTAATCTATAAAAAGAAGCCGTGTTTAGCAGGTTCTAATAACCCACAGGGGCTTTTATCGGCTAGGAATAGCTAGTCTTTAGCTAGATAACCTCCCTTTAGATAGTGGGATAACCCACTAACTAGGTTAGTATCTATACCTAGGAAATATAAGGCATCTAGCAGAGCTAAAGGCCTATATTCTAGTGGATTTTTCTTGACTAGAACGTTAAAAATAGCTATGCCTCTTCCTTTAGGAAAAATAGGTCCTCCTACTGTAATTATAGCGCTAGTTTCACCTTTCTTTAGAGGTTTAAAGTCCCTAAAAGAAGCCCTATTATTACAAATGTAATAGGAAGAACCCGTATTATATAAAAGGGAGTTTTTAACCACATCATTAGAGTAGCTAAAAGTAGGCTTGCTAGTAGTGTTACTAGTGGTAGAGGCACTAGAACTATCTAAATTAGAATTAGAATCACTACTATTATCACTGCTAGATTTATTAGAATCTAATTCTTTAACGTATCCCGTGGCTAGGGTATAGCCTAAAGTAAAAGCAGCTTCTTTTCCTTTCTGTTTTTCCCTATTGCTACTCTTTTTCTTCTTCTGCTTCTTTTTAGAGGCCTTAGAAGGGTTTAAATCCTTCTTATCCTGCTCTTTAGTGGCGTTAGAGTCCTTCTTAGGGTTAGGATTAGAAGACTTCTTTTCCTAGTCCTTAGAATTTCCCTTGTTATTATTAGAAGCCTTATAACTAAGGGCTTTAGCTATAGGGGAGGTTTTGTCCCTCTGTTCTTCTAATAAGTCTGCTATAAGGAACTGTAAATTTAGGGTATTTATAGGCAGTCCTTGTGCCCTAGAAGCTCTAATAGTAAATCTTTGTCTCTTAGCCTAACTAGGAAAGGTTTGCTTTAATGCATTAATATAATAATTTACTTAATCAATAGGGGCAATCTCTACACTACAAAGCTATAGTCTAGCTAGTAAATTATTAAAATTAGCATTAAAAGCCTTTAAAGATCCCTTATAACTTAAAAAGTTTAGGGAGTGGTAGCTAGCGTATAGTGTACCACGCTGGATTTTAGCACTCTGCGAATACTGCCTAATAAGGACTTTATAGGCTTTTTCGGGGGATTTTTGCTAACATATAGTAGCCTATGGTCCTAGTTAATAACTATCTCTTAATATTATTAAAAGAATAGCTTAGTTATAGTTAGCTAGATAGCCTACTAGGCTTGGATTATCTATAAATTTAGGTAATCCTAGGGCTCTAAATTGTATGCTTAGGGCTTGCTTCCACTAATTATAGTTTTTAGGGCCTTTTAGCTTAGCTCCCTCTAGAATAGAGTAAACCTTCTTATTTAGTTCCTTTATAGCACCTATGTTAAAGGTAGCTTGTAAGTTACTAGAAGGTACGCTTATAGAAGTAGTAGCTAGGTCTTCTTCTAGAACCTTAGTATTTTCTTCCTTAGGTCTATTAGAAGCCTAAAGACCTTACATAATAGTTATAGTTTGCGTTAATTTCTCTAGAAGATTATTAATACTAGCCTTGTTTTTAATACGATTTTCCTCGCTATGCCTAATAAAATTAGATAAGGTCTTGCCTTATTGTTTAATTTAGCTTTGCATCTGTAGCTATAGAGCACTAGCCTAAATAGCTAGTTAACCTTCTATATCTATCTTACTAGGGTCCCTAGGGGGGCTAGAAAACCCTATAGCAGGGGCCTTACCCTTATAACTAGGTGGTGCTATCTTCTAAAAGTCCCTGTGTTAAATCTCTAAATTTATTCCTGTTACAAATAACGCGCGCTAGAAATTAATTATGTTACAATCTAGTCGCGTATGTAATTTGTGTGGCGGGGCTGTTTAAGAGGGCAGCCCTTAGGTCTAAAAAGTGGGTCTTTGGTATACGCAGGCAGAAAAATAACAGAGAAGAATCTCTAAGAAAAATTCTTAACACTAAGGATAGGAATTATAGATAATACGTATTACAGAAGCCACAACGTAATGTAACGTAATGTATAGTGCGTGCAACGTAATGTAATAGGTTAAAAAGCCTAGTATATAATATACTAGATGTCCAATAATTTTAGAAGGATGTAGCGTATCTACTGTTATAGATAATATTAAATATAACGGTCGTAATAGTGAATAGTGTTAAAATAATGCTATTTATAGCACTATTTTATAGGCCCACTAGTTGCCTTGTTGCGTTGTTGCAACGTTGGTTACGAGCGTTGCTTGCAGCGTTGTTCTGTTATGACCTGCGTTATTCCACAACCAACCCGCGGGCTTGTATGACTAAGCCGACTAGGTTACCCTATAGGGAAGCTGAAATCAACTGTAACTAGGCAACTAGTAGTCGTATAAAAGGCTGACGTATACTGTTCGAATCCTTGAATTTTTCTGGATTTAATGGTATATTTTGTTAATAGGGTTGTCTATTAAAAATGCTTAGTTAGTGCACCTAGGCAGCTAGTTTGTATAGCCATGAGTCGATTTTTTATTTTTCCCATACAAATAGGTTTTATAGAAAATAAAAAGTAGCTCCTAAGACCTCTCTAGCGGTCTAGATCCTCTAATACGGTCGGTAGGTCTATAAGGGGACTAGAAATCCTCTTATTGCTCGTTAGACCGTCCGTTAGCTAGGAATCAACTGTATTTAATTATCAAAAGCTCCTAATCTTGAAGAATAAGCTATAATCTAGTGAATCTAGAAGCCGCCGCGTCAGAATCTACTAGGGAGGTCTTCCTATCCCTCTAGTTAGATTCCCTTCCTATTTTTAATAGGTTATGAGCCCGGAAGGCCTATAGATTACTACATTACTGCGCTATTCTACTGCGATTACTGCTTGATTTTGGGTACAGTTACTACCTACTATACCTGTAGGCTCTTAAGATTACGAAGGAAACCACTAGAATTTGAAGCTCTTTATTTACTAGTACCACGCATCGCAACATCAGACCTTGGTGTTGAAAATCAACTACAGCCGCACCCGCAACCACCACATTGCAACCAAGCAACCACCACATTGCAACCGTAACTATCTAGTTACAACCACAACCTCTTTAGTGATTCTATTCACTACTGCGACCGTTATATTTGATATTATCTACAACAGTAGATACGCTGCATCCTTCTAAAATCATTGGACATCTAGTATATCTATACTAGGCTTTTTGACCTATTACATTACGTTGCACGCACTATACATTACGTTGCGTTGCGTTGTGGCTTTTGTAATCTATTATCTACGATTCCTATCCTTAGTGTTAAGAAAATTTTCTTAGAGACCCCTCTCCGCCATTTTTCTGCCCGCGCATACCAAAGACCCACTTTTTAGACCTAAGGGCTGCCCTCTCAAACGGCCCTGCCACACATTTTACGTACGCGACTAGATTGCAACACAAGTAATTTCTAGCGTGCGTTATTTGCAACAGGAACAAATTTAGAGCTTCTGCACAGGGATTCTTTTTTTTTAGGGGATTTTTAGGAAGATAGCACCACCTAGTTATAAGGGTAAGGCCCCTATGGGGTCTTCTAGCCCCCCTAGGGACCCTAGTAGGATGGATATAGAAGGTTAACTGGCTATTTAGGCCAGTGCCCTATAGCTACAGATGCAGGGCCAAATTAAACAATAAGGCAAGACCTTAACTGATTTTATCAGGCATAGCGAAGAAAATCGTATTAAAAACGAGGCTAGCATTAATGATCTTCTAGAGAAGTTAACGCAAACCATAACTATTATGCAAGGTCTTTAGGCTTCTAATAGACCTAAGGAAGAAAATACTAAGGTTCTAGAAGAAGACCTAATAGCTACTACTTCTGCGAGCGTACCTTCTAGTAACTTACAAGCTGCCTTTAATATAGGTGCTATAAAGGAACTAAACAAGAAGGTTCACTCTATTCCAGAGGGAGCTAAGCTAAAAGGCCCTAAAAACTATAATTAGTGGAAGCAAGCCCTAAGCATATAATTTAGAGCCCTAGGATTACCTAAATTTATAGATAATCCAAGCCTAGCAGGCTATCTAGCTAACTATGACTAAGCTATTCTTTTAATGATATTAAGAGATAGTTGTCAACTAGGACCACAGGCTGCTATATGTTAGCAAAAATCCCCGAAGAAGCCTATAAAGTCCTTATTAGGCAGTATTCGCAGAGTGCTAAAATCCAGCGTGGTACACTATACGCTAGCTACCACTCCCTAAACTTTTAAGTTATAAGGGATCTTTAGAGGCTTTTAATGCTAATTTTAATAATTTACTAGCTAGACTACAGCTTTGTAGTGTAGAGATCGCCCCTATTAATTAAGTAAATCATTATATTAATGCATTAAAGCAGACCTTTCCTAGTTAGGCTAAGAGACAAAGATTTACTATTAGAGCTTCTAGGGCACAAGGACTGCCTATAAATACCCTAAATTTACAGTTCCTTATGGCGAACTTATTAGAAGAACAGAGGGACAAAACCTCCCCTATAGCTAAAGCCCTTAGTTATAAGGCTTCTAATAATAACAAGGGAAATTCTAAGGACTAGGAAAAGAAGTCTTCTAATCCTAACCCTAAGAAGGACTCTAACGCCACTAAAGAGCAGGATAAGAAGGATTCAAACCCTTCTAAGGCCTCTAAAAAGAAGCAGAAGAAGAAAAAGAGTAGCAATAGGGAAAAACAGAAAGGAAAAGAAGCTGCTTTTACTTTAGGCTATACCCTAGCCACGGGATATGTTAAAGAATTAGATTCTAATGAATCTAGCAGTGATGATAGTAGTGATTCTGAGTCTGACTCGGATACCTCTAGTACTACTAGTAACACTACTAGCAAGCCTACTTTTAGCTACTCTAATGATGTAGTTAAAAACTCCCTTTTGTATGATACGGGTTCTTCCTGTCACATTTGTAATAATAGGGCTTCTTTTAGGGACTTTAAACCTCTAAAGAAAGGTGAAACTGGCGCTATAATTACAGCAGGAGGACCTATTTATCCTAAAGGAAGAGGCACAGCTGTTTTCAACGTTCTGGTCAAGAAAAACCCACCAGAATATAGGCCCTTAGCTCTGCTAGATGCCCTATATTTCCTGGGCATAGATACTAACCTAGTTAGTGGGTTATCTCACTATCTAAAGGGAGGTTATCTAGCTAAAGACTAGCTATTCCTAGCCAATAAAAGCCCCTGTGGGTTATTAGAACCTGCTAAACACGGCTTCTTTTTACAGATTAAGGGGCAACCTACTCCTACAATCTGTAAGCATTTAACCTACCTCTCCTTTATAGGCTCTCAGTATTGCAACTAACAACAACAACCAAGAGCTTATAAGAACAAATTAGGGTTTTCCTACCCTATAGAGGTTTAAATTCCGCAACTAGCTTTTAATCCCAAGGAATATTAACGAATCGAAGAGCTAGAAGACGATGATTTAGAAGATTTAGCCCTATGTCCCACTAAAGCTCCTCCTAGTCAGGCACCTTCTATAGGGGGTTTAGAAGGTCCATACCCTAATGACTTAGGTGACGATAGTGGCTGTCTATTGCCCCTAGAGGCCTGTGATTCTTAAGAGGCCTAGCAATAGAGGGAGCTAGGGGATAATAGCCCTAAAAAGCTAGATTCTAGTTACAAGAAGTTACTAGATTTAGCCCTTCTTTGGCACATTCGATTAGGCCATATAGGCCTCCCTTTACTTAAGAAATCATCGAAATTAGCTAAAGGGATCCCTGATTTTTCCGCTATTAAAGAAAAGGATTTTAACTGCATAGCCTATATGCAATCTAAAGCTGTTAGAAGACTAACCAAACGACCTATTCAGGACCCCCCTAGAGTTCTAGATATTCTAGAGGGAGATACGGTTAAAATCGAACCTATACCGCATAATAAGAAGGCTACAGTCCTTATCCTTATTGATCGAAAATCCCGGTATAAATGGTGCTTTTCATTAGCTAATAAAGAAGGTTTAACCCTTTCTTTAGCTATTAAGGGCTTCTTTAGAGCCCTAAAAAATCAATATAACGCGTATCCTAGGCACCTTCACTTCGACGGAGGCACTGAAATTAATAATAAACTTTAGTCATAGTTATCTTCTAAAGGGATCTGTTTTAGTACCTCTTGCCCCTATATTCACAAACAGAATGGGCTAGTTAAGAGGGCTATTAGGGTTATCCTCGACCGGCTTAGGGCTACACTTTAGTGGTCTAAGCTACCCTTATATCTATGGTCTTACATCCTTCTAGCCATAGTGGAATTAGTTAACATCACAGCTAATACGACTAAACCTTTAACCCCTAAGCAGCTATTTCTAGCTAATTTAGAGCCTGAGACTTCCTATAAGCCTGACTTCTCAAAATTAGGGCTATAGGGTCTTATTGTGAGGTCCTAATACCTCCGGAGCAGAGATCTAAGCTTAAAAGCTAGCCCCTAGGACTATTCCTAGTCGGTTGCTAGCTACTCTAGGTTCTACTGTTTATCTTGTTTATATTCCCTCTAAAAGGTTAGTATAAAGACTAGCTTTGTTAAAATTATAGAGGATATAGGCTCTGTAGGGTCCCCTAAGCCTTTAGGGACAATCCTTCAGAGGGAGAAGCCGATATCTCACGAGATAATCTAGAAGTTTAGGATAGTTACCTAAAGCCTCCTGAAAGCTAGCGCCCGCAGCGCCCGCAGCGCCTGTACTAACAGCCCCGGGCGACGACAGCGACAGCGCCTACAGCGCCCACGACAGCGCCTGCAACGCCTCCAGCGCTACCCCTAGAGAGCCCTAGCTCTAGCGCCCCTAATAAGGGTGCTATCGAAAAACCGTTTTAGATTTGGATTCTTTAATTAATTCTGATTCTATGGATATCGATGATTTTAATATATCTTCATACGTTAAGGAGATATGCTTCAAGGCATAACAAAGGTGTAAATCATCCACTAACAACGATTCGGATACCCCTAAGACCTGGAAACAAGCTTTAAAAAGCAAGGATAGTCGAAAATGGATGGATGCAACTTTAACGAATTTAAACAGCTTCTAGCTGCTAGAACCTTAAATTTATAGGGATAGACAAATTCCTAAGGGCCGGAGGGTTCTAAAGAATAGGCTTGTTTACAAGCTTAAAAAGGATAAAGAAAATAATCCTCTAAAGTACAAGGCCGACTCGTTGCTAAAGGGTTTATGCAGATAGAAGGTCAAGATTATATCGAAACCTACGCTGCAACTAGCATTCCCCCTAGTTAGCGGATTTTACTAGCCCTAGCGGCTTGTAATGACTAGGAAGTTAAACAGGTTAATTTTATAGGGGCCTTTTTAAATAGTCCACTAAAGGAATCCATCTATATGCAAATACCTGATGGATTTACTGAATTTGCCGAGTCTTCTACACCTAAAGTAGCTAAGTTACTTAAGAAGTATGGCTACAAACCCTCTTAAAAGCAGGTTATTTTCCTACAAAAGGCTTTATATGGATTAAAACAGAGCTCTAGAGAGTGGCAACAGGTTTTAAAGGACCTTCTTCGGAAGCTAGGCTTTTAACCCCTTATATCCGACCCAGCTGTCTTCTTCAACCTAACTACATCTACATATATAGCGACTTATGTGGATGACTGCCTTCTAATAGGACCGGATCTAGCTTATATTAATAGGCTAAAGAAGCTACTTCATAAAGCTTATCCTATAGAAGACCGTGGGCCAGTAGAATTTTTCCTAGGCGTTCAAATCACTAGAAATCGAAAGAAAGGGACCCTAACTATCCACCAGTCCTAGTACATTTCTAAAGCCCTAGAAAGATTCAACATGAAAGATGCTAGACCTATTAAAATTCCTCTATAACTAGGAATTATAAAACAGGTAGACTACCTAACTAAACCTCTTTCCCCCCCTAATCACAAGCTATATCAGAGTATTATAGGGACTATTATGTACCTAATGCTCCTTACAAGACCTGATATTGCCTTTCCGGTTTAGTGGCTTTCCACAGCGCTAGCTAAGCCGTTTATAGAGCATCTTAATGCTTCTAAACATCTGCTTAGGTACCTTTTAGGCTCTATGGGTTATTCTATAACTTATAGAAGGTCTAAAGCTACTATAGCTTCTGCAACCCTTATTGGCTTCTGTGATAGCGACTTCGCGGGTGATAAGTCCTCTAAATTAACCTATGCTTATCTCTATAAGCTAGCTAAAGGACCTATTAGCTAGAAATCGAAGAAAGCAACTACGATAGCTTTATCACATTAGAGGCTAAATCTAATGCCTTATGTGAAGCTATTAGGGAGCTAGAGTGGCTTTACGGTCTCTTTAAAGAGATAAAGCTGCCTATAGCACCTCTAGTACCGATTTTTAGCGATAACCAAGGCGCTATTACAACCGCTAATAACCCTGCTCTTCATAGCAAAACAAAGCATACCCTGCTAAAATTTAACTATACAGAGAAAAGGTACAGAAGGGTATAGCTAAGGTTATCTACATTAATACTAAAGAGATGCCTGCAGATAGTTTAACTAAGCCCCTGCCTAATAATAAATTTCAACAATTTATCCAACTATTAGGCCTTACAAATACAAAGGCTTAATCTAAACCAACAAAATCAACTAAAAAGTCGAAAAACCGAAAAATCAACAAAAACACTGGAATTACGCCTAAAAGTTATCGATTTTACTGTTTTTAGTCTAAAAGTTATTAGATTTATTATTGGATTTATTATTGGATTTATAGTTAACTTAGATATCTATTAAAGAGCTAAGTCTAGGTATCGAATTAGTTACCTCATACTTTTCTAGAGGGAGTGTTAAAATAATGCTATTTATAGCACTATTTTATAGGCCCACTAGTTGCCTTGTTGCGTTGTTGCAACGTTAGTTACGAGCGTTGCTTGCAGCGTTGTTCTGTTATGACCTGCGTTGTTCCACAACTAACCCGCGGGCTTGTATGACTAAGCCGACTAGGTTACCCTATAGGGAAGCTAAAATCGACTGTAACTAGGCAACTAGTAGTTGTATAAAAGGCTAACGTATACTGTTCGAATCCTTAAATTTTTCTGGATTTAATGGTATATTTTGTTAATAGGGTTGTCTATTAAAAATGCTTAGTTAGTGCACCTAGGCAGCTAGTTTGTATGGCCGTGAGTCGATTTTTTATTTTTCCCATACAAATAGGTTTTGCGGAAAATAAAAAGTAGCTCCTAAGACCTCTCTAGCGGTCTAGATCCTCCGATACGGTCGGTAGGTCTATGAGGGGACTAGAAATCCTCTCATTGCTCGTCAGACCCGTCCGTTAGCTAGGAATCAACTGTATTTAATTATCAAAAGCTCCTAATCTTGAAGAATAAGCTATAATCTAGTGAATCTAGAAGCCGCCGCGTCAGAATCTACTAGGGAGGTCTTCCTATCCCTCTAGTTAGATTCCCTTCCCATTTTTAATAAATAGAATCACTAAAAGGGTTGTGGTTATAACTAGATAGTTATAGGTTGCAATGTGGTGGTTGCGGGTGCGGCTGTAGTTAATTTTTAACACTAAGGGTCTAATGTTACAATGCGTGGCGCTAGTAGATAAAAAGCTTTAGCTTTAACTTCTAGTGGTTTCCTTCGTAATCTTAAGAGCCCATAGGTATAGTAGGTGGTAACTAGTACCTAAAATTAAGCAGTAATCGCAGTAGAATAACGCAGTAATGTAGTAATCTATAGGCCTTCTAGGCTTATAACCTATTGAAAATAGGAAGGGAATCTAGCTAGAGGGATAGGAAGACCTCCCTACTAGATTCTAATGCAGTGGCTTCTAGATTCACTAGATTATAGCGTATTCTGCAAGATAGAGAGCTTTAATAGTTAAATATAGTTAATTCCTAGCTAGTACAGACAGTCTAATAAGCAATAAGAGGATTTCTAGTCCCCTCATAGACCTACTAACTGTATCGAAGGATCTAGGTCGCTAGAGAGGTCTTAGGAGCTACTTTTTATTTTCCGCAAAACTTATTTGTATAGGAAAAATAAAAAATCAACTCATAGCCATACAAACTAGCTGCCTAGGTGGTCTAACTAAGCATTTTCAATAGACAACCCTAGTAACAAAATATACTATTAAATCCAGAAAAGTTCAAGGATTCGAACAGTATACGTTAGCCTTTTATACAACTACTAGTTGCCTAGTTACAGTCGATTTTAGCTTCCCTATAGGGTAACCTAGTCGGCTTAGTCATACAAGCCCGCGGGTTGGTTGTGGAACAACGCAGGTCACAACAGAACAACGCTGCAAGTAACGCTCGTAACTAACGTTGCAACAACGCAACAAGGCAACTAGTGGGCCTATAAAATAGTGCTATAAATAGCATTATTTTAACAAATAGAGTTATCCTAGCTAGACTTCTAGTTTAGATCTATAACTAATACCCTAAAGGAACGATTATAAGGGTTATTAAGCCTCTCTATAGCATTACAAAGGCTAGAACGCACTAGTGGGTAATGTATTATAAGCATTACAAAGAGAAGCTTTAGATAGAGACTTCTATGTATAATCCCTGCTTACTTGTGATAATAAAAAAGAGCCCTCAATTTATATATATAGGTATGTATTGAAATTGGAAGGGAATCTAGCTAGAGGGATAGGAAGACCTCCCTACTAGATTCTAATGCGGCGGCTTCTAGATTCACTAGATTATAGCGTATTCTGCAAGATAGAGAGCTTTAATAGTTAAATATAGTTAATTCCTAGCTAGTACAGACAATCTAACAAGTAATAAGAGGATTTCTAGTCCCCTCATAGACCTACTAACTGTATTAGAGGATCTAGACTACTAGAAAGGTCTTAGGAGCTACTTTTTATTTTCCGCAAAACCTATTTATATAGGAAAAATAAAAATCGACTTATAGCTATACAAACTAGCTACCTAGGTGGCCTAACTAAGCACTTTAATATACAACCCTATTAATAAAATATACCATTAAATCCAGAAAAATTCAAGGATTCGAACAGTATACGTTAGCCTTTTATATAACTACTAGTTGCCTAGTTACAGTTAATTTTAGCTTCCCTATAGGGTAACCTAGTTGGCTTAGTTATATAAGCCTGCGGGTTAGTTATAGGAACAACGCAGGTCATAACAGAACGCTGCAAGCAACGCCTGTAACTAACGTTGCAACAACGCAACAAGGCAACTAGTGGGCCTATAAAATAGTGCTATAAATAGCATTATTTTAACACTCCCTCTAGAAAAGTATAAGGTAACTAATTCAATACCTAGACTTAGCTCTTTAATAGATATCTAAGTTAACCATAAATTTAATAATAAATCCAATAACTTTTAGAATAAAAACAGTAAAATCGATAACTTTTAGGCGTAATTCCAGTGTTTTTGTTGATTTTTCGGTTTTTTCGACTTTTTAGTTAGTTTTTAAACTAGGCCTTTGTATTCGTAAGACCTAATAATTAGATAAATTGTTAAAATTTATCATTAGGCAGGGGTTTAGTTAAACTATCTGCAGGCATCTCTTTAGTGTTAATGTAAATAACCTTAGCTATACCCTTCTATACCTTTTCTCTAGTATAGTTAAATTTTAGTAGGGTATGCTTTGTTTTGCTATAAAGAGCAAGGTTATTAGCAGTTGTAATAGCGCCTTAGTTATTACTAAAAATTAGTACTAGAGGTGCTATAGGTAGCTTTATCTCTTTAAAGAGACTATAAAGCCACTCTAGCTCCCTAATAGCTTTATATAAGGCATTAGATTTAGCCTCTAATGTAGATAAAGCTATTATAGTTGCTTTCTTCGATTTCTAGCTAATAGGTCCTTTAGCTAGCTTATAGAGATAAGCATAGGTTAATTTAGAGGACTTATTACCCGCGAAGTCACTATCACAGAAGCTAATAAGGGTTACAGAAGCTATAATAGCAGATTTAGACCTTTTATAAGTTATAGAATAACCCATAGAACCTAAAAGGTACCTAAGCAGATATTTAGAAGCATTAAGGTGCTCTATAAATGGCTTAGATAGCGCTATGGAAAGCCACTAAACTAGAAAGGCAATATTAGGTCTTGTAAGGAGCATTAGGTATATAATAGTCCCTATAATACTCTGATATAGCTTATGATTAGGGGGGGAAAGAGGTTTGGTTAGGTAGTCTATGTTAGGGTCGTGGAGGCTACGGAGCAACATAGGCGATAGAGGCAATAGCATTATGTATAGTGGGACCTACTTAGGGCTCGCAGCGCCCTAGCTACAAGGTTACTATAAGCTAGTCACATAAGCGTAAAGGGGGTATTTAGGCAAAGGTTATATATATAGAATATAGGAGGCTAGAGATTAAAACCCTTAAGTATTACTACTTACCTTTAGCTATTTAGCTACTACTTATCTATACTATTACCCTATTCTATCTATTTTAGCCTAAAAGCCTTAATAAGTTAATCTCTCTTTCTTATTAGGGTAATAGGCTATTAGTAAGGTAAGAATATTAGCACTATAAAGAATAAACACTTGCTTAAGGGGTACTAATAACTCTAGAGTAAACACGCTATATAAAGGTATACCTATAGATTAAAACCTACTTCTAGAATATAAGTTTTCTTATTTAACTACACTAGAGAATTCCTATATATTAGAACCTATTATTAATAGTAAAAAAGCTATATTAAACTATAGCCTTATATAAGTAAAGATATAGCTATAAATCGCTTAAAAGAGGCAAAAACTTAAATAGCTATAGAAAAATTTATAAGAAGTAAATACCCCTCCCTAATTAGTTAATGCTAATAAAGGCCTTACTCCTACCTTATAAATACCTTTTACCTAAGACACTACCCCTATTCCCTAGGAAGCACTACCCTTACTTAGACTTTATAGATATAGTATAGTAAAGATATAGCTAAAAGCTTTATATATAAGGGGGATACTATAAAGAACCTATAGATATTCTTAGCAATTTAAATATAACCTTTACTATAGATTAAAATATATTTACTAATAATATAAAAGTTATATATACTAGTAGCTACCTAGTAAATAAGGTAAAGTAATAGTAAATATGCTTTACTACTATAGATAGTTATATAAATTACTAGAGCTACACTTAGGTAAGTTTATCTAATAGCTAAAAACTAGAGAATAGATAAAGATAGTTACTACCTAGAAGCTATAGGAATACTACTAACCCTTTATTAAGGTAAGGATTAGTTATTCTAGACTTTTATTAAAGTCTAAGGGAAGGTAAAGGTAGAATTACCTAAGCCTATGCCTAAACCTCTAAGAATTACTTAGTTTATATAGTGCCTAAATAGCACTATAAAAAAGTAAGTATTTAGCTAAGAGTACTTTATAAGTTAGAACTACTTTATTAGCTAAGGAAAGAAGGCAAAAGTAGTAACTAGGGAAGAGAAAGGGATCCCCTATAAAGGCTACTAAGGAGATAACTAAGGAGGTAACTAATAAAAGAGAAGGAACTACTTAGTATCCCTAGAAAAAAAGCTATAGAAAGGACGCTATATAGGAGTAGGGGGCTTGCTAGTTTATTATAAGTGTAGGAAACTAGGCTACCTATTAACTAAGTGCACTTAACTAGACTATAGTATTTACTAGAAAAACACTTACACTACTAAGACACACTAAGCTAGCACTAAGCAGGCTAGGAGTTACTTAAATGCAAATAAGACCTTAATTAGCGTAGTAAAACCCTAGGAAAACGCTCTTAATGTGACTTAACTTAATAAAAGTAGTCTTCTAAACCTATGAATTTATATAGATATTAAGTTACGTTAAGATAACTACTAGGTAGTAGTGCTAACGCTATTTAACCCTAGTGCTATATATTCCTTAATTTACCCTAATATGCTAATAGACCTTAATTAGTTAAAAGTGTAACCTTATAATAATACGCTTAAGAGTGTATTAGGTAATATTATGCTATATTAAGGGATTTTAAAGAAAATAGTATTAGTTAGGGATAGTATAAGCTATGTAAAGATATACTAACTTAGCTACTATGTTACTAATAGTAGTGAAAAATTAGTTTTAGGAGTTAATTAGGTAAGAGAGTATAAGCCTATAATAATATCTTAGAAAGATAGACTTTAGAGATACCCTATAATAAAGGAATATATCTTATTAGTAGTAGGGTTATAGGATAGTTAGAAAGTAGTAAAATATATATCTATTATAGTAGTACTTAACCTATAGGTAATGTATATAATTAGGCACGTAGCTACTATTAGACTTATAGTAAATAAGGAAAGGAAGTAGTAATATAGTAATAAACTAGCTAATAAACCTAAGAAAGTAAAACTTCTAGAAGCTTATAAGGAGTTTAAAGATATTTTTTAAATAAAGAGGCTAGCACCCTTCCTAGCTTAGGTAGCTATATAATATGCTATTAAATTAGAAGAAGGAAAAGCACTACTATAAGGTCTAATATATAACCTAGCTAAGAAAGAGTTATAGGTGCTTTATAAGTACCTAGTAACTATGTAGGAACGTGGATAGATCTAAAGATCTATTAGCTTAGTAAGCGCCCTAATCCTTTTTATGCTAAAAAAAGGGGGAAAGCTATAACTATATGTGAATTATAGGGGCCTTAATAAGATTATAGTTAAAGATAAGGCCCCTTTGCCCCTAATATTAGAAATCTTAGATTAACTAGGGGGTGTAAAGATTTTTATAAAGTTAGACCTTAAAGATACGTACTATTAGCTATGTATTCGCAAGGGCAATAAGTAGAAAATAGCCTTTTAGTGTAGATATAGTTACTTTAAGTATCTTATAATGCTATTTAGGCTTATTAACGCGCTAGTATCTTTCTAAGAGTATATTAATAAAGCTTTAGAAGGCCTTAATAATCTTATTTATATTATTTACCTTAATAATACCCTAATATTTAGCTATAAGATCTTAGAGCATAAGGGTAATATTAAAAAGATCCTTAAGAGATTTTAGAAAGCTAACCTTTTTGTTAATTTAGATAAGTGCTAATTCTTTGTTAAGGAGGTTAAATTCCTTAGTTATGTAATCTTACTAAAAGGAATCTTAATAGACCTAAGCAAGGTAAAGGCAATTATAACGTGGCTAATACCTATTTACGTGTTTAATATCTAATCTTTCCTTAGGTTTACTAGATTCTATAGGCGTTTTATTAAGTTATATAGCAAAATAGTTATCCTATTAATAAACTGCCTATAAGGTAACTAACTAGTAAAGTTTAAGCTAGATAATAGTAAGCTAGTAGTGTTTAGGGAACTATAAAAGCTATTTTAGGAGGCTTTAATTTTAGTTTACTTTAACCTAATATTACTACTATAAGTAAAGACTAATGCCTTTAGATACGCAATTAAAGCTATCCTTATAATGTTAGTGCTAGGTTACTAGCACCCTATAGCGTTTATATTAAGAAAGTTAAAGGATGCTAAATTACACTACGTAATACTAGACGCAGAGCTACTAGTGATTTAGGAGGCTTTTTAGACTTAGAGACACTACTTTGCTTACTTAGCGCACCTAGTTACTATAATTATAAATTACCTAAACTATAAGTACCTTGTAATAAAGCCTAAGCTAACTAGTTACTAAGTTACTATATTAGATAAGCTATGCCTATTTAACTTTACTATTAAACACTAGGTAAGGAAGCTAAATCCTACTAATCCTTTATTATAAAGGTTAGACTATATTAGTAAGGAAAGGAAGGCTAAGGCTTTTATATCTTAGTTACTAACCTTTCTTACTAAGTTTACTACTATTAGGCTATAGGGGTGCTATATTAGTAATAGCTTAACTACTAGTTAGGCATGTTTATAGTGTGTTAGGTTTATAGTTAAGAAGTAGTATAAGAGTAATAGTAACTTAGTAAGTACCCTATGTCTACGCTTGCTACCCCTTAATAGCAAAGTAATAACCCTAATAGTAAGTAAGAGAACCTCTTTTATATTAATCTTTACTAGGCTAGGTAAAAGGCCTAAGCGTGTAGTAATAGAGCTATAGGATTATAGTAATTAAACCTTACTAGCTAGTTTAAGAACCTCTTCTATATTAATCTTTGCTAGGCCTATAGAAGCAATAGTAAGTAAGTTAACCTTTGCTATATTAACCTTTACTATACTAGTTAAAAAGTCTAAGAGCGCTACTAGGGAGCTATATGCTTATAGTAGTATTAAGGCAAATTACCTAATAGTAAGTAGGAGAACCTTTTCTATATTAATCTTTGCTATATTTATAGAAGTAATAGTAAGTAGGAGAACCTCTACTATATTAATCTTTACTAGGTTAGTTAATTTATCTAAGAGCGCTACTAGAGAGCCACTAGGCTATAGTAGTGTTATAATAAGAATCTTAGTGGTTTAGAGAACCTCTTCTAAGTTTAACTCTAACGTTAGGAGTGAGGC
The DNA here is from genome assembly GCA_024072835.1 of Epichloe amarillans. Taxonomy (NCBI): domain Eukaryota; kingdom Fungi; phylum Ascomycota; class Sordariomycetes; order Hypocreales; family Clavicipitaceae; genus Epichloe; species Epichloe amarillans. Next base: position 151,839 of record CP099638.1, on the reverse strand, counting down.
AGTGAAATTAGAAGCCCTAATTTAAGTCTTATTATTAGAAGCGTAGCAAGGGGACGCCTTTATTATATAGCGGAAGTTATTACTAATAAGTGATAACTCTAGTGCGTTAGGACTATAGTTAATTAGTCCCTCTAAGCTAAAGGCTAGAGAGCTATAGACATAGACTGCAAAATCCTAAGTTACTAATGTATAAAAATTATGTTTTTATTTCGCTAGGATTACAAAAAGAAATTTTACTATTAACCTATAATAATCCCACAGTGGGTTATTAAGGGGTTAGTAAGACCCTCTATTATATTATAGGCTAATATTACTAGCTATTAATAAAGAAAGATATTAAGGTATATATTTAGTCTTACGTTAATTATTAAGTTTTAAAGCTAAGGTTATATAAGCCTTATAGCAAGTTAGCTATATTACTAGTGCCTAATTGCCTTTTCTAAGAATTATTAATAGACTTTATTATAGGCTTACTACTAATAAAGGATTAGAAGTTTTAGTTATATAATGTAATTTTAGTTATTATAGACTAATTCTTAAAGTATAGTATTTATATACTAGTGTTTATATAACTAACTAGTAATAGCCTTACTATAGTGTTTCTTAAGAATGTTTTTAAAGACTATAGCGCCCTAGAAGGTATTATTATAGACTATAGGTTAATATTTACTAGTGGATTTTAGAGGACTTTTTGTGCTACCTTATTATAATAAAGCGGTGACTAAGCACTGTATTTTACCCCTAGATAGATAGGCAAATAAAGCAATTAAACTAGGTTCTTAAGCATTATCTAAGAGCCTATGCATGCGTTAAATAGGATAATTAGGTAGAATATTTGCTAATAGCATAGTTTGCCTATAATATAAGTAAGCATAGTAATTATAGCCTAACACTAGTAAAGGCGCTATAAGGGTATAACCTAAGGGGACTATATTAGGCTATCCTAATGCCTAACTTAGTAAATAACTAGGTAGAAAATAGAGTCTTAGAATTAAGATAAAGACACTTAGAGATTAAGTAATTACTTTATAATACATAAGCATAGCAAAAGAAGTATTATAATTATAAGAGAATGCTAATAGAGTTTAAGGTTAGGGACTATGTTTTACTATTTACTAAGAATATTAACCTAAGATAACTAAGCTAAAAGCTTGTAGCTAAGTACCTAGGGCCCTATAAAATTAAGAAGGTGGTTAGTAATTATAGCTTAGCCTATTAATTATAATTACTAGCTAGCTTAAGACTTTATAATGTGTTTAATATTATAAGCCTTAAACTATTTAGAGGGGATCCCACTAGCTATGTAAATATATCCTTACTATAAGATAATATTAAGGATAATAAAGAAGAGTTTAAGGTTAAGAGAATTATCTTATATTAGTATAATAGAAAACAGCGGAAATTCTTAGTAAAATAAAAGGGCTATAATAGCTTAGAGAATTTATAGGTATTAAAAAGAGATTTTATTATAAGGGATATTATAAATAATTATAAGTGTAATTAAGTAGCTAGTTTATAGAGATATTATTACTTTAGTAATTTAATATAAATTTTATAATATAAAAAGTTATATTCTCTTAAAGCAAACTACTATATAGCTACTAAGCACCTATTACTCTATTATTATATTCGCTACTATATTTTCCTTTATAGTAGCTATAGGAGCTTTATTATTAAAGAACCCCTCCTTATCCCTATAAATAAAGGAATAAAGCTCTTTAGGGAGCTTAGAGGGGCTAATATAAGTAGGGAGCTATAAAGCATAGGCTATAAACTAGCTATAAGTTAGTAAAGTAAAAGCTATGCTAGAGATAATAGGACTTACTATAGGAGCATTTTAAGCTATAAAGCGTAGGCTATTAGCAATATTAATCTAGACCTTAAGGTTAGTAGTATTAAATAGCTATAACATTACTACGCGCTTATTAGCGTTTACCTTATAAGTAGCTTCTATAGTTAGATAGGCCTAACAAACTCTCCTATAGTAATTTGCATTCTTTATAGTAAGGAGCGTATTATATAATTTACGTTTTACGCGCACTAGAGCCTAGTAATAAGTTAGCTCTAACTAAGTTACTAGAATTAATAATCTTACTAAATACTTATAGTAATAGCTACCTTTAGAAACCTCCTTTATAATCTTAAAGAACTTATAATAAAGGATTATAATTCTTATAGGACACTAGTAATAGGTTAGCTAGCTAAAAGTAATAGCCTTAAAGGGGCACTTACACTAGTATATATTTTATTATTTTTTGCGTAGTAAGCGCACTTTAAGGAATTACCTAACCTAAGTTAGTATTATAAGAGTAGGAGGGGAGTAGCTTAGTTATACTAGGGGAATAATAATACTTATTAGAAATTAGCTTCCTATTTATAATATACTAAGGTTTAGCTCTATTATCTTTAGGGGTAATCTACTAGATTACCACTTACTAACTATAGCAAAGGTAGGGAATTTTAATTATACTACTTAGTAAGTTAGTAGCTATAACACTATAAATAAGAGGTAAACTTACATAGATGTTTTTAAAGCCTATAAAGCCCTTTTATAAGGGGATTTCTCTAGGGTAGGCGCTAAGGGTCCTAGAGTTATTAGGCAAATAGAAAACATTATAACCTAGCTATAAGTTAGTAGTAAGTAAGTAGGAAGCAAAGTAGTAAGATACTAACTATAATACTAACTATAAGAGTAAATAGAAGATAAGATAATAAAGAGAAACTTTAGATAATATTAGTAACTACTAGGTAGTAGTAGTAAGAACGCTACTATAAGGCTAGTAAGGCTAACTTATAAATTTAATATTAAAAAGTAAGAGGGATAAGGAGGAAAGAAAGAGAAGAAGGAGGGGAAATTTAGTCTTTTTTATATTAACTATAGACCCCTTAAGTGATTTACATAGGTAGTAAAAGTAAGCTATAGGTTAAAAAGCTAGCGTTATAGCTATTAATAGCTAAAGTTATAGCTAACTACGCACACCTAGTAAGCTTATAGTAACTTCGCTAGAACTTATAATTAAATACACCCTAATGTATAGTGTCTAATACCCTATCCCTTTTAGCTAATAAGAAAATATAACATAGGGTATTTACTTTTATAAAACTAGTAGGAATAAGGATATAAGCATTTATAAAGTAACTCTATAGCTATAACTATATTATAACTAAAAGCTTATAGGTAAGGTAGGGAATAATAGCTAAACCTATTATTAATAGGGCTATTATCTCCTTATGCCTTGCGTTAGGACGCGTAAGGTAAGAGTTATATAGAAAGTTTAAAATAGTGAGTTTACACTAACTAGGTAGCGAGTATAATTAAGGGTAATTATAAAGTAAAGGGGGTATTATATTAGGGTTATAGAGGCTATAGAGTAACATAGGTAATAGAGGTAATAGCATTATATATAGTAGGACCCCACTTAGGGCTTATAGCGCCCTAGCTATAAGGTTACTATAAGCTAGTTACATAAGCGCAAAGGGGGTATTTAGGCGAAGGTTGCACACATAGAATATAGGAGGCTAGACATTAAAACCCTTAAGCATCACTACTTACCTTTAGCTATTTAGCTACTACTTATCTATACTATCACCCTATTCTATCCATTTCGGCCCAGAAGCCTTGACAGTCTACCTGTTTTATAATTCCTAGTTATAGAGGAATTTTAATAGGTCTAGCATCCTTTATATTAAATCTTTCTAGGGCTTTAGAAATATACTAGGACTAGTGAATAGTTAGGGTCCCTTTCTTTTAATTTCTAGTGATTTAAACGCCTAGGAAAAATTCGGCTAGCCTATGGTCTTCTATAGGATAAGCTTTATAAAGTAGCTTCTTTAGCCTATTAATATAAGCTAGATCCGGTCCTATTAGAAGGCAGTTATCTACATAAGTCGCTATATATGTAGATATAGTTAGGTTAAAGAAGACAGCTAGGTTAGATATAAGGGGTTAAAAGCCTAGCTTCCGAAGAAGGTCCTTTAAAACCTATTACCACTCTCTAGAGCTCTGTTTTAATCCATATAAAGCTTTTTATAGGAAGATAACCTGCTTTTAAGAGGGTTTATAGCTATACTTCTTAAGTAACTTAGCTACTTTAGGTGTAGAAGACTTAGCAAACTTAGTGAATCCATTAGGAATTTGCATATAGATAGCTTCCTTTAGTGGACTGTTTAGAAAGGCCCCTATAAAATTAACCTATTTAACTTCCTAGTTATTACAAGCCGCTAGGGCTAGTAAAATCCGCTAACTAGGGGGAATGCTAGTTATAGCGTAGGTTTTGATATAATCTTAACCTTCTATCTGCATAAACCCTTTAGCAACGAGTTAGGCCTTATACTTTAAAGGATTATTTTCTTTATCCTTTTTAAGCTTGTAAATAAGTCTATTTTTTAGAACTCTCTAGCCCTTAGGAATTTAGTCTATCCCTATAAATTTAAAGGTTCTAGTAGCTAGAAGCTATTTAAATTCGTTAAAAGTTGCATCTATTTATTTTTAACTATCCTTGCTTTTTAAAGCTTATTTCTAGGTCTTAGGGGTATCTAAATTATTGTTTTTAGTGGATAATTTAGCCCTTTGTTATGCCTTAAAGCATATCTCCTTGACGTATGAAGATATATTGAAATTATCGATATCTATAGAATTAGAATTGATTAAAGAATCCAAATCTAAAAACGGTTTTTTTAATAGCACCCTTTTTAGGGGCGCTAGAGCTAGGGCTCTCTAGGGGTAGCGCTAGAGGCGTTATAGGCGCTGTCGCAGGCGCTATATTAGTTGCCCTAGGGACTGTTAGTATAGGCGCTGCGGGCGCTGCGGGCGCTAAGCTTTTAGGAGGCTTTAGGTAACTATCCTAAACTTCTAGATTATCTCGTGAGATATTGGCTTCTCCCTCTAAAGGATTAGTCCCTAAAGGCTTAGGGGACCCTACAGAGCCTATATCCTCTATAATTTTAACAAAGCTAGTCTTTATAACTAACCTTTTAGAGGGAATATAAATAAGATAAACATTAGAACCTAGAGTAGCTAGCAACTAACTAGGAATAGTCCTAGGGGCTAGCTTTTAAAGCTTAGATCTTTGCTTCGGAGGTATTAGAACCTCACAATAAGACCCTATAGCCCTAATTTTTGAGAAATTAGGCTTATAGGAAGTCTTAGGCTCTAAATTAGCTAGAAATAGCTACTTAGGGGTTAAAGGTTTAGTTATATTAGCTATAATATTAACTAATTCCACTATAGCTAGAAGGATATAAGACTATAGATATAAGGGCAGCTTAGACCACTAAAGTGTAGCCCTAAGCCAGTCTAGGATAACCCTAATAGCCCTCTTAACTAGCCTATTTTGTTTGTAAATATAGGGGCAAGAGGTGCTAAAACAAATTCCTTTAGAAGATAACTATAACTAAAGTTTGTTATTGATTTCAGTACCTCTGTCGAAGTGAAGGTGCCTAGGATACGCGTTATATCGGTTTTTTAGGGCCCTAAAGAAGCCCTTAATAGCTAAAGAAAGGGTTAAACCCTCTTTATTAGCTAATGAAAAGCACTATTTATACTAGGATTTTTGATTAATAAGGATAAGGACTATAGCCTTCTTATTATGCGGTATAGGTTTAATTTTAACTATATCTCCCTCTAGAATATCTAGAACTCTAGGGGGGTCCTAAATAGGTCGTTTAGTTAGTCTTCTAATAGCTTTAGATTGCATATAGGCTATGCAGTTAAAATCCTTTTCTTTAACAGCGGAAAAATTAGGGATCCCTTTAGCTAATTTCAATGACTTCTTTAGTAAAGGGAGGCCTATGTGGCCTAATTGAATATGCCAAAGAAGGGCTAAATCTAGTAACTTCTTATAACTAGAATCTAGCTTTTTAGGGCTATTATCCCCTAGCTCCCTTTATTACTAGGCCTCTTAAGAATCACAGGCCTCTAGGGGCAATAGACAGCCACTATTGTCACCTAAGTTATTTGGGTATGGACCTTCTAAACCCCCTGTAGAAAATGCCTAACTAGGAGGAGCTTTAGTGAGACATAGGGCTAAATTATCTAAATTATTGTCTTCTAGCTCTTTGATTTATTAATATTCCTTAGGATTAAAAGCTAGTTATGGAATTTAAACCTCTATAGGGTAGGAAAACCCTAATTTAGTCTTATAAGCTCTTAGTTATTGTTATTAGTTGCAATACTAAGAGCCCATAAAGGAGAGGTGGGTTAAATGCTTATAGATTGTAGGAGTAGGTTACCCCTTAATCTGTAGAAAAAAGCCGTGTTTAGCAGGTTCTAATAACCCACAGGGGCTTTTATTAGCTAGGAATAGCTAGTCTTTAGCTAGATAACCTCCCTTTAGATAGTGAGATAACCCACTAACTAGGTTAGTATCTATGCCTAGGAAATATAGAGCATCTAGCAGAGCTAAGGGCCTATATTCTAGTGGATTTTTCTTAACTAGAACGTTAAAAACAGCTGTGACTCTTCCTTTAGGATAAATAGGTCCTCCTACTGTAATTATAGCGCTAGTTTTACCCTTCTTTAGAGGTTTAAAGTCCCTAAAAGAAGCCCTATTATTACAAATGTGATAGGAAGAACCTATATCATATAAAAGGGAGTTTTTAACTACATTATTAGAGTAGCTAAAAGTAGGCTTACTAGTAGTGTTACTAGTGGTAGAGGCACTAGAACTATCTAAATTAGAATTAGAATCACTACTATTATTACTACTAGATTTATTAGAATCTAATTCTTTAACGTATCCCGTGGCTAGAGTATAGCCTAAAGCAAAAGCAGCTTCTTTTCCTTTCTGTTTTTCCCTGTTGCTACTCTTCTTCTTCTTCTTCTTTTTAGAGGCTTTAGAAGGGTTTAAATCCTTCTTATCCTGCTCTTTAGTAGCGTTAGAGTCCTTCTTAGGGTTAGGATTAGAAGACTTCTTTTCCTAGTCCTTAGAATTTCCCTTATTATTAGAAGCCTTATAACTAAGGGCTTTAGCTATAGGGGAGGTCTTGTCCCTCTATTCTTCTAATAAGTCCGCTATAAGGAACTGTAAATTTAGGGTATTTATAGGCAGTCCTTATGCCCTAGAAGCTCTAATAGTAAATCTTTGTCTCTTAGCCTAACTAGGAAAGGTCTGCTTTAATGCATTAATATAATGATTTACTTGATTAATAGTAGCGATCTTTACACTATAAAGTTGTAGTCTAGCTAGTAAATTATTAAAATTAGCATTAAAAGCCTCTAAAGATCCCTTATAACTTGAAAAGTTTAGGGAGTGGTAGCTAGCGTATAGTGTACCACGCTGGATTTTAGCACTCTGCGAATACTACCTAATAAGGACTTTATAGGCTTCTTTAGGGGATTTTTACTAACATATAGCAGCCTATGGTCCTGGTTGGCAACTATCTCTTAATATTATTAAAAGAATAGCTTAGTCACAGTTAGCTAGATAGCTTGCTAGGCTTGGATTATCTATAAATTTAGGTAATCCTAGGGCTCTAAATTGAATGCTTAGGGCTTGCTTCCACTAATCATAGTTTTTAGGGCCTTTTAGCTTAGCTCCCTCTGGAATAGAGTAAACCTTCTTATTTAGTTCCTTTATAGCACCTATATTAAAGGTAGCTTGTAAGTTACTAGAAGGTACGCTTACAGAAGTAGTAGCTAGGTCTTCTTCTAGAACCTTAGTATTTTCTTCCTTAGGTCTATTAGAAGCCTAAAGACCTTACATAATAGTTATAGTTTGCGTTAATTTCTCAAGAAGATTATTAATGCTAGCCTCGTTTTTAATACAATTATCCTCGCTATGCCTAATAAAATTAGCTAAGGTCTTGCCTTATTGTTTAATTTGACTTTATAGGTGCAAAGTACTAGCCTAAATAGCTAGTTAACCTTCTATATCTATCCTACTAGGGTCCCTAGGGGGGCTAGAAGAGCCTATAGCAGGACTCTTACCCTTATAACTAGGTGGTGCTATCTTCTAAAAAGAATCCCTGTGCAGAAGCTCCAAATTTGTTCCTGTTGCAAATAACACGCGCTAGAAATTGCTTGTGTTGCAATCTAGTCGCGTACGTAAATTGTGTGGCGGGGCCGTTTGAGAGGGTAGCCCTTAGGTCTAAAAAGTAGGTCTTTGGTATGCGCGGGCAGAAAAATGGCGGAGAGGGGTCTCTAAGAAAATTTTCTTAACACTAAGTAATAGGAATTATAGATAATAGGTATTACAGAAGTTACAACGTAACGCAACGTAATGTATAGTGTGTGTAACGTAATGTAGTAGGTTAAAAAGCCTAGTATAGATTTACTAGATGTCTAATGATTTCAAAGGGTGCAGTGCAGCGTATCTACTATTGTAAATAATATTAAATATAACGGTAGCAGTAGTGAATAGAATCACTAAAAGTAGTTATGGTTGTAACTAGGTAGTTACGGGTTGCGGCTATAGATGATTTTCAACACCAAGGGTCTGATGTTGCGATGCGTGGCGCTAGTAAATGAAGAGCTTTAAATTCTAGTGGTTTCCTTCGTAATCTTAAGAGCCTATAGGTATAGTAGGTGGTAACTAGTACCTAAAATCAAGTAGTAATCGCAGTAGAATAACGTAGTAATATAGTAATCTATAGGCCTTCCGGGCTTATAACCTATTAAAAATGGAAGGGAATCTAGCTAGAGGGATAGGAAGACCTCCCTACTAGATTCTAATGCGGCGGCTTCTAGATTCACTAGATTATAGCGTATTCTGCAAGATAGAGAGCTTTAATAGTTGAATATAGTTAATTCCTAGCTAGTACGGATGATCTAACGAGCAATAAGAGGATTTCTAGTCCCCTCATAGACTTACTAACTATATTGGAGGATCTAGACCGCTAGAAAGGTCTTAGGAGCTACTTTTTATTTTCCGTAAAACCTATTTATATAGGAAAAATAAAAAATCGACTCATAGCCATACAAACTAGCTACCTAGGTGGCCTCACTAAGCACTTTAATATATAACCCTATTAATAAAATATACCATTAAATCTAGAAAAATTCAAGGATTCGAACAGCATACGTCAGCCTTTTATACGACTACTAGTTGCCTAGTTATAGTTGATTTTAGCTTCCCTATAGGGTAACCTAGTTGGCTTAGACATACAAGCCCGCGGGTTGGTTGTGGGAACAACGCAGGTTATAACAGAACGCTGCAAGCAACGCCCGTAACTAACGTTGCAATAACGTAACAAGGCAACTAGTGGGCCTATAAAATAGTGCTATAAATAGCATTATTTTAACAGTATGTAAACTAATAATACACTAGGGCTATTAGATAAGGAGTTCTCTAAGAAGGAAGAAAAGAAGCTAGCCACTATAGCCTTTATAGCAAAGCTAAAGTAATTCCTTCTTAAGAGCAGTCCCCTTACCTTTAACAAGGGAATTATTATAATAGTGGCTAATATAGCTATTACCCTTTAGCAAAAGAGGCAAAGTAGTAAACTTAAAGTAATTTTACTTATAGACCTAAAGCAAAAGTATATTAAGTAATAGGCTTAAGGCACTTACATTGCCTTAATTTACTAACTAGAAGCTTACTATAACCTATCTATTGCTATATAACACTAAGAACTAATAGTTAAGAACGTTAAAGCCCTTAATTATTAGATTTAGTAGCAGATAGACTACCTAGAGAGAGGCCTTATATTTATTCTAATTAACCTTGCTAAAGCAAAGCTCTATGCCTTTATAGATAGGTCCTTTATAAATAATTAAGACCTTACTTTATAACTTAGCTACGTACTAATCCTAGCTAATAAAGACTATAAAGATAGCAAGTTTATAATTATAGGTAATATTATGCACTTTAGCTTAATAAAAAGCAAGAGAGTTATATAAAGTATGCTAGCCTCTAAAGTCTATGGCATAGTTACTAGCGTTAATATAGCTTATGCAATTGCTATAACGCTAGGATTAATTATAAACTAATTAAATACCTCTCTAACCTTAGTTATAGTCTATATAAACTTATACTCCCTATATAAATGCCTTATTAAGCTTAGTATAACTAAAGAGAAGCGCCTAATAATTAATATTATAGCCCTATAATAATTATATAAGCGCCGCAAGCTCTGTGAGATCTAATAGATTAACGAAGCTAATAACCTAGCTAATGCCTTTATAAAGGCATTGCTAAATAAGGCCCTAGAGCAATTTATCTCTAGGAATAGGATAATAATCTAGATAGAGGGGTAGGTAACCTACGTGGGTAATAGGGATAGTTACTACAGGTAATAGTATTAGGGCTTAGGCCCTAATATAGTGGGAGAATGTAAACCTAGGAGAAGGAAGGGGAGGATATCTCCCCTAGGTAAAGGCATAGAGGATAGTTACTATAGGTAATAGTATTAGGGCTAAGGCCCTAACTAACCTAAAGAAAGTCTACTAGGAGGAGAAAGGGGAGGATATCTCCCTTAGTAATAAGAAAAGGTAGAAGAAGGAGGAGGAATAGTAACTCCTATAGGGAAGTTCTTATAGAAGCTACTCTTATTATAGCTCCTAGCCTTATAGGAGTCACTAGGAGCCTCCTAGTTATCTAGAGATTATTTCTAATGCTATATAATGCCCTTAATAGCCTTAGAGGCTATTCTTTAGCCTTATATACCCTAGCATAGCTATTTTTGCCTTTGTGTTATTTATATAAAGCATAGAGGTAGAAAAACTATTATAGTAAATAATTAGGAGGGCGATAGAGAGCTAGATAAATTACAGGGGTGCGAAAATAGTTATAGTAAATAACTAGGGAGGGGGGGAGGAAGTTATTAAAGCATAGAGGTGCTAAGATAGTAATAGTAGATAATAAGGGGAGGAGGGGAGAGTTAGGAGGTAGCCACGTAAAGGGGAGGAATTTAGAGGGTAGCTATACGAATATTATTAATAATATTAAGAGGTAAAAGGGATTAGAGGGGGGCCTGCTTATCCCTTTAAAAGGTTATTAGAGTTAGACTAGTCTTTTCCTTTTTTTTCTTACTACTATAGGCATATATAGCCCTTATTTTTCCTTTTCTCTTTTATATTAATATATAAGCTATATTATTATTGTTTTCTTTTTCTTCTTTTTAATTAATATTGTGCGTTAATAGTTATGTTAAAGAGAGAGTTCCTAGTGTTAGAATAACACGATATTAATCGCGCTTAACAGCCGCAATTGCGACTAGAAGAGGGTTAGCCCACGCGCGCGCGCGAGCCCTACTTTTAGCCCCGTAAGCGGGCCCTGTGATAGGGCAGGGCTAGCGTTACGTAACCTATAATAGGCAGCTATTATCCCTTGCGAAAGCCCTCTCTTTTGCTTCCTTTCTCTTCTTAGAGATATACAGAATAACAAGCCTAGAATAGATTATTAATAACAATACTATTCTCGAGGCTTCGCGTACGCGTTATCAATCCCTGCGGAACCAACAGGCCCTGTCTCCTTCATTTCCTTGCTAACATCTAATTGGCTTAATTACCCCCGTTATATAGATTTGTAAAATAATTCAGGGGGTGTATTGTAGTTCATGGATTCTGTCAGAGCCACAGTCAGAGCGCCCTCCCTTAGTACGCAATAGTTACCGTATTTAACTACTAAGATATAAGGTCCTAGAGCCCTAGTCTCTTTCTAGTACCTTGGTAAATATATAGTATATTTTATATAAGTAAATTTTACCCCTTATAATATAGGTATATAGCTATTTAAGTAGCTGTCTATACCCTCTTACAGGGTTAGATCACTCAATCCATGCAGCTATATTGAACCCTAGCTTCGCGGTCCAACAGATTCAGACCGAAAACGCCAATCATCATCAGCGCCTCTCCACCAAACCCACTGTTTGCGGCGTCGTAGCACAGGCATGTCCCTCTCTTTGGTCCGTACTCCGTACTGTAGGGAAATTCCAGGGGCCAGCCGCCTCGTTTCAGTCCTCCTTCTCCACAGTGACTGACTGACATGCGACCACGAACCACAAGAAGGAAAAAAAAAAAAACCGACCCCCCTGGCATTTTCTCCTCTCAACAACTCCACCTACCCCTGTGGCGTCATCTTTTGTTTTTCTTCTTCCCTACTGTTGACTCTCTCCATGTCCATCCGACCGTCTTTCCTGCTCTTGGCACTCTCGTTATCTGCATGTTTTATTTCCTGTAAAAATTCCCTCAAGCGCTAAGCATTGGTTCACTACCTCTCCCCAATAATCCGTACCCCACCGGCGGATACACGACGACGCCTCCAACGATTCCTCCAACGGTTCATAGTTTCCCTCCCCCAAACGACCACGGTGGGCCTGGAGCCTTCGAAGTCATTGAAGCAGGACTTCAGTTGGGCTACGCATCGAACTGAAGCCAATGCGATTGCTTGCTTCTGTGTACCTGCAATGCCAAACAGGCGTACATCTCTTACATCTCGGAACTCAGGCTTTATACCATTGGAAAATACGTGGGAGGCGGACATGAACCAAACTGGAATCCCTCTGACGGCTGTCAGAAGCAATGCTTCTTCCACGGGCGCACGCAAGGCTAATCAGGGCAATTCGAACTCCTACGACTCCGGCTCGCCAGATGGGTACGAGAAGGGCGACTCTGAGCTGAAGCATCGCCACGCTGGCCGTCGGCGAAAGTTTGAAGATGAGAGACTAGGGCGAAAGGGCACTGGTGGTTCCGATGAAGTGAGCGTAAATGCCCTTGGGCAACTTTACGCCAAGATCATCGGCTTTTCCGTCATTACCCGTTACATGGTCTATATCATTCCTGTGGGCATCGTCCTGGCAGTGCCCGTCATCATTCTAGCCTTGACGGGTCATAAGGATTCACCCACGATTGGCACCGTGAGAGTCGAGGTTTCCAACGGAAAGCCTAACATTAAGAACGGTCCCTCAGTCTACAGTCTTCTGCTCTGGGTTGAAATTACCTGGCTGACACTTTGGGCTGGCAAGACGGTGGCTTGGCTGCTTCCCAAAGTCTTCATGTTTGTTTCAGGCGTCGTCAGTACAGGCGTTCGCAAGTATGCCACTGTTTTGAAGAACCTCAACATAACGCTTTCGCTTTTCTTCTGGGCCCTTGCCACCTGGCTCACCTTCAAAAATCTTTTCAGTGGCGCGCTCTCTGTCGGAATCCAGTGGACCGATGTCATTGAGAAAATACTGGGCGCGCTGTTTGTCTCTTCGGCCGTGCTCTTGGTGGAAAAAGCCTTCGTTCAACTGATTGGTGTATCCTACCATCAGCGCTCCTTTGCCAACAGGATTAAGGCCTCCAAGCGCGAGATTCACCTTCTCGGGCTCCTCTTCGATGCCTCGCGAACGCTATTTCCCATGTACTGTCCCGAGTTCTCCGAGGAAGATCACGTCATCAACGATAGCATTGAGATGATGTTGCGATCAAAGAAGAAGAAGATCATTGGTGGCAACGGCTCCGCTACACCTATGAAGATTATCGGTGACGTTGGACGTTTCGGAGGCAAGGTCACATCAGTCGTTGGTCATGTTGCCCACGAAATCACCGGAAAGCAAGTCTTCAACCCCAACTCTGCCCACTCCATTGTGCTTGAGGCTTTGGAGAAGAAGTTGCCGTCCGAGGCCCTGGGAAGGCGTATCTGGATGTCATTCGTGCTGGAAGGCAAAGATGCGCTTTACATTGAAGACTTTGAAGAAGTTCTTGGCCCTGCGTACAAGGCCGAGGCCGAAGAAGCTTTCAACATGATAGATTCGGACTTGAACGGCGACATCAGTCTCGACGAAATGGTCCGCAAAACAGTTGAAATGGGCACGGAGCGCAAAGCGATTGGCGAGGGTATGAAGGATATCGGACAGGCCCTTCGCGTTTTCGACAAAGTCTTGCTATTCGTGGTTGTCCTGATTAGCATTTTCATTTTCCGTAGGCCGCCCCCCCCCCCCTCCCCCCACCATTTTACCCCTACGGGTTTTGAGTCCCCTGAAACTCGGCGTCAATGCGCGTTGCTAACAAGTTACAAGTCTTCTTCTTCCACAGCAGTTTCTTGACCACTGTGGCGACTGCTGGCACAGCTCTTCTTTCTTTGTCATTTGTCTTTGCTGTCACTACCCAGGAGTTCCTGGGCTCTTGCATTTTTCTTTTCGTCAAACACCCGTATGACGTTGGCGACCGATGCGAAATCAGTGGTTCACAGATGATGGTGGAAAGGATCTCGTTGCTGTATACTGTTTTCACCAAGACTGCGCAGAACCAGGTTACTCAGGTATGAATCAGTAAGCCCCGAATCGTGCCATGACACAGCCAGAGGACTAATTACGAGGTGGCAGGTGCCAAACATTGTGCTGAATAATCTTTGGATCGACAATGTTACACGCAGCAAGGCGATGACGGAGTCCTTCACTGTTGATGTCTCGTACGACACTTCGTTTGAGGACATCGAACTACTTCGTGCCGAGATGGAGAAGTTTGTCAAACACCCGGACAATTCTCGCGACTTCAAGCCCGAGTTCACCATTGGAGTTGTCAGTGTCAATAATCTGGATAAACTCACCCTTGAGATGTCCATTCAGCACAAGTCTAACTGGCACAATGGTATCGTTCGAGCTACTCGCCGCTCCAAGTTCATGTGTGCCTTGGCTCTTGCTCTCAAGCAGATTCCCATTCATGCTCCCGGAGGTGGCGACGAGGTTTTGGGTGGACCCACGAACCCAACTTATTCGGTTGCCGTGACGGACCAGTGGGCGGCCAAAAGTCGTGCCGACGCTTCTAAAGCCGCAGATGCTGGACGCATGGTACCCGCGAAAACTCATCAGACTGAGGAAGAAGCTCGCGCCGCCGAGAAGCACGCTGTTGCTGATCTCAATGCTCGGTCACTAGCTGTGGAGACAAGCAGCAACTGGGACTTCCGCGACGACCGATCATCCACCTCGCGCTCACCATCTGAAGACCCACGCCGCTCCAAGGACATTGAGTCGGTTCGAAACGAACTTCTCAAGAAGGAGAGCCAGCGCGGACGCAGGAGGGCTGGCGAGGGCCTTCAGACGCTCAGCCCTACTACGGATACCACCAGCCCCCACCGGGCGAATTTTGACGAAGAAGCTCAAACAGGATTGCCTCAACGGTTCTATAGCTTCAGCAGAAGTGGTCATCATGAGGCCACTGTACAGGAGGAGGACGAGGAAGTCCTTCATTCGGCGGCCTCCCAAAGAACACAGCACGGCGGTGGTCTGCATCGTGAACATGGTGAACCATCACGTGACCCGCCCACTGGCCAACATTAAAATGCTTTGCACAGAGCACAGAATGTGTATGAAATGAACTGACATGTGGTGAAGAGAAAATAGAAGGATAAAATACTACTCGCAAGTAGGAGATGCAGAAAGTAGTGGCTTTGATCATAGAACTGGTTTGCTTGGGTACCCTTTGGTTATTGGCGTCCACTACATTAGCTGCGCCGCAGACTCAACTGCAAAAGAGCCGGCATCTATCGCCATGAAGTATTATTCTTCCCTAGATCCCGCTAAGCGATGGTTGATTGTCTGAAGTATCGTTTCCCCTCATGTCTGTCCCATTGATGATGAGCCAATCTTGTGCATTGGGCTACGCTTCAGAGTGTGTCAAGAGTGTGCCGCATTTTTCTTCCCAATCCTGCCCTTCTGCTTGCATAGCCCGCTTAGCACACATGTTCCGGTTCAGCCGGGTTGCCTTGAGGCTCTCCCAGATCTGTCTTCAGCACCCTCCCGAATACTTCCAATAAGACTTCAAAACAAGCCTTTGTCACGGCAGGATCGTAGCGTCCCTTGCTCAGCTCGTCCCGAATGAAAGCATGCTGCGCCCAAGCGAACTCGTGGAAACTAAAGACCACGCCTGCCTCCCGGAGCTTACGGCGGATCAAGTCGCGTCCTTGGTCGGGAACGTGCGTGTCCTTGATCCCGAACACGAGGGTCACCTCGCCTTTGAGCCTGTGAAAGAGGTCGAGGGTGTGATTTGAGGAAGGTGGCGCGCAAGGAGAAGAATCGGCAGAGGTGTATGGGCCGAGCGTACGAGAGTGTATGTCTGTTGCGAAGTAGGCTACCGTGGCCGTGATACGGGGGTCAAGCTGAGCGTTGAGAACCCCGTGAGCTGATTATTCAGATGACAAGAGAACACATGTCGGGAAGGCTGGAACGTACAGCTGCTCGAACCGCGAGGTGTCCGCCTAGACACATGCCCGTGGCACCAATTCGACCGGTACACGTGGGCAGGGACAGGAGATGGTCAACAGTTGCAGACGAGTCTGCGTCGTATGATTCAAGGGTCTGTTTTTTTTTTTTGGTTTTTTTTTTTTTTAGGATCACAAGTCGTTAGTATGGTGGGCTGTGTTGTCCGAACCCAAGGTATGCATGGGACGCGATGCAACTATACCTTTTCAATCTTGAACCTGTTGCCGCGGTGCGTGTCCGCAACGTCGTAGTTTAACGGGTCGGGGCCGACGAAATCGTGGTATGAGGATGGCGCGGCGACGATGAAGCCTTGGCCGGCGATTTGGCGGGCGAAGCGGGAGACGGGGCCCGTGACTGCGAATGGGTGAGTGAGTGGGAATGAGATTTGGAAAGTCGGCTGTGGCTGTGGGAGTTGGGTAACCTTGGTAGATTTCA
Organism: Epichloe amarillans; assembly: GCA_024072835.1. NCBI lineage: Eukaryota > Fungi > Ascomycota > Sordariomycetes > Hypocreales > Clavicipitaceae > Epichloe > Epichloe amarillans. The sequence continues at coordinate 135,285 of CP099638.1, read as the reverse complement.
CTGAAGATGCATACACCTGGGAAACGACTGTTCACTTTTAGCATCTACTGCACGTGGGTTGTTCCGTCGCGTGGGGAATTGAGGAGTAAAGCGCCTACGCGTGGGGATAGCCTGGGATGGCGGGATGGAAGAGGAAGATGCCTGATGCCTGATGAGTGATGAGTGATGAGTGATGGGTGATGGGTTACGAGTGAGGTTGTTGGATTTGGCGTTGTGTTGGTTGGGTGCGGTCTGCTGTTACGTACGCATTGGGCTGGACTTGCCGTTGGCAGACGTTGGGACGTCGGTGTGGGATTCTCTGATTAACATGGCTTGTGGTTGATAGGTAGAGGTAGAGGGCGTGTTAGAGGGCGTGTTAGAGGGCGTGTTAGAGGGCGTGTTTTTGTTGTACAGATGAGCTGGAGTTGGCTGGGGTGGGTTCAATGTTGATTTTTGAGGTTTTGAAGTCGATCACGAATCTCAACTCAACTCATGCCCCGCCCCGCCAGTGCTACGCTAACTCGCGGCCGGCCCTAAAGCGACCAATCAAGGGAGCGCTTCCCAGCAGCAAACTCGGCTCGACCCCCGGAGGCGGAAAAATCAAGCGGTCCGCGTGGGGAACTTTTCTGCCCTGGTACGGTGGGGCATGGCAAGATCACAAGGGTCAAGGGCTCGGCGTTGATAATATCTGGTCACAACTCAACCAGACAACTTCCCGATTTCCCTCCCGCGCCCGCTGGCATCCCTCGGCCCATTCGAACATCGTCTCTTCTTCCGGGCTCGGCTCGTGGCGTTTTTATTTCCTTTTCCCAGTACCACTTTGCCTTTGCCGCATTTATTTTTCTGTTTCTTGCCTCCCCCCCGGAAGTTGGTCACGCTTCCCCTTATCCTTATTTGCGCCAAGCGTCTGATGCTGGTAGCCCCCTGGAGCTCTCCGCATCGCGTTGCCCCCTCTCCTCACTCCTCCCCCCCCCTCCCCCCCCTTGAGCTGCTATCATGAACGGCCACTTCTCTGCCGTGGGCGACAAGTCTGCCGGCGGAAGCTACGACCATGGCGTGCAAGTCATTGACGAGGACAAAGAATTCAAGTAAGCATCGGATCGGCGTCAATCCGCCCACAGAGTAGAACCCGTGAGGGCCGTAGCTAACATGGGGGCGCACGCGCGCGTCTTGCAATATTAGTGGCAACCTCAATGACTACCTACAAAACACCCATGTCGCCGAGTCCGGCTTCAACTATCACCTCATTTCCGTCTTTGGCTCCCAGTCCACCGGGAAGTCTACGCTCCTGAACAACCTGTTTGGCACCGAGTTCTCCGTCATGTCCGAGACGGAACGACGCCAAACAACAAAGGGTATATGGATGTCCAAGAACAAGCGCGAGGAGAGTGCCGGCGCGAAAATGGCCGACAACATTCTCGTCATGGACGTTGAAGGCACCGACGGTCGCGAACGTGGCGAGGACCAGGACTTTGAGAGGAAGAGCGCGTTATTTGCGCTGGCGACGAGTGAAGTACTGATTGTCAACATCTGGGAGCACCAGGTGGGCTTGTACCAAGGGGCCAACATGGGCTTGCTGAAGACCGTCTTCGAGGTCAACCTGCAGATCTTTCTCAAGGATAAACAGTAGGTTCTCGTCTCCATTTCCTTTGGCGGGAACGGCACAGGACGTCGGATGGATTTCACTCGCTCACATCCCACCCAGGTCAACACCTCGATCGCTTCTTTTCTTCGTTATTCGAGACCATCTTGGCACCACTCCGCTGTCCAACCTCCGCACAACCCTGATACAGGATCTCACCAAAATCTGGTCGACTATTTCCAAGCCCCAGGGCCTGGAAGACTCCCGGATCGAAGACTACTTCGACTTTGGCTTCGCAGCCTTGCCGCACAAGATCCTTCAGGCGGAAAAGTTTGTCAGCGAAGTGCAGAAGCTCGGCACGAGATTTACTGCTGGTCACAGGGGCAACAAGGGGGGTGATGACCAGCTCGAGGGCGGCCTGTTTCTGCCAGAGTATCATCGAAGGATCCCCGCCGATGGCTTCTCGGTATATGCCGAGGGCATTTGGGACCAGATTGTCAACAACAAGGATCTCGACCTGCCGACGCAGCAAGAGTTACTGGCCCAATTCCGGTGCGACGAAATCTCTCGCGAAGTCCTGGTGGCATTCGACCTCGTTGTGGCTCCTCTAGAGGAGCAGCAGGGCGAGGCAACAAAACTGGGCAAGATTCTTGTGTTGCCAGACCTCGGCGGCGTAGGCAGTGCAGCCCGCGCCAAGCTTCTCGGTGCATTCGAGGTCCAAGCCAGTCGCTACCACCAAGGCGTGTACGCGCGCAAGAGGCAAGAACTGGAGGCCAAGGTCGACGCGAGACTCAAGGCGCTGTACATGGGCCAACTGGCAGCTGCCCACAAGGCCGGTGTCTCAGCATTTAGTGATGCTGTGACCAGCAAAGTCAAGGCCGGGCAGAAGGCGGGTGGTGGTTACGAATTCGCCGAGATTGTTGCCAACGAGAAGCAGAAGACGCTGGGCATATTCAAGACGGAAGCTCAGGGTTTGGCGATCGAGGATCTCCCGTGGACCAATTTCAAACCCCAATACTCATTGTTCGAGGCCGAGCTCGACGAAGTTAGCGGCAAGTTGCGCAAGGAGGAAATGCGACGACTGGCGACGAGGGTTGAGCGATGGGTCAAGTCCCGGCTCGGCGAGGCTATTGGCCTCGAGTTCAACAAGCTGGGATCAGGACGCGGCGGTACGGGCGCACCCGAGACTGGAGACAAGCCCGGCGAGAAGGACCTCTGGGATCGCGTGTGGGGTGTCTTTACCGGCATCGTCAAGGAAGCCGAGAGTCGCTTCGCGGACCGTGCCAAGAGCTTTGACGCTAGCGACGAAGAAGCCGAGGTTGGCATGTGGCGCCTGCGCCGCAAGAGCTGGGTTGGTCTGCGGGAAAAGATCGATGAGGAGGTCATGGAGGGCAACATCCTCCTAAAGCTGCGGGAGAATTTCGAGGATAAGTTCCGATATGACGAGGCTGGCGTTCCGCGGATATGGCGACCTTCTGATGATATCGAGGGAATCTACACCAAGGCACGAGAGTCCACCCTCACCCTCATCCCACTCCTGTCGCGATTCCGTCTATCAACGACATACGCGCCCCCGGATCTTGTGAGCTTTGTCGGAGGACAACCGACTGGTGTTGAAGCCGGGGATGAGGAGGACCTGGCCCCCATCGGTGGCGTCGACGAAGATGAGGGCAAGAGCCTCGAGGAAGAAATGACTGTGCTCAGCGAAAGCAAGCGCCAGGATCTTGTCGTTCGATTCAAAAAGACGGCGGATGGTGTCTACGTGGAAGCCAAGAGAAGTGCCATTGGCGGCGTGGCCCAGATCCCATGGTACTTTTACGGACTGCTGATTGCGCTGGGATGGAACGAGATCTTCATGGGTAAGTTGCAATGAATGCTTTCTTCTTTTGGTGACACGGTATTGATCTTGACACGATATGCTGAAATCCACCACCCCTCGGATAGTCCTGCGAAACCCCTTCCTGTTCGTCTTCCTCATCATGCTTGCGGGCGGCACTTATCTCGCGTATACCTTGAACCTGCTGGGTCCCATGATGCAAATGAGCAACGCGGCCGTCAACCAGGGCGTTGACATGGCCAAACAGCAGCTGCGGGAGTTCATCGCCAACTCGGAGACGGCGAGACAGGCCCTGAATGTGCCTGCAAACCCTCCGGCGTATGGTGAGGGCGAGGGTGAGAGCATAGGCATGGACAGACTGGACAGTCGGGGCAAGAAGGCCGGCTCTGCGGAGGAGGGCCTCGATGACATTTGAGGGGCAGGCAGGCAGGCAGGCTGGCTGGCTGGCTGGCTGTATGTATGTATGTATGCATGTATGGGTATAAAGCGTGGGTTCCGTCCGGTATGATGCGGCGCTTTTTGATGGGCAACGTAACGTAGTCGGAAGATTAGTCTCTCTATGGCAGGATACGAGATAATGTCCCATGACTAACTGCACGCTGACCCTGGGTCTGCTGCATTCACTTGCAACATTGATTCAGTGCCACACGATTATTTACCGTATTTCAGAATGCCTCCAGCCCCACAGCAGAACCATACCAGCCGCCCAACTCGTCGTCGTCGCCGCCAAAGTAATCCGTCAACCTCATCGTGTCATGCTCCTCCTCCTCCGCAGCCGGCGCCGGCCAATCGACCTTTACAGCGCCGGCCCTCCCCTCCAGCATATCCTTGGCCGTGCCCCAGCTGAATCTGCACTCCGGACCCCACCCGAACACGGGATGCATATTCCTCCTCATCCAGTTCACGCACCTCGCGTCAGAGGGATATCCCGACCCCCACTCCAGTTCGTCGTCGTCATCGTCGCACCTGTACCTGTACCTGTACCTGTATAGCTCCTCCAGGGCGGCGTCCCTCGTGACTTTTGCGCAGACACTCGCCGCGCTGACGCAGGGATACAAGCTGTCGGCCTTTTTCGCGACGGTAATCTTTGTGGCGGGGAAGACGCGCTGCAGCCTGGCCTGGTACGCGGCCGGCTGGCCGATGGTGTCGACGTATATCTCGCGGACGTTGACGCCCCGTGCGAGGACGCCCCTTATCAGATCGACGGTGGCGTCCATGGCCTGCGCGTTGAGGTTGTACGTGTCGGGGCGGAGCATGTTGGCGCCAATGTCGCGCGCGGAGAGGGAGGCCGTGGCCCATCCGCACGAGGAGTGGAGGTCGGTCGAGGGCGTGCAGAGCTTGCGCATGAGGGAGGCGCGGACGCCGGGCGTGAGGACCTTGGAGTCGTCGAAGTGGTGGGTTTGGCGGAGGAGGGGGTCGGAGAGCGGGAGGGGGAGGTAGAAGACGCCGTAGACCATGGGGCCGAGGACGGGACCGCGGCCGGCTTCGTCGACGCCGAGGCAGCAGGCGGGCGGGGGGGGGTTCGTCGCCGCCGCTGGTGCCGAGGGCGAGGGCGAGGAGGAGGAGGAGGATTCGGGCGAGGAGGCGGCGGACGGGGAGTATGGTGAATGAGGCGCCGGTCACGAGGGGCGAGTGGTGGATGGACGGGGGGATAAAGGTTGAGCTGGGGGGGCGCGTGTCGCCGGCTTCGTCCATGGTTGGTTTTTGTCTTTGCGGGCATGCAAGTTGATGATGTTTGAAATCTGGATTTGCTGGTGGGTTGTGCTTTACGCGTAATCCGTAGGGAGAACGCGTTTGTAAGGCAGGCTGCTGCCCCACACAAATGCCCCACACCAGCATTGACAAATTGATCAGTCAAAGGCGACACCTATGCTCCACCTTCCCCAAAAGCTGACACCACGCGTCAAAAAAGCTTCAAGCGTGACACCGAGTACAAAACGACCTCGACAGTTTTTGCGCATCGAAAAAAAAAAAACACCCGACCAGTGGTGGTGGTGGATTTCTGCACCTTTCTTTGTTTGCCATGGCCCGGACCGTCAAGCGTCCGCGGCCTGAGCCGCAAGCATTCCACCAGCTTGGAGTTCGTGGTCGGTACGTGCGGCTCTGGTGGTTGAAGAATACCGGTCAAAACGATGCTGCCGAGGTGACGGGGAAATCAAACGCGCTGACACGCTGGCCCTTAGAAAAACCGGTGTCGTACTACAAGATGGAGGTGAACGAGACGAGCATGGCATGCAACCGCTCGAATCCATCTTCTCCCCGCACGAAGAAAAGCCCGCGACCGGACAGGATGAAGGCTCGGATGATGCGGGCAGCGGCGAAATGGAAATCGCATCCAGTGAGTGCCGACAAGCTTGCAGCTGGACCTGCAACGCAATGGTTTGATCATGAGATGAGTGCAGGGGCCGGTAAAACTGACCGCGTGACAGGCGATGGACCCGGACCGCAAACATTACTCCAGAATCGACGCAGCATAACGTACCCGATACCGAAAAGCCGATCCCCTATCAAGACTCACCTCAACTCACCTGCCAAGAAGAACCCCCATCTCGATCATCTGTCTTCGCCATCTCGTAGCGGTCTGGCTGATGACCGCGATGTGACAGTCACTCGGAAACTGGACTTTGCTGAAGTGACGGGGAAATCGAAGAGCGTGGACGGGCAAGATGTGAGGGACCTTTCTTCAAGGCCGTCGTCATTGCATAGGGTGCAGGAGCAGGGCGAAGAAGAATCGCAAGACGACGGGGGAGACTTGCCGGTGGATCCAACGCTGGGGGAACAAAGAGATCCGACCGTGTCGGACCTCGTGAACGAATCCATGGACATGTTTGATGCCATGAGGAGCGATAATTTCACTGGGGCGGGATTCGAGAGCAGAGCGGATTATGGTCTGCCTCCCCAGGATGTGAACGATTCGCCCAGAGGCATGCCGCAACAATCACCAGCTAAATCACCGTCGTCGCTGGTCAAGTCGTCGCCACCATTACCGCCTCTGAGGAAGTCACAGGCCGTGCAATCGATGTCCGGCACGAAGAAGAAGCGTCCGTCAGAGACGCCCCCCGAAGGAGGCGAGTTGGAAGAGGACCTATACCAATCTCCGAGAGAAGAGAAGAGACAACGTACAGAGATGCCCCCGCCGCCAAGGCCAGGAACCTCAGCATCAAGAGGAACGACGGCAGCACCACCCGTTCCAAGACCGAAAGTACATGTGGCACCAAAAGTCGAAGCAAAGCCAGTAGCGAAACGAGGCAGAGGAAGACCCCGCAAAACGGAGCGCCCGCCACCAAAACGGAGAGATGAGGACGAGGATGAGGATGAAGGTGAAGGCGACGAGACATTCATGGAGATACAGCGTGGCCCGCCTATGCCGAGATCAAGAGGTCTGGTGTCGTTTCGAAACGATGGCACTTCTACAAGCCGACACCAGTCAGGGCGACATTCGAGTCGGGGGATGGACATATGGGGAGAGGCAACGGTTGACCACGAGTCGGGGCCACGTGTCAAGAATGTTATCCGAATCTCGCCCAACGCGCCGCCATCAGCCCGGGCTCCTCGAAGTAAGACCCGGACAAAGGCAAAGAAGATGATCCACGAAGCCGCCGAGGAGGAGGAGGAGCTCGAAGATTGGGAGATGGACGAAGGTCTGGTTATGGGAGATATTGTTCTGTGGGAGCCAGAACACGAGGCCTTCCCGCCCGGCGACGACGAGGAGGTGCTTGTGACGCAGGATCAACTCGCGATCGCGGCAGATGCGATAAAGGTCAAGGAGATTCCGGACGCCACGTTCCGCTTCGCCAAGACGCTCACGATGCCCTTTATGGGCGCAGGCGTGGTGGATCTACCTCCCGAGGCCGAGAAGCGACCCAAGAACTCGCGCAAGATGCACATGGTCTTCTTTGTTCATTACGGGAAAGTCCTGGTGACCATTAATGAAGTTCAGTTCCGGATATCTGCCGGTGGGACCTGGTTTGTGCCCAGAGGTGAGAGAGAGATTCTTTCCAGCTGGCTCTTGACGACGGCGGCGGCGTACTGACTGAAGAGCAGGCAATTATTACAGCATCACAAACGACCAGGAAGTTCCTGCCAGGATCTTCTTTGCTCAAGCTTGCGAAGTCGCTCCTGCTGCTCAGCAAGAGGAAGAGTGAAGCGATGAGGCGATGAGGCGATGAGGTTTGGGAACCTTGTCGAGCCGTTGACATAATCTTTCTGGTCGGGTCGGCTTCCATACTACAAGCTCATGTATTTGCTGTTCACTCCTTTGGGAATTATCAAACTGTCAGGCATTTGCGTCTCACTGTCTTGGGAGTTTGATTCTCGAAATGGGCGCACCGGCGTTTTCGGGATGAGGGCCAACTGAACGTTGCATCAGGCATCAGGCGCTTGGGATGGGACGGCCAGGGCCACGATGTGTTTTGAGATGGATTCAATCTAGGCGGCGAGCCTGACTCTGCAGATGTGTGAAAACGACCCTGACACGCCCGACACGGGTCGTACGTAGGTGGTACTTTTGTTGTCAAGATGCGAGATGTGCTACCGCTTGCGTTCTAGGGTAGGGGTGATGGAGCCCCAGACAGACCAGACCAGACCAGTCCAAACCAGTCCAAGACGTGTTTGGTAGTTATTGCTCGAATATTTCGACCCAAGTCGCTCAATTTTTGAGCTTTGGTTATGAAACCAACCATTTCCATGCAGCTCACTGCTGTGATGACAAGTAAGTGTTTGCATACACTGCAATTATAGGCGCCTCGTTTCCGCTGCACCCTCTGGAGCCACCCACAGAGCTGTAAAATGAGGCATTTAGACATCCATCACCGAAGAGATCGTCAACTCCCTCAATTCTCAAGCTTCTGTCACCTAACTTCCTTGGGGTTGAATTGCGAGGTAGGATCATGAGAATCCGACAGCAATCCCCCAAGTGCCAGACTCTTGGTGAATACATGGCAACGCGGCAAACGCGGAACGTGCCCGTTTGCCTCTCTGACTCGACCTGATTCACAGATCTGGTGCCGACTTGATCATGTGGGCCAAGTCGTCTTTCTTCCCTATCTCGCGAGACTACTTGTAATTCCTGAGTCCTGAAAACTTTCTTGACCTTCACCAAGATTCAAAACACATGTGGCCTGCAGAAGCTAAGACTCCTTGAGGCTTCTAATAACAGCTAGGCCAGACAGCCAGAAACGGAGTGCGCACCCCTAGTAGTAGCTGCGATAAGCGAGCATATAATGCTCAGCAGCTTCCACCGAAGACAAGGCACAATGACCGTACGTTGTTCTGTTCACGCACGTCACCACAACCCCTTGCCTGCACACTAGCTCATCCATTATCACGACTCGTCACTGATCGAAGTTAGATTGATGTAAAGCAGTTGGCTGACGATATTTCGTCCATTGGCGAAATGACGCCCGACAGCACCGTTGTTGACGATGAGGAAGCACTGCGCGACGTGAGCGACGACGTCGCTTTGCCCCAGTGCGGAGGCACATATTTGATCATTGAAGAATCTGGCAGATCTCTGACTGTGGAAAAGGGAAAACTAGCCTTGGCGTTCGAATCGAGTGAGAACAAAGGCTGTCATTGGCGCTGCGAGAAGAAGGAAGGCTGGTTTGGATTTTCGAACGCCGTGACGGCACGGTATCTCGGTTATAACAGGAATTCAGAGCTTATCGCCGAGGCCGGGCACCACAGAGACTGGGAATATATCCACATTCTTCCGACCCGCGTTGGATATTACAAATTACTTGTCATCCAAGGTCAGAAGCTCCTGGAGGTGGCCGTGGAGGGCGGAAATAAGAAGTTGGTCATCAGACAGGATGGAGGATCCGAATGGTACTTCGAAAAGGTGACGTAAACCTACATCATGAAGGCAATCTGCATTTCAAAAGGAAGAGGGAGGGTTGTTACATGGAGACCTGGAGACAGAAAAGCGCTTTTTGTGAGGATATCTCTGGTACCGGCGCGGTGGACGACGAACATGTGTTTCTCTACTATGGAAAGATCAGGCGATAAAGAAAGTGACTGTTTGACCATGACTTGTTGACAGACTGTTGACACTGTTGACACTGTTGACACTGTTGACGGACCGTTGACGGACCGTTGCACCTGGCGGGTGACGCATTCGGCCTCTGTGGTTCATAGGTTCATCGCAGCCTCACTTCGCAGGAAACAAATTTACCATCCCTCATATTTGCGTTTCTCTCCCGTTTTCAAACTCGTTTCGGTCCATCTCTAGCTCGTCAGTGTTCCACGAAGCAAATCTCGCGATTCTTTTTGCCCCTTCAGCCGTTCTCGAGAATTTGTTCTCAGAAGACAAGGAAGGTTCTTATCATAACGTGAGTATGTCCGTTGTCAGCGCGGCACCAAACACCAGATTCTTGCCAGCGAGGCTTGCAAACCTGTGCAAACACCGATAGGCCCCAAGACAATAGCTGACACATACAAAGACTGAACATAAAGCAGCAAGGTCTCACCGACGGCGCATCGCCAGTGACGGGCGACTCCATGCAGACGCCGAGTACGAGTGTCACCACCATGGTACCCCAAGGCCCAAATTTGATCCACGACGCTGATCCCCAAGATGGGTTAAGGTTCATCATTGTTGAGCGCAGCACTTGGAAAGCTTTGGCTGTAGTCGACGGGAAGCTCGAACTTCAAGCCTGTGACGGCACGGGGACTTTCGGCATTCAGTGGCACTGGCACTGGGACTGTAGCCTGCAGAATGGATGGTTGGGCTTTCGAAACCGAGTTACGGGCAGATATCTTGGATACGGAAGCAAGGTATTGAGCTATGCAGGTGAATTATCCAACGAAGCAATCGAACATGGAGCTTGTTAACGACTTCATGCCAGTCGGTCCTCATATGGAAGTCATATACTCTACGCGCCATATAATGACGAGCTTCGGCAGATCCAGTATGGAGAAACTGGAGGACTTTGCCTGGGAAAAATCGGGGGAATCGAGTGGGAGTTCATGAAAGTGATAGAGTAGATGTCGCTGGGCAAGGAAGATGAATGGTACGAAAGCACCATAGATAACTCTGCAGGTGATAAGATACTCAAGGGAGGTATAAGAATGAAAAGAATTCAATCGAGCCACTAGAAGCTCGGCTGATTTAGGTGTGCATTTGTAATAGCGCTCACGCCAGTAGAGAACAGCAGTGCCGCTTCCTGTCATGAAGGCCATGTATGTGAGAATCACGCATCATGATTGTCAGCATCATGTTCGCAAGGCTGACTTGGTTCGCTGGATCAGGCCCAGGATGGAGTTTCCGGCAGCGGCCTCATTCCTTGGCTAATTTCATTCAAAGTACTCTCTAGCTTACGCCATCCTCACGAGCGTGTGGTGCACCGTCTTTCTGGAGTACTGGAAGATCAAGGAGGTAGACCTCAGTATCCGCTGGACAGTGAGAGGCGTCAACAAGGTCAAAGTGAATAAATAGGCCGAGCTTCAAGTACGAAAACATCATTGCAGTTGAGAGTGGCCGCATCAAGCACTACTTTCTAGGCCGAGCTTCAAGTACGAAAACATCATTGCAGTTGAGAGTGGTCGGCATCAAGCACTACTTTCCCAAATGGAAGCAGATCTCACCGCAGCTACTTTCAGGTTCCCTCCATCTTATTGTCTGCCCTTGCACTGGGCCTAATGATTTGTTCGGTTTTCGTGGTTGACGTCTTCATCTGTGAGACGTATGAGGGGTCCTCGCAGATTCGTCTTGGTAACCATGCGACCCTCAATAAAACCTATTCTAGAATCTTCACCAAACTGACTGACATCCAGGAATATGTGCCAACCGTGCTGCTAGCCGTCGCCGTTCCCCGAATCTCCTCTGCTCTGGAAGGTATCGCTGCCGCCTTGACCGAGTACGAAAACCACCGGACGGCGGACCATTATGAAATGTCTTTTGACACAAAAACTCCTTGTTCTCAGCATCAACACCAATTATCTCCCGGTCCTATTAACCGCATTTGTCTACGTTCCATTTGGAGATGACATTATCCCTCACGTGAAGCAACTTCCGGGACGCCTCTTTCCCAAGTTCACGAGCAATCTCGCCCTGAGGCCCTTCCGGCCCGATTCAGACCGGCTGCGCAACAAGGTCATTGCTCTCAAACGGTAACAGGACAACTTTCCGACTCCTTCGAAGAGAACATCCTTCCCCTGATCAAGTACAAGCTAAACGAGTGGTATCGCGACTATCGCCGAGCCTACACAAAAGATACCATGCTTCTCATGCTCACATCCGATGACCCAGTGGAGGCGGATTCCTTAAAGAGAGCCCGCAACCAATCGACACGGTCCACGTACAACGTTCAAGACGACATCGCCGAGATTGTGCTTCAATTCGGCTATCTCGCCTTGTTCTCGCCCGTCTGGCCTTTGATATCCATGGGATTTCTCGTCAACAACTGGATAGAGCTCCGTTCCGACTTTGCCAGGATCTGCATCGAGCATCAAAGACCTTGCGCCTACCCGATCCGACGGCATCGGACCGTGGGTCACCGCGCTCGAAACACTCACGCTACTCGGGAGCATCACCAGGGCCGCCATAGTCCACCTCTTTGGTACAAATAGTATTGGGGGCGGCAGCTGGACTACCCTACCCATGACCATATTCATCAGCGAACACGCGCTGTTAGTCCTACAATCATTGGCAAAGTGGATCTTTGAGCGATACGGATCTGAACAGGTTCGGAAAGAGCGCAGCGAGAGATATGCACGGCGACTACAGTATCTGGAGCGGATTGAGCATAACAAGCAGGCTGGTGTGAATCTGTCACGCGCGGAAAGAGAGCGTCGCAAGTCGGTCCTCATTTCGGGCTCGGATAGCTTCTGGACGAAGCAGGTGGAGGATGGAAGCAGCGCCGCGGCGGGCCTGGCCTTGATCAACTTGGCTAGGCAGTAGAAGATGCAGAGCGACGAGAAGAAGGATGAGACAGCAAGCAGAGGTCTAGGATGAAATGTATACAAACAATTCACTTACAAGCAACTGTGATTGACTTGATATGTTTCGCAATCGTATCATACCCAGTTTGCAGATTGACAAGGCGTAGCTTTAGAAGATGCATGAGTCGCGGGAGTCGGCGCTGATCAAAGACTAATTAATTCTAAGCTCATCTCTCTCATCAGTGCTGCTGTTTCATCCTCAAGAAACACTTGCAGAGCAGCATTCGCATATCGGTGAAATTCTGCAATAATACGAACGAGTGTCCCTGATAGATGGGAAAAGAGTGCACTTCCCAACACCAAATGGGCGTCTTGGCCTCGATGCTCTTCATAGCCAAGTCGAAGTCTTGGTCGTGCCGAGGCTGGACAGAACAGTGGCCTGCCTGCCGCCTGCCAGGCTCGAAGCATGAGCAATTGTCGGGATCCATGATGCTATTGTCATGTCGCTGGCTTGCTACCGATCTTTGAGAATTTTGCTGCACAACCGTCATTGCATGACATGCTTTATGGTTCAAAACGTCCTGGCGTCCTCGCTCGTCTGATTCGTTGAGCGACAATGCGCGTATTTCTCTCAATACACCACGCAGGGTCGCGTAGTCCTCCTGCTCCGCTGAACGCTTTTGCAACCGCGCACACCTTTGTCGGTTCATTGACAATGGCCTGGCGAAATTTCGCATTCGACGAAATGTGGGTGAAGCGCGTGCGCAATTGGCATCAGCAGCGCGCCAGATGGCAGACGGATGAATCAAGTCCGAGCCCTATGAAGGCGAAACCCTTCATAGATGGGCGCTTCATCCTCACTCTGCTGTAAAGGGACAAAAGCTCCTTGTACATCTGGCCATGGGTTTGATCGCCGAATCGTCGAGTGCATCCTGCTTTTCCGTATCACTGCGTTCGTTAGCAAGCGGGCCGTCGAACAAGTCCGTTGATTGAACGCATTTTGAACAAGACCATCAGACGCAAGGCTGAAACTTAATCCCACAGTGTAGTTCGGGTTTATATGATTGCAATGATATACATCACGTGGGAGGGAAGGGATAGCAAGAAACTTGATGCCACGTACGTACCTCTATTCGAATGCCTCTCTTCTAGGAGCAAGGGGATTGTATCTCGCTGTCGCCCATAACTGGGTTCATTGTTAGCAAGCAGGTCGTCGGACAAGTTCGTTGAATCGAGGCAGATTTGTGAAAAAATCATCAGACGCAAGGCTGAAACTTAATCCCACAGTATAGTTCGGGTTTATGTAAATGCAATAATATACATCACTTGGAAGCGAGGGAGTGGTAAAAAGCTCGATGCCACGCACGTACCTCTGTTCGCCAACGGTCATCCATTCGGGCATCGTGGCGTGGAGAGTCTGTGACGGGTCAGCAATTGTCAGTAGAAAGACATCCTTGTAATATCGCGTTGTTTAACCCAGTGCTCAGTGTAACTTCGGGATTGTGTATCACCATTTTCAAAGAATATGTAAATGATATGAATCATCATTGGAAGGGGGAACACATCGAGGAATCTCGTGAAATCGTACCTGCTGACTTGATAGGCGCTCCACGGCGCAAACCTGACTTGCATTTCAGCTGCGGCGGGTTTCGTAGAGTTGCGTAGGATTGCGCAGGAGGAGAAGGGAAACGAGGAAAAAAACTGGTTAGGGTTTAAATAGAAAAGTTTCCACGGAGGACAAAGCGGCGGACTAATGATTATCCGGGATACAGCCCACCAGGACAGAAGTGCCCTGCAGGTTCATAAAGGAGAAGCCACTTTATTGTAAACAAATATATAGCCATGCGAGAACATTTTGATTCCAATTAGCTAGGATATAGCCATCAATCTAGTGTGTGATACTTTCAGGTCTATGAATAACATCAGGCAGAGCCTTGGACAATTCTGGTGAGCGTCTTCCGACATTGAGCCTGTGGCACGTGACTAGAGTCGCCTCGCTGGCACGTCGCCGATACTTGCCCCATTCAACTATCCATTCATTCAGCCATGAGCTTTGCACTGCCGGCAAAACCCTCATGCATTCGGTCGCGAGGACCTTTTTGACTTCCCATTTCTGGGCCCTTGTTTCCGAAAAAGTCGAGCGAAATGAGTCCAGAAGTTTCATGGCCGGAAGCGCGTCGATCAACGACACTATGCTCGTGTCTCTGTTGCTTATCGCTCTTTGGAAGGCCTGCTCTACACGCCCCAACCACACTCTGGCGGGGACGATCTCAACTGGTGTGTCAAGCACGTTTTGCATTGATTGAGCGACTGCCGGTAACATGGACGTCCAGCTAGCGGGCTGACTGTTGAGCAAATTGAGGATGGATGCGTGACCCGGCACATGGTTGAGCTCCTTTTCGACCAACTCTACAACGAATTCTGAGACGACGTCAACAGGAATCCATTGAAGTGAGTTGGCGTTGGTACCGAGACTGTCAGGAAGGGAGCCCATATACATCGAACTGAGCATGAGACTGGGAAACCACTCTGTAGGGTTCCAGAGACCAGGTCTCTCTATTGGCCCTGCCACCTGGCCCATCCGAACACACGTAATTGGCAGGCCCAGCTGGCGGGCACCCTCCTCGCAAAGATGCTCGGCAACGTATTTGCTCTTACCGTAACCACTGCCGAAGAAATCTTCCCGGATTGTGAGTAGATCTTCAGGTACCGGAGAGTCCTCGAACAGTTTGTGACCGACGGCGCTGATCGAGGAGATGTAGATGATCTCAGTCCCCGCTGGATGTCCGGCCGCAAACTCGAAGAGGTTGATCAGACCCTGGAGGGGTGAACGAAATTCGGGCAACGCCAGATTGTAGTTCACGGGCCAGGCCACGTGAAGTACGACGTCAAGGTCGGCTTGGATCGTCCCCCACACATGCTCGTCTTTGATTCCAAATCTGGGTTGGTCAAGCGTTCCTCGGAGGAAAGTGACTTTATGAGCATAAGTCGTCAAATCGAAGCCGGCGGCCTTGGCCGTTTTCTCGTGATGAGCAAACCCATCGGCCCTGCGGTTGAAGCAATACACATGGGACACAGAAGGCCGGGCCAGGAGTGAGTGCAACAGATACGTGCCGACAGTGCCCGTCGAACCAGTAAGCAGGATTGATTTTGGTCGCTGCGACATATTTCTTTCCCGATGGGCGGACGGGGGGATTTGGCAAATGAGCTGACGCAATTCTTGCAGCATCGCCTCCATGCTCTGGTCGACGACCCCGTTTCCACCGAGCCGATTTGCTGCTGCGTGCCCCGACCCCCCGTCGGACGCCTTCAGCCGCTTGGCAAGGTCAGTCAAGCGTGGGTGTTTGTAGACATCCACAACCTCTAAAATTATGCCGACTTCTCGTGCAGCTCCAACCAGACGGATGGCTTGGACGGAGTTGCCGCCCAGTTGGTAGAAGGTCTTGTCTGCACTGATGGCAGAAGGTTCGATCCCAAGAACCTTTGACCACAACGTCCTTAGATGCTTTTCGGCCTTTGTGCTGATCTCTAGTCTCTTGCATTCCGGCTCAATGTGGAGGCTTGTCAGGTCTTCTCCCGAGATAGTGTTCCCCAGGGCTCTCAGAGCTCGCCTGTCAATCTTTGCTGTCGCCGTCAGGGGTAGCTGATCCAACAGCTTGTACGACGTCGGAACCATGTGAGATGGGAGGATTTCTCGCAGCTGCTCTGCCACCTGGATCAATGCAGATGCAACTCGGTGGGTTTGGGCGTCGTCACCGGTGAGTTCTCGCTTCGTCAGGCCACCGAAGCTGGCAAAGACTACCAGTGTCGCGGCGTTTCTATTCTGAGGAGTAGCGAGATCGACGGCGACTTGCAGGTCGATGTTATTAGGCAGCAGCTGGCGAATGTGATGCTCTACTTCTCCAATCTCTACTCGCTGGCCGTGGATCTTGATCTGCGTATCTTTCCGGCCCATATAGGTGAGGCTCCCGTCCTCGTGGTAACACACCAAGTCGCCGGTCTTGTAGAGTCTGCCACGCCGCCCGGGTTGGGTGCTCGTTCCTGCGTGCAACCAGGGTACGTCTTGTATGAACGCCTCTGATGTCTTCTTGGCATTCTCGAGGTAGCACCTTGCCAGGCAGGGACCTTCGAGAAGCAGTTCGCCGACTACGCCGGGCGGCAGAAGCCTGTTATGATCTTCAGGGTCCACGACCCATGTCACGCTCCCCTTTCCTGTCCCGATTCTCGCCGCCGTGAATGCGTCAGTCGCTGTGCTGTTGATAGTCGATATCGGCGTGCATTCCGCGGGTCCATACGCGTTTATCACACGCACTCTACCCCACCACTTGTTGACGTCTTTGCCGAACACGGCTTCTCCCGCGAGGATCAGCGTTTGGAGGGTCGGCACTTGAGCGGGCTCTACGAGTCGAGCTACGGAAGTGGTCAAACTGACAACGGTGGCACGCATGGATGCCATTACCCCCGTTGTATTCCCAACACGATCTGAATCGGAAGGGACGCAAAGACAGGCCCCGGCACTGAGAGTGGCCAGCATGTTATGCAGCGAGATGTCGAAGCTGTAAGACGCGAAGTCAAACACCCGCGAGTCCTGCCTCACGTCGAAGTGGTGAAGTTGGTGGTGCATGGCAGAGCAGAAGCTGGCATGCTCGATGAGGATTCCCTTGGGACAACCAGTACTCCCAGACGTGAACACAAGGTAGGCGGCTGTTGATGGATCTACCGGTGTCAAAGACTGGAACGCGGCCATGTATGAGATCTGGCTGACTTCCTCGGCGATGCTGACCGTATGATTTGTCAAGTGACCACTGACATCCTTTTGGGCCTCTGACGCCACAACGAGCTGCGCCCCTGTTTGTTCAACGATGGCCTTCAAGCGCAGCATTGGTTGCTGCGGGTCAAGCAAGACGAACGTTGCCCCAGCTTTCAGGACGGCAAGCGCAGCAACGGTGGCCCACATGGACTTCTCGAAACAGAGAGGCACGATGCTGCCGTGCTTGAGTCCGCGCGCAACTAGTCGACCAGCAAAGCGAGTAGCAAGCACGTCCAAGTCACTGTACGTCAGCTCTCCGTCCCAGGCACATACGGCCGCTGCGGCTGGGCGCTCGGCCACGTGTTTCCAGATAACATCGTGGATGCAGTGCCTTACGGCTGCCGGCACCTCGGCGTTCCAGGACCACAGCTCCTCCCTGTCTTCGGGGGTGAGGATGTCAATGTCGCCGATTGTTGTCTGGCCGGGACTGGCTCCGATTGCTTGCTGCACAACGAAGTCTACTTGTCTGAGAATCTTGCCAACCGTCCGCTCGCCAATCTCGCCACGATTGAACTCGGCGACAAGGTCGACTCTGCGCGAGGCGGGCGTACAGTGCAGCTCAAGGCTGGACGACTCTGTGTGCTGGCCACCCACGAGGCTCTGAAATCTGAAGGCGTGTTGGGCGGGAGAGCTAATACCTCTCACATGCTGAGATGAGAATGCCGGGATTGTTTGTTCCTGCACGGCTCGCAAAGCCTTGTGTACAAGGTCTTCGCTCGCAAGGTGTACATCGATGGGGAATGTGCCCAGGGAAGGCTCGTCCGAGCCGTTGGTCTCGGTGCCCTCGGCAAGTTGGTGGATGACCGAGCTGGAAATGGTGATCCGTTGTGAATCACTATATTTCCCGACGACGATGGCCCACGCCAGGTAGATGAACGTTGACGGCGTGAACTCGCAGTCGGTGCTGGAGACCAGGGAGCAAGTGCATTCGCATCTCGCGTCCATTGTGAGGGCCGCGTCAAACAACGACAAGACAGCTGAACCTGAAAAAAGTAGCTGAGACGGGAAGAAAAGCAATGCGATTCTCTAGGCCGGCGCAAGTGCTGGCTTTTGCAGTGCATCGACCTGCCCTGCTACTACAAGTACAATTTATTCCAGCCGAGGATAATTGCTGCGCGGATCAAGCAGGGTTGCTAGGCTAAGGGCGTAAAAGCTACACAGGGCTAGTATATAATGACTCATTACGTTACATTACATTACATTCATTACAGATGTAATGTTACGGGGGGGGAAATAACAGAGAAAAGATTCTCGTGGGATGCATCTTGGATGTTGTCGTCTGGCATGAAGCTGCCTCGGCTGCCTAGGCTGCCTCTCAACGACGGCTCCTCCGCCTGTCGAGGCCACGTACAGACTGCAAGTATCTATTATAGAGCGCTCAGTGTTCCCCGCCAACCTCAGCCCTATTACCGGGTTCCCGGCCTTCCTCTGGCCCAATATAGTCCGATAGGCCATGAGGGCAAGTTGGGGGGCGTGTTGGTCGGGGGCGTGTTAAAGATGCTGACCATGTTACGTGTCAAGGTTCCAGACCAATTCGCCGCTGCCTTGTATCCCCCGGGTTGCAGTCCGGATCATTGGATACGCGGCTTGGTGTCGGTCTGTCCGAGTTGATCTTCTCTGTTTTCTGGGTGGCACAAAGTGATACGGAAACCCCGTGGAGGACCGCCGGAGTATATTAAAGCCGCCCGCAAGTGACAACGAGCCACTCGCCGTGAGCGTGACAACTTGCACGGATGTCTCTCCCCGTCGCCAGCGACTATACTGGTCAGATCCTCGCGGGTTATCATGTTGAGGCGCTGCGCGAGCGGTTCCCGGGGCTGAACTCGGAGACCATCTCCATGAACAATGGCGCGGGCCGTGTATGTCTCGGATCGTCCATTGACGCGTAGGTTTGGTTGGGCCCCTTCCTGTGTCGGGGCGTGGGTTGGAGCGCTGACAAGATTTGCCAGTATCGTCAACTTCATGAGCAAGCCTCAGGTTCAGCTGGATGACGGTGATGAGTTCAGCGACAGCTGCATCGTTGAGCGTGACGTCCAATTTGCCAAGATGGCGTCGTACATCAACGCGGGGCCTGACGAGATCGGTAAGCTTCCTGTCTGCCGCTCCAGCTTCCCGATCACCGGAAACATCCAGTAGAGCTGTTTTGGACAGGAGCGTTAATCCCGTTCTCTGCACTTGCCTACCCCAGTCTTATTATTATGGACATGAGTGATGTGTGATGTGTCAAGTCACATGTTCACATGTTGATGGTGCGGGCAGCGTGGCCTCTTATCACGTGGTGCCGCCCATAACTCCCTTTTTTCGCATGAATCACGCATAAATCACGCATTATGTAGGCGCGACAAGCTCTTTCTTCTTTCTCCCCCTTTCTTAATCCTTAGATAGACCAGATCAAATGGAATACACGGCATATTCCTAATCTAAGCCTCGTCCCTGTATACGGGAGTCCTTTGGGTTCACACGTAACTAGAAACCAGACAACTTCACTTCGGTCGACTTCCGTGACGTCCATCCAGCCGATGGCGCGCACTTGCCAGTTGAATGCTCCACAGCAGCTCACAGGCCATGAGCTAATAATACTCGTGACTCGTGACGGAGTACGGAGTGCGAAGCACAAAGCACAAAGCACAAAGCACGAAGCACGAAGCACGAAGCACGAAGCACAAAGCACAAAGCACAAAGCATAAAGCATAAAGCATGAGGCACGAAGCACGAAGCCGCCCGGGCATATTACTCCGCAGTCAGAGAAGAGACATCAACGGGCAGACGAATGTCTTGCATCCCTTGTGAGTTACCCCGTGGCATTTCCTGGCATTCCAGGCATGGCATGTCTGGATATTGATGACTTGCAGTGTCTCCCATCGGCCCATTTCGGCCCACTTCGGCCTACTTCGGCCTACTTTGGCCCCCCAAAAAAAACCACTTTCTCCACTATTAGCATGGCATGTTGCATTTGGCATTTGGCATTTGGCATTTTGCACCGCCAGCCCGTGGTGCCTGCCCCGCAAGCCTCTTTTGAGTACGGAGCCGAGTACGTCCTTAAGCTTATTACTTATTAATAATACATATTATGATTAGCTTGCCGCTTCGTCGAGGCTCGCTCGCGTCTCGCGTGCGCTCCAGCCCTGAACCGATCCCGCGACGCCCCATCCGCTTTCTGGAGTTTTCCTAGACATTGCATATCTTGGAGCTGACCAACACCCTCGTCGTCTGCTCTTTTTTTTTTCTTTTCTCTCTTCTTCCAATTCATCGCCTGGGTGCTTCTCCACATCATCTTCGCCTTGAACCCAGGAACCGCCCACATCGCCCACATCGCCCACAAACACCGTCCACACCGAGCGCGTTGCTTCGACTCAGGCTTGATGCTTGAGTGTCACCCGAAGACAAGCCATCAAGCGAATCAGACGGATCGAACCCCAACGCTTCGTCCCAAGGCCTTGAGCGGCTTTGCTCTCATCTCGATGAGGACCGACACTGGCCCGTGATGCATCCGTCTCTGGTTTCCTTCTTCTTTACCGTCTTCTTCGTCTCAGTTACTGCAACCAAATTTCTTCGCCTGTTCGTCAATGCCCATTCTTTCCCCGTCGCAGTCTTCATCTTCTGCCTGCCGGCCTTTGTCGTCACGGATGTTGTCTTGATCAGTATTGTTTGGGCCTTGCTGCGGCGTAAGAATGGCGTCCTCGGTGCCTTCGGACTTGCCGTTGGCTGCATAATCTGGTAAGTCGGCTGCATAACCGACCCTTTTGACCGTTCCGACGCACGCCGTGCCGTGTCCAGCTGTGGAGGAAGCTGACGAAGCTGACGGGGCGCACGCGCTGCATACAGTGTCGTCACCCTTGGAGCCGCCTCATCGCAATTGGGCTTTTACTACCAAACAGGAGGTGACATTGATTGGGGTGATGCGACCTCATTCGCCTTCAGCCGAGAGGGACGCAAGGTTCTGTTGAGTGAAGGTGCAACTCCTCTCTCTTTCGCTTGCGGCATCCTTTTGATCTCCTGCATCGCCAAATCCCGACTTTGCAAGCTTGTTGGTGGCGCCATGGCAGCCGGTGAGATTCATGCCCGGTCAGGTTCGTCATTGTAGTTACAATCTTCTCGTGATCCTGAAAAAAAAAAGAAAAAAAAAAACCACCCAATCTGTCGACTAATACTTGCTGCTAGTATCTCGGTGGGCTGTGACAAAGATTGGTATCCACAGATCGAACAAAGCCGAGAATGAATCGTCTCTGCTGCCTGCTCGGGAACACGATTGCGACTCCGACTTCGAATACGACTCGGACGATGCTGATTACGAACTCTCGCCAAACCACATGGCCCCTAGCCGGGGCAACATGGAGAACCTGGGTGGTCACGCAATGCACTGCCCCCGTTTCGTTCCCTTTGGCTTCGTGCTGCTGGTCGTGCTTGCGTTACTCTCCATCTCCACGCTATTCGATCCCGACCGACCGTACAACCGCATGTTCATCACATTGCCATTGCCGCTACTTGGTGCTCTCGCCCCGAAGCCGGTCGAGTGCCGGTCGAGTTCGTGGCCGTTGCCCGAGCTCATTGACCGGGTGAGATGGGAAAACCCCCGCGGAAACTACAAGGGCTGGGCGCCAGGTACGGCCAACGCCATCATTCAAAAGTATAGGGACAGAGTACCGGAGTGGCTACCGTCTCAGCTACCAAATGGGTTTGCTCGCTGGAACCAGGAGGCCGACAAGGCCGATGTGAAGGCCGATGTGCAGGCGCTCCTCCAGAATACCACGCAAGCACATGACAATGGCTGCCCTGATCCGCTGGTGCTGGACCCATACTACAATCCGGCAAACGATCCCATGAAGATCACCAACTTGGACAATCCTTTCCTGGAACCATTGCGGGAAACCTTCAAAGAGCGATCTGTGAAGATAAAGCATATTGCGCTGATTCTGATGGAGAGTATGCGCGAGGAGCTCTTCCCCCTCCAGCAAGGCTCGGATTTCCACAATCTGATCTTGAAGTCGCACGATGAAGCCGACCATGACCATGTCAATGAGTTGCTATCGTACATCTCGCCCAACACGGAGCGCATTACTGGCCTGGAAGGCAAGTGGATGAGCAAAAACGGCACCAGCTTTGGACGCAGATATTCCGAATGGCATGATGAGACCAAGCCAGGGTTCGGTGGGCTCAACATCAATGGCGGCCTCACACCCAGCACCGTCTCAACCAAAAGTTTGGCTGCAGCCCACTGTGGCACTTGGCCAATACCCGTGGACATGTTTGAAGAGGCAGAGACGGAAAGCTATCAACCCTGCCTCCCCGAGATCCTGGAGCTATTCAACAGAATGAAGGCCAACACGTCGAGTGACGACTACCATGAGCACCAGTGGTATCCTGCCTTTTTCCAGGCCGTGACGGATGGCTATGACCGACAAGCCAAGTTCGACGCCAAGATTGGTTTCAAACACATTGTCAACAAGAACAGCATCAAGCAAGATGCCCGAGACAATCCCGCCCTGGAAGAAATCAATTACTTTGGGTTTCCGGAAACAGCACTCAAGACGTACATGACCGACTACATCACCAACGCCACGGCAAACAATCAGCGCATGTTCTTGTCTCACTTCACGAGCACAACACATCATCCCTGGGCGACCCCGAAATGGTTCAACTCGAGCGAGTACATGGGCTCAGCCCATGGCTTGATGCAAACACACAAGGATCTCAACAGCTACCTAAACACGGTTCGGTTCAACGACGCATGGATCGGCCAGCTCATGCAGATTTTCGACGATCAGGGGATTTCCAACGAGACCCTGGTCGTGTTCGTCGGAGACCACGGTCAAGCGTTCAAGGAAGATTTCAGCAAGAAGGGCACGTACGAGAACCCTCATATCAGCAACCATCGCGTCCCCATCAGTTTCAGGCATCCCCAGCTGCCCCGTGTGCAACATGGCGTCCAGGCCACGTCTCTCAGCATCCTCCCTACTATCCTTGACCTGCTTGTGAGCACCGGCTCACTGAATCCAAGAGACACGGCGGCAGCATCGGATCTTGTGCAAGATTACGAGGGCCAGTCTCTCATACGGCCATTCAAAACCACGCACAAGGGACGGCGAGCGTGGAACTACAGTCTTGTCAACCCGGGCGGTCGCATGCTGACCATCACATCTTCCGATACGCCATGGAGGCTGGTTCTTCCCTTGGACAAGAAGACGGAATACATCTTCTCTGATCTCGGCAAGGACCCCATGGAACAACAGCGTGTATCAGAATGGTCAGTCCGTAGCTTGGCGTCCACAGTTCGCAGGAAATGCAGTCCTGAAGCGGCCGAGTGGCTGCTTGAAGCGGAGAGGGTTGGTATCTGGTGGGCCTCGGAGCGCAAAAGACTTTGGAATTACAACCCTTCATCATAAGGCATCCAAGACCGGCTTGTGGAATTCTCTGCGCCACTTTTTTTCTTTCTTTCTTCTTTCTGGATACGTGTGGTGGGTGGGAGCATTGTTTTCAGAGGGTTTTATTTGGGGAGGGGAAAAAAGAAGGAATTCTTGGGAGGTATATATATTAAGGTGGGGGTTTTTTTTTTCATCATTTCTCCCTCTTTGTCTGGAGCGGCCTGAGGATATATGTATTACCAAGTGCAACGTGTAGTCGAAACACGGCTGGAGCCAAGGAAGGCTAGCCAGATTCATGGGCATTGTGTATTTGTACGTGAGTGATTATTCATCCAACCTGCCGTGACGCCACGTTATCAAGTCATGTACACCAAATGCACCTGCCAACATGGGCACCCACACATATGGTTGAGCCACTATTTCTATCTTGTAAGTAGTATATCACATCCAAGTGGGGGGGGTCTGCGAATATGCCTTCTTATAGCCAAGTGAGTGCCTCATAACAGGGGGCACTAATGTTTATTGCTCTGCAAAGGGAGAACAAAAGGGTCTTGCTCATGTTCCATGACGCACGTGGGCTTGCTGGGGAGACTTGGGCAGTCAGTCGGCCTATAGTGAAGCAGAAAGGAGCCGTTGTAGCCCGTAACAGGTCATGGGATGGGGGCCTCGTGTCCGTCGATGGACGCAGATTACGGGGCTTGACGTGGCTGGTCGAGCATCGGAGCAAAATCTCGTGGGGGCCCGCATTGAGATTAATAGAGCATATACGTCCTTATAAGATAATATCAAAGATCATAAGAGTTTGAAGTTGAGAGAATTATTGTACATCATAACGGCCACGACCTGATTTGGATTCACTAACTGTCAAACTTGAGTCTGTTAACTTTGGAAATAGATAAGATTTATATTAAACAATAAAAAAGAAAGAGAAAATATAAAGTCTAGAAGAGAATATACGGAAGCCTAATGTTTATCGGTACATGGAGAAAATTGCTTCAGGTTGTTTATTGATACCACCCATGGTGTTTTTTTTTTAGCAGCCGTAGGACTTGCACTTGTCGGCTGGGTTAACCTTCTTGTTCGCGACGAGACAAGCATCATACTGAGCCTGGCACTTGATGTGGTGGTCGAAGTTGAGCGTGCGGCGATTGACGTCGCCAGACTTGGCAGCCACGCGGGGAACCAAGCCGAATTCAGAGCGTTTGCCCGCCTGGCAATTCCAAAAGTCAAGCTTCTCACACTCGTCATATTGTTCCTTGCAGGCTTGGGCACATGCCTCTGGGACCTTGGGCAGAGGGAACGACCAGCATTTGCTGCTGACATCCTCGGTGTACAGCTTGAAAGGGTTGCTGCCAAAGTCGGCCTTGACGTCGTTGCAAGAAACAGCGGGCAGCGGAATACCACAAACCGCCTTGCCAATGTCCACGCAGACGTTTTCCGGCTTGGGGGGGCAGACTGGTGTGTTGGTCGGGGGCGCTTGCGTCGTTGTTGCGGCGGCACACGGCTTGGTGATGGTTGTTACGGTTCCAGCGCTGGGCTTGCAATCGCCCTTGCTGCAAGATCCGCCTTTACATCCGAGACAGCATGCCTTGACCTCCTCGCAGAACTTGCCGTACTCGAAGCACTTGATGGCATTCTGGACCCCGGCCTTCTTGAAGCATACTCCAAGCTGGATTTTACAGGTCACTGCCGAGTGCAGGCAGCCAACACTGTCTGACCAGTCAGGAATCGGAGGAGCACACCAGTCACCGATCTGTTTCTCGCATTTTGGAGTCGTGGTGACCACACTGGCGCAAAGAGTACTGGTCGTCCAAGTTCGAGTAGACGATGGGTTGGTAGTGACGGGAGGATTTGGCCCAGTACTGGAGGCAGGTCCAGATGAAGCAGGTCCAGTCGAGGCAGGGCCGGTGGGAGCAGGCTCGGTAGGAACAGGACCGGTGCTAGAAGCAGGGCCGGTGGGAGCAGGCTCGGTAGGAGCAGGACCGGTGCTAGAAGCAGGGCCGGTGCTAGAAGCAGGGCCGGTAGGAGCGGGCTCAGTAGGAGCAGGGCCGGTGCTAGAAGCAGGGCCGGTCGGAGCGGGCTCGGTAGGAGCGGGCTCAGTAGGAGCAGGGCCGGTGCTAGAAGCAGGGCCGGTAGGAGCGGGCTCAGTAGGAGCAGGGCCGGTGCTAGAAGCAGGGCCGGTCGGAGCGGGCTCGGTAGGAGCGGGCTCAGTAGGAGCAGGGCCGGTGCTAGAAGCAGGGCCGGTAGGAGCGGGCTCAGTAGGAGCAGGGCCGGTGCTAGAAGCAGGGCCGGTAGGAGCGGGCTCAGTAGGAGCAGGGCCGGTGCTAGAAGCAGGGCCGGTCGGAGCGGGCTCGGTAGGAGCGGGCTCAGTAGGAGCAGGGCCGGTGCTAGAAGCAGGGCCGGTAGGAGCGGGCTCGGTAGGAACAGGCTCGGTAGGAGCAGGACCAGTGCTAGAAGCAGGGCCGGTGGGAACAGGCTCGGTAGGAACAGGTCCAGATGAAGCAGGGCCGGACGAAGCAGGTCCAGATGAAGCCGGGCCGGTGGGAGCGGGCTCGGTGGGAGCAGGACCAGTGGAAACGGGCTCGGTAGGAGCAGGACCAGTGGAAACGGGCTCGGTAGGAGCAGGACCGGACGAAGCAGGTCCAGATGAAGCAGGGCCGGTGGGAGCGGGCTCGGTGGGAGCAGGGCCGGATGAAGCAGGTCCAGATGAAGCAGGTCCGGTGGGAACGGGCTCGGTAGGAGCAGGACCGGACGAAGCAGGTCCAGATGAAGCCGGGCCGGTGGGAGCGGGCTCGGTAGGAGCAGGGCCAGACGAAGCAGGTCCAGATGAAGCCGGGCCGGTGGGAGCGGGCTCGGTGGGAGCAGGACCAGTGGAAACGGGCTCGGTAGGAGCAGGACCGGACGAAGCAGGTCCAGATGAAGCAGGTCCGGTGGGAACGGGCTCGGTAGGAGCAGGACCAGTGGAAACGGGCTCGGTAGGAGCAGGACCGGACGAAGCAGGTCCAGATGAAGCCGGGCCGGTGGGAGCGGGCTCGGTAGGAGCAGGGCCAGACGAAGCAGGTCCAGATGAAGCAGGGCCGGTGGGAGCGGGCTCAGTAGGAGCAGGGCCAGATGAAGCAGGGCCAGACGAAGCCGGACCGCTGGTAGGGGGTGGTAGGCCGCATGCGGGGCCAGACGAAGCAGGTTCGGTGGATGCAATCTCTGTGCTGGAAGCAGGTCCGGACGATGCCGGGCCAGTCGATGCAGGACCAGTGCCCGATGCAGGAGCAGACGGGCTACCTGGCACGGAAGAAGGCGGGATGGTCGAGGCCGACGAGACAGGAGGGTTTCCCTTGCATGGCTCGGTCGACTCGAGGTCTTTGGCCTGGTAAACAGTCAAACGACTTCGGCCACCGCAGGGAGAAGACTTGTCTCCGTTGCAAGGAACATTGCACTCGGAGTCAGACACCTTCTTGGTGTCTGGAGACGGGGCGGGAGCACACCAGCACTCTCCTGAGAAAGGATTAGCATTCGCTCGTTGGGGGAGGAGGAGGCGTTCTTTGCTTATCAAATCTTACCTCCGTATTCAGTGCCGGCATAGGCAAAACCCTGTGATTTGCAAGCCGCGATGCACTTCTGGGGCGTCAACGAAGAGCCATCGACCTTGACTGGGTAAGACAGCGCTCTTCCGCTGGACGAGTCGTCGGTGTAACATCCAATTGGCTGGTAATCTTGTACAGCGACCTCGTCAGGCTTCTTGGGAAATGTCTTGTCTTCCCAGATTGACAGGGCTTTGTCCCCTCCACAGGTTTCCTGTTTGTTTCCGTTGCATGGAAGGTTGCATTGGCCTTTGTCTGCAGGGGCGCCATTGATGACAGCGCCGCAGAAGCAAACGCCATAATATTTCAGTCCAGAATAGCGGAAACCATTTCCTGCGGGTGCGTGCGGCATTAGTCATAGTTCTATGCCGGGCTGCTTTGGGCCGCAACACAGCTTACCTTTGCAAATGGCGGAGCATTTCTCAACAGTCATGTCGCCTTGGCCGGCTTTGGAGCGCATGACCAGAGCAGGAGGGTTGGCATCGCTGAAACATCCAACGGATTCAAAGGGTTTGAACTGGTCCACGCATGGCGGGAGCTCGACGTTCGTCGCAAGAACGACTTGGCTCAAACCCGTCGCCAGTGCGGTGACAAAAAGGGATCGGGCCATGGTGAAACGTTTGGACGACGTGGTGTAAACGAATGTTGGAACTTTCCCCGTTCTTTGAGACGAATGAACAGCTGTGCCGAAACTTCCTGGGTTGTTGAAGATTGTGAAGAATGCGGAGGACAGCAAAGCTTTATATCTATTACTATGCCGAGTGGTAGCTGCAGATTCCCATATTCGCTCTGGTCACTCTGGTAAAGCACCACATGAGCTGGGAAAACATCATCAAAGCCGGCTGAGCCTCCTCCGCACAGACTGGCAAGCGAATGTCCTGCCAGCTCAAGACCGTGAG
The DNA here is from genome assembly GCA_024072835.1 of Epichloe amarillans. NCBI lineage: Eukaryota > Fungi > Ascomycota > Sordariomycetes > Hypocreales > Clavicipitaceae > Epichloe > Epichloe amarillans. The sequence goes on along the minus strand of CP099638.1, from coordinate 107,358 downwards.
AGTTTTGCGATGGTCTGCCATTCTCGGTCCACGTCATGGCAGCGCCCATAACGACATGTCGATGCTATCCAAGGACTGGGTATCCGAGGACTGGATATCCAAGGACTTGGGCCAGGTGGCGGGCGAAAACTCTAAAAGTCTTGCTTGGTACGGCGAAGCAAAGCGGAAAACAACAAAGCAACATCAGGCGAGTCCGTGCCCCTGGCCTGGCTTGCATTTCCACCACTGCCACCTATCTTTGCGACAATGGCATGGGAACCGGCTCGCCGGTCCACCGGAATCTGGTTCTGGGGACAGGTGAGCGAAGAGCTTGGATCCTAGCGCAATCGGTGAATGGGTTACCAACTTATTAAGAACTTGAGAACAAGGCGGCCGATGGACCGCCGCTCAGACGTCCAAGCAACCAAGCAACGTGGGTTGAGGTGGTGGTGCGCCTTGTTGACCCGCAAACCTGACACAGACCCATCCGTAGCGCGGCGGCGGCACGGGGCTCGAGCATTTGCGCCGAGCATTTGCGCCGATGGATCGAAGCTCGTCGTGGCCGATTAACTTGCTGCGGTCTCTCCGAAGCCATTGTTCGGATGACGATGCAAAGACCAAAAAAAAAAAAAGGGTTCCTGTCACGTGCGCAGTGGCATGATCTCGCCATTGGATGGGGGTTGCTTACCTACCCCTGAGATTGGGGGCTTGCGTCATCGATTGATTCGACAAAACCAAGTGGGGCGATGCTTTCTGTGCGCTTTTGGCATCTCAACGTTGCCTCACCAAAGCTTCGTCACTGACCGTCGCTGACCGTCCACCCAGGCATTTCCATCCCGAGCCAACAACGCCTGCCCGCCCAATTTCCTCCGGGTAGAGGGCGCGGTGCGTTGCCGCGTTCAAAACAGTTTCAGCAACAGCCCATCTCACAAGAATGAAAAAGACAATTCTTAACTTCAGTAGTGTGTTGTCATGTAATTATCATGGGGTTTAGGAGAGAGGACAACTGTTTAGAATAGATACAGATGGCAGCCAGCGAAGAAAACTAACGAAACGAGCTCTTCTCCATCTATAGAACTTGCCCCAACCACGCCTTGACCTTCCTACCTTGCTGCGTCTCCGTCTTGTCTCCGACGTACAAGTTATACACTGGAGCAACATGACCTTCTCGAGGTGCCACAAAGAGCTCGACGACGTTTGGGAGTGCAGCCTGGTTGATTGGATTGGATTGGATTGACACGTTAGTGTGTTGCCCCCGACTGAATCTGTCCCTTGGTTCGTTCCTCACCTGAAGCTTCTGGGCCAGATCCTCAATGGCCGGCAGCAAGATCTCACTGCCCCCCGCGCAGATCAAGACGTGCCTGACGGGGAAAGTCTCGAACCAGCCTTGCGGCGCGAGGGAGGCGCTGTTGAAGAAATCCCTGTCGGCGCCTCCGAGGAACGCGCTGGACCACGGCTTGTCGACGCGCGCGGTGATGAGGTCGCCGCCATGGTAGATGTCGCGGCCGCCGTGGTCCTCCCCGAGGAGCGTCCAGGGGGCGATGGCTACGGCCCCGGCGAGGGGCTCGGCCACGCCCAGCGCCGGGATGGACGGGTGCGTGTGCGCAAGGTGGGAGAGGACGCCCATGACCAGGTTGCCGCCGGCCGAGTCGCCGCCCAGCAGGACCCGGGACGGCGGCCGGCCCGTCTGCTCCAGGATGTAGCGCAGGGCCCCGACGGCCTGCCTGAGCTGGGTTGGGTACACGGCCGCCGGGGCGAGGGAGTATGTCAGGACGAAGACGGCGAGGTCCTTGCCCGACGCGCGCGACGAGGCCACCAGGCCGTCGAGGAACTTGAAGTAGCCCGTGTTGGCGGGCAGGCAGAAGCCGCCGCCGTGGTACCAGATGAGGACGTTTTTGGCGTCCTTGCTTCCCAGCCAGTGGCCTTGGGCGCCGTCGCCCAGGTCCACCGTCTCGGCGGGCATCTTTACGGACCGGGCATACTGCTCGTACACGACGTTGGTCAGAGGCGAGATGAGTCTTTTTTTTTTTTTTTTTTTTTTTTTTTTTGACGGCAGAGTTAGCTGACACATGCGCGGCTCGTCATCTGCTGCGTCTCGGTGCGAATTGAGGTTAAACCCACTGTAGCTGAACGGGAGAGAGGCGGTCCGTGGCTCTTCGTAGAATGGCATAGGCAACGTGGAGGTGGAGGCTGGGCGCGTCCCGCTGGCTCCGGAAAACGCCCGTCAGTGCTGAGAACATGGCCACGGCGACGATGGACACCATGGCGGGTACTATGTCCAGCGTGCCCCATATGGACAGTTTTTCCGTCGCTTTTGTCTGCATCTCGAGGTGGGAACTGAACCGGGTCTGTCGGGGTCGGTCGTCGTAGGTTGGTCGTCGGGTGGTTTCAACTTGTGCCTTGATGTTAATTGCCGAGAATGAAATGCGTGCGCCGAGGGGGCGTTAGTGTTATAAGCATTCTGAGAATACATGGTGACCTGACCGGGGGGCAGTTGATACCCACGAGGCTCGGAAGAAAGCCAATGCCTCGGGTACCGGCGTCGACGGGTCTGACCGGCTCCGTGTCGGTGAGCCGTTGTTCCCGGTCGGGCCAATCAGAACCTCGTACCATGTCCTATGTGGTAGACCGGGGAGGAGGGGGGGGGCCTCGTTTTCCTACCCAGGGATAGCCGATGCGACGACAAAGTGGCTCGTTTCAGAGAAACACGGGATGGCCGGGCATGTTTGTTCCACTGCGCCCATGTGCAGATACGGGGAACAAAGCAAATGCTCCGACACATACACATGGCATGCCGCCGCCCGCTCCCACCGGCCCCCAAAGTGCTCACTGAGCCACTGGCGCCCCCCTCGGTGTGCCTTGATTCGAGGTGCCCCCGTATAGGGTTGGGTTGGGGCTATATTACAACAGGTGTGCGATTGTCATTCCGTCACTACTCACAGCATGCGGCTATCCGGGGATTCAGGCTTGGTCGACTTCATCTTCGCGTGGCCCGCAAAACTGACTCACTCAAGACGGCCGGGCAAAGGATGAATTCTATTTCGCTTTACTAGCCGGAGCCAAGATGATACAATGTGCACTCTATTCATGGAGGAAAGCTTCCGACGCAACACAGCCCTTTCAAGTCGACCTGCAAGCAAAAGGGCTGTGTGCCCTTCCGTCACTTGTTTCCTTGATCTGGCGGATGGCATTAGTCGGCCGTTGGAAGCACCAAAAAAAAGGGGGGGGGTGGGAGACTCTTACAATATCGACAATGGTAGCATAGGTTCCGGCAACGAGAGTCACAGCCCCGATGACGAAGGCGACGATGCTTCCGACGCTGATGGCCAGGTTCTCCTTGGAGTACCAACTGCCTCTACACAACAACTTGAACCACATGATGGCCGGGATCCAGAAGGAAAATCCCGACACGAAGAGCGCCGACGCAAGGGACAGCAGATCTGAGAAGATGGGAATGGCTTCTGCGATGACCCATGCCGCAATCGTAAAGACCGTCACCGAGCCGATCCAAGTGGCCCAGCCCCTGGGTGTCTTGATGTAGCGCAACACCGAGTTTTTGAAGATTCGGCCGTGTAGATAACGGAGCGCAACGGTGGAGTTGATGGAGCCCGAGATGAAGATGACCGGGAGGGCGACGCCAAACGCGACCTTGGAGATGGTTGGGCCCGCAGACAAGAGGGCTGGGGATTGGACGGATGAGCCGACGAACGCATAGCACAAGGCGCCCGTCAGAGTGTAAATGATGATTTGGGTGAAACCAGAAGCCCACATGGATTTCATGTAATCGTTGGGTGTGTGCATTTCGTCCATGAAGGAGAACTGACCGATGGCAAAGCTAAAGGCGAAGATGATGTTGCTCACAGCAACAAATGCTCTGGACAAGGTGACGTCTTGTTGAGGCCAGGCCGACCAGTCCACGCCGCCGAGCCCCATGGAACTGTCGGAAGCCTGGATTCCAGTTGCCATGACGGTGATGGCGACGGCGGCCACAATCGAGCCAAAGTCGACATAACCGAGAATGGCCACCTCGGCGAAGGACGGGGGGATGGCCAGAACGAGGAGGACAATGGCAGACACGGCGGAGAAGACAAGAGAGCAGACACGGCCGCCGTCGAGGGTGCTGAGAGCAATGCTGCCCGTCAGGGCGTGCGAACCCACCACCATGACAAGCTCAAGCACCAAGGCCAGACCGAAGAGCTCGTATCCGAACCTGCCGAGCAGCAGCCGGCCGGCATCGGCATAGTTGGCCGTCTCGGGAAACCTGAGCTTCACCTGACCGACGATGTAGCTTGTGAATATCGAAACCAGTCCCAAAGCAATGGTCAGGAAGACGCCCGGGACCATGCCCAAGGTGTGATAGGCGGAAGGCAGACTGAGGGCGCCCAGCGCGACGGCCTCGACAATCGTCACGATGGCCAGTCTCTTCCATCCCAGTCGGTGGAAATGGGCGTTTCCAGCGGCAGCGATCTGCTCGAGTCGGTCTTGGGCCAGGTCCTCGTCGCTCGCTTCCTAACTCTGCGATGATGGGCCTTTTTCAGGCTGAGCGGCAGGGGGTGCAGCCATATCGAGAATCGGAATCGGAAATGGAAATGGAACTGGAGATGCAAATGGGAATGCTGGGCGCGCCAAAAAAAAAAAAAAATTCCCCAATGAAAAAGTCAACATGCCATCGTCGCTCTTCTGCTGTCTGTCATCTCTGGGGTGGGTCGGATGCAGAGATTTTCTGGGAACCGCGTGCAAAAGCAAGTGCAAAAGCAAGCCGCCGAGTCATGGGAACCGCGGAAAGATAAGTCCAACATCGCACCTGCCACAAACAATGGTAATCGTGTTCCGACTTCCGACGCGTCAAGTCAAGTCCTCGTACGGATTACCCTTTTGCTCCTGTTTCCACGTCCAACAAGTCGGAGAAACCTTTGGTGGTTCCAAGTTCCATTGGTGGCTCCACATGACCCGGATCCGCATTTCAACAAACTTGATCACAAAATGCTTCACATCACTGGGTCGTTCAAAATGGGGCCCATCTTGCATAGGGATGGAGAGGGAGAACAAATAGCATGTGATACAGTTACTATTCTATTCTAGTCCAGCTACAAGGGGGAAGAAAAAGCAAATGAAGGCAATTGAAGTCAGGTTGGTTGTCCCCGAGTCCAGGGAGAGGGTGAGAGCTCTGTCGTCTCATACCAGATGTTACATGACATGAGCTCTTGTTGACACCCTCCTCTTCAATTCTTACAGTGAGTGAATTCTTATGACAGTGCCGAGCAAGCTCTGTCCCTACAGAGTCACCTCGAGTGGTACTCCGGTCTGAGACTGTGTGTTGGAGCCACCAGTGACCTTGTTACCTTCCCAAGTCCATTGAGAGCAGGCTGCACACCGAATCAAAACATTGGTGCCCCCCTCTCGCACCGTCCCAACGACATTTTTTACCGTGAGACCGGTGATGGGCACGTATGGTGTCGGGCGGCCAGTAGCCCCGGTGTTCTTGTAGTCCTGCTGGATGGCAATCCCGTTGACCCTGATGTCAGACAAAGTGATGGTGTCGAACACAACATTAGTGACGGAACCCCTGGCCCCGTGCACGGTTTTGATTCGTATCCCGTTCTCGGAATTTGAGACGCGCGAGTTCAGGATCCGCACATTACTGACATCGTTCTTGGCTCGGCCACCCACCGATCCGACCGCTATGCCGTGCCCATATTGACAATCCCCGTTGGCGAAGGTGATGTTGCTACCCGAGTTTATGGCCATGCAGTCATCTTGGTTCCAGACTCTGGCGCCCCAAATGTAGATGCCAGAGGACGCCGATATGTCGACGAAATCCGTGTTATGTCCTCCTAGCGTATTACCGTGACGGTCGTCCAAGGTGACGTCGTAGATGCCCAAAATTGTCACCGAGGTGATGCTGAAGGCTTGTGCGGGCGTGTCCAGCACATTAAGCGACTTGATGATTGAGTTGTGGAGATTGTTGACGTAGAAGAATTTGGGCTTCTTCTTGCCGCCATTCGTGCCCTTGCCGTCCCACCAACGCTCGCCATGGCAGTCGATAATGTGGCCCGGGGCACCTTCGATGGAGATGGAGTTTCCGGAAACGGAGATCAGGGGACCAGCCCATTCTGCATACTCAAAGGTCATTCTTCCAGAAAAAATGACCTTGCCAACTTTGTTAGCAACTTTGGGGGATTCTTCACACAGTTGTCCCCAGTCGTACTCACACGGGTATTGTCTTCCAACCTCGTGAGATCGAGCGTCTGCATGGCTGGGACATTGACGTTACTGAGTGTGATGACTTTGCAATTTCGCTGTTCCCGTATCGCACTCGCGGCGTCTGTAAATGTACAGGCATCCTTCGTTGTGCCACCCGTCGTTGTGCCACCCGTCGTTGTGTCATCCTTCGTTGTGTCATCCTTCGTCGTGTCATGATTTGATGTACCAACCTTCGTTGGGCCATGGACGTGACGCTGCTTTGCCGAAACTGTGGTACCAGTCAAGGCAGATAAGATGAGCAGCAATACAAGGGAGAACATGGTGAGGAGAAATGTCGAAGCACACCGCAGAATTTTTCATCGACTGCCAAAGGACGTTGCACACACACACAACTTGCCTCAGCCGTAGAGTTCCGGTCGCAGCTTTTTATTCAAAATCAACTACGCTTTGCGATACTCCTTGGACCTTGGGGTTGGCAGCACCATTACGAAGACTCAGTACTATATGCCCCGAGTTATTGAGTTGTCTGGAGTCTGTGATTGGACCTTTTGCCGCCATTGCCCGTGCGTTTTATGCTGGACTGGCCGGCTGTAGAGGGTAAAATTTTTCTGAAACCGTGTGAATCCCATTCACGTCTTTTCCGAGGCACGAGCGACAGAAAACTCATGTACGGAGTAGAAGAGGCATAATAGTATGCAGAAGGATGGTCCTGACATCCCGCCGATGGGATGAACTACTGGCAATGTGGATCAGGTAACAGGCCTTCGAAACGGAGGATTGTTGAGCGATTAGGCTGAACATCCTGCTCCGACGTATTACCCCGTGACCCTTGCACTTTCCCTGACATCTTTTCATCAAGTCTTGTTCTGTTGCATGCCATTCGACTGACCTGATACGGACTACATGTAATTATTACATGCATGTACGAAGTAGACAGACTCCGCGGCGGCGCCGAATCCATGTCGTTTGTCCAAGGGTAAAGCGTTAATATTAGACTAGTTGCTTGCGGGAGCAATGCATTTAGCCTCAGTGGCCTCGCAAATCTCCTTGCACGCGATGACCCTCATGCGTGTACGTGGAGTCACGGAGTAAAGGAAAGCACTGAACCATGTGCGCACTGGAACGTGTTTACATCTAGTCCGTAGTATCTTGCTACCCATGGCGGTTCGATGGTCCCAAAGCGGCGTTGGTCAATTTGATGCATCGATCCAGGAAACGATTCTCTGAGGTTCATTCGCGACAATGTAATTTGAAATAGAGACCATGGGTGCTGCACCGTGATCCGAAACCTCCAACCTCCCCCAACGGGTTCGAATAAGGGAAATTGATGCTCTGTTGAGTGGATTTCACTACTTCGCGGACGTCGGTGGATGATGATCCGGTAGTATTCCGTCACACTCTGGGCGTTACTCTCATCAGAGCGTACTGGTGAATCTGGTCACGACCCTTCCCTGCTGTTTCGACTCTAGTACGGACGTAGAGACATAATACTGGCCTGGAATAAATGCCGCCAGAACCTTCTTGTCCTCGGGACGAAGATGGACAGGGTTTAATCCGTATACATAAGAGTGCAGATATCGGTAAACCTTGTCCGTGTCCTCGAATCTTCGCCAGTCGGTCCACTATCCGAACGATTTGTAATCCGTAGAGTTGTTGCTCCCTAGCAACGGACAAACATGTGTGGGCCAACATTCGATATGTGCCATCTTTGCGTCTGGGGTCATCAAGTATGCCTGTAAATGCCTCTTATAAGAGAGATGTTTCCCTGGTGTGGCTAGAGACCCACTGAGCAATGTTTCTGGCAGGCATGGTATTAGGTATCAAGTCATGGATGTAATTGGCGCTAGGGTCCGTACTCCGTATTTGTTGGTTAGGATTGAATGAGAGATGCCATGGCACTGGGTCGGAGTCTGAGGCCCGGATGGCCGCGTGATATGTATGCTCTGGTACGGACGTAGAAGACAGCAACAACTTCTACGCCCCTACTACTAGAGTTCAGCGCAGAGACTGTCGCCTGAAACTGGGCGTGTGTCATCGCCATGATTGAAAAAAAGAGCAAGCGCTTCGCGAAGGACCACGGTCAAAACAAAGCAGGCCACCACTCGGTTTTCGTTTCAAGCGAGAACAGGTACGTGTGCGAGATGAAGAAAAAGAAAAAAAGAAAAAAAAAAAAGGAGAGAATCCGAGCTGCATGAATCTCTGTCAGAACCAGTTCTAGAAATCCCACTTCGATAATCATATGACCGAGGACGTGTCATGAGAACCCTCATCTGAAGGGCGGTCAGAACCAGGTGCGTGTAAATTCCCCTCTGATAAAGTTTATATGTAGAGCAGTTCGCTTTACCTCCTGTGCTCCTATCGGCGACATGTAGGGAGTAATATGACTTCATCTCGTACTGTGCAAGGTAATCCCGTACATGTAGACTAATCCATAACGTGGCATAATGTGTCGTTGTCGCAGAACTGCCACGCGACAACTAGTTTCCTGGGCCGCACCTTTCTTGTCGGGCTTTCCTTTTTCTCAGTCTCGGGTGTGGTCACTGGTGGGTGGCGATGTGATGAAGCTAGAGTCGGTGACGGCAGAGAAATGACCGCTACGTATTATTACCGTGTACTCTGTATTGGCATCAGAAAGAAGCGGAGTCAGCATGAGATTATTACAACGGCGTCTTGGTGAGTCTTCAGGGTGGTCTTGGTGCTACTTGATGTCATGCATTATTAGCGTTGACTTGATGGGGCGAACCCCGGAGAGTTTTATGTATGTTTCTGACGGGCGGAAAATATGACATGTTGGCATGGCATTGTGGACGAGGGGCTATTATTTTAGAAGGAGGTGGCCCAGTTGGCCCAGTGCGTGATGCGCGTGATGCGCGTGATGCGCGTGATGTGCGTGATGTGCGTGATGTGCGTGATGTGCGTGATGTGCGTGATGTGCGTGATGTGCGTGATGCAGGTGGCAGGCAACGAGCCAGCTGGCAGGGGCAGAGCACCAGCTGGCAACATGAAAGCACGTAATCCAATCCGTAAGCAGGGCGGCCATGGGGAGCAGCTGGCAGGTTCCACGCTCCACGTTCCACAGCAGGAACAATGATATTATTAGCGGTCTACGGTCTACCGGCTCCGCAGTCTAATCCGTACGCCTCAACTACCACGCTCGTCCATTCACGCAGATAATAACAAAACCGGCTAATATTAACTTAAGTTGTCAACACCTCTCATGGTCGCCCCCCCTGGTTCCCCAGCGACGCTGGCTACTCCGTACTGCACAAAGGTCTGGGTATGATCCGTATGATCCCAAGTTGTGTGCGCCCGTCTAATCCGTACTCGGTGCTGTCTGTACCAGTCAAAAAGGCACTCTCTCCGGCTCGGGCCAACGAATGATGATGCAAGCACTTCGTGGAAGCACGGTTGCTTCTTCTCATGATGCGCGACCGTCAGGCTCGAATGGTACCGACATGAAGCATCGTTGTATCGTTGTTGGCAGACTCGCCGACTTTTTGCGTTGCGCCCATGGCTGACTATCCAGCCACCACGGACGGCGACGATGTGTCCTCGCCACGCCAAACCCACTGGCTTGTCATCATCGTCTTCATCAGTATCGCCCTCTACAATGTCGTTGAGCTCAATTTCCTGGTCCTCACCACCTTTAAGCGGTTTCGTGGCCTCTACTTTTGGAGCTTCACTTGTTCGGCGTGGGGTGTCGCCTTGAATGCCATGGGCTATCTGCTCCGGCATCTCAACCCAGACCAATCGGGCTATCTCCATGCCACACTCATACTGACCGGCTGGTGTTCCATGGTCACGGGGCAATCGCTGGTGCTCTATTCCCGATTGCACATCGTCATGTACGACCCGCGTCTTCTGCGTTGCGTTTTGGCCATGATTGTCATTGATGCCATCTGGCTCAGCATACCCGTCATCGTCTTGGTGTACGGCACGAACTCGAGCAATCCAGCATTCTTCAGAAAACCGTATTCCATCTTTGCAAAACTTCAGCTGGCCGTCTTCTTCGTTCAAGAAGTCATCATTTCGAGCTTGTATATTGTCGAGACGACGAGGCTGTTGAGGATGCAGCGAGGCGTCGCCTGCTCAGCAATGAGACGAGTCATGGGACACTTGATCTTGGTCAACGTCTTCATCGTTCTTCTCGACATTAGCATTCTGTGTCTCGAATTTACCCAACATTACAACACACAAACTGTTTGGAAAGCTCTGGTCTACAGCGTGAAGCTGAAATCCGAATTCAGCGTCTTGAATCGTCTGGTCGAGTTTTCGCAGCATGTCCGCCCCGGGCCCAACATATCGTCAACACATCCTGACACATCGACGGATATAGCTCTGGAAACATATTTGAGAAATGCCTCGCAGGCCCCCGCAGGAGTGGAGTACAGTATGCAGGTCACAGCTGGGCGACCGGGAGAGAACAGCCCTCCGAAAGGGGTTGAGATTGTAAAGACGACGGCGGTGACGGTCAGTCACGGCGGCCAGCAATTTCCGGAAACTAGACCACCGACAGCAGCACCGACAGCAGCAGGAAGTTGTTCAGCGGGAAGGTCAACCGATGAGAGCCGCGAGGCGGACGCGGACGCGGACGCGGATGGCGCATCCACGTCGTCGTCACGGGTTGAGCTGGCTCCCTGATTGGAATCCTTTCTGCATCATGACGTTTTTCCACTTTCCTTTTTTTTTTCTTTTTTTTTTAGAAGGGGGAGGGGGGGGAGGGTGTTGTAACACGGGCCGGAGGCCAAAACATTGGGTATGATTAGGTAGTCAATGATGATGCTTGTATTCCTTAGTTCATCTTTCTATGGGACCAAGTCATAATAGTACCGTGCACATATCCACAAGGTGGGCCGGTCGATGAAGATGGCCCAGAACAGTAATTCAGTCGCCGGAAAAGTCTGGTCGTCACGCACTGCGGCCATCCATGGAGTCTAGAGTCTAGCGAGGTAATGCGGCTCCTCACTCCTCGCTCCTCGCTGCTCTGAAGCCAGTGTTGCTCATGATGCAACTCCCATCTGACCATCCATGGTGCAAGCCTAGGTCCACTTTCGCCGGGCTTCATCTCGCGACTTACTGTTTGGTCAAGTTGAAAACTTGTCTGTCACGGCCATGTCCACGGCCAACGTCAGTCTCTTGGCTGGCGCCGTAGACGCCGGCTGCTTTGGGTCGCTGTCCAATGCCTCGGTGCCAGCAATCGCCCTCAAGGCCTATCGACCAGAATTCCACAGCGTAATGGGCCACAATGCGAGGGCGAGGAAAGTATGGGACTTGCCATGGGAAGCGTTTCACGAGGCTGGCATCTACAACCGGAAAGACAACTCGCTCTACATATCATCAAACTACAAGGGTCCGGGGCACAAGATCAACATCACCGTCGTGAGCCTGGACTCGGAGGACTACCCGTACCGCAGCACACACTTCTCCGATTTGGCCATGGCGAACGGCGGGACGACGTACTATCCCCCCGGATCGCCTCACAACCAAACGCCGCCGATGCAGCTCTGGTGTGACGAAGGCGACTTCCAGCACTACGCAAAGCTGCTGGCCGTGGACCCCAACACCAACAAGTCGACGACCATCTTGACCAACTTTCTCGGCCGCAACTTTTCATCCCTGAACGACGCCCGTCAGCATCCCATCACGGGTGATTTGTGGTTCACCGACGCCGACTACGGCTACTTCCAGCACTTCCGACCCGAGCCAACGCAGCCAAAACAGGTCTATCGTCTGGATCCCGGGACGGGAGTCGTCCAGGTGGTGGCGGATGGCTTCGTCCAGCCCAACGGGCTCGAGTTCTCGCCCGACCTCAAGACGCTGTACGTCACGGACACGGGCAGCCAGCAGTTCGAGGTCGTCCCCACCCGGCCTGCCACAATCTACGCCTTCGACCTCGTCGACATGAGACGTCTCGAGAATCGCAGGATGTTTGCGTGGGCAGACGAGGGATTCCCCGACGGCATTCATTGCGACACGCATGGCAACGTCTGGGCCGGGTGCGGCGACGGCGTGCACGTCTGGAACTCCGAGGGCATCTTGTTGGGCAAGATAGTCGTGGGCGAAACGAGCAACAACTTTGCGTTCGCTCCAGGCAAGGTTTTTGTATTTTCGAACACTCGGTTATGGGTCGTCGAGAACGTCAGGGCACAAGGGAGGGAGGTGTGCAAAGACTTTGGCGTCGGTTGCCCTTGAGCTGTCGTGCTTTTTATTTCCCATCTAGTACTAACCTGCCTGCTGTTGCCGAGTAAAGACGACGATGGACAGAAACTGCCAAAGGGATTTGGAAAATGATGTGAAATGGCGAAACATGAAGATGGGCCGGGGCCTAGGCCTGTCCTGTGCCTGTGGAGATGCAGAGGGGAGTTGTCAGTTGGTCCGTCGGCCGTGTCGCAGGATCTGCTAGTTAATCACATGGGGCCTTCTGCTCTGGCGTCTTGTTCCCCGCACAACTTGCAACTTGCAAGGGAGACCAGAACCAGATACCAAACAAGAACTAGCTAGTCATGGCTTGGGCCTCTCCGCCCTTTACCTCTAGTGCGGTGCGGTGCACGGATCAACAATTCCCCCCCCCGCACTTTCCATCCCCGTCCTTGTTGACTTGTCGAGCGGGCCAATGAGGCACGTCCGAGTGCATCTGGTTCCAGCCATGGTCCAACCGCGAGCTTTTGCGCTAAACCAGGTATGCGTCTATTCGCCAGAATCACATTGGCGAGCCTCGGCAGCTTCTTTCTACACTCCGTATGCAACTTCCTTTGTTTTCATATGCACATGCCCGACTTGTTTGTGGCTTGGTTTTCTTATAAATGACAGGTCCTGCCAGGGCATGGCAACTCCGCACACACATCCAGCAGACCCCCCCCCCCTGCACACCTGTTGGAAGAAAGGTCTGGTATTACTACTACCCTATAGAATAATACAAGTAAGTGTTGACCCCGCCCCCTGCCATTCATCATCATCATCATCATCATCATCACCATCATCATCACCATCATCATCACCATCATCATCACCCTCGTCTGATGGGATGGGATAGCATGGGATGAGAGCTAGGACGGAGAAGCGAGGCAAGCGAGCGAGCAGCAACTCTCCCCTTGTTACTCCGAACTCGCCGCTTCATCCAGTCCTCCCTTCTCCACTTTTGACTTTTCGCTTTTTGCCTGGCTGGCACCATTGCGCGCCCATTCGTTGAAATGGTAATTCGCTGATAATGCTTCCTTGCTGCCAGTTCGATACGATACCCCTTTTTTTCCTCCTTCCACCCCCTCCTCTCCTCCTCTCCTCCTTTTAAGCAGCAATCATGGCCTCTACAGTGCCCCAAGGCCATCTCGGCAACCTAAACGCCGAACAAGAAGCAAAGCTCCGCATGCTTTGGCAGACTGTCTTCAAACTATACGACATCCTCCAGGACTGGCATCAGAAGAAGGATGCGGCGCCAGCCCCCGCCGCCAAGGGCGATTCGCCCAAGAAGTCTCGCTGGTTCGGCGGCTGGAGTCAGGCCGAGGCGCCCAAGACCGAGCCCGCTCTTCCCGAAGAAGCCCTCAAGCTGATCGACTGCGGTGACGCGGACAAATTCGGCCTGGCCAAGCAGTTCCAGAATGTCGTTTCTACACAGACGCCCGAATCCCTTCGTGCCATGGTCATGGCATCCATCAAGCATGAGCACCCTGACGTCCTCGCCCTGCGATTCCTGCGAGCTCGCAAATGGGATGTCAACCGCGCCTTGGTCATGATGTTCTCTGCCATGAACTGGAGGCACAATGAAGCGCGCGTCGACGCCGATATCCTCGCGCACGGCGAAGAGTTCCTTGCCCAAGACGAGAAGACTGGCGACGGAAAGAGCAAGACTCTTGCCCAAGACTTTATGAAGCAAATCCGCGGCGGCAAAAGTTTCATCCACGGAACCGATAGAGAGAATCGACCCATCAGCTATGTCAGAGTCAGGCTGCACCGAGCTTCTGATCAATCCGTCGAAAGCATCGAGCGATACACAACCTACCTCATCGAGACAGCCCGTCTCGCTCTGTCGCCTCCTGTTGAGACTGCAACGTTGGTCTTCGACTTGTCCAACTTCACCTTGGCCAACATGGACTACGTCCCTGTCAAGTTCATCATCAAGTGTTTCGAAGCCAACTATCCCGAATCGCTGGGAGCCATTCTTATTCACAACTCTCCATGGGTGTTCAAACGTGAGATTTGAGATTGATTGCCCTTTGCTAAGTCGCCTGTCGCCGAAACCATGCACTAATAAGTCTTGACAGCTTGCTGGAAAATCATCTCGGCCTGGCTCGACCCCGTCGTCGCCGCCAAGGTTCATTTGACGTACGGAAACGAGGGGCTCGAGGAGTTTATTCATCCCAACCAGATCATCAAAGAACTCGGTGGCGCCGAGGACTGGGAGTACTCGTATGATGAGCCCGTGCCTGGCGAAAACGATGCTATGAAGGACACTGCTTCTCGAGATGCACTACAAAGGGCCAGAGACGACCTCGCCCACCAGTTCGAAGCAGCCACCAAGGAGTGGATTGCGGAACCCGAAGGTGCTCGATGCAACGAGATCAAGGCAAAACGAGAAGCCATTGCTGTTCAGTTAAGGGAGAATTCCTGGAAACTGGACAAGTACGTCAGAGCCCGGTCACTCTATGATCGGCGGGGCAACATTCGACCTGGCGCCAAGGCTGTATGGTATCCTGAACAGGAGCAGGAGCACGCAAAGAATGGGTCAGGCACTGTTACAAACAATGTGCCGGTTGCGCCAGAGCTGGCAGCTTAGATATGACTCATGACCATTCACTGTATCACTTCATGTACCGCTTCATCTTTATTAACCTATGCCGTATGGTAACGCCGAAAGTATGCCCAATGACACTTGGTCCTATGAACTTGTCACTCCAAGTACAGGCAGTACTCCCGTACTGGTGTACCGAGGAAGAGGTGATTTGAGCCATCACAGGTGAGCTCAATGAGCGAGTGCATCTTGAACCAATTTTTGAACACTTGCTGCATCGTCCCCGATTCTTTCTGCCAGGCGCGTCAATTCGGGGAGGAAGGAAGTCCCCTGCCTTGGCCCTGTTCTTCCCTGACAAGCCGGTAGTAAATCTCCTCTGCCTCGGCGTACTCCTCATACAGAGCTGATGTCGCCGTGCCGGCCGAGTTGCTTCGCTTTTGTACGCCGCGACGACCGAAGATCCTTGCACCCAAGTAGTAAAAATCGGCCAATGCATGGCAAATCAGCTTGCTCTTGCCTTTTTTGACGCCTTCGCACACGAGATGAAGGCTAGAAGGCCATCCACAGTCAGTAAGCCGAGACAGTGAGAAAAAGGAAAAAAAAAAAAAAAAAAAACCCCAAGTTTTCGGGGTCGGGGTCGGGCCCGCAAAACATACTCTTCCTGGAACCTCTGGTCCACCTTCTCGCGCAACGTATGGTTCCATCGCCCCTGGAGCTTGTAGTTGCGGTACGCGAAGTCGTGGCGCTGGCAGCCCTGTCGGAAGTGGAAGCCGAACGGGTGGTCTGGCGAGCCTGTGCAGCCGTCCGAGGTCCAATCCAGGTCGCTGGGGTGCCGGGCATCTCGCTGTACGATGAACTGGGCGAGGGGCGTTTCGAAGACGAGGACATCGGTCATGGCTTCGGACGGGGTGTGGATTGGTGCTGCGACGACGACGCCGGCGAGGGCCGAGAGGGCCGAGAGGGCCGCCGCGAGGGAGGCAGATACCTTCATTCTCGTGTCTCCCTTGTATTTCCAGGACAAGGGGAGGATTTTTTTTTTCTTGGTGGGAAGGGTAAGACGATGGGATGGGAAGCAGGTGCTATTTGACATTTATAGCCCATGGGAAAACTGCTGCCTCCCAACACCGCAGTTGGGAAGCAGGGTTTTTCCTATGCTTCCCAGCTGCGGTGTTGGGACAAAGGCAAACTTGTGGGCCAAGGTTCCGGTATGCTTACATACGTGTGCGCGCAGAGTTTATTTTCCTGTGACTACTGGGCGTGGTTCCCAACTTTGTCCAAGCTGACGTCGAGTTGCGAGGTTGTGTAGAGACTCGGAGGTGGTGCGACGCGGATGACGCCGAAATCGAGGCAGAGTGCGTTTCCGACATGCACGATATTGAGACAGGCTGAGCGCAGGAGGTTTGGGGAGAGTTCTCGGGGCAAGGTCCTGGGGGAAACTCTCTTCTTCTCTGTCAGCCCCATTGCCCGTTGAGAGGGGCGCGGCGCGAAATAAAGTGTCGAGAAGCATTTTCAGAAAGTATCTGTGTGAGCCAGTCTTGGTCCGGGCCTCCCCTTGTCAGCCCAACGAGCAATGGATCCCAAGGCATGGCCATTCTTGTTGTGCAAGTGAGAGGGGTTTAATCCCGATGAGTCAAGTTAGTTCCCATGGTGGTCGGTTTTGTGGTATGGTACGTACTACGGATGATTAAGTTGGTTTGCGAGAAAGAAGAAAAAAAAAAAAAAAAGACTAGGACTCGGCCACTTCCTCTTTTGGACTCCGTGCTCGGCTGCTTGTGGAATGAGTTGGTCCCGTGATCTGAGGGCAGCCCTGCACGAGCTCACGTGCTCAAGAGTTGTCAAGATAAATCACGGAATAGCGCGTGCAGACGGACCCGCAAGTTCTAGGGGTCTTTCTTTTTTTTTCTTTTTTCTCATGCAGCTTTTAGGGGTCTTTCTTTTTTTTTTTCTTTTTTCTTATGCAGCTTTGGTCGAGACTCGACGGCATTCATGCCGCTATAGTGATGCGTTCAATCTCGTTCCCCATCATGAACGGAGCAAGGTTACAGTTACATAGTTGACAGAATAGTCCGAGCACTTTTTTTTTTTTTTTTTGGCGGCATGGTGGCCAGTCGGCTGCGCCGTTTTTTTCGTGCAACACCTTCAACTCCATATGATGGAAGGACCAGACAGCATGTGACCTAGCATATGACTGACCTAAAACCCCTATATTAGAGACACAGCTTTCGCAATTCACGCCCGTGACAATGAAGAATCATCTAAACTCATTTCCCTACTCTACGTTCTGATTACTGTTGTCTACAACCATCATGAAGCTAATCGCTCATCTCTGGCTTTTACAACTAGCCGTCACAAGCATAGGCTCAGAGGCTCACCCCACTGGAGTTCTCTCAAGGAGCTCGGATGGGCAGATTGCTGCCAAACCCCAGCGTCGGAGCCGCTTCACTCATTCATGTGAATACACACTCGACGGAATACTCAGAGAAATCGATGGATCATACACAGAAGTTCTCCATGGAGTCTGTCAAGCCAACGGCGAAGCGAGATCGTCATCCATAGACCTTAATCACTGCCTTGCCAACGTGGGTGGCGAATTAAAAGCCGAGAAGGAGTAAGTCTGCCCGATGGAATTCATGTCCGTTATGAAAAGAACGCCCTGCCGCAACATATTCTTGCGGTTAGCTAATTGCTTTCAAAGTGGCAATTTCCGTGAAACTTGCGATGCTCAAGCAAGCTACCTTGCGGGTTCGGTGTATCATTGTTCTTGCAAAACCCGGGGAGACGGAGACGAGCGGGTCGAAACTTCTATAGATCTTGGTGAGTCTCTTGAAAACGCAACGAGCGGCGTCTTCCAAGGCTAAAGCGGAACCACCTCAATGGTCATAGGCGAAATTCTCACAAATGAAGATGGCGTTCTATCATGCCATGGTATTCAAGCCTGGCACTTAGACATGTACGGAGTAGGAAGAGGGAGCTGAATCGTGCCACGCCCCACTTCTCTTAGTCATCGCCCAAGGAAGTGGGGCGCGGCACGAGTAATTGTTGCACCCACAAGGGCATAATTGATCCCTACCACACGATAGTCTCACTATTTAACTAGCTAAGACAGGAATCCACCCGCGCAAGTCATTTTCCAAGGCCTCCGTAGTTTCATAGTATGTTTTATTATTATACTAGTACCTTACTAATAGTATAGGTACTTAGGTATTTAGACTATAGTCCGCACCCTCTTATAGGGTTAGATAACTTAATAGAGGTTATTACATTAAACCCTAGCTTCATAGTCTAACATAGTAGTAATTACATAGTGTTTATAATAATTATACCTTTTTTCTAAATTAGTACTCTTCTCTTTAAATTAACCTATTATTTAATCTTTAAATAATTAGTATAAACATGTTATGAACTGGCCTTATGGCTGCTGCACATAAGCGTTCAGAGTGTGATCAATATTCTTACAGAAGAAGAAGAAGACTAAGCTTAGGGTTACACAGCATCCCCCTTTATAGGGGTCGCACCCGGTCCGTGCGCGGGGCGCGCCTAGACCGGTGTTCTTCCGCGTGCAGCCCGCTTACTTTACGGAGCCTCTTCGGATCCGCCTTTCCTCCGCCAAAGACCCGAGCTCGTAGCTCGAGTCCATAACAAAACATAGCAAAAGAGAGGCCTAATTTATTAACATTATAATTAGGCAACCCTAGTATACTAGGATTAATATTACTATTTATTAGTTTAATAGTAATAATAACACTATAGGCATTCTTATAATATCTAAGGAGTCTTCTAAAGGTAATAAGCTAGCTATTAAGCTATAGGAGCCTTACTACTAGGACCTATAGTATAAGATAGTTAAGGCAAGAGCTATTAAAGATAGAATCTAGGTCTTTATTAATCCTAATTTAATTATATAGCTAGACTACCCTCCTAAGCCTCTAATCCTTATAGGAAATAGGACTCTAGCAAAGAGAAAAGCAGCAAAGGCTATATAGAGTTAATTATCTATAATAAATACTATAGGAGTTTAAACATGCTTATAAAGTAGCAAAACTATAATTAGTAGCGCATAGTAACCCTAAAGCTCTCCTAAAGGCTATAATATGCCTAGAGAGAGTTATTTTTAGTATTCTTAATAACCTAATAATACTAAAGATAGCGCTTAGTTTGCGGTTCTTAGTGGTTATTATTAGGTATTTAATAGCTAATTCTAAAGCCTTATAAAGGCCCTATAAGAGTATTACACCTAGTTTATAATAATACTTAGTTCTAAGTATAAGTAAATAACCTTAAGGTATATATCCCTTTATAATAAGCTTAAGGAGCTTATAAGAAATATAATACCTTTAAGTAAAACTATTAAGCATTATACTAAAGTTAATTTTAATAAGACTATTAAGCAAAACCTCTTAAGGGTTAATATTAATAAGTAGCTTATAAATACTTTAATTAGCTATAAGAGATACTTCTAAGCAAACTACCTTATTACTAAAGGTAACTTACCTATAGAGATAATTAATAACGCTATTAGGGCATAATTCCCTACTATCTTAGCTTAAGTTAACTTATTAATTTATATAGTAAAGAGTAAGGGAAAGGTTCTAGATTTCTATAGTATTATAAGTAAAATTAGGCACCTAATTAAAGCCTAAAGGAGATCTTAGGTAAAGTCTAATAATACCTTTAAAGCTAAGCTAACTCTTAATAGCAAAGCAAAGAATAAAGCAAAGAAGTTAGTAAAAAAAAACTATATTTACTATAAGAAGTATAAAGTAAAGAAGTTAAAAGACTTATAGAAGGTCTATAGGGCACTTTACCTAATAAAAGACTAGAAAGTTAATAAAGAACTATTAAAGAAAGTAAAAGAAGTAATAAATTATTAGCCTAATAATATAAAGAAGGCATATAACGCGTGGTTAAAGGATAATAGCGCAAAGGAACCTAAGGATAATAGTGTAAAGAAGCCTAAAGAAGTTAATATAGTGTTTTTAGCTATAGAAAAGTTAGAGTCTTTAGAGGCTTTCCTTGCCTAGGGTAAATCATAAGTTATACTTAATAGTAGCACTTTAATCTATATCTTTAATAATAAACGCTAGTTTATAGACCTTAATTATAGTTAATAACCTAGAATTTAAGCTAGTTATAGTATTACTAAGGCTTATAGCGTTAGCATAGCTTGGATTATCTTAATAGATAGCTAGACCCTTATATTATTAAAGGCCTAGTACTAACTATTATTCTTTATAAACCTTATATCTCTTTAGCTACTTATATAGAAAGGAATAAGGTAGGATAACCTTACTAGAAGGGTTATAGACTTAGTAAGAGATAATGTAAGGGCTTAGGCTTTGCCTAAGCATTCACATAGTGCACGCGGGTAAGGATAGTCCCGCATAGGCAAGGACATAGAAAAGGGGGCTTACATAAGGTAGTTAGGGGGTATAAGGGGCCCTAGTAAGGATAGGTTTCCTACCTTTCTCTTTCCTTTCCTTAAGTTTCTTAATACTATATTAATGCCTTATTATAGTAACCTAGGGGCTAGTCTATAATAATTAAGAAACTTCCTTTAGTTCTTTATAATAGCTACTAAAATTTATAATAAATACACTAATAAATATATTAATAGATATAATAGATATGCTTTACCTATAAGACTAACCTAGCTAGGGGATAGTAATACCCCTATCTAACGCTATAGTACTATAAGTAGCCTAATAAGCCTAATTTAAGACGCTTTAACTTATACTATATAAATAAGTAGTAAAGCTTAAATGCCTTTAGGAGTATATACACACAAATGCCTTAGGGCCCTTAGCCTAGCTACCCCCTTTAGCTTAGCTTAGTGCCCTTAACCTAGTCCTTCCTATACCTAAAATAAAATAAAAGCTAATCCCCTTAGGTAACCTATATAATAGTAATAAAGCCTTATTTACTATATAGAGGCTTCTAATAGAATATAAGTTATAGGTAAACTAGGGCTTTATTAGTTCTAATAAGAATAAATAAATACTTATTTATTAAAACCTTTTTTCTAAGGTCTAGTTTTAGATAGCTACTTACTTTAAATAGGGTAATACTATTAGATTTAACCTTACTTACTTTCTAAATTACTTAGGGACTATATTCTCTAACCCCTATAGATAGGAGATAGCCCTTATAAAGCTTAACTAGATAAAGTAAGGTCTAGGGGAGATATTTTCTATATTCTTTATTTGCTTTTCTAAGAAGCTTTTACTAGTAGGAGGGGAGCGCTAGATAGGTAAGGTAAAGCTAGTAAAGCTCTAATATATACTTAATAAGCGTTTAAAAGAGATTAGCGTAAGATAGGGTGTTAGCTAAAGCAATTAGTATATAGCTATTAGGTAATATTATAAGATTATAGTTAATATAGAAGCCCTTGCCCTAGAGGATAAGTACTAGACTTATTACAAACCCTAACTAGTAAAACTAGTAGCCTAGATTAACTATAAGGGTAACACACTAATAACTAGGGTTTATATAGCTAGGACTTACCTAGGGTAGCTAAATAAGTTAGCTAAGAAAAAGAAGGGAATAAAGGCTACTATAAACATAGAATAAGCAAAATAGGTATTAGAGGTAAAATTAGCTAAACACTGCTAAGAGGGATATTACCTATAGTGTGTGTCTAAGGACTACTTTATCTAGGAGTATACTACCCTCTTAGCCTACTACCTAAAGGTTAGTATTAACTTATATAGGGTAGATAAGGAAAGCGTAGATAAGGAAGTAAATATTCTATACTAAGGTAAAAATTATATAGGGGTAGAGCTAGCTAACTACTATATATATAGATAAATTATAATACTATATAGAGATAAAATAGGATATAGTATAATATATAGACTAACTACCTTTCTTAATTCCTATACTCTTTAATATATATTATTATATTAATATCTAGATTAATTATAGTTATAATTACTATAGTATAGTAAGCAAATTAGTAGTAAGATAGCTTAGCCTAGAGCTTATATAGTTACTAAAACAAAGGCGTGTTTACACTATAGTAAAAGTAAAATAAAGAGGGAAGTAAGTTAAGGAAAACTCCTCTTCTATTACCTATATAATACGCACTAGAATTAATATAAATAGCTAGGAGTTATTTATATACTTATATGTTATCCTAGGTCTTACCTAGGATATAATATTTAGAATGCCTTAGTTAGAGTAATATAATATAGTAATTTACGTAGTAAAATAATAACTAGTTATTAGAGTAGCAAAGGGCCTTTATATCTCTAAGGCTATTACTTATAAGGTAAAGGCACTTATATAGGGAATTATTAGATCCCTTTATACTACTAAGGCTTATAGGGCATAATAGAATAAGGATACTACTATAAGGTTTATTACTATAAGCCTAAGAGAGATAATAATAGTGCTATAGATTATAGCACCTAAGACAAATCTAGCTAGTCCTAATATATTAACGTTACCTAAGGAGTTATTAGACTTTGCAAACCTCTTTAATAAGGCTAAGGCTAATAGACTACCCCCCTATAGGGGCTCTCTTAATTACTATATACACTTATATAAGAACCTAAATAGCTCTAAGCTAGCACTCCTATAGGGACTGTTATATAATATGCTATAAGACTAGCTCCTAGAGGTCTAGCGCTAGATTATAGACTTAATAGATAAGGGCTAGATTTATGCTAGCTCCTTGTTAGCTATAGCCCCTATTCTCCTTATTAAAAAGGCTAACAGGGGTTAGCGTTTTTGCGTGGACTACCGCGCTCTTAATAAGATAATAGCATAGGATTGTTACCCTCTCCCACTGTTAAAATAATGCTATTTATAGCACTATTTTATAGGCCCACTAGTTGCCTTGTTACGTTGTTACAACGTTAGTTACGGGCGTTGCTTGCAGCGTTCTATTGTGACCCGCGTTATTCCCACAACCAACCCGCGGGCTTGTATGACTAAGCCAACTAGGTTACCCTATAGGGAAGCTAAAATCGACTGTAACTAGGCAACTAGTAGTCATATAAAAGGCTAATGTATACTGTTCAAATCCTTAAATTTTTCTGGATTTAATGGTATATTTTGTTAATAGGGTTGTCTATTAAAAATGCTTAGTTAGACCACCTAGGCAGCTAGTTTGTATAGCTATAAGTTAATTTTTTATTTTTCCTATATAAATAAGTTTTGCGGAAAATAAAAAGTAGCTCCTAAGACCTCTCTAGCAACCTAGATCCTCTAATATAGTTAGTAGGTCTATAAGGGGACTAGAAATCCTCTTATTGCTTATTAGACTATTTGTACTAGCTAGGAATTAACTATATTTAACTATTAAAGCTCTCTATCTTGCAGAATACGCTATAATCTAGTGAATCTAGAAGCCGCCGCATTAGAATCTAGTAGGGAGGTCTTCCTATCCCTCTAGCTAGATTCCCTTCCTATTTTTAATAGGTTATAAGCCTAGAAGGCCTATAGATTACTATATTACTGCGTTATTCTACTGCAATTACTACTTAATTTTAGGTATAGTTACTACCTACTATACCTATAGGCTCTTAAGATTACAAAGGAAACTACTAGAATTTAAAGCTTTTTATTTACTAGTACTACGCATCGCAATATCAGACCTTTGGTGTTAAAAATCAACTACGGCCGCACCTATAACCACTATATTGCAACCCTATAACTATCTAGTTATAACTATAACCTCTTATAATTCTATTCACTACTGCGACTGTTATATTTAATATTATTTATAATAGTAGATATGCTATATTCTTCTAAAATTATTAGATATCTAGTATATCTATACTAGGCTTTTTAACCTATTACATTACGTTACACGCACTATACATTACGTTGCGTTGCGTTGTAGCTTCTGTAATACCTATTATCTATGATTCCTAGTCTTAGTGTTAAGAAAAAATTTTCCTCACGGAGATTCTTCTCCGCCATTTTTCTGCCTGCGCATACTAAAGACCCACTTTTTAGACCTAAGGACTACCCTCTTAAACAGTCCCGCCATATAATTTACATACGTAACTAGATTGCAACACAAGCAATTTCTAGCGCGTGTTATTTACAATAGGAATAAATTTAGAGATTTAATATAGTAACTAGAAGATAGCACTACCTAGTTATAAGGGTAAGGCCCTTGCCTTAGGGTCTTCTAGCCCCCCTAGGGACCCTAGTAGGATAGATATAGAAGGTTAACTAGCTATTTAGGCTAGTGCTCTATAGTAATAGATGCAAAGCTAAATTAAATAATAAGGCAAGACCTTATCTAATTTTATTAGGCATAGCAAGGAAAATCATATTAAAAATAAGGCTAGCATTAATAATCTTCTAGAGAAGTTAACGTAAACTATAACTATTATATAAGGTCTTTAGGCTTCTAATAGACCTAAGGAAGAAAATACTAAGGTTCTAGAAGAAGACCTAGCTACTACTTCTGTAAGCGTACCTTCTAGTAACTTATAAGCTACCTTTAATATAGGTGTTATAAAGGAACTAAATAAGAAGGTTTACTCTATTCTAGAGGGAGCTAAGCTAAAAGGCCCTAAAAACTATAATTAGTGGAAGCAAGCCCTAAGCATATAATTTAGAGCCCTAGGATTACCTAAATTTATAGATAATCCAAGCCTAGCAAGCTATCTAGCTAACTATAACTAAGCTATTCTTTTAATAATATTAAGAGATAGCTGCTAACCTAGACTATAGGCTACTATATGTTAGCAAAAATCCCCTAAAGAAGCCTATAAAGTCCTTATTAGGCAGTATTTATAGAGTGCTAAAATCCAGCGTGGTACACTATACGCTAGCTACCACTCCCTAAACTTTTTAAGTTATAAGGGATCTTTAGAGGCTTTTAATGCTAATTTTAATAATTTACTAGCTAGACTATAGCTTTATAGTGTAGAGATTGCCCCTATTAATTAAGTAAACTATTATATTAATGCATTAAAGCAAACCTTTCCTAGTTAGGCTAAGAGACAAAGATTTACTATTAGAGCTTCTAGGGCATAAGGACTGCCTGTAAATACCCTAAATTTACAGTTCCTTATAGCGGATTTATTAGAAGAATAGAGGGATAAAACCTCCCCTATAGCTAAAGCCCTTAGTTATAAGGCTTCTAATAATAATAAGGGAAATTCTAAGGATTAGGAAAAGAAGTCTTCTAATCCTAACCCTAAGAAGGACTCTAACGCCACTAAAGAGTAGGATAAGAAGGATTTAAACCCTTCTAAAGCCTCTAAAAAGAAGCAAAAGAAGAAAAAGAGTAGCAATAGGGAAAAACAAAAAGGAAAAGAAGCTGCTTTTGCTTTAGGCTATACCCTAGCTACAGGATACGTTAAAGAATTAGATTCTAATAAATCTAGCAGCGATAATAGTAGTGATTCTAAGTCTAACTTAGATACCTCTAGTACCACTAGTAACATAACTAGCAAGCCTACTTTTAGCTACTCTAATAATATAGTTAAAAACTCCCTTTTATATAATACAGGTTCTTCCTGTCACATTTGTAATAATAGGGCTTCTTTTAGGGACTTTAAACCTCTAAAGAAAGGTGAAACTAGCGCTATAATTATAGTAGGAGGACCTATTTATCCTAAAGGAAGAGGCATAGCTGTTTTTAACGTTTTAGTTAAGAAAAATCCACTAGAATATAGGCCTTTAGCTTTGCTAGATGCCCTATATTTCCTAGGCATAGATACTAACCTAGTTAGTGGGTTATCTCACTATCTAAAGGGAGGTTATCTAGCTAAAGACTAGCTATTCCTAGCCAATAAAAGCCCCTGTAGGTTATTAGAACCTGCTAAACATGGCTTTTTCCTACAAATTAAGGGGTAACCTACTCCTATAATCTATAAGCATTTAACCTACCTCTCCTTTATAGGCTCTTAATATTGTAACTAACAATAGCAATGATAACTAAGAGCTTATAAGACTAAATTAGGGTTTTCCTACCCTATAGAGGTTCAAATTCCGTAACTAGCTTTTAATCCTAAGGAATATTAACAAATCAAAGAGCTAGAAGACAATGATTTAGAAGATTTAGCCCTATGTCCCACTAAAGCTTCTCCTAGTTAGGCATCTTCTATAGGGGGTTTAGAAGGTCTATACCCTAATAACTTAGGTGATAATAGTGGCTGTCTACTGCCCCTAGAGGCCTATGATTCTTAAGAGGCCTAGTAACAGAGGGAGCTAGGGGATAATAGCCCTAAATCTAACCTAGATCCTAGTTATAAGAAGTTACTAGATCTAGCCCTTCTTTAGCACATCTAATTAGGCTATATAGGCCTCCCTTTACTAAAGAAATCATTAAAATTAGCTAAAGGGATCCCTAATTTTTCCGCTGTTAAAGAAAAGGATTTTAACTGCATAGCCTGTATGCAATCTAAAGCTATTAGAAGACTAACTAAATGACCTATTTAGGACCCCCCCTAGAGTTCTAGATATTCTAGAGGGAGATACGGTTAAAAGAACCTATACTATATAATAAGAAGGCTATAGTCCTTATTCTTATTAATCGAAAATCCCGGTATAAATGGTGCTTTTTATTAGCTAATAAAGAAGGTTTAACCCTTTCTTTAGCTATTAAGGGCTTCTTTAGAGCCCTAAAAAATCAATATAACGCGTATCCTAGGCACCTTTACTTTAACGGAGGTACTGAAATTAATAATAAACTTTAGTTATAGTTATCTTCTAAGGGAATTTGCTTTAGCATCTCTTGCCCTTATATTTACAAATAGAATAGGCTAGTTAAGAGGGCTATTAGGGTTATCCTAGACTGGCTTAGGGCTACACTTTAGTGGTCTAAGCTGCTATTATATCTATAGTCTTATATCCTTCTAGCCATAGTGGAATTAGTTAATATTATAGCTAATATAACTAAACCTTTAACACCTAAGTAGCTATTTCTAGCTAATTTAGAGCCTAAGACTTCCTATAAGCCTAACTTTTTGAAAATTAGGGCTATAGGGTCTTATTGTGAGGTCCTAATACCTCTAGAGTAGAGATCTAAGCTTTAAAAGCTAGCCCCTAGGACTATTCCTAGTTAGTTACTAGCTACTCTAGGTTCTACTATTTAACTTATTTATATTCCCTCTAAAAGGTTAGTTATAAAGACTAGCTTTATTAAAATTATAGAGAATATAGGCTCTATAGGGTCCCCTAAGCCTTTAGGGACTAATCCTTTAGAGGGAGAAGCTAATATCTTATAAGATAATCTAGAAGTTTAGGATAGTTACCTAAAGCCTCCTAAAAGCTTAGCGCCCGCAGCGCCCGCAGCGCCTATACTAACAGCCCCTAGGGCGACTAATATAGCGCCTATAACAGCGCCTGTAACGTCTCTAGCGCTACCCCTAGAGAGCCCTA
Organism: Epichloe amarillans; assembly: GCA_024072835.1. Lineage (NCBI taxonomy): Eukaryota > Fungi > Ascomycota > Sordariomycetes > Hypocreales > Clavicipitaceae > Epichloe > Epichloe amarillans. Next base: position 80,102 of record CP099638.1, on the reverse strand, counting down.
GCTCTAGCGCCTCTAATAAGGGTACTATTAAAAAACCGTTTTTAGATTTAGATTCTTTAATTAATTCTAATTCTATAGATATTAATGATTTTAATATATCTTTATATATTAAGGAGATATGCTTTAAGGCATAATAAAGGGCTAAATTATCCACTAAAAACAATAATTTGGATACCCCTAAGACCTAGAAACAAGCTTTAAAAAGCAAGGATAGTTAAAAATAGATAGATATAACTTTTAACGAATTTAAATAGCTTCTAGCTGCTAGAACCTTTAAATTTATAGGGATAGACTAAATTCCTAAGGGCTAGAGGGTTCTAAAGAATAGGCTTGTTTATAAGCTTAAAAAGGATAAAGAAAATAATCCTCTAAAGTATAAGGCCTAACTTATTACTAAAGGGTTTATGTAGATAGAAGGTTAAGATTATATTAAAACCTACGCTATAACTAGCATTCCCCCTAGTTAGCGGATTTTACTAGCCCTAGCGGCTTATAATAACTAGGAAGTTAAACAGGTTGATTTTATAGGGGCCTTTCTAAATAGTCCACTAAAGGAAGCTATCTATATGCAAATTCCTAATGGATTTACTGAATTTGCTAAGTCTATACCTAAAGTAGCTAAGTTACTTAAGAAGTATAGCTATAAACCCTCTTAAAAGCAGGTTATCTTCCTATAAAAAGCTTTATATAGATTAAAACAAAGCTCTAGAGAGTGGTAACAGGTTTTAAAGGACCTTCTTTAGAAGCTAGGCTTTTAACCCCTTATATCTAACCTAGCTATCTTCTTTAACCTAACTATATCTATATATATAGCGACTTATGTGGATAACTGCCTTCTAATAGGACCGGATCTAGCTTATATTAATAGGCTAAAGAAGCTACTTTATAAGGCTTATCCTATAGAAGACTGTGGGCTAGCTAAATTTTTCCTAGGCATTTAAATCACTAGAAATCGAAAGAAAGGGACCCTAACTATCCACTAGTCCTAGTATATTTCTAAAGCCCTAGAAAGATTTAATATAAAAGATGCTAGACCTATTAAAATTCCTCTATAACTAGGAATTATAAAATAGGTAGACTACTTAACTAAACCTCTTTCCCCCCTTAATCATAAGCTATATTAGAGTATTATAGGGACTATTATGTACCTAATGCTCCTTATAAGACCTAGTATTGCCTTTCTAGTTTAGTGGCTTTCCATAGCGCTAGCTAAGCCGTTTATAGAGTATCTTAATACTTCTAAATATTTGCTTAGGTACCTTTTAGGCTCTATAGGTTATTCTATAACTTATAGAAGGTCTAAATCTACTATTATAGCTTTTGCAACCCTTATTAGCTTCTGTGATAGTAACTTCGCGGGTGATAAGTCCTCTAAATTAACCTATGCTTATCTCTATAAGCTAGCTAAAGGACCTATTAGCTAGAAATCAAAGAAAGCAACTACAATAGCTTTATCCACATTAGAGGCTAAATCTAATGCCTTATATAAAGCTATTAGGGAGCTAGAGTGGCTTTATAGTCTCTTTAAAGAGATAAAGCTACCTATAGTACCTCTAGTACTAATTTTTAGTAATAACTAAGGCGCTATTATAACCGCTAATAACCCTGCTCTTTATAGTAGAATAAAGTATACCCTACTAAAATTTAACTATACTAGAGAAAAGGTACAGAAGGGTATAGCTAAGGTTATTTACATTAACACTAAAGAGATGCCTGTAGATAGTTTAACTAAGCCCCTGCCCTATGATAAATTTCAACAATTTATCTAACTATTAGGTCTTACAAATACAAAGGCCTAGTTTAAAACTAACTAAAAAGTTAAAAAACCCGAAAAATCAACAAAAACATTGGAATTACGCCTAAAAGTTATTGATTTTAAAAAGGTTACTGTTTTTAGTTAAAAGTTATTGGATTTATTATTAAATTTATTGTTAACTTAGATATCTATTAAAGAGCTAAGTCTAGGTATTGAATTAGTTACCTCATACTTTTCTAGAGGGAGTGTTAAAATAATGCTATTTATAGCACTATTTTATAGGCCCACTAGTTACCTTGTTACGTTATTATAATGTTAGTTACGGGCGTTGCTTGCAGCGTTCTATTGTGACCCGCGTTGTTCCCATAACTAACCCGCGGGCTTGTATAACTAAGCTAACTAGGTTACCCTATAGGGAAGCTAAAATCAACTGTAACTAGGTAACTAGTAGTTGTATAAAAGGCTAATGTATACTATTCGAATCCTTGAATATTTCTGGATTTAATGGTATATTTTGTTAATAGGGTTGTCTATTAAAAATGCTTAGTTAGACCACCTAGGCAGCTAGTTTATATAGCCGTGAGTTGATTTTTTATTTTTCCTATATAAATGAGTTTTGCGGAAAATAAAAAGTAGCTCCTAAGACCTCTCTAGCAACCTAGATCCTCTAATACGGTTAGTAGGTCTATGAGGGGACTAGAAATCCTCTCATTGCTTGTTAGACTGTCCGTACTAGCTAGGAATCAACTATATTTAACTATTAAAGCTCTCTATCTTGCAGAATACGCTATAATCTAGTGAATCTAGAAGCCGCCGCATTAGAATCTAGTAGGGAGGTCTTCCTATTCCTCTAGCTAGATTCCCTTCCCATTTTCAATACCCACTAATTAAGGAGACACTATAATCCCTATCCTAGGCGCGCTAGTTTACTAAAGTAAATGTTCGCATAGCGTTTTATAAACTATAGATAGCTAAGGGTAAGGAGCACCTTATAGCGTTTTATATAAGGTTTAGCCTATTTAAGTAGCTAGTTTACCCCTTTAGCCTAGCTAGCGCCTTAGTAACCTTTTAGCGCTATATTAATTAATCCTTAGGGAATGCATTAGGGGACTTTATTATAGCTTACCTTAATAATATCTTAGTTTACTTAGGGGGGTTAAGAAAAGACTATATAGCTAAGGTTTAGTTAGTTCTAGGCTACCTAAGGGCTATAGGCTTATACCTAGATCTTAATAAGTTAATATTCGCTATAAAGAAGGTCTAGTACCTAGGATACATTATTATAGTAGGATGCTTAGTCTACCTAGATCCTACAAAGGTTATAGCTATAAGGGAATAGGTAGCACCTATAAAATTATAAGGGGTCTATAGCTTCTTAGGATTTACAAATTTTTACTATAACTTTATTAGGGACTTCTCTAAGCTAGCTACCTTACTTATATAGCTTACTAAGAAGAATATCCCTTTCTAATAAGGACTAGAAGAGAATAAGGCCTTTAAGAGGCTAAAAGCTATATTTATTATATATCTAGTGCTAGTATAATAGGACCTAGACTGCCCTATAGTAGTAGAAGCTAATTACTTAGGCATAGCTCTTAGTAAATGCCTTTTATAATAAGGCCCTAATAACATCTTATATCTAGTTACTTACTATTTTACTAGTCTTATGCCCTTATAGAAGAACTATATAATTTATAATAAGGAACTATTAGCTATTGTCTTATGTCTTAAGGCATAGTTAGTAAAGCTTTAGGGTATATTCTATCTATTTATAATCTACACTAATTATAAGAACCTAGAATACTTTATAACTCCTTAACTTATATTAGAGAGGCAGGCCTAATAGGTAAATACACTTATGCTATTTAACTTTTACCTTTGCTATAGGCCTAGTATATAAGCTTAATACCTAGATACCCTTTCCTAAAGGGAATAGGATTAAAGTAAGTTAGCTTTAAGGATAAGGTAAATCTTATAACCTATTACTATTATATAACTCTTACTATTACTAGTTATATAAGGGGATAGCTTTAAACTAGCACTATATATACTACTACTAGTAGGAGAGGCTCTCTTTACCTTAAAATACCTCTAGACCCTATAGGACTAGGCTATTATATTAGACCTTATATATAGTATTTAATTAAAAGCTATATAGGAAGGGGCTTAGAAGTTTCCCCCTAATACACTAATAAGGGAGTAGGTTATAGATTACTTTATAAGCGTATATAAGGCGCTTTAGTTTTAGGGTTATACTTAGATCCTAGCTTAGAAACCCCTTATAATAACCCTTATATAATAATGCTATAACTTACTAGTAGTAAGATACCTAGGCTATAACACTATGTTTTAGATTTTATAATAGTAGTTTTATTAGGATAGGATATTATAGGATATTGCTTAGTTTATTTATAACTATTACTACTTTAGTAGCTATAAGAGCTACTAATAGTAGTAAGGCTTACTAAAACCCTTACTAATCCCTAATTAGTTTTAGTCTTAGATTTCTATTAACTTTATAATAGACTTACTAGTAGCATCCCTAAAGAAGCTATAATACCTTATAGTTATTACTAATAGACTTTTAAAGTTTATATAGCTAGAAGCTATAACCTCTATTAGGGCTAAGGAGTGCGCGAAATAATTTAAAATAGTTTAGTAAAGGTTCTAAGGATTTCCCTAATTTATTATTATAGACTAGGGGTTAGACTAGCTAGGGAAATTCTAGATAATATTATACTCCCTAGTTAGGATTAATTAGTTACTTTTTACTTTATATTACCTATAGACTAATAGTAGCATAGAGTAAGTAAACTAGGAAGTGTAAGTAATCTTATATATAATAGTTTCCTTCTTATAGTTTAATTAGCTAGAATATCTAGCTGCTTGCTAGCTTATAATTAATAATAGGTTTTCTTTAGTAATAGGGATAAGTCTAAATAAATTACTATATAGATATAACTTAGAACTAATTTAGTTATAACTAGGCTATTTTGCTTTTATAACATTACCTAAGGGGTAGGCTATATATTTCCTAGAGCACCTATAAGAGGGTACCCTTTTAGTATAAGCTATAATAGCCTATATTTAATAAAGGCAGTAGGATATTACCTTAGCTTCTTAATATCTAGTAAAATAGTTTTAGGTTAGAGATAAGGTATAGCTTTTACTTAAGAATATTAAGATAAACCACCCCTTATAGAAACTTAACTAGGTTATAGTAAAGTATATAGTTATTAATATACTAATACTACTTATAGTATAGTTAGATATCCTAAGGGGTATTTACCTAGTTTTTTACATAGACCTTATTAAATAGGCTATAAAGGACCCTCTTCCTAGTTAGAAGCTCTAGGACTCCTATCTAGGGCTAGAATAGGTCCTAGCAAAGGATAATAATAAACTTATAGAGAAATACTAAGTTAAATAGATCTTAGTAGCTTAAAATGCCCTAGGCTAAGGTAGGAGGTGTAATATCCTAGTTAAGTAAGCAGGTTATATATAGCTAATATAGGAACTATAAGAAAGTATAATATAGATATAAGCCCTTAATAAGTTTAAAGCAAAGTAAGGAGATATATATTATAATAATAGACTAAATTAATTATAGACTATATGTCTATTAAAGGAGATATCTTCTAGTATATAAGGCATACCTATCCTAAACCTAGCTAATTCCTTATAGTTACTAAAATATATTTAAATCCCCTTGCCCCCTATAGTATAGGGGTTACTTAGACTAGGGGTTAGTTAGGCTATTAGTAAGGCTATTATTATTAGATAAGATAGTAACTAGTATTACCTTATATCTAATAGGGACGTAACCTATACCACATTAGGTGCTATAGCTACTATAGCTAGCACTATAGCTACTATAGCTAGCACTATAGCTACTATAGCTAGCACTATAGCTACTATAGCTAGCACTATAGCTTTAAATAGTAAGAGTAAAATAGCAGTTAGGGAGCATAAAGTAAGTGTAAGGTAAGGGCAGTATATTATTAGATTAACTTTTATTAGGGAAGGACTAGTAGATAATAATAGTTATAAAGGGATAGCTACTACCTATAGTGTAATTAGCATAGTAATTAGTTAGACTTAGGATAGACCTAGGTTAGGAGCGCTCCTAGCGCTAATATAAGGGCAAATTATTGCTAGCTTTAATAAGCTACTAGTAGCCCTAGGTACTACTATAGTAATAGGGGGAGAGTGCCTTAAGGAGGCATATAGACTAATTATAAAATTCTTATTATATAGAATTTAGTTTGCTAATAATCTATTAGTTCTATTAGAATAAAACGCTAGTAACTTACTATATAAAGCTACCTATACTATAGCTACTAGTAAGACTACTGCTACTAAGGGGGATAACCTTAAGCCTAGTTATATTTATAGTAAGAGTGTTATAGGAAAGGGGGGGCTTAAGGGTAAAGTAAATAGGTGCTAGATTAAATTAAGCTTAATTTAGGAGCGTATTCTATTAGCTTATAAAGGCATAGAACTATTAGGAGAGAACTAGCATTTTCTTTTTAGTAGTTAGAGTCCTTTTAACCCTAGGTATAATAATATATATACCTATAGTAATTAAAGCTTTAAGATCCTTAAGGTAATAATAAAGCTATAGGTTAGTAAATAGGTACCTAGTTAACTAGACATAGGTTATATATTACTACTAATATAAGGGATAGGACTTACTACTTTTAGGGGGGTAATAGTTTAATATGCCTATAGTAAGGTATTATTTAATATAAGGCCTATAGGGCTAAAAAAGCGCGTAAGGGGTGGTATGCTTATTACTATCTAAGTCCCCCTTTATAAGGAACTTACTAATAGACCTAGCTATTAGTGTAATAGGGGTAGTAAGGGATATAGTAGTAGTAGTAAGGGATGTGGTAGTAGTAGCTAAAGCTTAAGTAAACCTATAAGTATTTATTCTATAATAAGGCATATTTATTATAAGTCTAATAGGGGAATAATAATTATTTAGAATAATAGGATAGGAAGGAGTAATAAGGTTATAATATTTAAAAAATATTTTTAGTGTAAGGAAGTTAAGACTATAGAATAAAAATAAATAGTAAGTAGTAAGTAAGGGAATAAATAAGTAAGGGTAAGGCTAGTGTTATTATAATAATAACGTAGTAGCTAGAAGCATGTGTTACGTGTCTTACCTAGACCTAGGTTAAAATAATAAGTACCTATAATGTATTATAAAGGGTAAGCACCTATATTAACTATAGGTAAGGGAAAAAGAAAGGGAGGAGTAAGGGTATATATAAAGGCTTAGGCTTTACCTAAGCATTTGTATAGTATATATAGGTAAGGATAGTCCTGCATAGGCAAGGACGCAGAAAAGGGGGCTTATATAAGGTAATTAGGGGGTATAAGGGGCCCTAGTGAGGATAGGTTTCCTACTTTTCTCTTTTCTCTCCTTAAGTTTCTTAATACTATATTTCTTAATACTATATTAACGCCCTATTGCAGCAGCCTAGGGGCCAGTCCATAACAGATAATGAGAAAATATTTTAAACTTAGATTATTAGTATATAGCTATATATAGAGGGCTTAAGCCTATTAGATATCTTTGCTATTAAGGGAGATTTAAGAGACCTAAAGGCTATAATAATAATGCCTGCAGACCTATAGCATACTAGATTAGCATATCTAGGTAAGGATATAATAGATTAGGTACTTAATGTAAGGGCTTGGGCTTTGCCTAAGCATTCACATAGCGCACGCGGGTAGGGATAGTCCCGCATAGGCAAGGACGTAGAAAAGGGGGCTTACATAAGGTAGTTAGGGGGTATAAGGGGCCCTAGTAAGGATAGGTTTCCTACCTTTCTCTTTCCTCTCCTTAAGTTTCTTAATACTATATTAATGCCCTATTATAGTAGCCTAAGGGCTAGTCTATAATAATTAAGAAACTTCCTTTAGTCCTTTATAATAGCTACTAAAATTTATAATAAATACACTAATAGATATATTAACAGACATAATAGACACGCTTTACCTATAAGACTAACCTAGCTATAGGATAGTAACACCCCTATCTAACGCTATAGTACTATAGGTAGCCTAATAAGCCTAATTTAAGATACTTTAACTTATACTATATAAACAAGTAGCGGAGCTTAAATGCCTTTAAAAGCATATGCATGCAAATGCCTTAGGACCCTTAGCCTAGGCACCCCCTCTAGCTTAGCCTAGCGCCCCTAACTAGCCTAGCGCCTTTAACCTAGTCCTTCCTATACTTAGAATAAAATAAAAGCTAATCCCCTTAGGTAACCTATATAATAGTAATAAAGCCTTATTTACTATATAAAGGCTTCTAATAGAATATAAGTTATAGGTAAACTAGGGCTTTATTAGTTCTAATAAGGATAGATAGATACTTATTTATTAAAACCTTTTTTCTAAGGTTTAGTTCTAGGTAGCTACTTACTTTAAATAGGGTAATGCTATTAGATTTAACCTTACTTACTTTCTAGATTACCTAGGGACTATATTCTCTAACCCCTATAAATAGGAGATAGCCCTTATAGAGCTTAACTAGATAGAGTAAGGTTTAGGGGAGATATTTTCTATATTCTTTATTTGCTTTTCTAAGAAGCTTTTGCTAGTAAGAGGGGAACGCTAAATAGGCAAGGTAAAGCTAGCAAAGCTCTAATATACGCTTAATAAGTGTCTAAGAGAGATTAGCGTGGGATAGGGTATTAGCTAGAGTAATTAGTATATAGCTATTAGGTAATATTATAAGATTACGGTTAATATAGAAGCCCTTACCCTAGAGGATAAGTACTAGACCTATTATAAACCCTAACTAGTAAAACTAGTAGCCTAGGTTAACTATAAGGGTAATACACTAATAACTAGGGTTTATATAGCTAGGACTTGCCTAGGGTAGCTAAATAAGTTAGCTAAGAAGGAGAAGGGGATAAAGGCTACCTTAAATATAGAATAAGCGAAATAGGTATTAGAGGCAGAATTAGCTAAATGCTACTAAGAGGGATGCTACCTATAGTATATATCTAAGGATTACTTTATTTAGGAGTGCACTACCCTCCTAGCCTACTACCTAAAGGTTAGTATTAACTTATATAGGGTAGATAAGGAAAGCATAGATAAGGAAGTAAATATTCCCCCTATAGAAAATAAGTAGCCTCTAAGCAAAGTCTTATATAGGGGTAAAGAGGCTAGCTAACCACTACACTATAAGATAATTATAACTGCTATATAGAGATAAAATAGGATATAGTATAATATATAGACTAACTACCTTTCTTAATTCCTATACTCTTTAATATATATTATTATATTAATATCTAGATTAATTATAGTTATAATTACTATAGTGTAGTAAGCAAATTAGTAGTAAGATAGCTTAGCCTAGAGCTTATATAGTTACTAAAATAAAGGCATGTTTACACTATAGTAAAAGTAAAATAAAGGGGGAAGTAGGTTAAGGAAGACTTCTCTTCTATTACCTATATAATACGCACTAGAATTAATATAGATAGCTAGGAGTTATTTATATACTTATATATTATCCTAGGTCTTACCTAGGACGTGATATTTAGAATGCCTTAGTTAGAGTAATGTGACATAGTAATTTACGTAGCAAAATAATAATTAGTTATTAGAGTAGCAAAGGGCCTTTATGTCTCTAAGGCTATTACTTATAAGGTAAAGGCACCTATATAGGGAATTATTAGATCCCTTTACGCTACTAAGGCTTATAGGGCATAATAGAATAAGGATACTACTATAAGGTTTATTGCTATAAGCCTAAGAGAGATAATAATAGTGCTATAGATTATAGTACCTAAGATAGATCTAGCTAGTCCTAACACATTAATATTACCTAAGGAGTTATTAGACTTCGCAGACCTCTTTAATAAGGCTAAGGCTAACAAACTACCCCCTTATAGGGGCTCTCTTAATTACTATATATGCCTTTATAAGAACCTAGATAGCTCTAAGCTAGCACTCCTATAGGGATTATTATATAATATGCTATAGGACTAGCTCCTAGAGGTCTAGTGCTAGATTACAGACTTAATGGATAAGGGCTAGATTTATACTAGCTTCTTATTAGCTATAGCCCCCCCTATTCTCCTTATTAAAAAGGCTAATAGGGGTTAGCGTTTTTATATAGACTACTACGCTCTTAATAAGATAATAGCATAGGATTATTACCCTCTCTTACTAATTAAGGAGACACTATAATCCCTATCCTAGGCATGCTAGTTTACTAAAGTAAATATTTACATAGCGTTTTATAAACTATAGATAGCTAAGGGAGAGAAGTATCTTATAGCATTTTATATAAGGTTTAGCCTATTTAAGTAGCTAGTTTACCCCTTTAGCCTAGCTAGCGCCCTAGTAACCTTTTAGCGCTATATTAACTAATCCTTAGGGAATGTATTAGGGGACTTTATTATAGCTTACCTTAATAATATCCTAGTTTACTTAGGGGGGGTTAAGAAAAGACTATATAGCTAAGGTTTAGTTAGTTCTAGGCTACCTAAGGGCCACAGGCTTATACCTAGATCTTAATAAGTTAATATTCACTATAAAAGAAGTCTAGTACCTAGGATATATTATTATAGTAGGACGCTTAGTTTGCCTAGATCCCGCGAAGGTTATAGCTATAAGGGAATAGGCAGTACCCACGAAATTATAAGGGGTTTATAGCTTCTTAGGATTTATAAACTTTTACTATGACTTTATTAGGGACTTCTCTAAGCTAGCTACCTTACTTATATAGCTTATAAAGAAGAATATCCCTTTCTAATAGGGACTAGAAAAGGATAAGGCCTTTAAGAGGTTAAAAGCCACGTTTATTATGTATCTAGTGCTAGCATAATAGGACCTAGACCGCCCTATAGTAGTAAAAGCTAATTATTTAGGCATAGCTCTTAGGGGATGCCTCTTATAATAAGGCCCTAATAATATCTTATATCTAGTTACATACTATTTCGCTAGTCTTACGCCCTTGCAAAAGAACTATATAATTTACAATAAGAAACTATTAGCTATTATCTTATATCTTAAGGCATAGTTAGTAAAGCTTTAGAGTGTATCCTATCCGTTTATAATTTACACTAATTATAAGAACCTAAAATACTTTATAACTCCTTAACTTATATTAGAGAGGTAGGCTTAGTGGGCAAATATACTTATGCTATTTAACTTTTACCTTCGCTATAGGCCTAGTATATAAGCTTAATGCCTAGATACCCTTTCCTAAAGGGAATAGGATTAAAGTAAGTTAGCCTTAAGGATAGGGTAAATCTTATAACCTATTACTATTACATAACTCTTACTATTACTAGTTACATAAGGGGATAGCTCTAAACTAGCACTATATATGCTACTACTAGTAGGAGAGGCCCTCTTTGCCTTAAAACACCTCTAGACCCTATAGGACTAGGCTATTATATTAGACCTTACATATAGTATTTAACTAAAAGCTATATAGGAAGGGGCTTAGAAGTTTCCCCCTAATACACTAATAAGGGAATAGGTTATAGATTGCTTTATAAGCATATATAGGGCGCTTTAGTTTTAGGGCTATACTTAGATCCTAGCTTAGGAACCCCTTATAATAACCCTTATATAATAATGCTATAACTTACTAGTAGTAAGATACCTAGGCTATAACACTATGTTTTAGATTCTATAATAATAGTTCTATTAGGATAGAATATTATAGGACATTGCTTAGTTTATTTATAACTATTACTGCTTTAGTAGCTATAAGAGCTACTAATAGCAGTAAGGCTTACTAAAACCCCTACTAATCCCTAATTAGTTTTAGTCTTAGATTTCTATTAACTTTATAATAGACTTACTAGTAGCGTCCCTAGAGAAGCTATAATACCTTATAGTTATTACTAATAGACTCTTAAAGTTTATATAGCTAGAAGCTATAACCTCTATTAGGGCTAAGGAGTGTGCGAAATAATTTAAAATAGTCTAGTAAAGGTTCTAAGGATTTCCCTAATCTATTATTATAGACTAAAGGTTAGACTAGCTAGGGAAATTCTAGATAATGTTATACTCCCTAGTTAGGATTAATTAGTTACTTTTTACATTACATTACCTATAGACTAATAGTAGCACAAAGCAAGCAAACTAGGAAGTGCAAGCAATATTATATATAATAGTCTCCTTCTTATAGTTTAATTAGCTAGAATATCTAGCTACTTACTAGCTTATAATTAATAATAGGTCTTCTTTAGTAATAGGGGTAAGCCTAAATAAATTACTATATAAATATAACTTAAAACTAATTTAGTTATAACTAGACTATTTTACTTCTATAATATTACCTAAGGGGCAGGCTATACATTTCCTAAAGCACCTATAAGAGAGTACCCTTCTAGCATAAGCTATAATAGCCTATGTTTAATAAAGGTAGTAAGACATAACCTTAGCTTCTTAATGTCTAGTGGAATAGTTTTAGGTTAGAGATAAGGTATAGCTTTTACTTAAGAATATTAAGACAAACCACCCCTTACGGAAACTTAACTAGGTTATAGCAAAGTATATAGTTATTAATATACTAATGCTACTTATAGTATAGTTAGATATCCTAAGGGGTATTTACCTAGTTTTCATAGACCTTATTAAATAGGCTATAGAAACCCTCTTCCTAGTTAGAAGCTCTAGGACTCCTATCTAAGGCTAGAATAGGTCCTAGCAAAGGATAATAATAAACTTATAGAGAAATACTAAGTTAAGCGGATCTTAGTGGCTTAAAATGCCTTAGGCTAAGGCAGGAGGTATAATATCCTAGTTAAGTAAGTAGGTTATATATAGCTAATATAGGAACTGCTAGAAAGTATAATATAGATATAAGCCCTTAATAAGTTTAAAGCAAAGTAAGGAGATACACATTATAATAATAGACTAAATTAATTATAGACTATATGTTTATTAAAGGAGATATCTTCTAGCATATAAGGCGTACCTATCCTAAACTTAGCTAATTCCTTATAGCTACTAAAACGTATTTAAACCCCCTTATCCCCTATAGTATAAGGGTTACTTAGACTAGGGGTTAGTTAGGCTATTAGTAAGGCTATTATTATTAGACAAGATAGTGACTAGTGTTGCCTTGCGTCTAATAAGGACGCGACCTATATTATATTAGGTACTATAGCCACTATAGCTAGCACTATAGCTACTATAGCTACTACTATAGTTCTAGATAGTAGGAGTAAAATAGCAGTTAGGGAGCGTAAAGTAAGTATAGTATAAGGGTAGCTTATTATTAGATTAACTTTTATTAGGGAAGGACTAGCGGATAATAATAGTTATAGAGGGATAGCTACTACCTATAGTGTAATTAGAATAGTAATTAGTTAGACCTAGGATAGACCTAGGTTAGGAGCGCTTCTAGCGCTAATATAAGGGCAAATTATCACTAGCTTTAATAAGCTACTAGTAGCCCTAGGTGCTACTATAGTAATAGGGGGAGAGCGCCTTAAGGAGGCGTGTGAATTAATTATAGAATTCTTATTATATAGAATTTAGTTTACTAATAATCTATTAGTTCTATTAGAATAGAACGCTAGTGACTTGCTATATAAAGCTACCTATACTATAGCTACTAGTAGGACTACTACTACTAAGGGGGATAACCTTAAGCCTAGTTATATTTAAGGCAAAAGTGTTATAGAAGGGGGGGGGCCTAAGGGTAAAGTAAATAGGTACTAGATTAAATTAAGCCTAGTTTAGGAGCGTATTCTATTAGCTTACTAGGGCACAAAACTATTAGAAAAGAACTAGTATTTTCTTTTTAGTAGTTAAAGTCCTTTTAACCCTAGGCATAATAATATATATACCTATAGTAATTAGAGCCTTAAGATCCTTAAGGTAATAACAAAGCTATAGGTTAGCAGATAGGTACCTAGTTAACTAGACATAGGTTACGTGTTACTACTAACATAGGGGATAGGACTTACTACTTTTAGGGGGGCAATAGTTTAACACGCCTATAGTAAGGTATTATTTAATATAAGGCCTATAAGGCTAAAAAAGCGTGTAAGAGGTAGCATACTTATTATTATCTAAGTCCCCCTCTATAAGAAACTTACTAATAGACCTAGCTATTAGCATAATAGGGGTAGTAGGGGATATAGTAGTAATAGCAAGGGATATAGTAGCAGTAGCTAGAGCTTAAGTAAACCTATAAGTATTTATTTTATAATAAGGCATATTTATTATAAGTCTAATAGGGGAATAATAATTATTTAGAATAATAGGATAGGAAGGAATAATAGGGTTATAATATTTAAAAAATGTTTTTAGTGTAAGGAAGTTAAGACTATAGAATAAAAACAAATAGTAGGTAATAGGTAAGGGGATAAATAAGTAAGGGTAGGGCTAGTGTTATTATAATAATAATATAGTAGCTAGAAGCATATATTACATGTCCTACCTAGACCTAGGTTAAAATAATAAGCACTTATAACATATTGCAAAGGGTAAGCACTTGCATTAACTATAGGTAAGGGAAAAAGAAGGGGAGGAGTAAGGGCATATATAAGGGCTTAGGCTTTGCCTAAGCATTCACATAGCGCACGCAGGTAGGGATAGTCCTATATAGGTAAGGACGTAGAAAAGGGGGCTTACATAAGGTAGTTAGGGGGTATAAGGGGCCCTAGTAAGGACAGGTTTCCTACCTTCCTCTTTCCTCTCCTTAAGTTTCTTAATACTATATTAACGCCCTATCGCAGCAGCCTAGGGGCCAGTCCATAACACTTAAAAAGCTTTAAATCCCTTTAAAGGAAAGGAGCGTAAGAAAATATAAGGTCTATTAGATAGCTAAGGCATAGAGGCAAATATTATAAGCGTTATAGGTAGGGTTATTACCTTTAGGGCCGCTTTAGGTGGTTTCTTTTAACCTATTTGCTTAATTATTAGGGTATAATAAAGACTAATACATTACTCTTTTTACCTATAAAGCTATAGGATTACGCTATATCTTTATAATCCCACTAAAGATAGATATTACGCTTTGCTTTAATTAGTTAGAAGCTATATATATTATTGAAAATGGGAAGGGAATCTAGCTAGAGGGATAGGAAGACCTCCCTACTAGATTCTAATGCGACGGCTTCTAGATTCACTAGATTATAGCTTATTCTTTAAGATTAGGAGCTTTTAATAGTTAAATACAGTTAATTCCTAGCTAACGGATAGTCTAACAAGCAATGAGAGGATTTCTAGTCCCCTTATAGACCTACTAACCGTATCGAAGGATCTAGGTCACTAGAGAGGTCTTAGGAGCTACTTTTTATTTTCCGCAAAACTCATTTATATGGGAAAAATAAAAAATCAACTTATAGCTATACAAACTAGCTGCCTAGGTGCCCTAACTAAGCACTTTAATAAACAACCCTATTTATAAAATATACCATTAAATCCAGAAAAATTCAAGGATTCAAACAGTATACATTAGCCTTTTATACGACTACTAGTTGCCTAGTTACAGTCGATTTTAGCTTCCCTATAGGGTAACCTAGTCGGCTTAGTCATACAAGCCCGTGGGTTAGTTGTGGGAACGCAGGTCATAACAAACAACGCTGCAAGCAACGCTCGTAACTAACGTTGCAATAACGCAACAAGGCAACTAGTGGGCCTATAAAATAGTGCTATAAATAGCATTATTTTAACATATATAAGGGTATATAGCATTCACATTGTGGTTATAATAACTAATAGGGAGACTGCCTTCTAGACTAAAAAACAGGAAGAAAAGGTTATAAATAGAGGCATTATTATTAGGAAGTCTAGCCTAGCTTACCTACATTAAAATAGGCACGCTAAATAGTCTAAGGGGGTGATAATAAGGGTTATAATAACTCTAATAATATAATTAGGCTTCCTAGAAGACCTCTAGCCTATAGCTACTAAAGCAGCTATTTATATCTTAAACTATATGCCTTAAAAGCTACTTAACTAGCAATCCCTATAATAAGTATTAAATAGGTAGTTAAGAGAGAATAAGCTTTAATAAAGTTACTTACTAGAGAATCTAAAAGCCTCTATAACTTACCTATAAGCCTTTAGTTATAAAGCATTTATAATAACGCAAAGTAGGCTTTATAAGGTAGGTCTAAAGCTTGCATAAAGAGCTTATATTAGATACCTAGCTAGATATATCTCCTCTATATAATACCTAATTTAGGTGCTAATAATAAAGAGGAGCTACTAGTTCTTATTAAGTTATATTACCTTTAATAAGTTAATCTTCTATGCTTAAGAAAGAGGCCTATTACTAAGTGTAAAAGAGGTTAAAAAATGCTTCCTTAAAGAGCTAGTTAATAATAATAAGGATAAAAGCTCTAATATAGGGCTTCTATAGATAGCGTACTTACTATTACTATAATAACCACTTAATTAGCTTTAATAAAATAAAACGCTTAATAGTTATAATTAATTAAACTATAAGGAGAAGGAAAAAGAGAGTTAAGAAACAAATCTACTAACTTCTCTAAATTTACCTAGATAATTTCTAGGTTTAATAAATCACACACTGTTAAGTATTAATAACTTGCTTAACCTACCTAATAGTAGCAATAGTTATAATATGTTAATAAATCCATAAGATTATAATAATCTTAAAGCATTTGCTATAGCCTTTAATCTAGGACCTAAAAGCAAAAAGAAGCCTTATATATTAAGGCTTCCCCCTTCTCTAGCTTATTATAATAACTTAGCTAGTTATCTAAAGGAAAAGGAATTCTAAAAAGCATAAGATAAAGAATATAATAAGATTATTAATAAAAAGGTAGCTATAAAGGTATTTAGAGAAGAAGTTCCTTTATATATAAAGCCTTTAGGCCTTACTTAGGTTTTTACTTATAAATTAGATAAGTAAGGCTACCTCTAATAATATAAAGCTTATCTCTATGTTCTTAGGAATTATTAACTAAAGAGTTATCTATTAACTTAAGTAGTAACTCTAGCTACTAATATATTTAGGCTATTTATAGCTATTATATACTACTTTAACCTAGAAGCACACTAGTATAACTTTATTATAGCATTCCTAAATTTAGACCTTAATAAAGAGGTTTACTATAAGATACCTCTAGGCTATAAAGATAAATAAGCCTATCTAAAGCTCCTTAAAGTAGTCTATAGGCTATAAAGGGTGCCTCTCTTATAGATAAAAGAGCTAATGTCAGGGTCGTGGAGGCTACGGAGCGACACAGGCGATAGAGGCAATAGCATTATATACGGTAGGACCCACTTAGGACTTGCAGCGCCCTAGCTACGAGGTTACCACAAGCTAGTTATGTAAGCGTAAAGGGGGTATTTAGGCAAAGGTTACACATAGAGAATATAGGAGGCTAGAGATTAAAACCCTTAAGCAACACTACCTAGCTTTAGCTATCTAGCTACTACTTATCTATACTATTACCCTATTCTATTTATATCTAGCCTAAAAGCCTTAATAAGTTAATCTCTCTTTCCTATTAGGGCAATAGGCTATTAGTAAGGTAAGAATATTAGCACCATAAAGAATAAACACCCGCTTAAGGGGTACTAATAACTCCGGAGCGAACACGCTACGTGAAGGTACACCTATAGATCGGAACCCGCTTCCGGAACCTGCATTAAACCGCAGCCTTGCATAAGCAAAGACATAGCTATAAATCGCTTAAAAGAGGCAAAAACTCAAATAGCTATAGAAAAATTTGCAGGAAGTGAATACCTCTCCCTAATTAGTTAATACTAATAAAGGCCTTACTCCTACCTTATAAATACCTTTTGCCTAAAACACTACCCCTATTCCCTAGGAAGCACTACCCTTACTAGGACTTTATAAATATAGTATAGTAAAGATATAGCTAAAAGCTCCTATATATAAGGGGGATACCTATAAGAACTTATAAATATTCTTAGCAAATTTAAATATAACCTTTACTATAGATTAAAATATATTTACTAATAACATAATAAAGGTTATATATGCTAGTAACTACCTAGTAAATAAGGCAAAGTAATAGTAAATACGCTTTACTACTATAGATAGTTATATAGATTACTAAAGCTACACTTAGGTAAAGTTTATCTAATAGCTAAAAACTAGAGAAATAGATAAAGATAGTTACTACTTAGAAGCTATAGGAACACTACTAACCCTTTGCTAAGGTAAGGATTAGTTATTCTAGACTTTTATTAAAGTCTAGGGGAAGGCAAAGGTAAAATTACCTAAGCCTATGCCTAAACCTTTAAGAATTACTTAGTTTATATAGTGCCTAAATAGCACTATAAAGAAGTAAGTATTTAGCTAAAAGTACCCTATAAGTTAGAACTACCTTATTAGCTAAGGAAAGAAAGTAAAAGCAATAACTAGGGAAAAAAAAGGGATTCCCTATAAAGGCTACTAAGGAGGTAACTAAGAAGGTAACTAGTAAAAGAGAAGGAATTACTTAGTATTCCTAGAAAAAGAGCTATAGGAAGGATACTGCTTAGGAGTAAGGGGCTTGCTAGTCTATTATAAGTGTAAAAAACTAAGCTACCTATTAACTAAGTGCACTAAACTAGACTATAGTATTTACTAGAAAAACACCTATATTACTAAGACACACTAAGCTAGCACTAAATAGGCTAGGAGTTACTTAAACGTAAATAAGACCCTAATTAGCGTAGTAAAACCCTAGGAAAACACTCTTAATATAACTTAACCTAATAAGAATAGTCTCCTAAACCTATAAATTTATATAGATATTAAGTTACATTAAGATAACCACTAGGTAGTAGTGCTAACGCTATTTAACCCTAGCGCTATATATTCCTTAATTTACCCTAATATACTAATAGACCTTAATTAGTTAAAAGTGTAACCTTATAATAATATACTTAAGAGTGTATTAGGTAATATTATGCTATATTAAGGGATTTTAAAGAAAATAGTGTTAGTTAGGGATAGTATAGGCTATATAAAGATATACTAACTTAGCTACTATATTACTAATAGTAGCGAAAAATTAGTTTTAGGAGTTAATTAGGCAAGAGAGTATAAGCCTATAATAATATCTTAGAAAGATAGACTTTAGAGATACCTTATAATAATTAGATATATCTTATTAGTAGTAAGGTTATAGGATAGTTAAAAAGTAGCAAAATATATATCTATTGCAGTAGTACTTAACCTATAGGTAATGCATATAATTAGACATATAGCTACTATTAGACTTATAGTAAATAAAGATAAAGGAAGTAGTAATAGCGTAATAATAAAACTAGCTAATAAACCTAAGAAAGTAAAACTTCTAAAAGCTTATAAGGAGTTTAAAGATATGTTTTTAAATAAAGAGGCTAGCACCCTTCCTAGCTTAGGTAGCTATATATATACTATTAAATTAGAAGAAGGAAAAGCATTACTATAGGGTCTAATATATAACCTAGCTAAGAAAGAGTTATAGGTGCTTTATAAGTACCTAGTAACTATATAGGAATATAAGTAAATCTAAAGATTTATTAGCCTAGTAAGTACTCTAATCCTTTTTATACTAAAAAAAGAGAGAAAGCTATAACTATATATAAATTATAGGGGCCTTAATAAGATTATAGTTAAAGACAAGGCCCCTTTACCCCTAATATTAGAAATCTTAGATTAACTAGGGGGTGTAAAGATTTTTATAAAGTTAGACCTTAAAGATATATACTATTAGCTATATATTTATAAGGGAGATAAGTAGAAAATAGCCTTCTAGTGTAAATATAGTTACTTTAAGTATCTTATAATACTATTTAGGCTTATTAACAGGCTAGTATCCTTCTAAGAGTATATTAATAAAGCTTTAGAAAGCCTTAATAACCTTATCTATATTATTTACCTTAATAATACCCTAATATTTAGCTATAAGATCTTAGAGTATAAGGGTAATATTAAAAAGATCCTTAAGAGATTTTAGAAGGCTAACCTTTTTATTAATTTAGATAAGTGCTAATTCTTTATTAAGGAGGTTAAATTCCTTAGTTATATAATCTTACTAAAAGGAATCTTAATAGACCTAAGTAAGGTAAAGGTAATTATAACATAGCTAATACCTATCTATGTGTTTAATATCTAATCTTTCCTTAGCTTTACTAGGTTCTATAAGTGTTTTATTAAGTTATATAGTAAAATAGTTATCCTATTAATAAACTACTTATAAGGGAACTAACTAGCGAATTTTAAGCTAGATAATAGCAAGCTAGTAGTGTTTAGAGAACTATAAAAGCTATTCTAGGAGGCTTTGATTTTAGTCCACTTTAATCTAATATTACCACTATAAGTAAAGACTAATGCCTCTAGATATGTAATTAAAACTATCCTTATAATATTAGTGCTAGGTAGCTAGCACCCTATAGTGTTTATATTAAGGAAATTAAAGGATACTAAATTATGCTATATAACACTAAATATAAAGCTACTAGTAATTTAGGAGGCTTTTTAGACTTAGAGGCATTACCTCACTTACTTAGTGTACTTAGTTATTATAATTATAGATTACCTAAATTATAAGTACCTTATAATAAAGCCTAAGCTAACTAGTTACTAGGTTACTACGTTAGATAAGCTATGCCTATTTAACTTTACTATTAAACACTAGGTAAGGAAGCTAAATCTTACTAATCCTTTATTATAAAGGTTAGACTATATTAGTAAGGAAAGGAAGGCTAAGGCTTTTATATCTTAGTTACTAACCTTCCTTACTAAGTTTACTACTATTAGGCTATAGGGGCACTATAGTAATAATAGCTTAACTACTAATTAGGCATGTCTATAGTGTGTTAGGTTTATAGTTAAGGAGTAGTGTAAGAGTAATAGTAACTTAGTAAGTACCCTATATTTACGCTTACTACCCCTTAATAGTAAAGCAATAACCCTAATAGTAAGTAAGAAAACCTTTTTTATATTAATCTTTACTAGGCTAGGTAAAAGGCTAGAGCATATAGTAATAAAGCTATAGGATTATAGTAATTAAACCTTACTAGCTAGTTTAAGAACCTTTTCTATATTAATCTTTGCTAGGCTTATAGAAGCAATAGTAAGTAAGTTAACCTTTACTATATTAACCTTTACTACGCTAGTTAAAAAGTCTAAGAGCGTTACTAAGAAGCTATATACTTATAATAGCATTAAGGTAAACTACCTAATAGTAAGTAAGAGAACCTCTTCTATATTAATCTTTACTATATTTATAAAAGTAATAGTAAGTAAGAGAACCTTTACTATATTAATCTTTACTAGGTTAGTTAATTTATCTAAGAGCGCTACTAAAGAGCTACTAGGCTATAGTAGTATTATAATAAGAATCTTAGTAGTTTAGAGAACCTCTTCTAAGTTTAACTCTAATATTAGGAGTAAGGTAGTAGAATTAGAAGCCCTAATTTAAGTCTTATTATTAGAAGTATAGTAAGGGGATGCCTTTATTACATAGCGAAAGTTATTACTAATAAGTAGTAACTTTAGTGCATTAGGACTATAGTTAATTAGTCCCTCTAAGCTAGAGGCTAAAGAGCTATAGATATAGACTATAAGATTCTCTAAGTTACTAATATATAAAAATTATGTTTTTATCCCGCTAGGATTACAAAAAGAAATTTTGCTATTAACCTATAATAATCCTATAGCAGGTTATTAGGGGGTTAGTAAGACCCTTTATTATATTATAGGCTAGTATTACTAGCTATTAATAAAGAAAGATATTAAGGCATATATCTAGTCTTATATTAATTATTAAGTTTTAAAGCTAAGGTTATATAAACCTTATAGTAAGTTAGCTATGTTACTAGTGCCTAATTGCCCCTTCTAAGAATTATTAATAAACTTTATTATAGGCTTACTACTAGTAAAGGATTAGAAGTTTTAGTTATATAATGTGATTTTAGTTATTATAAACTAATTCTTAAAGTATAGTATTTATATACTAGTATTCACACGCCTAACTAGCAATAGCCTTACTATAGTGTTTCTTAAGAATGTTTTTAAAGACTATAATGCCCTAGAAGGTATTATTATAAACTATAGGTTAATATTTACTAGTGGATTCTAGAGGACTTTTTACTACCTTATTATAATAAAGCAATAACTAAGTATTATATTTTATCCCTAAATAAATAGGTAAATAAAGTAATTAAACTAGGTTCTTAAGCATTATCTAAGAGCTTATATATACGCTAAATAGGATAATTAGGTAAAATATTTGCTAATAGTATAGTTTGCCTATAATATAAGCAAGCATAGTAATTATAGCCTAATGCTAGCAAAGGCACTATAAGGGTATAACCTAAGGGGACTATATTAGGCTATCCTAATGCCTAGCTTAGTGAATAACTAGGTAGAAAATAAAGTCTTAGAATTAAAATAAAAACACTTAGAGATTAAGTAACTACTTTATAATATATAAGTATAGTAAAAGAAGTATTATAATTATAAGAGAATACTAATAGAGTTTAAGGTTAAGGACTATGTTTTACTATTTACTAAGAATATTAACCTAAGATAACTAAGCTAAAAGCTTATAGCTAAGTACTTAGGGCCCTATAAAATTAAGAAGGTAGTTAGTAATTATAGCTTAGCCTATTAATTATAATTACTAGCTAGCTTAAGACTTTATAATGTGTTTAATATTATAAGCCTTAAACTATTTAGAGGGGATCTTACTAGCTATATAAATGCGTCCTTACTATAAGATAATATTAAGAATAATAAAGAAGAGTTTAAGGTTAAGAGAATTATCTTATATTAGTATAATAGAAAACAGTGGAAATTCTTAGTAAAATAGAAGGGCTATAATAGCTTAGAGAATTTATAGGTATTAAAAAGAGATTTTATTATAAGGGATATTATAAATAATTATAAGTAGTAATTAAGTAGCTAGTTTATAAAGATATTATTACTTTAGTAATTTAACACATGAAATTTTATAGTATAAAAGTTATATTCTCTTAAAGTAAACTACTATATAGCTACTAAATACCTATTACTCTATTATTACATTTACTACTATATTTTCCTTTATAGTAGCTATAGAAGCTTTATTATTAGAGAACCCCTCCTTATCCCTATAAATAAAGGAATAGAGCTCTTTAAGGAGCTTAGAGGGGCTAATGCGTGTAAGGAGCTATAAAGCGCACGCTGTAAACTAGCTATAAGTTAGCAAAGTAAAAGCCACGCTAGAGACAATGGGACTTACTATAGGGGCATTTTAAGCTATGAAGCGTAAGCTATTGGCGATATTAATTTAGACCTTAAGGTTAGCAGCATTGAATAGCTGCGACATCACTGCTCGCTCGTCACTTAGGACTCGTAGCGCCCTAGCTGCGAGGTCGCCACGAGCTAGTCACGTGAGCGCAGAGGGGGTATTTAGGCGAAGGTCGCACACAGAGAATGTGGGAGGCTAGAGATTGAAACCCTTAAGCAACACCACCTAGCTTTAGCTATCTAGCTGCTACTTATCTATACCATCACCCTGTTCTATTCACATCCGGCCCAGAAGCCTTGATAGCTAATTAGCTAGCTAATTAGTAAAGGCTTTATATAAATCTTTAAAGATATTTATATGTTTATTAAAGATAGGTTAATTATCTTCTTTTATATAGATAACCTTATTGCCCTATTTACTAAGGGGAAATCACATTTATATAATAAATTTAAAGTAAGACTCTTTATAAAGTATAATATTAAGGACCTTAGAGAGCTTTAATAGTTCCTAGGTATTAAAATTATTAGAGATTATGCTAATAAAAAGGTATGGCTTAATTAGAAGTCCTATTAGGATAAAGCTACTACTAAATTTAATATAAAGATCCCTTAATAAAGGCTAATAGCCCTAATAACTACTATACCTCTAAAACCTTTTAAAGGAGAGGTTAGTACTTAAGATCTTAAGTAATACTAATCTTTAATTAGAACCCTACTATACCTAATAATAGTTTTAAGACCTAATATTGCTTTTATAGCTTTATAACTTTTATAATACCTATAAAACCTAAGGCTATAGCACATAGAAGTAGCTAAAAAAGCCCTTAAGTATAGGTATATATAGGTAGACCTAGCAATTAAATACAGTAGTAATAACCCTAAATTAAAGGCATATAGTAACGCCTTCTTTACTAATAATCCTATAATATAAAAAAGCTTATAAGGCTATATTATAAAGCTCTTTAAAGAACCTATACTCTTTAAGGTAAAAAGGTAAATTACTATAATAATATTATTAACTAAAGCAAAGCTTCTAGTGCTTTCTTATTATAGCAAAGAGCTTATTGCCTTTAAATAACTATATTAAGAGGTTAGGCTATGCCTAGGTAATAATACGCTTAAAATTAAATATAATAATATATAGACTATTTGCCTCCTTAAAGAAAAGTTTATTAAGCTTATAATAAAGCTTTAGTATATTAATATTTATTACTACTAGTTTGTCGGGGAAAAACAACCACCCCAAAACAACAGAAAAGAGGGACCCGACGATAATGATAATACCAATAAAAATGATAAAAATGACGATATTAACGATATTGACGATTTCAACGATATTAGCAACCAAACCTAGATATTAGGATCTAGGTCTGCGATATTTGCAATCTATCGCGAGGATCTAAGCTAGAGTGGCCTAGCTAGGCAGCTAGATAATTTTCTTAGGTAATCTTATAATCTTAGGTAAAGGCAGGTAAAAACACCACAATTTAAACAATCCGTGCTAAAGGCATTAAAGGGAGAGTTAATTTTCTATAAAAAGGGAGGGAATCTAGGGCTTTTATCTAGCTAAGGGGTTAGAGGCTAGGCTATATGACTAGGGATCCGATGTGGCTAGTTTGATCTAACAAGCCAAGGGATCTGAGGTCTAAGGGGCTAGAGGTCTTGTGAGAAAAGAGGTCTTAAGCTAATAGATCTAGCAAGCCGAGGTCTAAGGGGCTAGAGGTCTTGTGAGAAAAGAGGTCTCAAGGGGTCATATTCCTAGCCACACACTAGCTTTATTAAGAGGTTATAAAAGGAACCTTTAACATTACCTAGATTACTACTAAAGAGATAATTGCTAATAGCCTTATAAAGCCTCTTATAGGGATTGCTTTTATAAGCTTTTATAAGGCACTAGGGCTTATATAACTACCTACTAGTATGCTTAGTAAAGAACCTAAAGAATAAGTATTATATAATAACCTTAATTTAGATAGGATTATAACTAATTAACTACTTTTTTACACTATAGAATTAATTTTAAATATTATAATATTAATTTAACTAATTTAATTAATTTAGAATTATTATAGGGAACCTTAAATAAAGTCCCCTAGGGGGGTGTGTTACACCTATAAGGGTATAATTAATCCTTACTATATAATAGTCTTACTATTTAACTAGCTAAGATAGGAATCTACCCGCGTAAGTTATTTTCTAAGGCCTCTGTAGTTTTATAGTATGTTTTATCGTTATACTAGTACCTTACTAATAGTATAGGTACTTAGGTATTTAGACCGTAGTCCGCACCCTCTTACAGGGTCGGACAACTTAATAGAGGTTATCACATTGAACCCTAGCTTCGCGGTCCAACAGTAATCAAGGGGTCTACTCCGCTCCGTGGGGACTTTAAGATACTGTAGATTCATTAAGTTCGGACGACTAGTAATAGTCATGGTAGCTAGGCGGGAATGGATGGGGCAATTGTGCAGGTACAAGTTGTGTGTGCGAGTGCCTCGCTACGACAGGCCCTGTTGCGCGGTGTCTCAATAATAAGAGGCATCTTCACCGTGCGTAATCAACTGTGTGTGCCACTGTGTGCACTGTGTGGAAGCTCGCATCCCATCGCCAAAGTCAGCAATTATCAACTATGGCTGGGAAGCCTGATGCCTCCAGTTCATGTTGGCCCAAAGGGTGGAACTGGGCACGCTACAGCGACCCCGAGGTGGATTTCTCTACCTTGTCAAAGAAAAAAGATGCGCAGCGGCCTGCAGGACGTCCTTGGCGACGATGGCATGGGAAGACTTTGGCGCTCTACGTACGACAAAAAGCGCGCGAGCGGGAAGACGAGAAGCTCAAGCAGCATTCCAATGGACTTGCGCTTTGATCTTGCCGACAGATCTGACGGGCCTGGCCCAGCCCAGCCCAGCCCAGCCTAGCCCAGCCTAGCCCCCGCATAAGTATCTTTGTCGGATGTCGGATATTAAGTTAAGTAAGGGTCCTGTCGACGTATCTTGGCATCCATGATGGGGTCCGGACTGACTAATGGAATTCTACAATACACAACAAACACACACACACACACACACACACACACACACACACACACACACACACACACACGCACACACACACACGCCCACACACACACGCACACGCACACACCTCCCAAGTACGCGTCTCTCAATGTCTGCTGCGCCGAATACGGGGCTTGCGGACCGACCCAGGACTTCTGCGGTGATGGGAAGATTTCGCCTGGGGACACGTCGGCCAACAAGAGGGTCATTGGCTGCTACGAGGGCTGGGCGAACACGAAGACGTGCGGTGGATGTCGGTCGAGACCCGAGAGCTCCTGTCGACGACTATGGACATCAGCCTCCCGTGCTTGACTTTTGAACATGGGCTCACTTAGGAATACCTGGTGAACTCCGAGGACCCTTTATACAATAATTACTCTCATCTGAACTACGCCTTTGCGTTTATCGATCCCAAGTTCGTCCTCTCTGCTCATTTACCGTGCCTTATTCCTCCTATACTGTTGTTCTTCTCCCTCTCTCTCTGTCTTTTCTTTCTCAAGCATGGGGGGAAGATAAGACGCGAAAAAAAAAAAGAAACCTGATTAGAGTCGCCCAAGAGCGATCTGGTTCCCCTGGGGATTTCGCAAATTACGTCTTGTTCCTCAAAAACTTGCGCGGCCATCTTGGCTCCAAAGAGCTTAGCATTACGCTTTCAGCGTCATACTGGTACCTGCAGCACTTGAACATCAAGACCATGGAGCAACATGTCGATTGGTTCAACGTAATGAGCCACAATCTGCACGGAACTTGGAATGGCACCATTCCATCCATATCTGGGAGCCCATGCCAACGCCCACACGAACCTGACGGGGATCAACACCGCACTAAACCTCCTCTGGCGTAATGACATCAAGCCCGAAAAGGTCATCATGGGAATGGGCTTCTATTTCTTATATGGCCATAGCTTCATTCTGGCTGATCCAAACTGCAAGACGGCTGGTTGTGGCTTCCGTGGAGGGCGGAAATGCCGGCGAGTGCTCCGCCTCTGCGGGAACGCTCATGTACTCGGAGATTCGAGAAAGAATCGCCCAAGGCTTCGGTCGCTCCCTTCTACTTCACATGGTATGGCTGTAAAGACGAAAAGAAAAAGCCAGCAACTCTTTCAGCAAAACTGGCCTCGGGGTCTACCCACCCTGCAATTCGCCAAGAGCTGGGCCGGCAACATCGACGATGCCTTCTCCGCGTTGGCTCTTACAGGGCGGCATATGACGGAATTGTCACGCTCTAGGGCGACTTTGCGCAAGTGACTTCTGCTGCTAATTACCGATACGACTGGGTCGACGCATTCAAGCAGAGACCAGACCCGTTGGAGGATAATTTTGGATACCAGGGACACGTGGTGGCTGATTTCTGAAATATTGCAACTCCAACCAGGCTGGAATTTACCCCACGACCGACCCATGGTCAAAAAAGTGGTTGACATGCCGGTACTCTGACCTGACCTCGCTTACAATTAGGCAGAATGCACCCTAGTTTCAAATCATGCATTCCTTGGACAATCTCAAGCCCTCGATAGCATTTTTGGGTACCCAAAAAACAGGGCCGCATTACTATGGAATATTTCAAGGGTCAGATGCTACAGGAGGCGTGGCCAGTGCTTACGCTCCAATACCCTAGCATAACTCGGCAATTACACTACACCCCCTAAATTATTTTACAAATCTTTATGACGGTGGTCTTTAGCATATATAGCCTTCACTTTGTTCATCACCATGACCGAACCCTAGCTGTGACAGATTGAAGCTATTAGGGGTTGGTAAAGGGGTATTTAGGCTAGTAAGAGATACTACGTAGTTCTAGTAAATATAGTATGTAAGATAAGGAGGTACTTTTTACCCGACTTGGTGCCGCAGAAAGATCTATTATTAGCCTGCTACACCTAGTCTGTGTATGTACTCGTGGAAAACCAAACAGGGGGATAGACTGTATATATGCAGTGATAATTGACTACCTACATACTCCGTACCTAATTAGGATTTAGAGGCTCCTCCCCTGCACCCCTAAATAGCTCCACTCACTTTATCTACGTGGCCGCCCCGCATAGGCCCCGCATACGGCTTATAGTTGTTATAAAATCATTTAGGGGTTAGACTGCAGTGTCTTATCCATGTTCATGCTCAAGAAAAGCCAATAGAGGTTAGCCAGAGAAGACATCTTTGAAAGCGCTTATTAAAGCAACCAAGGTCACCCCGCTCTTGGCAATAGTGGTTAATCCAAATGGGTCTCCCGCTATATGCAGGTCGCTAAGTCTTTTACAGAGCGTATCCGGGGATCATGGGTGCCCTTGAAGTATTTGTTGAGATCTAACATTTATATGCCACCCTACCCCGCACATTCATCACATGTGCTTGAAGTGTGGCAGATAACCCCCCCCCCTGGCCTATTTGATACTACATCGGTTAGGAGTCAGGAGTCATCCCGTGTGCCCAAGGAGCCGGCTATTCGCAGATGAATCATATCAAAGGCGTCGTGCATTTCGCAAGGAGCCGTGCCCGGGGGCAGATAAGACGACAGCACCTCAGCCTCAGCCCGTCGCAAGGCAGCACACTGAATCGCTACGATGCCGTATAAGAGGGCAGGAAGCGGCAGACTGCGGCAACAATAGCGTCACAGTCGTCACAGTCAGCCAACTAGCCAATTAGTCGGCCAGGAAGCAGATAAGTCAGGGATTGTTAGTCACATGGGTGAGATATACTCCGTAGCTCTTGCCCTATATTTGCGTGCCTATCTCAAGCAGGGGATAAAATACCTTGTACGTTTCAGGTAATCCACGTTTACCTGTGTCTTTTCTTTTACCTAAATCATTAGGAAACAATTGCATGCAAATTTTTCAAGACGTATAGCCTAAATACGGCTGTGCTATGTTTAGGCGAAATAGTACTTGCAGTCTGTGCTCTGCCACTGACGTGTTTTCTAGACTTATGTCATCGCTAAGGATGAATTCATAAGTATAAATATTGAGATAAAATCTCACTTATGGTTTTTCATCTGCTTAGTACAAATAGATTTACTTTACAAAGCTATTCAATTACTATTGATTATCTTCCTATAAACCTTTATCAAAATGAGTTCGTAACCCTCTTTATTTCTCCTTTCCCTGGTAGTGCTAATACGTAATAACGGAGCTCTTCGATTTCAATCTTGTGGTTTTGGCTATGGCAACGACGGCCGCTGCGGGTAAAACCGTGATATTTCATGGCTCGACTAGTCATCCCACAACAGAGTCAGATGTTATGCGCGCCCGAATAATAGGCAAGCTTAATTATGTGTGCACGAAGGACATTCTAGGCAAACCAGAGCAAGATGCAGAATGGAACGAGCCGGACCGTAATAACTTTTGGTTTCGTTGCCTCTGTACTACTAGTAGTACCATGGAGTTGCCTGTCAAAGTGACGGGCCTTGACTGGTGGGCAACTGGCATAGACGAGGGGAAGGACTGTTCAGCAGTCCCGCAAGCAGTATTAACACGTTGGCTTTGTCTAAAGGCTGGTAGGGTTTGTGCTAAAGTATTCCCTGTCGCAAGAGCAATTTCCTGTTATACAGTTCGCCTAGTATTCAAATAAATATAGCCACGTGTTATCCGGCACCCCGTCTTTTGTTATTTAGCAACAACAAAGTTTGTGACTGCTGCTGCTTCTAGACCGCTACGCACGCTCATTACTAGAACCGCTGTCCACCCTTGTCGCTGATCGTCTCTTCAATATTTTCCACAAACACCTCTATTAATTCGCTAGTAGCTTGATAGGTGCGATGCTTTTTGTTAGCAGACACGGGCTTTTGCACGCGCTAGAGGGTTATCCAGGTTCCATCTGCACGACCAAGGATAACTCTTCCGCCCGTGTCTGACGGGATCTGCTCCAGGCTGTGCAGGAAGCAAGCAAGAAGGTGAAAGCACAAACAAGGCCGAGAAGCTTGTTAGGAAACATGGCAATGGCTGACAATGGTAAACTTTTTCTCAATCTCAAAGTCTTTAACATGAACACCTGACTTCCAAAGTCCTGGAAGTCCAATAGTACTGCACACATATCACAGGGCATATGCCTGCCACGTACAGAGTGATGTCACCGTAGGGAGTATATTATAGGGCATACTGCCTATAGCCCCTATACGTAGCTCCCTATAACTGATCCGTTGACTCGGGAATGTCAGGTGGGAAATTTGAAAGCTCTCATGGAAAATTTGCGCCCCCCTGCTGACTTTGCAGAGTCCTCGTGGATCATACATACCCCCTTACATAATAATAATAATATAATAATATAATACATACATGTACTGAGGGGGAAGGTGCGGCCCGCCGCACAGACAGTCATTTGAAAGGTCCTTTTTCATCAGTTTCTTCAATCGAAGCATCAAGTCTCATCGTTTGCATCGTGTATTTTTGCTACCCCCTTTCCTCACCCAACAGCTCTGTATGAGACCCTCATGTCGGACATTCCCAGTAGCCCTCAGCCTGACGCAGGGAATCAATGGGCTGATGCCGGCAGCTGGGAAATCGGATGGATTGAGCCCGACGTACCCGCACACGTGTATAGCGATGAGGTCTGTGTAGCAGCGCTTCATGGTGAAAGTGTCCCTGTGGACATGACAAAAGTTCATCATGTCACCAGACTGTGTGTATTGCGAGGCATTCGACATCACCCAGGCTTTCAGACTTGGAGGAGTCTGCCCGTGTCGGGGGGCTTAGTGCAGGACAAGGTACCAGGCAAGCTTGTAAGCCTCAGTATTCAGGCGTCGTGGCAAATGAAGTGTTTCCAGACGATGTCAATGTCGAGTTGGCTGACACCGGTATCACCGGTATTGATCATGTATATGACATCTTTGGGGTTAACGTTGACGCCGTGGAGCTGTTCGCCAGCCTTTCTGGAACAGAACTCACGCCCAAGAGCTCGGACCAGGTGCGGGATCTTAGGAAGCTTTATGATAAGATGCGTGAACAACCTCCAGACGCGCCGATCCCAGTCTCGGAGCTGCAAAGGAAGTCGTCGTGGCTGTACGATTCGACTCAGTTTGGTAGAGGATGGGCCGGGGATCACTATAGCATGTAGAGGAAATGTTTTGCTAGGTATAAAATACGGTTTACAAGCCACTGCTTAACTTTTCCTTATGAATGTCTAGTGTAGCGTTGCATGTGGCGAGACTAAGTATGGCTACTTGAGAAGATTTTCTGTCCTCTCATACCCCCCTCACACTTTCCTTGTCCTTAATCTTACATGCCATAACCATTAACGACTTTGTTCTTCGCATCTCTAACAACGTCAACGTTGTTTTAAAAAAAGAGTCGTTATGGCCGTGCCATATTTGTTTGTGGTGAGGTATCTGAGAAATACGGCCGCTTTTTGCCAATCTGCTCCTGCCAGAAAATGCCCAAGGGAGACAGGATGGAAGTATGACTGTTCTCTTGCTCTTAGTCAAACTTGGCTATACACAGCTACCGCCAATGATGCAATGATCGGAATTACGGAATAAGTGCAACGACTCAGAGCGATGCTGCTACATACTTTAGGCCTTGGGGCTGCTGGAGATGAACAAGCAGACAACTATCATTATCATTCCAATACTTCGAGATCTATTGGCTTTTTCAACATCTCTCTAATTCCTTCCCCTCGCACTATTGGCGGCAAGTCTCTAGCAGCAGTCAACGATGGCATTTTCCATGCTCTCCGCCGCGATTCTCGTCCTCGCCATCTTTGCACCTGCAACCTACGCATCATGTAATCCCGTGGGCTATATTCGCGGCAATAACGGCTCTTCTATTTCTGTATGCAATACATATTACTACTGCAGCCTGGCAGTTTGCTGCCAGTTGTGGACACGAAAGATGCTGCACTTACGACAGCGGTCTACCTTGATGTGCTTGTTAGGAAAAAAAAAAAAAGAAGTACCTCACGATTAATCTTGACCGCAGGGCGTCCGTCATGACTGCCCTTGCGCCATTTGCGACGAAGCCTCGAGAGCCTGTTTGCGATGCCTCGATAAGCCACGACGCCAAATGTTGGGAAGCTAGAGGTCTTGTTGGAGGAGAGGATGAGCTATCATTTCAAAGCGTTGCGGTACATAGCCGGCCAAGATACTCGGATGTTTTGGCAGCATACGTTCCAACTCTGACCCATTCTAACTGAACAAAGCTAGTTGTCTATTGACTCTGCTGACGGTGACGATGTTTTGTCGTGGCGACCTGACCAATTTCTTAAATCCAAGCATGTAAGGAGCGGTTTTACGGAGGTACGCGAAATTTGGCTGACTTGTCCGAGTGGCCATGCTGCCCTCTCACAGAAAGCACAAAGCCAAACTGGTCGTCGATGCCGGAAACCCCGACCCAAGTGACGCATTTAGGCCGCTTCGTCGGAGACCATTATTTGCGCGTGGAAAAGTAGTTGGTCTGCAGAACCACTTGTATGGGTCAAGTCTCATCAGTAGACTCAGTACTCTGCAGCTCGTAATACCGTTTTTCCGTCCAATCGAAAACATTGTCGTATTGGAAGCCTTGCGATACGAAAAGGTTGTTGAATAGTCTGAGAAGGAACGCGTAATCCGGCTTATTGGCATGCTGAAGTGACCGAGTGTACAACATGTACGTGGCGAATTCGTCTGGTAGCCCTTTGCAAAGATCGTCCATTGCTGTACTCATTTTCTTTTGTTTGATTAACTCCGTTCGCTCCTTATCAGTCGATGCCTTCAAGCCCTGCCACGGCAGCGAGCCACGGGCGAAGTACAGGAGCACATAGCCTAACGATTCTAGGTCATCGCCCCTAGATTGTTCTGCTTTCTATTAATGTATGAGCGTTGTAATTGATGGGGGGCAACCTACCAAGTCCCTCGTGATTATTGAGGCTGGCATACCGAGCAGTGCCTCCAAATGGTCGGTGGTCCCGTATTCCGTGCCCCTCAGCTGGATCCATATTTCTTGCGAGGCCGAAATCAATCGTGTAAAGTCTGTTGCCATTATTTCCAACTCCCAGGAGGAAATTGTCTGGTTTAATGTCACAGTGTAGATAACCTTTGTTATGAATGTGCTGAATCCGATGAATAGCTTGCTCGGCAATAAGAAGGACCGTCTTGAGAGAAAATTTCCGATCGCAGTAATTGAAGAGGTCTTCCAGAGATGGTCCTAGAAGTTCGTGCACTAGAACGTAGAAGTCACCTTCTTGGCCAAACCACCAGACTCGTGGTATACCAACGGCGCCGGACAATTTAGCATATGTCTTGGCTTCATATTCAAGGGCCTCAGGGCCGTCTCGTATAGGTGTGAGTTTGAGGGCGACCTCTTCTTTTGTCTCGGTATCGAGCCCTATTTTACCCACATTAGCTCCGAGCAGACATGATAGGAAAGAGAAACGTACCAGCGTAGACAAGACCAAAGCCTCCTTTCCCAATCCTGCGATCGACACGGTATCTTCTGTTGACAAGAATATCCTGTAATGAAACCCATGTGAGATGGCTTTCGTATAGGTACTGACGGACAAACTTCGTACCTTCATCACGGCACGATAGTGTTATGGCAAGGCAATTTAACAAGAGAGTACATGGAATTGAGGAGAAGCAAAGCCGCGGGGGAAGGGAAGAGGGTGTTGCCAAATATAGGTTAGCGCGACAACGGGCGGGGCTGAGGTGAATCTCAACCAACCATTCTGCAAGCGCGCACATTTGTCCATTCCGTGAACTCCGCGTTTCAACGAAGCAGCTTTGCATTCACGATCCATCCTGCACGCATGATACCTTGCACATTCCCGCCAGGCGGCTAATGGTTGGCCAACCATGTTCCCTTTGAAAAACCACTCCCCCCTAATTGGAACACGATGCGCTCTCACCGAATAGTGCTGCTTGCGGATGACTCCCCTGGCGTCTCTTAAGGCGGCCGCCGACCACGACCTTGGCCGTGGCTATGCTTCTCGTCAATCTTTCCCATCGCCATCACCCATGGCGAGTAAACAAATTCGCAAACGACGGATCGGAAACTACATCGCGCAAAACAACCACCCCGCAAAGAAGCGTAAATCGACAAGTACTCAAGTTGTCGCTCCTAAATTCCCCCCAGCTTTTTACGACGAACTATCCGAGATACCCCTAACACTCAACGTCCTGCTGGAGTTGGATCAGAGGAACGACGCAGCAGCAAAAACAGAAAAACGAACCAGCTCCGTGGATACACTGCCCAAGGATCTCCCTCGATTTTCAAGACGCGGTGGCCCCGATCTGCAGTACCTTAG
Organism: Epichloe amarillans; assembly: GCA_024072835.1. Taxonomy (NCBI): domain Eukaryota; kingdom Fungi; phylum Ascomycota; class Sordariomycetes; order Hypocreales; family Clavicipitaceae; genus Epichloe; species Epichloe amarillans. The sequence continues at coordinate 45,863 of CP099638.1, read as the reverse complement.
AAACGTAAGACAGCACGACCAGTTCTATTTTACGACTAACTAACGTGCATTAGTTTTCAAGTAAGACACGAAACCCTTCAATAATGGAAAATACTCGGTCTAGTTCTAGAAGTCGACGAACGCAATCAACGAGAGCGACAAGTGTGACTTCTAGAAGCGGCTCATCGAGGTATGGGAAGGAATTTGAACAACACCTTCGAGACCACGGTGTATATATGAACAACCGCAAATCGAAACCATTGAACACAGAGGAAGCAAGGACCTGGTTAGGACAGAGCCGCGCGTCCTTGTCCCCGTCACAATTCACAGCGGAACAGTTCGAGACATTCCAGAGGAAAAACGAAGATGTTGTATTCGAATCTGATGTCATGGCCGATGTCATTCCCATTATCTGTGGAACTTGTCGCCTTCCTAGCAAGCAGAATGTTCTCTTCACTGAACTTGTACCTCTAACCACTAGCAATGCCGTGAGGCCAAAGCCAGATCACTTTGATGGCGCTGACCTTGAAGACCTTAATGTGGAGGTAAGAAACGACAGCGAGGTCAGGGAAAAAGTTATCCCTACGAAGCACCCCAGTGTTCCAGTCGCAGCAAATTTCTTCATAGAGGCTAAAGGACCCGACGGGAATGCGTCTGTTGCACATAGGCAGGCATGCTACGACGGAGCATATGGCGCTCGTGCTATGCACGCTCTACAGAATTATGGAAAGTCCCAGCCAGAATATGACGGGAATGCTTATACCTACAGCTCAACATATCATCCCGCTACCGGCACACTTCAACTGTATGCTCACCATGTCACGGCTCCGAGCCCTACTGGGGAGCGGCAGGAGTACCACATGACTCCAACAGGGGCCTACGCTCTAACACATAACCGGGAATCGTTTGTCCAAGGGGCCGCCGCATTTCGAAACGCTCGGGATTTAGCAAGGCGCCATCGAGCTCACTTTATTGGGGCCGCGAATTCGCGTCACCTGGGTCGAGGAGCTCGGCAGCAGGACGAGGATTGGCAAGATGCACATGATTCTCTCCAGGAATAAATCGCCGATGCCTGCGACCATAGCCCTGGAAACGATCCGAAGACATCCGATGCATTGCAGTCTTCGCAGACTGACGATGAGACCCTAACTATATTGGGGCACCCACGTCTGAAGTCAATTAAATGTTATTGAAGCTATCGCGGGTGCTTATCGCGGGTGCCCTGCCGGCGGATTGTAGTAAATGAATTACAAAAAACAAGGTTAAAAGGCATGCTTATTGTGTGATATTGCGATGAAAATGCTAGCGTTGTGTGTCAAAATTGTCAAAAGTGAGGCTAGTAAGAATTACCTGCGTGGCTATGCTCATTTTTAAAAACGAAGAATGTATCTTCTCTACAAAACTCCGTGACAAGATATATAAGTGGGTTCCAAAGCAAGACAAAATAGGGATAGCGGCGGATGCACATTTAATTTTTAACGGATGCGCGTTTAGTTATCCCTAAAATAGTAGCCGCGATAAATAAGCATATGCTTAATGGGTGGGACCACTTCATCTATAGACCAACGTGGATCCACGCTAGCAGACTAAGTCCACGCATCCACGCACTTGTGGCAGGGATAGTTTGCTCTCTCAAGCCGACGGGCGTCTCGGCGTGTGCTTAAGGAACGACCTTCGTGAGCTAGACAAGCTCCGTCTCTGTGTTGACCTTCCGGCCTAGATTGCCGCCGAATTGTCTTCTTCGGCCGATGGAAAACACAAGAATGGGATGAGAGAAATTTCAGAAGCCAGGCAAAATACACTGATTTTAGCTGTCAAGGGATGTAGGTGGTGGCAGAGAGCGATGAAAAGAGAAGATGATGTTAGAATTGCTATCTAGGAATTCCGAATCCAACAGAGGGAAAGAGGAAGCTATTATAAGCTTCAAATCTATACATAAATGAATCTAGGTCTTCAAAAGAAGCCTACGATAAAACGTGATAACAAACGCAATGCGGAAAGCTGTATCGTCAAACGAAGAGGGGCAGACAAGAGTGGTGCCTTAGATATGAGGCTTCGATGTGAGGCTGTGAATATTATCAACAATTAGCCATCATTTAATTTAGGAGATGCCATCTAGCCACGTCTAACTCATCTTGCTAAGCTCGCCTACCTACTTTGCACCATGAAATTTTCCAGCCTAGCGCTCATTTGAAAGGCTCGCACCCCAATTGCGCCTGTTGTGAAAACATGGTCTCGGACACTGATCTTGGGCTTGCTCATGTTTTCCACAAATACCTCTATCAACTCGCCAATAGCTTGAACCTTGATATGATATTTTTGGTTAGCAAACACGGGCATTTGCACGCGCTGGAGGGTTATCCAGCTTCCATCTGCACGACCAAGAACAAGCCACCCGGAAACATCGATCCCGGCGTAGTAGCCGTGATAAGTGTCTGCACCGCTGCCTAATTTCTTGGCGCGAAAAATCAGCCCTGCGTTGCCGCTGTTCTTCTTAGTAAGAGTGATATCTGTTTCCAAGCTGAAGTCTTTGATCGTGGTGTCGTAAATAGCTTTGCCACTGTCCGCCTCACTGACGAGAAGCTCACCCGAGCCAGATTTGAAATGTCCGTCGAAAGACTTCCAACCAACCATGTTCTTGTTGTCAAACTTTTCCAAGATGACGGGCTGGACCATGAAGCTGTTCACTCGCGCGCCGGTCTTGAAGACTCGCACACCAGCTGATCCTGTTTTGAATGTACTGTCCCTGAAACTGATCTTGGGCGTCTTCGCATCATCCACAAACACTTCGATCAGGTCCCCCACTGCCCGGACTTTCATAGCATGCATCTCGTTGGCTGCAATATCGGCGTTCGCCGTTGCCAAATGTCGCCAGGTACCATCAGAACGACCAAGGATAACTCTTGCCCCCGTGTCAATGCCAGCATAATAGCCGTGGTATGCATCAGGACCATGTCCCAGGTCGGTAGCGCGGAAAATAAGGCCAGCATTGCCGTCGCTAATTTTCGTGAGCGCGATATTCGCTTCTAGGACAAAGTCCTGAAACGACGCGACGTACACCGTTTTCCCACTAGACGTATCGCTGGCAACCATTTCAGAAGACTTGACATCGAATCTGCCGTCATAGGTCTTCCAGTTCGCCATATTGGTGGCAAAGTCGTCGGATACAGCCAAAGACACGGCAAAGTTATCCACAGTGGCGCCGGTTCGAAAAACTCGCACTCCAGCCGAGCCTCTCTTGAAGGTTCCGTCTCTAACGCTCATCTTGGGGTTCTTCATATCCTCGACGAAGACATGAATCAAGTCGCCCATAGCCTGAACTCTGATGTGGTACATTTGGTTAGCACTGATGGAAACTTGAGAACTGCCAAGAGGGTTCCAAGTTCCGTCGGCTCGTCCAAGAAGGACTTTTCCGGCAGTGGTGATGCCAACATAGTAGCCGTGGTAGGCGTCAGGCCCGTTGCCGAGCTCAGTGGCGCGGAAAATAAGACCGCCGTTGCCGTCACCGTTTTTAGACAGTGCTACATTAGCATCTAATATGAAGTCGTCGAATAGTGCGTCATAAACCGCCTTGCCGGTGTTCGTATCGCTCACAGTGAGTTTATTCGATGTCCCGCGGAATGTTCCGTCAAAAACTTTCCACCCAACCATGTTCTTGTCAAAATTGGCAGGGACGACCGACGTGGAAAGCGGGACCTTCTCGTCACATTTGCCGAAAAGAGGCTGGCTGGTATGGTCGGTCAGTACTACCATGTTTGTGTGTTTACTTGAAGGAACAAGAACGTTTCAAATTTAGGTGATGGCGCTCATGTACTTACCATCCTAGGCCGCAATCAGATGGAAGACTTCCGCAACGGCCGTCCTTATTACAACAATTTCCATACACGACACCGCAAGTGTAGGCGTTTTCACCACCGCAGCTACCGTCAGTAGTGTTTCCAAATGTCCAAGGAAGAGCGCTCTCGCTAGCTGGCGGACCAGAAACAGTTGTGCAATTTCCAAAGACGCAGTCGTCAGGTCGGCAGAAGGCTTCGCCTCGGCCACACTCACCCTCTAGGTTGCAACAATCGCCCCAATGTCCGCCGCAACGCCGATTGCCATGCTCGGGACCGCATTTACCATCTGTGCTAAATATTTTGTGGCCTGGGCAAATACCTTCGTAGCAGATTCCAGGGGCACAGTCTTCACTATAAGCAGCGAATTCCGGTCTTATAAGCATAGGTGGGCGCACCTCTAAGTTGCCTTTTGTCTAGGTGTCATGGCACCCTTAATAGAAGTCGTGGTGGCACTCACTCTAAATCACCGCATGTCCACGTCTGTGAATTACAGCAGGGTTTTTCTGTGCCATTACATGTGGCATTGTTGTGTGGAGGACCGCACTTGCCGTTTTTTGCCCTAAGTGGCTTGATATCTAGCCTCATATTTTATCGTTAGCTTGCCAGTCTCCCTTTAGAATACAGCAAAGGTGAATGACTAACGTCCCTCCAGGCAGTACAACGCCATCGGCTTAATGTTTCCACAGTCGGGATCAATCTCGGGATTTAGAAGCAAGAACTCCTCGACTGTAAGTTCACCTCTCTCCGCCATTTCCGTACATGTGTAGTAGTTGACTTGTTCAAGGGTATGTGAGTAGCCATCGCAGACGAAATCACCTGCTTGAGGACCATCTGGACCAAATTGTTGAGGTGGTGGTAGAGGCGGCCGGCTTGTCTGTGCGACCGCTTCCAAACCACGGCCCTCAATACCCCCCCATGTATGCGGCTGGCAATCATTTCTGGCCTGGGTCAGTCTTCCATGAGAGAGGAAACAAAGAACAACAGGAACAAGGGGGAGTAGGCGACTTCGTGAGCGGAACATGACTTGGACAGATTAATCTTGAACAAGTTATTGAAATGCTGTAGGCTGGTTTCATCAATGGCAGAATACCTTCCTCGCTGGGTCTGACTAAGTATTAAAAGGTTCTTTTTCTTTTTCTTCTCATGCGTTTCGTCTATGGCTGGCATGGGAAAAGTGCGTTGTCCCACTTGACAAAAAGGTTGCATCTCTTTCTTGACTGTTGGACGAATCTTTTTTTTTTCTTTTTGAATAATACGAAATTGTATAGGACGGCGTAAAAGTTTTCACTCAAGGCCGCTACTGCATGTACATGAAAAGCCGTTCGATTAGAACCAATCGTTTGATTAACGTCCGTGGCCCCTGCTCTCGCGTACGGAACCTGCATGTCTACAAAGATGAGCTAACCGAGTATGCGGCCCATGCATACGTCGGCGGTAGCGGCTGTGGAAGGAGGGAATATGGCAAAGAGCGAGGAGAAGAGAAGAGGATAATGTAGAATTACTATCTAGGAATTCGGAATCTAGCAGTGAGAAAAGAGAAGCTTATAAGCTTTAAATTTACTAATCTAATAAATCTAGATATCTAAACAAAGCCTCTAAACAAAGGCTACGATAAATCGTAATAGCAAACGCGATACGGGAGGCTGCATTGTCGGATGACAAGGCTAATGCCTAAGGCTGCGATGTGAGGCTGTGAATATCCTTAACAGCGGCCTTTGAAAGGTCCAGAATGGGATGTTGTTGCCGTTCCATGAGGTTAATTTACGCCTCACGAGTCATACATAGATACATGACAGTTAAGTGGATCACATGCTTACTCTAGCGCTAAAAAGTCCGCTAGCAATGCCTGCATATTTATGCAATAGTCAATAGCTTCCAAGCTTGGAAAGTCGCGGCGATCACACGAATCATGCGAATCCACTAAATTTACAGTCTAACCCCATGAATAAATACCAAGTAGGTAGGGAGAATGAGTCAGACTATGCATTATTCTAACATTGGTTTGCGCGTGTTTTCTCTCCGAGTTAACATCTGCACCATACAAATAGCACGTCCAGCAAGCAGACTGCACCTTTCTCTTAATCTGTTTTTTCTCGTAAAATTATCACACATTCGGCAGCACGAGCCTCACTCTTCGATTTCCCACTCTCTCCCGGTCAGCACGTCTTGACTTGTCTATGTCTTCCGCCTCGAGACAGCTTGTTTTTCCCTCTCCCGAGGCACAACGTCTCCGATGGACTCTTCCTGCGCCACTTACTTCAGCTATCTCTGTTCTAGATAATGCTCAATTCCCAAATGGGCCAAGAGAGCCTTACTTTCAGGAATCTACATCAACATGGCATCCTATATCAGAGGAGCCTATGTCCTGGCCGCTACGGCAAAGCATTACCGTTACGATTTACGAGCTGGACGCTTGGGAACACCAGTGGGAGGAATATCATGAACATGCAGATCGTAATGATCCGGACTGTGTCTTTGGTCCGTCAGATGATGAAGGTCCTGGCGAGTTACTTGAGTGCTGCGGTGAACAGCAACCGAAGGTACCACCACCCGTTGTGGTCACTGCATCAAAGAAAGAATATATAACCGTCCACGACTATGTATCTACGGTTCATTCTTATTTCCTAGAGCACTTTAAGGATATTTCCGCAGCAGTAAACGTGTGGGAAGGTGGCGTACCACCCGCAGACCAAAAGCTGGTGGTGAGCTACGCTAATCTTGAACACTTGTTCATTATAGACCAAAGCATGTACCTCCAGACCGCCGGTGCTTCTGTTGCCCGGCAGCGTGCCATGTTATAATTCACACTAGCGCGTTGTGGAATGCAGGGAGTAATGCTTTACAATGCGTAGGTCGCGCACCTTAATAAATAGTCTAGGTATCTCTTTATAAAAGGGAAGCTTTTATTCTCTCTTTTATATACTAGAATATAGATAATTTGATTTTTCTTTTTTATTATATCTTAGGGGGTTATCTCACTATAACTATAGTAAGAGTCCTATTTATTAAAAGCCAGTACCTCCAGACCGCCGGAAGTGCCTACTGACTCCACAGAAGATGATGAGTCTTGGGTTATTCAGACGACTCAACGAGCTTGAGCACCTGAGAAGCGAGGGATCGGACAAGCAATGGCCAAAGTGTGTCGGTGAGAAGGGGAGCTACTAAAGCACCAAACTAGCTTCTCATGTACATAGTTTTTATTGCTACGCGCTTCCATTCGATGTAGCCTTTGACTAGCACTCCTTTCTAACTTTATTTTCCCGTAGTGATCCAGATCTCCAGGACGCTAACAATACCATGGTATGTCTAAGCAAACATTGAGGAATAATGCTAGCAAACTCACCTTACCTCCAATTTTGAGAGGGGGGAGGGAATAGTTCAATAGACTAGAAAGCATCCTAATTGCATTTAGGTACAAACCTCGGTGTATGTTGCTCGAGGGTTTCTCATCGAAAGCACGGAACCTGTCTGGCTTTACGGAACTGCCTCCGAACACGCTGTATACTACCAGTACAACTTCCGAGCAATATCTTCATCGCTGGCGCTGGGTTGTACTCGTGGTTTCGAACATATGCCCAGGATTGCAGTAAGTTTTCATGAAACTGCCGTCTCACCTTTCCTGTCACGGCCACAGCACGGCACAGTCGGATGACAAATGGGGCTCTGGTTCTAATCAAGCGAACAGTTGATGGGCAAGCTTGTCAGAAAGCCATGATGCTGCTCGACAACAACGAGTATAACGTGAGGGTTCAACAACTCATCACCATCGGTGCCAAGTACATGGCTGTCCAGAATGGGGTGGGCATTCCCGCTCTGGACAACCTGAACGTGGACTCGCACCCGCGATGGTCTCAAGTCTCCGTGTTTCATGTCTCGACTAGCCATTCCGGATCAGACAGTGATGTCTGGGTCGACCGCAAGATCTGGAAAATGAAGAATCCTGGATTTACCTGCAAGGCTCCGTGCACAGCCGTGCTGCCGCCTTGGACCGCCGCTACCACCACCATCGACTATCCCCCCGTGACTGTCAGCTCCGGCACATGGACTAGCACCATCACAAGGCCTCCCATGACCGTTTCCGAGTGGGTGTTTAGTAAAATCACAGTCGGGTCTAACGCCCTGCAAGCCAGACAAGCCAAGCCATCCGAAGTCGCGGTCTGGCCCACGCTCGAACTTACCAAGAGATGGCCTGGCCTTACGTATCTGGGCCCAGACGAGAAGTACACGACTATCACACCAACAGCCAAGACACCCCCTGCGCTTCCAACTGCGTTCGGCCCCAACGGACCCAGCCCGCTGGCTGGAGACTGGCCCAAAGCCCCTGTGACGGTCACCTTGCTCGACGACACCGAGGCCGGGCCGTTCGCGGACAAGTGCTCTTATAGCAACCAACAAGGCTACTGCGACCTGAACCTGGACTCCTGGCCCATCCCCATCGTCGGACCGATTTTGTTTTCACTTCTACAAGGAAAAAACCCACTTTATGATGAAAGGGGGCCAGAGGATCGCAGCCCATGCGCTGCGATTCCCAGGACGACTTCTCAGGCTCCAGCGCCCAAGCCAACGCCCAAGCCGCCGCCGCCGAAGGCGCACCCGAATACCCTTAAAAACAACCTCGTCTGCTATAGTACTGGAGCTAGGCACATGCATAAAGAATTAGACTTGGGAATCGAAAGCTTCTGCCGCAAATTCAGGTTTCTAATGAGAGGAGAGAACACCCTGGTAGGCCCTGCCGTTTTCAGACACTATGAAAAGGTCGGGTATAACTCAAGACCCCGGGCTTTCTGGGACACCACCCTGGAGAAGAAGTACGTCAAGTTTGGGATGAATCTTTTGCCGGGCTGCGAGGTGGCGTGGAACATGGACGACTGTTCGAGGTATTATCGCGCCGTCGTCGATGGCTGCAACTGCGCAAGCGTGGATGGCAAACAGGGCGGCATGGTGTTTAACAATTGTTTGGAGGCGACAATTTACGCGACAGACAGCGAGTCGTCAAGGCACGATGAGATCTAAAAAGCATTGTAATCGACGACTCTAATCAGACCTATTGTCCCGCCACCTTCTTCATCGTCTCCGCCGCATTAGCAGCTTCTTTCCTCGTCTCCCTCTTCAACGCAGTAACCTTGCTGATCCACTCAAACCGCTCAGTCCAGTACGCGAACCGCTCCTTGGACCATCCCTTCTTTCCCTCCCAGGTCGTTGGTTTCCAACCCGCCTCGTCTGCGGGGGACATCTTGCCCTCCATCTCGTAGATACCACGAGCGTTGTACTTGAACCACGCCGCTGCAGCGGGAACCCAATACTCCAGCACCCTGACGTCCCGGCACTCGAGCTCGTATGCGCATTCCGCAGCAACTACCTCGTCGTCCGGGTCTTCGTCTAGTTCCTCGTCAATGTCGGGATGGTGGAACTGCTCCCATGGTGCGCGCTCCAGTGTTTCTTTGAGCACCCATGCGGCGCGGGGACGCTCGTCAAGTGCGGGAACGCCACGCGTTGAGATCTTCGCGCAGAAGGCGTTGATGTTTGTCCATGCTTGGCGCTTGGAGTCACGGTCAGGATCGTCTGAGCGGGGAACTTTGACTAAAACAATAATCAGTACTGGAATCAAGTGCGTTCGCCGGTGCAATGTGAGCGGGAACGTATTTACAGTCATAGACGAATTCGGTCCAGTACTGCTGGTAGCCTAACATGGAGGAAAAGAGATCTTCTGGATCAGACACTTTCTGGATCTCGACGACTAGATCGACGAGTTTGTCATTGAATTCAGGTAGTTGCCGAATAGCGTCTGCAATAGAACGCCATAGTGTGCTGTGTTCGTAGGTGCTTAGGACGGACGGGTCCGTCTTGGCCTTTTGGTGCAGACTGATGACGGGGCTTGTAAGGTCTTGGGCAGTTTGGGAGACTGGGACGCTCGAGTCTGTGAGGAAGGCTTTGAGCGCCTGCAGTTCCTCGGGAAGAAGAGGGTATTCGTGCTTTTCTTGCGCGGCGACGAAGTCTTGGGGTGTGGTGGACGGCATGGTGAGAATGTGGATGTGCAATGGATATTGATGTGTTGAGACGTGAAGCGACTGTGAGGTATTTTATGATCGCCCTTGCACGTATCATCTGCCAAAAATGACGATAAATCAAATGAAACATGAGCTGGGAAAAGAAGAATTGCAAGAAAGCAGAGAGGAGATGACATGTGTTAGGCAGTCAATGTTGGCTCGACTGATCGTCCTAACAGCCTTGACCTCACTGGTCAGCTCACGGAAGCACTACCCTAACAACACACTACCCCAGCCACGCCGACGGATCTCTGTCCATCTACGGACGGAGTAAAGGGCAGTCAAAAGTCCCTGGACGCCTTGTCCGAGCATAAGCACAGCCTGGTATTTCCAACCATTGTCTCTTAATCCGCTACTGCGTCATGCCGCCATCGAGATTCGTGCAAATGCCAGGTTCCCCAGCTGCCACTGCAGCAGCGATAGATTGGCAGTAAGCGCGGCCCTATTGAGATGGAGAGTGGCTTAGGTAATAGGAGGTAGTAGTATTACTATATTACTATATTGCTATGGAGACTTTGTAGCTAGAGCACCACAGAATATAACCATCATTAACCACCTAATCTTTTAGTACCCTTTAAGCCCCTGTGGAGGGAATGTGGCAAAGAGCGATAAGAAGAGAAGAGGATGTCAAATTGCTATCTAGGAATTCGGAATCTAGCAGAGAAAAGAGAAGCTTATAAGCTTTAAATTTACTAATCTAATAAATCTAGGTCTTTAAACAAAGACTATAATAAATTGTAATAGCAAACGCGATATAGGAGGCTACATTGCTAAACAAAGAGATAAATGACGAGGCTAATGCCTAAGGCTGCGATGTGAGGCTGTGAATATCCTTAACAGCCCCCGTCCGCTAACCACATGGAGCAATGACGGACATGACGAACATATGGAAACAAGGTTAGTTCAACTGCTGCTACGACGTGGACCCCTCGCGGACTGTTGCCTAGATGGCGACGTCTAAAATCTGAACCTTGAACTTTAGCTTCCACGTCATCACTCGATCTTTTGCCTGTTTTGTGCTCGCATCCTTAGTCAGAGAGCCTTGTGTTTGTTCGCCGACATATTAGCATATTCTGATCCTCGCTGCGGACAGTCGATCGCCCGGGTATAGGAACAAAAGTAGCAGAGACAAAATGGCTTTCGCCCGGTCTGCTAGGCTTTCTTCATGTTCCATGAAGATGTCAATCCAACGTAAGCCGGTATTGAAAGGATACCAGGCGTGCGATCCTCTAGCTCTATTAACGTGGAGATAACGGTCGTATTGAGGCAGAAGGGGATAGAAATGAACATGGCAACCAAGTTCACCTCATCAAAAGTATAAAACCCGCCCATCCGGATTAATCCAAACTCAATCATTTCAACATCAAGCCACATCCAGCTAACAATCAACAATTCCTTCAACAATCTAAGCAATCGTCAAGATTCGCTCTTCATAATTTTTTCAAGAAGCCTTCTTATTACACTTCAAAATGAGACTCGCTAGCATCTTCACTCCATTGCTCCTCAGCTTTAGCGCCACCAGCGTCCTCGCCCAGCCTGTCGAGAGCGTCAACGACCTCCAGGAGCCCACTCTCGTCCTTGACACACGAGGCCTGGACCTCAAGGTCGCGGAAGAGCCCAAGAAGGATGCCACGTGCCCTTACCGCAAGAAAGTAAAGAGCTTCGGCCCCTACAACCAGCACACGTACAAGAAGGACCAGATAAAAGCCGCGTTCTTAGGCGGAGCTAAGCTTGCTGCTAATGGGAAACACGTTGGCGCTAGTAAGTTGCCTTGTTGGCACACATACACACATGTTCACAAATCGTCTTCGAAGCCCAGTAAAATGAGAATGCAACACTATTTTGCTCCATAGAACAATACCCCAAAGCCTTCAAGAACGACGAGGGATTCGACTTCGATTGCGGCAGGAACAAGATGGAGTTCCCCATCTCAACTGACAACAAGGTCTACGACGGCGGCCCGTCCGATAACATTCCTGATCGCGTGGTTTTCGGGTACAAGAAGAAGAAGAAGGACTTTATCGTCAAGTACTGCGGTGTTATACGCCATGGCCCTGGCCGTCCCTTTCTCAAGTGTCGTTAAATTACTAAAGGATCGATTGTATGATATGGCTGGCTTATAATTTTGCAGTCGTGGACTGTGACTAGTCAAGTAGATACTGTTCGCTGCCTGCGTGATACTACACAATTGACCTGAATTATATACCGAGTGCCTTCTAATTTTGTGTGAAATGACGAAGAATATGGCCTTGTTTTGGTCGATGAAAAGCCAAGCTGATGAAGAGCACTTAGTCTGAGGACATTCAAGAATGTATGGATGTTAAACCGTATTGCGTTAGACTCGACAGGTGCAAAATGGTACCGATCATGGCTTGCAAGGCAGTGCTTCATGCACCAATAGCTTGGTCATGTAAGAAATGGGCTTCCCCGCAGTGAGATGAGATGCAGCCAAGATAACGCACGACTCACTTCAATGTCGAATGACGCTAAACGTAGCTCTAACTGTGACTCTAATAGGGAAGCTATATTATTAAACAAAGAGGGGATATTGAGGCTAATGCCGGAGGCTGCGATGTGAGGCTGTGATGCTCTCAATACCATGTCACAGCCCTCGTCGAGATGAAGCTCAAATCGGCGCTGCTGGCCGAACCATATAGCAGGTTAGAGCCCCAGACGCGCTGGCCATGCTGTCGTATCCGCCATACACCGCCCGCTCGTGCTTAATCTGGATGTACTTGTCATGGAGCACATAGACCTGCATCCTTCCACACATGACAGGCTCTTGAGCCGGTTCTCACGCCTACTGTTTGGATCTCGTCTTCAGGCCAAGCGTGTCTCCAGCGATGTGGCGGTTAACTGCCTAGAACGGGGGAGATGAGGTCAGTGGTGACTGCAATGAGGCTCAGTCAGATGTGCAATGACATTTCTTGTTGCCTGATAGTTTAACGCCAAGACGAAGTATAGCGATCGGCTGTCGAACACTTCAGAGGGTAAGGCAAAACCTTTAAAGGCATATTACTAATTATTGTTATTCATTAAAGCTACCGTAGTAAACACCACGCCAGATCTAAGAACATGCGAAACATTCACGGGATCATATGCTAGCGTCTGCTTGTTAAAGTTTAATGTCTTCTCGCGGCAAACTACAAGCAACGAAATAATAGTTAACACGCTCGGCCCAGTAGCCTTGTCCCAAAACTTGAGCCAAAATCTGATTTCGAACCCTACACAGCTCCCCTATTTATCTTGTCATGAGCAGAAACGAATGCCCCGATCAACTTGTCTCTCTTGCCTGCGTCTCTAAAAGCCGGATCAAGCGAAGTTTGTGGAACAGCAGGCATCCCCGAAGTCTGTCTGTTTGTTCCAAAAGGACCGTTCGGCGGCTGTGGCTGTCGATATGCCGACTTAGAGCTTTGGCCGAAAATGGCCATCATGGCATCTCCTAATGATTGAGCCTCTGGTGAGCTAAGTTGAGTCCCTGAGGTTTCTTCGTGATGTGACTGCTGAATGATATGCTGCCGTGGCGAAGAATGTGCAGTTGCTAGCGTTTCTTGTGTCGTCGTAGTGCTGCCATTGCCACACGCAACCCATCCAGACCCAGTATTGTATTGCGTTCCGTCGTCGCTCCACCATACGCCATTTCTGTCTTTGAACATGTTTGAGCTGTTGCGATTATTCTTGAGCGAAGAGTCTGCGCTGGAGATGGTGACGGAGTTGGGGAGTGATGAAGAAAAATGGGACGATGTTAACTAGCCTAATGTTGGACCGCGAAGCTAGGGTTCAATGTGATGACCTCTATTGAGTTGTCTGACCCTGTAAGAGGGTATGGACTACGGCTTAAATACCTAAGTACCTATACTATCTATAGGGTACTAGTATAATAATAAAACGTACTATAAAACTATAGAGGTCTTAGAAAATAACTTACGCAAGGTGGATTCCTATCTTAGCTAGTTAAATAGTAAGACTATTATACAGTAGGGATTAATTATACCCTTATAGGTATAACACACCCCCCTAGGGGACTTTATTTAAGGTTCCCTATAATAATTCTAAATTAATTAAATTAGTTAAATTAATATAATAATATTTAAATTAATTCTATAGTGTAAAAAAGTAGTTAATTAGTTATAATCCTATCTAAATTAAGGTTATTATATAATACTTATTCTTTAGGTTCTTTACTAAGTATATTAGTAAGTAGTTATATAAGCCTTAATGCCTTATAAAAGCTTATAAAGGCATTCCCTATAAGAGGCTTTATAAGGCTATTAGTAATTATCTCTTTAGTAGTAATCTAGGTAATATTAAAGGTTCCTTTTATAATCTCTTAATAAAGCTAGTAATAATAAATATCTACGTGCTAAAGCTTTATAATAAGCTTAATAAACTCTTCTTTAAGGAGGCAAATTATCTATATATTATTATATTTAATCTTAAGCGTGTTATTACCTAGGCATAGCCTAACCTCTTAATATAATTATCTAAAGGCTACAAGCTCTTTACTATAATAAGAAAGTGCTAGGAGCTTTACTTTAGTTAATAATATTATTATAATAGCTTGCCTTCTTACCTTAAAAAGTATAGGTTCTTTAAAGAGCTTTATAACGTAGCCTTATAAGCTCTTTCTTATTATAGGATTATTAGCAAAGAAAGCGTTACTATATGCCTCTAATTTAGGGTTATTACCACTATATTTAATTACTAGGTTTACTTACATATACCTATACTTAAGGGCTTTTTTAGCTACTTCTATATGCTATAGCCCTAGGTTTTATAAGTATTATAAGAGTTATAAAGCTATAAAAGCAATATTAGGTCTTAAAACTATTATTAGGTATAGTAAGGTTCTAATTAAGGATTAGTATTACTTAAGATCTTAAGCGCTAACCTCTCCCTTAAAAGGTTCTAGTAGTGTTATAGTTATTAGGGCTATTAGCCTTTATTAAGGGATCTTTATATTAAATTTAGTGGTAGCTTTATTCTAATAGGACTTCTAATTAAGCTATACCTTCCTATTAGCATAATCTCTAATAATCTTAATACCTAGGAACTATTAGAGCTCTCTAAGGTCTTTAACGTTATACTTTATAAAGAGTCTTGCTCTAAATTTATTATATAAGTATGATTTCCCCTTAGCAAATAGGGCAATAAGGTTATCTATATAAAAGAAAATAATTAACCTATCTTTAATAAACACGTAGATATCTTTAAAGAGTTATATAAAGCCTTTACTAATTAGCTAGCTAATTAGCTCTTTTATTTATAAGAGAGGCACTGTGTGGCTAGGAATGTAACCCCTTGAGACCTCTTTTCTCACAAGACCTCTAGCCCCTTAGACCTCGGCTTGCCAGATCTATCGGCTTGAGACCTCTTTTCTCACAAGACCTCTAGCCCCTTAGACCTCGGATCCCTTGGCTTGTCAGATCAAACCGGCCACATCGGATCCCTAGTTATGTGGCCTAGCCTCTGACCCCTTAGCTAGATAAAAGCCTTAGATTCCCTCCCTTTTCATAGAAAATTAACTCTCCCTTTGTTGCCTTTGGCATGGATTGTTTAAATTATGGTGTTTTTACCTGCCTTACCTAAGATTATAAGATTATTTAAGAAGATTATCTAGCTGCCTAGCTAAGCTGCTTTTCTAGCTTAGATCCTCGCGATGGATCGCAAATATCGCAGACCTAGATCCTAATATCTAGGTTTAGTCGCTAATATTGTTAAAATCGTTAACATTATTAATATCGTCATTTTAATCATTTTCATCGGTATTATTATTATTATCGGGTCCCTCTTTTCCGTTGTTTTAGGGTGGTTGTTTTTCCCTAACAAAAATGGTAGAGAAACGGGGAATAGTCCTGTCAGACCTTCTATTAAATTTGATAATACCTTCCTAACATTGCCTCTTTTATTGCCTCTAGTTATCCCCTTATATAATTATTATAATTATTAGCAGCTTCTTACCTCTTTTCCTTTTAATCTAGGTTAGCTAGACTAGATCCCTTTGTTCTAACTACTATAACCTTTTTCCCCTTTAATCCAGGCAGCTAGATTAAATCCCTTTGTTCCGATTAATTAATCTAGGTTATCTAACTAGTCTAATATTGTTAAAATCATTAGATTAATCAGACTAATTAATTGCGACCGCTACGACCTTTTTCCTCTTAGCCTAGGTTAGCTAGGTTAAACGCTTCCTTTCTATCTTTAACCTTTTCTTCCGATTTTAACCTTACCTTCTGATTTTTAACCTTCTAACCTGCCCTAGCTAGCTCGCTAGCTAGCCCGAATTAATTTAATACCCTAGTTTTGCTTAGCTATCTGTTAGGGAGGCAAGCAGCTAGACCTTTGAATTTAATGTTAAATAAATCAGGTCTTTTTTTTCATTAGATTAATTAATCTATTGTCTAACGAGGCCTCTGACTGTTAAAGACCTCTCTAACTAATAATTCCTCTGATAATTAAAGAGGAATCTAATATTAGAAGGTTTGCTAAAGGGGTCTCTAATGATTAAAAGGGTCCCTTATTATTGGATTAATTAATCTGTTGTCTAATGAGGCCCTAACCGTTAAAGACCTCTCTAACTAATGATTCCTCTAATAATTAAAGAGGAATCTAATGTTAGAAGGTCTGCTAAAGGGGTCTCTAATAATTAAAAAGAGCCCTTTTATTAGATTAATTAATCTTTTGTCTAACAAGACCTCTAACTGTTAAAGACCTCTCTAACTAACAATTTCTCTAATAATTAACGAGGAATCTAATATACAAAGGGTCTTCTAAAGAGGTCTCTAACTGATTAAAAGAGCCCCTTTTTATTAGATTAATTAATCTATTGTCTGATAAGGCCTCTAACTATTAAAGACCTTTCTAACTAATGATTTCTCTGACAATTAAAGAGAAATCTAATGTTAGAAAGTCTGCTAAGGGGGTCTCTAACGATTAAAAAGGTCCCTTTTCATTAGATTAGTCTAACAAGACCTCTAACCGTTAAAGACCTCTCTAACTAATGATTCCTCTGACAATTGACAAGGAATCTAATGTACAGAGGGTCTTCTAAAGAGGTCTCTGACTGATTAAAAGGAGCCCTTATTGTTGGATTAATTAATCTATTGTTTGACAAGGCCTCTGACTGTTAAAGACCTTTCTAACTAACGATTTCTCTGACGATTAAAGGGGAATCTAATGTCAGAAGGTTTGCTAAAGAGGTCTCTGATAATAGATAAAGGGGGGGGCCTAAAAATCACGATTTTTTTTTTATCTAATGATTATACTATTTATTTCCTTTCTTATTGTTTCTTTAGTTACTATTTTCCCTTTCCTAGGGACTAGGAAGGGAAAACAGTTAGGGAGGTGTTATATAGCTAGGAATGTAACCCCTTAAGACCTCTTTTCTCACAAGACCTCTAGCCCCTTAGACCTTGGCTTGCTAGATCTATTAGCTTAAGACCTCTTTTCTCACAAGACCTCTAGCCCCTTAGACCTCAGATCCCTCGGCTTATTAGATCAAACTAGCCATATCGGATCCCTAGTTATATGGCCTAGCCTCTAACCCCTTAGCTAGATAAAAGCCCTAGATTCCCTCCCTTTTCATAGAAAATTAACTCTCCCTTCGTTGCCTTTAGCATAGATTGTTTAAATTATGGTGTTTTTACCTGCCTTACCTAAGATTATAAGATTATTTGAGAAGATTATCTAGCTACCTAGCTAGGCTGCTTTTCTAGCTTAGATCCTCGCGATGGATCGCAAATATCGCAGACCTAGATCCCAATATCTAGGTTTAGTCGCTAATATTATTAAAATCGTTAACATTATTAATATCGTCATTTTAATCATTTTCATTAGTATTATCATTATCATTAGGTCCCTCTTTTCCGTTGTTTTAGGGTGGTTGTTTTTCCCTAATAAAAATGGTGGAGAAACAGGGAATAGTCCTGTCAGACCTTCTATTAAATTTGATAATACCTTCCTAACATTGCCTCTTTTATTGCCTCTAGTTATCCCCTTATATAATTATTATAATCGTTAGTAGCTTCTCACCTCTTTTCCTTTTGATCTAGGTTAGCTAGACTAGATCCCTTTATTCTAACTACTATAACCTTTTTCCCCTTTAATCTAGGTAGCTAGATTAAATCCCTTCGTTCTGATTAATTAATCTAGGTTATCTAACTAGTCTAATATCGTTAAAATCATCGGATTAATCAGACTAATTGATTGCGACTGCTATGACCTTTTTCCTCTTAGCCTAGGTTAGCTAGGTTAAACGCTTCCTTTCTATCTTTAACCTTTTCTTCTGATTTTAACCTTACCTTCTGATTTTTAACCTTCTAACCTGCCCTAGCTAGCTCGCTAGCTAGCCTAAATCGATTTAATACCCTAGTTTTGCTTAGCTATCTGTTAGGGAGGCAAGCAGCTAGACCTTTAAATTCGATATTAAATAAATCAGGTCTTTTTTTTCATTAGATTAATTAATCTATTATCTAACAAGGCCTCTGACCGTTAAAGACCTCTCTAACTAATAATTCCTCTAATAATTAAAGAGAAATCTAATGTTAGAAGGTTTGCTAAAGGGGTCTCTAATAATTAAAAGGGTCCCTTATTAACGGATTAATTAATCTGTTGTCTAATAAGGCCCTAACCATTAAAGACCTCTCTAACTAATAATTCCTCTGATAATTAAAGAGGAATCTAATGTTAGAAGGTCTGCTAAAGGGGTCTCTAATAATTAAAAAGAGCCCTTTTATTAGATTAATTAATCTTTTGTCTAACAAGACCTCTAACCGTTAAAGACCTCTCTAACTAACGATTTCTCTGACAATTGACGAGGAATCTAATGTATAGAGGGTCTTCTAAAGAGGTCTCTGACTGATTAAAAGAGCCCCTTTTTATCAGATTAATTGATCTATTGTCTAACGAGGCCTCTGACTGTTAAAGACCTTTCTAACTAATAATTTCTCTAACAATTAAAGAGGAATCTAATGTTAGAAGGTCTGCTAAGGGGGTCTCTAACGATTAAAAAGGTCCCTTTTTATTGGATTAGTCTGACAAGACCTCTGACCGTTAAAGACCTCTCTGACTAATGATTCCTCTGATAATTAACGAGGAATCTAATGTACAGAGGGTCTTCTAAAGAGGTCTCTGACTAATTGAAAGGAGCCCTTATTATCGGATCAATTGATTTATCGTCTAACAAGGCCTCTAACCGTTAAAGACCTTTCTAACTAACGATTTCTCTAACGATTAAAGGGGAATCTAATATTAGAAGGTCTGCTAAAGAGGTCTCTAATAATAGATAAAGGGGGGGGCCTAAAAATCACGATTTTTTTTTTTATCTAATGATTATACTATTTATTTCCCTTCTTGTTGTTTCTTTAGTTACTGTTTTCCCTTTCCTAGGGACTAGGAAGGGAAAACAGTTAGGGAGGTGTTATGTAGCTAGGAATGTAACCCCTTAAGACCTCTTTTCTCACAAGACCTCTAGCCCCTTAGACCTTGGCTTGCCAGATCTATTGGCTTAAGACCTCTTTTCTTATAAGACCTCTAGCCCCTTAGACCTCGGATCCCTTGGCTTATTAGATCAAACTAGCCACATTGGATCCCTAGTTATGTGGCCTAGCCTCTAACCCCTTAGCTAGATAAAAGCCCTAGATTCCCTCCCTTTTCATAGAAAATCAACTCTCCCTTCGTTGCCTTTGGCATAGATTGTTTAAATTATGGTGTTTTTACCTGCCTTACCTAAGATTATAAGATTATTTGAGAAGATTATCTAGCTACCTAGCTAGGCTGCTTTTCTAGCTTAGATCCTCGCGATAGATCGCAAATATCGCAGACCTAGATCCTGATATCTAGGTTCAGTCGCTGATATCGTCAAAATCGTCAACATCATCAATATTGTCATTTTGATCATTTTCATCGGTATTATCATTATCGTCGGGTCCCTCTTTTCCGTTGTTTTGGGGTGGTTGTTTTTCCCCGACAAAGCACTCTCTATAGCCTATAGACTACTCTAAGGAGCTTTAGATAGGCTTATTTATTTTTATAGCCTAGAGGTATCTTATAGTAAACCTCTTTATTAAGGTCTAAATTTAGGAAAGCTATAATAAAGTTATACTAGTGTGCTTCTAGGTTAAAGTAGTATATAATAGCTATAAATAGCCTAAATATATTAGTAGCTAGAGTTACTACTTAAGTTAATAGATAACTCTTTAGTTAATAATTCCTAAGAACGTAGAGATAAGCTTTATATTATAGGAGGTAGCCTTACTTATCTAACTTATAAGCAAAGACCTAGGTAAGGCCTAGAGGCTTTATATATAAAGGAACTTTATTTCTAGATACCTTTATAGCTACCTTTTTATTAATAATCTTATTATATTCTTTATCTTATGCTTTTTAGAATTCCTTTTCCTTTAGATAACTAGCTAAATTATTATAATAAGCTAGAGGAGGGGGAAGCCTTAATATATAAGGCTTTTCTTTGCTCTTAGGTCCTAGATTAAAGGCTATAGTAAATGCTTTAAGATTATTATAATCTTATAGATTTATTAACATATTATAACTATTACTACTATTAGGTAGGTTAAGCAAATTATTAATACTTAATAGTATGTAATCTATTAAACCTAGAAATCGTTTAGGTAAATTCGGAGGAGTTAGTAGATTTGTTTCTTAACTCTCTTTTTCCTTTTCTTTATAGTCTAATTAATTATAACTATTAAGAGTTTTATCCTATTAAAGCTAATTAAGTGGTTATTATAGCAATAGTAAGTACGCTATTTGTGAAAGCCCTATATTAGAGCTTTTATCCTTATTATTATTAACTAGCTCTTTAAGGAAGCGTTTTTTAACCTCTTTTACACTTAGTAATAGGCCTCTTTCTTAAGCATAGAAGATTAACTTATTAAAGGTAATATAACTTAATAAGAACTAGTAGCTTCTCTTTATTATTAGCACCTAAATTAGGTATTACGTGGAGGAGACGTATCTAGCTAGGTATCTAATATAAGCTCTTTATACAAGCTTTAGACCTGCCTTATAAAGCCTACTTTATGTTATTATAAATACTTTATAACTAAAGGCTTATAGGTAAGTTATAGAGGCTTCTAGGTTTTTTAGTAAGTGACTCTATTAAAGCTTATTCTCTTTTAACTACCTATTTAACGCTTATTAAGGGGATTGCTAGTTAAGTAGCTTTTAAGGCATATGGTTTAAGATATAAATAGCTGCTTTAGTAGCTATAGGCTAGAGATCTTCTAGGAAGCCTAATTATATTATAAGAGTTATTATAACCCTTATTATTACCCCCCTAGACTATTTAGCGTGCCTGTTTTAATGTGGGTAAGCTAGGCTAGACTTCCTAATAATAATGCCTTTATTTATAACCTCTTCTTCCTATTTTTTAGTCTAGAAGGCAGTCTTTCCGTTAGTTATTATAACCGCGATGTAAATGCTATATACCCTTATATATATAGCTTCTAACTAGTTAAAGCAAAGCGTAATATCTATCTTTAATAGGATTATGAAGATATAGCGTAATCCTATAGCTCTATAGGTAAAAAGAGCAATGTATTAGTCTTTATTATACCCTAATAATTAAGTAAAGAGGTTAAAAGAAACTACCTAAAGTAGCCCTAAAGGTAATAACCTTGCCTATAACACTCGTAATATTTGCCTCTGTGCCTTAGCTATTTAATAGACCTTATATTTCCCTATGCTTCTTTCCTTTAAAGGGATTTAAAGCTTTTTAAGCACTTAATCTATTATATCCTTGCCTAAATGCGCTAATCTAGTATACTATAGGTTTGTAGGTGTTATTATTATAGCCTTTAGGTCTCTTAAATCTCCCTTAATAGCGAAGATATCTAATAGGCTTAAGCCCTTTATACATAGCTATGTACTAATAATCTAAGTTTAAAATATCTCCTAATTACCTCTTGCTAGGTCTATAACCCTTCTAGTAAGGTTATCCTACCTTATTCCTTTCTTTATAAGTAACTAAAGAGATATAAGGTTTGCAAAGAATAATAGTTAGTACTAGGCCTTTAATAAGGTAAGGGTCTAGCTATCTATTAAGACAATCTAAGCTATGCTAACGCCGTAAGCCTTAGTAACACTATAACTAGCTTAAATTCTAGGTTATTAACTATAATTAAGGTCTATAAACTAGCGTTTATTATTAAAGATATAGATTAAAGTGCTGCTATTAAGTATAATTTGCGATTTACCTTAGGCAAGGAAAGCCTCTAAAGACTCTAACTCTTCTATAGCTAAAAACACTATATTAACTTCTTTAGGTCCCTTTGCGCTATTATCCTTAGGTTCCTTTACGCTATTATCCTTTAACCACGTGTTATATGCCTTCTTTACATTATTAGGCTAATAATTTATTACTTCTTTTGCTTTCTTTAATAGTTCTTTATTAACTTTCTAGTCCTTTATTAGGTAGAGTGCCCTATAGACTTTCTATAAGTCTCTTAACTTCTTTACCTTATACTTCTTATAGTAAATATAGCCTTTCTTTACTAACTTCTTTACTTTATTCTTTGCTTTACTATTAAGAGTTAGCTTAGCTCTAAAGGCATTACTAGCCTTTACCTAAGATCTCCCTTAGGCTTTAATTAGGTGCCTAATTTTACTTATAATGCTATAGAAATCTAGGACCTTTCCCTTACTCTTTACTATATAAATTAATAAGTTAACTTAAGCTAAGATAGTAAGGAATTATGCCCTAATGTTATAGACTCGAGCTACGAGCTTAGGTCTTTAGCGGAGGAAAGGGGGATCCAAAGAGGCTCCGTAAAGTAAGCAGGCTACACACGGAAGAACACTAGTTAGTGCGCGGTTTACGCATAGACTAAGTGTAACCCCTATAAAGGGGATGCTATATAACCCTAAGCTTAGTCTTTTTCTTTTTCTATAAGAATATTAATTATACTCTAAACGCTTATATATAGTAGCTATAAGGCTAGTTTATAATATTTAATATTCTTTACTATAAGCACTTAGATACTAGTAAATATACTATTACCCTTAGAAATAGAAATAGATAAAGTATTAGGACTATATAAGGTAGTTACTAAGTAAACTATATAGATAAATTAACTTATTAAGTAGCTAGAGGTATTACTATATATAGCTTAACTAAAACAAAAACTAATCCTTACTAGTCCCCTATTTAATAGGGATAAGGTACTATTCTTAATATAAAGAGGTCTTATAATATATAAGCTAGTTTTAGACTAGGACTTTATTAGCACTATATAGGACTAGTGGTTTTATATTTTCTAAAACCTATCTCCTAAATTCTAGGTATATATAGCTCCTTTTTTAAAAAAGTTACTTATTAATACTATTTAGACTAGTTTCTTAAGTACTTAGGGAAATATTTAATAACCCTTATTAATAGGAAATAGCTATTATAAACTTAACTAGCTTATATATAATAAATAAGCATTTAGTGACTTCTATATTTAATTTAAATAAAAATTAGCTTTTATAGGAGGGTTAGGATAGGCTAATGCTATAAAGCTAGCTAAGTTATATATAGCACTTAATAAGCAAATAAGAGACTATAGTGTAGGTAGGGATATGCCTTATATAGATTATATATTAGTAATAGCTTAATATTATGCTATTACCTTAGATATTAAGTCCTATTAATTAGAGAAAAAACATTAGGTTTAAAAATTTGCCTTACCTATAGCTAGCGTAGCTAAATAGTAAGTATGCAATAAGGATATACTAATAATAGATATATAATCTATAGGTATAGCTAGCACCTAAAAGAAATCTAGATAGTCCCTAGGATAGTTCTCTTAGCTAAAGAAGTAAGCTAAGTAAGTCTTAGAAGTAGTATTAGTAATATAATAAAAGAAGGGTAAATATATATATTATAGATTTACTAAGCACTTTATCTTAGGATATATATTATATGCTACTATTCCCCTGTAGGGAAAATTATCTATTAATATATATAATTTAGTAAAAACTAAGCCTAAAGAGCTAGGGAGTAATTTTAATAAGTAGTTAGGAAAAGAATAACCCCTTTATTAAGTTATTTAAGAGGGGTTAAGAGAAAGGAGTAGAAGGAGGTATTATAGTATATAGTTATTATAGATAAGGACTTTTAATAGATTTAGGATAATATAGATTTAATACCCTTTTTAGTCCTTATATTAATTAATAAGACTACCTTTATAAATACTTAGATTAATATAGGTTATAACTACTATACTACTATAAGTAAGCGCCTTATCTAAAAGCTTTAACTAGAATGTATTCCCTTACTATCTAGGAGGTTAGTATATACTATAGTTAGTGTAAAAAAAGGGGGAAAGAAGAGATAGGAAAAGCATTTATTTATATTATATATTATATGCTTTTAGATAGATATAGATAGATAGGAGACACTAATTATAGCATACCTAATCCTAGGATTAACTAAAGAGTTAATCCTAGGGATACTATAGATAACGCGTTATAATATAACCTTGTAAATAAAATAACATTAACTAAGCATTAGTTTAGCAAATAACCTAATTATATAGGCTTCTATAGATAGAAAGACAGAATAACCTATAGTAGCAGTCCTTAGATTAATGTTTGCAGGGATAGTACATAGGGCAAAGTAATAGAAGCAATATATCTAGCTTTTAGCTATAAGTTTGCAAGAAATAATATCTATTTTATAGATTAACGCCACACTAAAGGCATTAGAATAAGAGCTTTTAGCTTCCTTACTAGAAACATTATAGGACTTTAAGAACTTATTCCTAGAGAGTAAGGCAAATATTTTACCCCTATATTAGGGGAAGTTAGATTACTATATTTACCTTAAGAAGGATATAGAAGGAAACACACTAGACTTGCTATAAGCACTATTATATAGCATGCCTTACTAATACTTACTTAAGATTAGGAAGTAAGTTACTAACCTTATAGATAAGGGTTAGATTTAGGTAAGCTTATTATTAGTAGTAGCACTAGTATTACTAGTTAAGAAGCTAGGGGGTAAATAGAGGTTTTATATAGACTATTACGCGTTAAATAAGATTATAAAATAGGACTATTACCCCTTACTACTAGTTAAGGAAATATTATAGTTATTATTAGAGGCAAAGTAATTTACTAAACTAGACATAAGAGTAGCGTTTTACTATATATAGATTATAGAAGGCAAGGAATACTAGATAGCATTTTATATATAATTTAGATTATTTAAGTGGCTTATTTGCCTATTTAGTCTAGTAGGCGCCCCTATAACCTTTTAGAGGTATATTAATAGGGCACTTAGTGGGATTCTTAGAGACTATGTAATAGTATATCTTAATAATATATTAGTTTACTTAGGGGGTTTATAAAAAGACTATATAGAGAAAGTCTAGGGGGTGCTAGCTAGGCTACGCTAGGCTAGCTTAAATCTAGATATTAAGAAGTGTGTATTTATAATAAAAGAAGTTAAATATCTTAGGTTTATTATCTATATAGGAAAAGAAATTTATCTAGACCCTAAGAAGATTATAGTAATTAGGGACTAAGAGGCACTAATAAGAATATAAGGAGTACGCAGGTTTCTAGGCTTTACTAACTTTTATTATAACTTTATACCCTAGTTTTTAGAAGTTATAAGACCCCTATTAGACTTAATAAAGAAGGGCATACTATTCTATTAAATAGAGAAGTGTGAAAAGGCATTTAAAGCTTTAAAGCTAGCTTTTATATTATATCCTATCCTTATATAATAGGATCCTAAGAAAGATATAGTAGTTAAGGCAAACTACTCTAGGATAGTATTAGGTAGTTATCTCTCTTAGGCTAGTAATAGTAGTATATTATATCTAGTAGTGTATTACTTAGCTTACTTATAGCTAGCAAAAAGGAACTATATAATCTATAATAAGGAGTTACTTATAATTATCTCTTACCTTAAAGCGTGGTTAGTAAAGCTATAGAGTGTTAGTAAACTATTTATAATCCTAATAGACTATAAGAACCTAGAGTACTTTACTACACTAAGGGAGATATTAGAACGCTAGGCTAGATAGGCAAAGACTCTTACACTCTTTAACTTCTATTTATATTATAAACCTAGTATATAAGCAAGATAACTAGATATGCTATTAAGATAATATTAAGAAGATTTATAAGTAAGTAAACTAATAGTATTAATAGTATAATTAGCTTTAACACTAATAGGTTATACCTTTAAGAAGGGGATATTAAGCGTAAATATATAACTAGTTATAGTAGCGGAAAGCATATAGCTAGGGGATAAGTCTAGTTATAATATAGATTTGCCTAAGGGTATAGTAATATTTATAAATACCTACCTATAGTTACTTTAGGACTAAGCTATAGTTTAAGATAAAATATATAGGGTATAGCTAAATATAGTAAAGTTAGGAGAATAAAAGTTCCTAAAAGTAGTAAGCATAAGAGAATAGATTATAAACTACTAGATTAGCATAAGAGAAGCGCTTTAATTTTAAGGCTAGATATAGGTTCTAAAGTAAGAGCCTTTAACTATAACTCTTATTTAATAGGCCTATAACTCTCCCTTACTAGGTTATCTAGGGTAAAATACTACTTTTAAGGCACTTTATAGGTGTTAAAATAATGCTATTTATAGCACTATTTTATAGGCCCACTAGTTGCCTTGTTGCGTTGTTGTAACGTTAGTTACGAGCGTTGCTTGCAGCGTTGTTTGTTGTGACCTGCGTTCCCACAACCAACCCACGGGCTTGTATGACTAAGCCGACTAGGTTACCCTATAGGGAAACTGAAATCGACTGTAACTAGGCAACTAGTAGTCGTATAAAAGGCTGACGTATACTGTTCAAATCCTTGAATTTTTCTGGATTTAATGGTATATTTTGTTAATAGGGTTGCCTATTAAAAATGCTTAGTTAGTGCACCTAGGCAGCTAGTTTGTATGGCCGTGAGTTGATTTTTTATTTTTCCCATACAAATAGGTTTTGCGGAAAATAAAAAGTAGCTCTTAAGACCTCTCTAGCGGTCTAGATCCTCCGATACGGTTAGTAGGTCTATGAGGGGACTAGAAATCCTCTCATTGCTCGTCAGACTGTCCGTACTAGCTAGGAATCAACTATATTCAACTATCAAAGCTCTCTATCTTGCAGAATACGTTATAATCTAGTGAATCTAGAAGCCGCCGCATTAGAATCTAGTAGGGAGGTCTTCCTATCCCTCTAGCTAGATTCCCTTCCAATTTTCAATAGGTTATGAGCCCGGAAGGCCTATAGATTACTACATTACTGCGTTATTCTACTGCGATTACTGCTTGATTTTTGGGTACTAGTTACTACCTACTATACCTGTGGGCTCTTAAGATTACGAAGGAAACCACTAGAATTTGAAGCTCTTCATTTACTAGCGCCACGCATCGCAACATCAGACCTTTGGTGTTGAAAATCAACTACAGCCGCACCCGCAACCAACACATTGCAACCTGTAACTATCTAGTTACAACCACAACCTCTTTTTTAGTGATTCTATTCACTATTGCGACCGTTATATTTGATATTATCTACAACAGTAGATACGCTGCATCCTTCTGAAATCATTGGACATCTAGTATATCTATACTAGGCTTTTTGACCTATTACACTACGTTGCACGCACTATACATTACGTTGCGTTGCGTTGTGACTACTGTAATACCTATTATCTACGATTCCTATTACTTGGTGTTGAGAAAATTTTCCTCGCGGAGATTCTTCTCCGCCATTTTTCTGCCCGCGCATACCGAAGACCCACTTTCTAGACCTAAGGGCTACCCTCTCAAACGGCCCCGCCACACATTTTACGTACGCGACTAGATTGCAATACAAGCAATTTCTAGCGCGCGTTATTTACAACAGGAACAAATTTGGAGCTTCTGCACAGGGATTCTTTTCCTTTTTTAGGGGATTTCTAGGAAGATAGCACCACCTAGTTATAAGGGTAAGGCCCCTATGGGGTCTTCTAGCCCCCCTGGGGACCCTAGTAGGATGGATATAGAAGGTCAACCGGCTGTTCAGGCCAGTGCCCTACAGCTACAGATGCAGGGCCAAATTGAACAACAAGGCAAGACCTTAACTGATTTTATCAGGCATAGCGAGGAAAATCGTATTAAAAACGAGGCTAGCATTAATGATCTTCTAGAGAAGTTAACGCAAACCATGACTGTTATGCAAGGTCTTCAGGCTTCTAATAGACCTAAGGAAGAAAATACTAAGGTTCTAGAAGAAGACCTAGCTACTACTTCTGCGAGCGTACCTTCTAGTAACTTACAAGCTGCCTTTAACACAGGTGCTATAAAGGAACTAAATAAGAAGGTTCACTCTATTCCAGAGGGAGCTAAGCTAAAAGGCCCTGAAAACTATGATCAGTGGAAGCAAGCCCTGAGCATACAATTTAGAGCCCTAGGATTACCTGAATTTATAGATAATCCAAGCTTAGCAAGCCATCTAGCTGACTGTGACCAAGCTATTCTTTTGATGATATTAAGAGATAGCTGCCAACCTGGACCACAGGCTGCTATATGTTGGCAAAAATCCCCCGAAGAAGCCTATAAAGTCCTTATTAGGCAGTATTCGCAGAGTGCTAAAATCCAGCGTGGTACACTATACGCTAGCTACCACTCCCTAAACTTTTCAAGTTATAAGGGATCTTTAGAGGCTTTTAATGCTGATTTTAATAATTTACTAGCTAGACTACAGCTTTGTAGTGTAGAGATCGCCCCCATTGATCAAGTAAATCACTATATTAATGCATTAAAGCAGACCTTCCCTAGTTGGGCTAAGAGACAAAGATTTACTATCAGAGCTTCTAGGGCACAAGGACTGTCTGTAAATACCCTAAATTTACAGTTCCTTATGGCGGACTTATTAGAAGAACAGAGGGACAAAACCTCCCCTATAGCTAAAGCCCTTAGTTATAAGGCTTCTAATAACAAGGGAAATTCTAAGGATTAGGAAAAGAAGTCTTCTAATTCTGACCCTAAGAAGGACTCTAACGCCACTAAAGAGCAGGATAAGAAGGATTTAAACCCTTCTAAGGCCTCTAAAAAGAAGCAGAAGAAGAAAAAGAGTAGCAACGGGGAAAAATAGAAAGGAAAAGAAGCTGCTTTTGCTTTAGGCTATACCCTAGCCACGGGATACGTTAAAGAATTAGATTCTGATGAATCTAGCAGTGATAATAGTAGTGATTCTGAGTCTGACTCGGATACCTCTAGTACCACTAGTAACACTACTAGCAAGCCTACTTTTAGCTACTCTAACGATGTGGTTAAAAACTCCCTTTTGTATGATACGGGTTCTTCCTGTCACATTTGTAATAATAGGGCTTCTTTTAGGGACTTTAAACCTCTAAAGAAAGGTGAAACCGGCGCTATAATTACAGCAGGAGGACCTATTTATCCTAAAGGAAGAGGCACAGCTGTTTTCAACGTTCTAGTCAAGAAAAATCCACCAGAATATAGGCCTTTAGCTCTGCTAGATGCCCTATATTTCCCGGGCATAGATACCAACCTAGTTAGTGGGTTATCTCACTATCTAAAGGGAGGTTATCTAGCTAAAGATCAGCTATTCCTAGCCGATAAAAGCCCCTGTGGGTTATTAGAACCTGCTAAACACGGCTTTTTTCTACAGATTAAGGGGCAACCTATGCCTACAATCTGTAAGCATTTAACCCACCTCTCCTTTATGGGCTCTCGATATTGCAACCAACAACGACAACCAAGAGCTTATAAGACCAAATCAGGGTTTTCCTACCCTATAGAGGTTCAAATTCCGCAACCAGCTTTTAATCCCGAGGAATATTAACGAATCGAAGAGCTAGAAGACGATGATTTAGAAGATTCAGCCCTATGTCCCACCGAAGCTCCTCCTAGTCAGGCATCTTCTACAGGGGGTTTAGAAGGTCCATACCCTAATGACTTGGGTGACGATAGTGGCCGTCTACTGCCCCCAGAGGCCTGTGATTCTCAAGAAGCCTGGCAACAGAGGGAGCTAGGGGATAATAGCCCTGAAAAGCTAGATTCTAGTTACAAGAAGTTACTAGATTTAGCCCTTCTTTGGCACATTCGATTAGGCCATATAGGCCTCCCTTTACTAAAGAAGTCATCGAAACTAGCTAAAGGGATCCCTGATTTTTCCGCCGTCAAAGAAAAGGATTTCAACTGCATAGCCTGTATGCAATCTAAAGCTGTTAGAAGACCGACTAAACGACCTATTCAGGACCCCCCTAGAGTTCTAGATATTCTAGAGGGAGATACGGTTAAAATCGAACCTATACCGCATAATAAGAAGGCCACAGTCCTTATACTTATTGATCGAAAATCCCGGTATAAATGGTGCTTTTCATTAGCTAATAAAGAAGGTTTAACCCTTTCTTTAGCTATTAAGGGCTTCTTTAGAGCCCTGAAAAATCGATATAACGCGTATCCTAGGCACCTTCACTTCGACGGAGGTACTGAAATTAACAACGAACTTCAGTCATGGTTATCTTCTAAGGGAATTTGCTTTAGCACCTCTTGCCCCTATATTCACGAACAGAATGGGCTAGTTGAGAGGGCTATTAGGGTTATCCTCGACCGGCTTAGGGCTACACTTTAGTGGTCTAAGCTACCCTTATATCTATAGTCTTATATCCTTCCAGCCATAGTGGAATTAGTTAACATCACAGCTAATACGACTAAACCTTTAACCCCTAAGCAGCTATTTTTAGCTGATTTAGAGCCTAAGACTTCCTATAAGCCTGACTTCTCGAAAATTAGGGCTATAGGGTCTTATTGTGAGGTCCTAATACCTCCGGAGCAGAGATCTAAGCTTCAAAAGCTAGCCCCTAGGACTATTCCTGGTCGGTTGCTAGCTACTCTAGGTTCTACTGTTTATCTTGTTTATATTCCCTCTAAAAGGTCAGTTATAAAGACTAGCTTTGTTAAAATTATAGAGGATATAGGCTCTGTAGGGTCCCCTAAGCCTTTAGGGACCAATCCTTCAGAGGGAGAAGCCGATATCTCACGAGATAATCTAGAAATTCAGGATAGTTACCCAAAGCCTCCTGAAAGCTTAGCGCCCGCAGCGCCCGCAGCGCCTGTACTAACAGCCCCCGGGGCGACCGACACAGCGCCTGTAACCCCTGCAACGCCTCTAGCGCTACCCCTAGAGAGCCCCAGCTCTAGCGCCCCCAATAAGGGTGCTATCGAAAAACCGTTTTCAGATTTGGATTCTTTAATCAATTCTGATTCTATGGATATCGATGATTTCAATATATCTTCATACGTTAAGGAGATATGCTTCAAGGCACAACAAAAGGCTAAATCATCCACTAACAACGATTCGGATACCCCTAAGACCTGGAAACAAGCGTTAAAAAGTAAGGATAGTCGAAAATGGATGGATGCAACATTTAACGAATTTAAACAGCTTCTAGCTGCCGGAACCTTCAAATTTATAGGGATAGACCAAATTCCTAAGGGCCGGAGGGTTCTAAAGAATAGGCTTGTTTACAAGCTTAAAAAGGATAAAGAAAATAATCCTCTAAAATACAAGGCCCGACTCGTTGCTAAGGGTTTTATGCAGATAGAAGGTCAAGATTATATCGAAACCTACGCTGCAACTAGCATTCCCCCTAGTTGGCGGATTTTACTAGCCCTAGCGGCTTGTAATGACTGGGAAGTTGAACAGGTTGATTTTATAGGGGCCTTTTTAAACAGTCCACTAAAGGAATCTATCTATATGCAAATACCTGATGGATTTACTGAGTTTGCTGAGTCTTCTACACCTGAAGTAGCTAAGTTACTTAAGAAGTATGGCTACAAACCCTCTTAAAAGCAGGTTATTTTCCTACAAAAGGCTTTATATGGATTAAAACAAAGCTCTAGAGAGTGGCAGCAGGTTTTAAAGAACCTTCTTCGGAAGCTAGGCTTTCAACCCCTTATATCTGACCCAGCCGTCTTCTTTAACCTAACTACATCTACATATATAGCGACTTATGTGGATGACTGCCTTCTAATAGGACCGGACCTAGCTTATATTAATAGGCTAAAGAAGCTACTTCATAAAGCTTATCCTATAGAAGACCGTGGGCTAGCCGAATTTTTCCTAGGCGTTTAAATCACTAGAAATCGAAAGAAAGGGACCCTAACTATCCACCAGTCCCAGTACATTTCTGAAGCCCTAGAAAGATTCAACATGAAAGATGCTAGACCTGTTAAAATTCCTCTACAACCTGGAATTATAAAACAGGTAGACCACCTAACTAAACCTCTTTCCCCCCCTGATCACAAGCTATATCAGAGTATTATAGGGACTATTATGTACCTAATGCTCCTTACAAGACCTGATATTGCCTTTCCGGTTCAGTGGCTTTCCACAGCGCTATCTAAGCCGTTTATAGAGCACCTTAATGCTTCTAAACATCTGCTTAGGTACCTTTTAGGTTCTATGGGTTATTCTATAACTTATAGAAGGTCTAAAGCTGCTACAGCTTCTGCAACCCTTATTGGCTTCTGTGATAGCGACTTCGCGGGTGATAAGTCCTCTAAATCAACCTATGCTTATCTCTATAAGCTAGCTGAAGGACCTATTAGCTGGAAATCGAAGAAAGCAACTACGATAGCTTTATTAACATTAGAGGCTGAATCTGACGCCTTATGTGAAGCTATTAGGGAGCTAGAGTGGCTTTACGGTCTCTTTAAAGAGATAAAGCTGCCTATAGCACCTCCAGTACCGATTTTTAGTGATAACCAAGGCGCTATTACAACCGCTAATAACCCTGCTCTTCATAGCAGAACAAAGCATACCCTGCTAAAATTCAACTATACCAGAGAAAAGGTACAGAAGGGTATAGCTAAGGTTATCTACATTAATACTAAAGAGATGCCTGCAGATGGTTTAACCAAGCCCCTGCCCAATGATAAATTTCAACAATTTATCCAACTATTAGGCCTTACGAATACAAAGGCTTAATCTAAACCAACAAAATCAACTAAAAAGTCGAAAAACCCCAAAATCAACAAAAACACTGGAATTACGCCTAAAAGTTATCGATTTTACTGTTTTTAGTCTAAAAGTTATTGGATTTATTATTGGATTTATTATTGGATTTATAGTTGACTTAGATATCTATTAAAGAGCTAAGTCTAGGTATCGAATTAGTTACCTCATACTTTTCTAGAGGGAGTGTTAAAATAATGCTATTTATAGCACTATTTTATAGGCCCACTAGTTGCCTTGTTGCGTTGTTGTAACGTTGGTTACGAGCGTTGCTTGCAGCGTTGTTTGTTGTGACCTGCGTTCCCACAACCAACCCACGGGCTTGTATGACTAAGCCGACTAGGTTACCCTATAGGGAAACTGAAATCGACTGTAACTAGGCAACTAGTAGTCGTATAAAAGGCTGACGTATACTGTTCAAATCCTTGAATTTTTCTGGATTTAATGGTATATTTTGTTAATAGGGTTGCCTATTAAAAATGCTTAGTTAGTGCACCTAGGCAGCTAGTTTGTATGGCCGTGAGTCGATTTTTTATTTTTCCCATACAAATAGGTTTTGCGGAAAATAAAAAGTAGCTCTTAAGACCTCTCTAGCGGTCTAGATCCTCCGATACGGTCGGTAGGTCTATGAGGGGACTAGAAATCCTCTCATTGCTCGTCAGACTGTCCGTACTAGCTAGGAATCAACTATATTCAACTATCAAAGCTCTCTATCTTGCAGAATACGTTATAATCTAGTGAATCTAGAAGCCGCCGCATTAGAATCTAGTAGGGAGGTCTTCCTATCCCTCTAGCTAGATTCCCTTCCAATTTTCAATAATAGGGACTTTTATTAGGATAGTATATTATAGAATATAGTATAGGTAGTCTATAACTATTACTACTATAGGGAATAAAAAAGCCACTAGCTAAGGCAAGGCTTATTAAAACTAATACTACTACCTAATAGATATTAGTTATAAATCTTAATAGACTTTATAACTAACCTTCTAGTAGAGAAGCTAGATAACCTATAGTTCCTTATAGTTATTATAGACTAACTCTTTAAATACATATAGCTTAAGGCTATAACATTAATAGGGGCTAAAGCATACGCAAAATAGTTTAAACACTACTAGTAGCGTTTCTATGGTTTCCTAAATTAAATTATTATAGATTAAGGATTAGACTAGTTAAGTAGCTTCTAGACAAAGCTTTACTAGAAGGTAGGCATAAAATAACTCCTATTAATATTATATTATTCGCAAACTAATAGCAAAATAAAATAAGCTAACTAGGAAGTGCTTATGGTTTTATAGGTATTACTATCCTTCTCTTAGTTTAACTAGCTAGACTACTTACTAGCTTATTAACTAGTATTAAATAATAGGGACTTATTAGTAATAGAAGTAAGCGTAAATATAGCACTACATAGATTTAATATACTAACTATCTAGGAAGCGTTATATATAAGCACCTTAGTAACTTTAGTAAAGGGAAAGGCCTAGGTATTCTTAAAATATTTAAAAGATAGCATAGACCTAACATAGGCTACTATAGCTTTTATCTAATAATAGTAGTAGGAAAATATAAATAGTAGGCATAGGCTAGTGAAATAGTTCTAAGTAAGGGACTATATGTAGCTAAGTCTCTAAAATATTAAGATAAACTGCCTATATAAGAAACTAGATTAGGTAATAGCAAAGTATAAGGTACTTAAGGTCCTAATATTACTAATAGTTAAATTAGATATGCTAAGGGGGATACACCCTATATTTTATATTAACTTAATATAGAGGGTAGTAAATAATCTATTACTAAGCTAAAAGTCAGCAAATAAACGCCTACCCCTAGAGCTAATTATAATAGACACTAATAATAACCTTACTAAGTACTAAGTTAAGGAGATTTTTATAGCTAAAAATACATAAGGTTAGGGGTTAAATTATAATATATTAGTAAAATAAAAAGGTTATATATAGCTAATATAGGAACTATTAGAAAGCGTTTTAGACATAGAGGCACTAGATAGGTTTAAGTTATAATAGGGGGATATATAGATAAATAATAGTCTATAAAGGGTATAATTTAATTTAACTACTAAAAACTATTAATATAGCTATTCTCTAGCTTACACGTAATATAGCGCTACTATTTTATAATAAAGGAAAAGATAAAAAATAAAAAAATAAAATTAAGAAGAAGGAGAAAAGTAAGGGTAGGGGTAATAGTCTTAAGTAACCTTTTTAGTTAACTATATAATAGCTATAGTTAGGTTATAGGATTCCTCTATAGCTTACTCCTAGGCTTAGATAGACTACTATAAGGTCTTATTTATATTAGATATACTATAAAAAAATTTAGTAGTAAGAGAGTTAAAGCCCTATTAAGTAAGCGTAGTTTAAGTAAGTATAAGGGCTTATACTTTAGTTATGCCTTAGGCATAGGCTATACCTATAAGGGAAGTAGCTAAAGGTATAGCTTTAGTAGGATTAATTTAGGTAGTAATAAGTATAATATTAAAATGTTTTTAGTAATAAATAAAGTTTTTAGTAAAAATAGCATAATACCCCTTTTTAGAGGTAGTTTGCTTTATAGCTAGAGTCTTAATAGCTTTATTAGTATCTAAAAGGGTATTAAGGTACTTAAAGGTATAATATAATTTTAGGTTTATATAGTATAAGTATATCTCCTAGATATATAAATAATAGGTAGTATAGTAAGGGCTATAGGCTTAGTTTATACCTAGCATATAAGCATATATACCCTTAGTATAGAGATTATTAATATATAGTATATAAGGAAACTTATACTTCTCTTTATTAGAGAGGGCTTTATTACTAGAGTTACCCTTAAGGATATACTTACTAAGGTATATACCCTTAGGTAAGCTAGAAGGAGAAGGAGAAGAAGGCAAAGATAGTGTAAATATAGTACTAGTAAGGGTAGTAGTAATATTAGATATAATAGTAGTAAAATATAGGCTAATAAAAAGATAAAAGGATTTAGAAAGAAAGTAATAAGGACTTTTAAGGGGGAGTAGTAATATTATAAAGAGAAAGAATTAGATTTTAGGGGGAAAGAAAGGGAGTATTTATATTTCTTAGAGAATGCTTATAGTCTCTAGTTAGAGACTAAAATAAATATATAGCTAGAGAATAGCTAGTATTAAATAGGGGTAATATATTATAATAATAGGGTTATAATAGTTAGAGTTAAGGGAAGGGCTAAAGTAAAGTTAGTATTTAGGTAGTAATAGGTAAAAGGTAAGAAATAGGTAATAATATAAAGTATTAAAAGTAATTAGTAATAGACTAGAAAAAGGATAGGCTAGTGTTTTCTATAAGTAAAGTTAGTATATATAGGGTAGTAGCATAATAAAGATAGTTAGGAGTAAGGTAGGTTTATAATAAAAATTAGGATATATAGGGTAATAGCATAATAGAGATAGTTAGGGGTAAGGTAAGTCTATAGTAAAAATTTTTTAACTTTACTTAGTTAAATCTAGGATTTACCTTAGACCTATGTGTAGTAAGGCAGGCTTTATACACACTAAAGCTATACCCTATAAGGGGATAATATATATTATATTTAGTTTAGCTAGATAGGGAGAGGATAGGAGGGGATAAGTAAGGGGGTATATTATAGACTTAAGCTATAAGCTTAGGTCTTTAGTAAAGGAAAGGGGGATCTAAAGAGGCTCTGTAAAGTAAGTAGGCTACACGCAAAAGAACACTAGTTAGTGCGTGCTCTACGCATAGACTAGGTATAACCCCTATAAAGGGGGATACTATATAACCCTAAGCTTAGTCTTCTTCTTCTTCTGTAAGAATATTAATCACACTCTAAACGCTTATGTGCAGCAGCCATAAGGCTAGTTTATAACACCTAATAGCGTTATTAATTATCTCTATAGGTAAGTTACCTTTAGTAATAGGGTCGTTTGCTTAGAAGCATCTCTTATAGCTAATTAAAGCATTTATAAGCCACTTATTAATATTAACCCTTAAGAGGTTTTACTTAATAGTCTTATTAAACTTAACTTTAGTATAATACTTAATAGTCTTACTTAAAGGCATTATATTCCTTATAAGCTCCTTAAGCTTATTATAAAGGGATATATGCCTTAAGGTTATTTACTTATACTTAGGACTAAGCGTTATTATAAACTAAGTGTAATACTCTTATAGGGCCTTTATAAGGCTTTAGAATTAGCTATTAAATACCTAATAATAACCACTAAGGACCGCAAACTAAGCGCTATCTTTAGCATTATTAGGTTATTAAGGGTACTAAAAATAACTCTCTCTAGCTATATTATAACCTTTAGAAGAGCTTTCCTAGGGTTACTACGCGTTACTAACTACTATTCTACTGCTCTATAAGCGTGTCTAAACTCCTATAGTATCTATTATAGATAATTAATTCTATATAGCCTTTACTACCCTTCTTTTTGCTAGAGTTTTATTTCCTATAAGGATTAGAGGCTTAGGAAGGCAATCTAGCTATATAATTAAATTAGGATTAATAAAGACCTAGATTCTATCTTTAATAGCTCTTGCCTTAACTATCTTATACTATAGGTACTAGTAGTAGGGCTCCTATAGCTTAATAGCTAGCTTATTGCTCTTAGAAGACTCCTTAGACATTATAAGGATGCCTATAGTATTATTATTATTAAACTAATAGATAGTGGTATTAATATTAATCCTAGTATACTAGGGTTGCCTAATTATAATGTTAATAAATTAGGCCTCTCTTTTGCTATGTTTATACTAATTATTTAAAGATTAAATAATAGGTTAATTTAAAGAGAAAAGTACTAATTTAGAAGAAAGGTATAATTATTATAAACACCACGCAATTGCTACTATGTTAGACCACGAAGCTAGGGTTTAATGTAATAACCTCTATTAAGTTATCTAACCCTATAAGAGGGTATAGACTATGGCTTAAATACCTAATTACCTATACTATCTATAGGGTACTAGTATAATAATAAAACGTACTATGAAACT
Source organism: Epichloe amarillans (assembly GCA_024072835.1). NCBI lineage: Eukaryota > Fungi > Ascomycota > Sordariomycetes > Hypocreales > Clavicipitaceae > Epichloe > Epichloe amarillans. The sequence continues at coordinate 8,013 of CP099638.1, read as the reverse complement.
ATAGAGGTCTTGGAAAATGACTTGCGCGGGGTGGATTCCTATCTCAGCTAGTTGAATAGTGAGACTATCGTGCGGTAGGGATCAATTATGCCCTTGTGGGTGCAACACCTAAGCCTCTGCGGCCCACCCACATAAGGAGCAGTGGGTCTCTAGGTGCCTTCCATTCAGAGGAGCCGTCAAAGGATCCCACGCCAGTGACAAATACACATCAGTGCCGTCGCCATGATCCTACAAAAATATTAAGGTTGCAAGGTATTTGCCCTTGTAAATATGGCTCCGTTGGAGGGTGAACCCCTTCAATGATGAACAGTACCACCCAATCGTTGTTTTGGCAGGGGGTCATCCATGACCACGAGCCTCAGGCGGCCGGAAAACAGGGTCGTGTTACCAATAAGGCTAGTTGGTATGCCGCCCTGCGAATGCACTTTTCCTTGAGCGCCCTGGTCTACGACATCTGACCAATTATACTCACCCATAAACCTCGAATTTCCGATATCGAAGCGCTGTCCAGGGTTGTCAGGCGCGTCACGGACACACGGATGTTAAGTTTACTATCTCTTAATAATGCATAGTTAAGTCTCCTAGTACAGTGAAGTCAGTCAGTCTCTCAAGCCCCAGGTCTTCTTAGCATCGCGCATCGCCCACTCAGTCATCCACTGGCTTCGAAGCATGTCCCCCGCCGTTGGCCGCTCACCTGGCCTGAACTTTAACATGTCCTTGATCATATCGCAAAACGCCTTGCTCTCCCTCTCGCTCATGGTGTCTCGTTTCAAGCGTCGCCTCGGACCCTGTATCGCGTCCTCAAATCGCTGGTCAAACGTCCAGGGCTGCCTACCCTCCGTCGGCTGACCGTTGGCGGCGAAACGCTTCCATTTCCCATTCCAAGCGTCCCACCACTCGTCTGGTAACGGGCCCAGAGCATCGATCTGGTTTGCGGTGACGTCGTCTAGCTCTGGGAGGAAGATGTCGAGGAATGGCCTGACGCCGAGGATCTCCCAGATGATGCAGCCGAGACTCCAAATGTCGGATGCATACGATAATGGAGTCGTCGGATCGAAGCGTGTTTCCGGCGGACGGATCTTGCGAGGCGTGAATGATTGCAGTCGAGTCTCGTAGGCAGGCGAGAAGGCCGTGCCAAAGTCGGTGAGCATTAGCTTGGCTTCAGAGAGGGTGACCTCTTCCGCCGGTTTTCCGAGCCAAGCTGGCGTGTAGGCATATGCTGGCACAGATGGCGACGTGATCGGTTGCTTGTCGACCCTTACCACAGGCTCTGCCTCTGGGTCGCCATATTTTTCGTAGAGCTCTTTAACAGTAAGCTTGTCGATTTCTTCGTCTGGCAATTGGATGAGCAAATTGCCAAGGTGGATGTCTGGGTTATATTAGCGACATCTAAAGGTATCCATCCAAAACAACTGACCTCCGTGGACGATTCCCAGCATGTGTACGCGAGCCACTGCCATGACAAGCTGGGCAGCGAGAGATCTCGCAGCATCAAGCGGGAATAGGTCATAGTCCTTGAGAGCCTCGACGAGACTGCATCTGGCCGGCGTGGTGACAAGGCACGAATGTGTCCCGTTGGGTCCTTTGAGCTCGAAGTGGTCAAGGACGGGGGGGATGAGACGGTCGCTCAAGTCATTTACTGGACAAACCGAAAGCTGTCCCAGGATCCGGGCTTCCTCGGAGCTGTGGTCCGCGATGCCAATCTTGACCGCCACGTATCGGTTTAGCTTTTCGTCTCGTGCAAGCCAGATCGTGGAGTACGATCCGTGCCCGAGCTTTTCGACAATTAAGTATCGTTCCTGGAACTTATCATTTAGTTGAATTGGGTGATAACCGCCGGGTCGATATCCGTCTAGTCGTTCGACGTCGCTGATATACTCATAAAGCGGCCCATCGGTTGCCATAGTTCGTCTGAATGGCCGCAGTGTACGAAACTTGCTAGTAGTAGTCACAAAGGATTGCAGACCACGGCTTTGCCTTGTAACACAGCGGCATACAAGCCATCGCATATTCTCAAGCTAGTGATAGAGTTAAGATGCAAGCCTAGAGCGCGGCTAGTGAATGGCTCACATAACTAGAGTCGTGGTGATGGAAAAGGACCAACCTGCGCAAGCCTGTGGCATTGGAAGCAACACGCGCGCGCCACGTACGCGCCTAGGAGATACAAATTTAGTGGCGGGGCGTGGGATGGATGTGGGATGTGGCCGTATCACATATTAGTGGGTATAGCTCTAGCTAGCAAGAAAACACAGCTCCGAGTACTCCGTAGTAACGCTCATTCATAATAGCGCGCGCTTCGCAAGTGCAGACCTATGTGTCAGGATCGGGACCTAATAAGTGTCACAAGGGCGGAGAAAGAACAACGCTTATCTTAGCCCTTTCATCTATCACACAACGCGTGATAAGTCTAATCCTTTCACTAAAAATGACACGGCTCATTCTCTTCAGGCTCTCAATATTAGCTGCTTTCGCAGCCATGAGCGGTGTCTTCTTTTCTCTAACCGGACATGCCTGGACACATTACCGCTATAAGTATCCAGAGGCTGTAAACCATAAATCAACGTCGCTAGCGAATCCACTGGCGAGAATATTTTCATACGACCCCCTTGTCGTCCATATCGAGGACCTAGTCACGCCTGGAGAGTGTGAATACATCAAGAAGTTAGCGTATGGCTTCGCTCCCGGGGTAATTACAGGCAAACTCATAACACTAATAGTTCCGAACAAGCCTGCCGTACCTTAAAAGATCTGCCATCAATTTAGACGGCAAAACAATCGAGACAAATCAGCGCACTAGCTCAACAGCTTTCATGCCTCTCGATGACAAGGTGATCCAAACGATTGTGAGGCGCGCCAATGAGTTTCAAGGCTATATAGGGCACTATCGAATCGACGTGCAAGTTACTAGCTACCAAGAGGGCCAAGAATATCGCCCTCACTTTGACTGGTACCGCCAGGGCGAGCTTCACGTTAATCGGTTCTCTACCTTTTTCGTTACTCTGGAAGCTAGCTGCGATGACTGCGGTACTCAATTTCCGAGAATAGAGGTTGACTGGACCAAGCGTGACAAAAGTTGGTGCGAGTTTTTTAACTGCTCTCGGAATGTCTTGACTACCAAGAGCATTAAAGGTTCTGCCTTATTTTGGCGGAATCTTGATGATGATCTACGTGGCCGCCAGGACACACTGCATGCTGGGCTTCCAGCCAAAAATGGTGTTAAAATAGGCCTAAACATATGGACAGAGATTGAAACTCACGGCTTATAGTTGTGTCTGGTTCGAGGGATGTTGGCCTACAATAAAATGAGACTTGGTTTACAAAGGTTGGTTACTAGGATATAATCAAATCGCTTGTGTATTATCCAAGCTAGAGTTTTACTATCTACTTTGGGTAGAAGGGATATGTCGTTGCACATTAGATGCCACTTCCAACCTTACCAAATCCTCCGCTGTTTATCGAATCAAGAAACCCTTTCGTAGGGCGTCCGCCACTAATAAGGGGTCCTTCACGGACGCAGAAGTCAGTCAAATCTGGTCCAAAATCCGTCGTGTGCTAGCATTAACGTACCGTGTTTTGGGTGCACAAGAACCTCATCACCAAACAGGTCTCGCGAGTTGGGGACAATCCATTCCATTAGTCTGTCCCAGTTAACGCACTCATGAGGGCTTGAGAAGTTAGCGGCAGCTTGGAAGTGATTGTCCTTCCAAAGCATGGTGATGAGAGACGTGTCTCCCTGGCACATGAGCGCGTCCATTATCATATGTAAGCAGTGATCAGTATGACCCCAGTGCTTTTCCAGCTGGTGCTCATCCAAGTTGTCAAGCTCATAGTACTCAGGATGCAACGAATGCTGAATGTTTTTCTTTCCGGTGTCAGCCTCATACAGCGAGCTCAGACAAAGTTTTATGGGTAGCTTACAAGGCAGTGGAGATGGTGGAAGACCATCATCGAGCCGTAGTAGGTCCCATCTGGGAGCTTGATGCCTTCGTCTTGGCGCCCTAGTTCTTTCATAAGCTCGGGGGACAGTCCGAGATTCTGGTCTGCAATATCCAAAAAAGAATCAGTCATTATTTAGTGAGTAGAAGGGCAATCATCACGCACGCTTAAACAAGTTGTGCCAGTTTTTATCTACCTCTTCGCTAGGCTCTCCAAAATATTTCGGCGCATCCTCTTCCTCCCAAGGCTTCATGACATAAGACTCATAGACAATGTAATCATTCACCGGAGCTACTAGGTGTCAGAGATTCGCGGAGGGATATGCCCTAGCGGATTAGGTGGAAAATGCTCACTTGCCAAAAATCGGTTGCCGTAACGCCGACTTTCCTTGCAAGAATGTGTTAATCTGTTCCAAGTCATAACGACGACTAGTGTTGTGTACACTGCGAGAATTAACGCCCAAAGTGCTGCCTTAATCCAGCTCTTCCTGGCTGTGCAACGTTCATTGCGGAGAACATTAGTGCCAAGTAGCACGCCGTCTTCCATCATCTCTTCTGAGCTAGAACGGGACTCGTCATGGCTCTCAAGAGGCCGAAAACGGTGATATTTCTCCATAACAGGTACGAAGTAAGTGTTATGGATAACGAAATCCTCTAACTGTTTAATGAACAGTTACTAAATAAGGATCTAGAGGTTTGAAACATAAGAGAAGAGTTTAGAGCAGAGCAGGTTTTCATCTGCTAAGAGATAGGAGAGAACAGGCTACGGAGAACGAACAAGCGCCTAGGGCTTAAGGGCGTTGCACACTAATGCTTAATGTGGCCCTTTCTTACACACATGCAGAGTCATATTGAGTGAGCTAGTGTCTGAAGGGTCTACGGGGGTCTGCGTCAAAAGTCATGTCCCCTGTAGGCTACTGCCTAGAATAGTCTAAGGCATTAACGTAGTAGCCTAAGTATTATATGCTTACCCATTTTATTATATACTTGCTCATTATATTACGTGCTTACCTATTGTTTTACGTGCTTACTTATTGATTTTCATAATTTTGTTAGGGTTATTAGTTATAGCTAATGCATTTAATTTATAAGTAACCTAATATTTACTAGCAACACCTAGCTAGTTTAATAATTAACATACTAATAATTACCGCAGTAATAAAGAAAACCTGTAATTCGTAGGAATAAACATACTTACCTATTATAATATTCGCTTGCTTATTATATTATTCGCTTGCCTACTGTATTTCTTACTTGCCTCTTGTATTATGTGCTTGTTTATTATATTGCGTGCTTGCCTCTTGTATTGCGTGCTTGCTTATAGTATTACATGCTTGCATATTGCATTGCGTGCTTGCATATTGCATTGCGTGCTTGCATATTGCATTGCGTGCTTGCCTGTAATATTATTTGCTTGCCAATTACATTATCTCCTTAATCGTAATATAGCTTGTGGGGCTGCAGGGCCACCACAGCCCCCTTGCCACGAGGTCAGCGACCACGTAGGTACACGAAAGTGTGGTGTAGTAATTTATACAAGGAAATTTAGTTGTATATTTATTATTAGTTTATTTACATACAAGCAAATGTATGTTTAATCCACTTCTATCTAATTAGATACAGACCCTAGCTAACGTGACTCCACAAGCCATATCATAACTAAGGAGATTTGCTTGCTTATCTTCTTAGACTCTGTCCACCTTGCGGGTTAGTGGGGGCCTCACAGGCCCTTTACTTCACAGGCCCCTTACCACAAGGGCAGTGACTGCGTAAGCACCTAAAAGTGTAGTGTAGTAGTTAATATAAAGAAAATTAGTAATATATTTATTATTAGCTTGTTTATATATAAGCAAATATACCTCTTATTTACCCCGTGGCGTGGTGGTTACACGCTGTGGAGACCTGTTTGGGTTGCAGGTTGTGGGTTCGAATCCCACACGGGGCACAATTTTAGAGGTCTTGGTCACACCTCTAAAATTGAACCAATCGCAAGGCGAGGAAAAAGGGGTCTAGCCGGGGCCCCACTTTTCCTTGCCTTGCAAGCGAATTAAACAAGCTACTTCGCTATATAAATTAGCTAGGATACCCAGAGCTCTAGGGTTTCAATTTAAGCTAGGGTTTGCAACTATATTGCATAATCGAGGGTTTGGGAACTAGATTGTAGAAGACGGGGATAGTTAGTGGGGTTAAAAATCGTTATATCTAGTATAGGCAACAAACATATACGAGTTGGAACTATGTACGTAGTCATAACATATCGTTAGTAGGTTTTTCACCCAACTAGGCAACTAACTAGTTATCTAGATATCTAGGTATCTAGATAACTAGCAACCTAGTACGGTTTTCCTACTACAAAGCAAATACCATCGCAGGAGTACTAGTAAATAGCATAAAATTGCTATCTAGCGTAAATACATAACATATATACCTCTTATTTACTTTTATTTCATTAGATATAGACTCTAGTTAACGTGACTCCACAAGGTAAACAGAGTCCAAAGAGATTGTCTTACGTGCTTGCTTATTATATTATATGCTTACCTCTTATATTACGTGCTAGCTAAGTATATTATATACTTGCTTATTGTATTGCATGCTTACGTATTATATCATATGCTTGCTTATTATAATGTGTGCTTATAACTACCATATTGCTTATTGTGGGTCTACTAAGGTAATGCGCTGGTGCAGTTATGTCCAAGGGTCTGTTATATTATAATCGTTGATTAAAGGAAGCTAGCTAAGTGGCTGCGTGGCTATAAGATAAAGGGATTGCGGGCTATATATATGCCTAGCGTATAGGTGTGACTAATTGTAGTGTAGCATTTACAGACCTGCTTTACTTTTCCTATAGTTCACCTGTATGAACCCAGAAGGTGTGCTAGAATTCGCTAATAGACTAAAAGATCCGTCAATGCTAGCCGCTGCTAACACTGCAACTTACAATTCAGTATAAGGCCTGTGCACCCCTCCCGCGAGTCCTGCAGCGCCTCACGAGTACTAAAAATACACTACAATTGTAATGTATCTAATTCACGGCCAAACGGCCCACTTTTCGGCCCATTTTTATATATAGTGTTTTTCTTTGGATTGATCTTAATAAGAATACGTAATCTATAGAATAATATCTAGAATTATAAGCTAGATATAACATTAAATAAGAAAACTACAAAACACACTACACTAACTACAAACAACGCTGTGACTATAGTGTGGTTAGAATCGTGGCAAGAGTTATCACAAGTAGGCTAACCCGTAATAGAACTCGCATAGCTAATTACAGCGTGCGTACCCTAGCCAATGTTATGTTTGTTCTAACAGTAATGTAATATAATGTAATATAATATAATATAATAAAATATGATGCCTTATTTAGAGGTTATTATAGATTATCATAGTATTATATGATATTCTATATTCTCTCATGTATTGTAATATATAATGTATTTCATTTCACGATTTTGTGAATATAATGAAATATAATACACAATACATTAAATATGTTACATTGTAGTGTATAGCTATAATATAATATATATATATTATTTAGACTAGCTAGCTCTATATACGGCTAGTTCCAGGACTCGTTCTGGTTTGTCAAAGGGGAAAACCCTTAACTAGGAAGAAAAAGCTCTTTGCGTCTATAAAAGCTTTCATAATAGATAAGCATATAATATAATAGGCAGGCATGTAATGTAATAGGTAAACACGTAATACAATAAGCAAGCATATACTATAATAAGTACGCACTTACTATCTAAATAGGCTCTTGTTTACGTAAAGCCTTCTTCTATTAAGTAACGTCTTCCTTACTATATTAATAGTCAGGCGCGGGATGATTCGTAATTCCTTTCTTATGTGTTTTTTCTCATAACTAACTTCTTAGCTATATTTACCTAAGAACCACTCTTTGTCTTAACACAAATTCAATTCAAAATTAGCTTCAAGCATCATCTTAGGGTTAGGGTTAGGGTTAGGGTTAGGGTTAGGGTTAGGGTTAGGGTTAGGGTTAGGGTTAGGGTTAGGGTTAGGGTTAGGGTTAGGGTTAGGGTTAGGGTTAGGGTTAGGGTTAGGGTTA